>CM062820.1:1118380338-1119072005 GCA_031772625.1 Pinus tabuliformis
CCTGGATTGATAACTAATGTGAAGATAATTAGGAGTTAAAAAGACACCTTTTATCACTCAACAAAGAGCAACATCAAAAATTGAGTTTGAGAAAACCCAGGAAAGACAGACTCGTAAAGAACGGAGTGAACACAGCGTATTACTATAAACTTCAGTGCGCTTACAAAGAAAACTCCAATAAGTCATTACGGTAATGAACTACTGTAACTTCTACCGTAGCAATTATGATGACCGTTTATGATGATCAGATGGTGAAACTCTTCTTAATTGTCTAACATATCAAATCAATGCTCCAAGATAGTACACAGTGGCACAAAGAGGAATTCATTTCATAAAGGGCTCTCTATTGTGTGTATCCCTCCCTAGCAATGCCTTTGACCCAGCAGGGCTTCTATTTGCATTCAATGTAAAGAACAGGTGTCCAGAAGAAAGATACTGTCAAACTCAGAAATTTGGAAATAAGATTTATGGAAAGATCCCAAACTTTAATGGAGCCGAGAAGCCTCTATGAAACTAGGAAGATTGCTACATATACATTGCATTGAAACTATTTTTCCATAAGCATAACAGATAATCTGCGGTACAATAATATGACAACTGTACCACCCTCATGATCCTCACTTCCACTTCAATTTTCTTTTAATCAATGACCCTTTCAGCGTCTCATAATTCAAGTGCTCACATATGATGGGAGCCAAGTGAACGGAATTCCCGTATAAAATGGGAGCCAAGACAATGACATCCTTGGGGTCCTCATAGAAAAGGGGCAACGTGTACTCAGCCGTGATCTGCTGATCCAAATACGAGGCATAGGTGCTCTGGCTATCATAGATGACACCGATCCTGTAATTGGGGTTGTGCAACACCACGGTGAATTGGAGGCTTGAAGTGAGCAATTTGTGGTTCACATTTAGCTCACTGACTGTAGCGTTCTGCAAGTGGAACCGTGGTTTGTGTGGATGCAACACTAAGAAGATGACCAAGATCACGAACAAAACGATGAAGAGCAACACCAAAAATTGAGTTTGAGAAAACCCAGGAAAGACAGATTCATAAAGAACGGATTGAACACAGCGTATTACTAGAAACTTCAGTGCCCTTACAAAGAAAATTCCAATGAGTCATTACAGTAACGAACTACCATAACTTTTACCACAACAGTTATGATATCTGCTTATGATGATCGGATGGTGAAAATCTTCTTAATCGTCTAACATATCAAATCAATGCTCCAAGATAGTACATGGTGGCACAAAAGGCAATTCATTTCATAGAGAAACGCTTTAAGACGTAATTACAAAATTAATCATAAATTATTATATAATAAAAATTAACCATATACTCTTATAAAAAAACAAAAACCACATATCATTTAAAAAATATTGAAAAACTAACCCTTTTTTAACACATTTTATAAAACAATATTAAAAAGTTAATTCATAAAAATTTAAACCTAAACCAATCTAACAAAGATTTTGAAAGATTTAATGTTATTTTGTTTTTTTTTAATTAGTATCTAAAAGACTATATCTATGATCAGAACAGTCGAAGACAATAATATTAGTAACTAAAGATTTATTAGTCAATTTTAAATATAAAAGCGTTATATTTCTTAAATATAAAAAGGTTATTTCAAATATATTATTAAATACTAAATATAATTTTGAAGTTGAATTGAGGCTTCTATGATCCATATCAAGTTTACGAGATTTTTTTTTCTTTTCTTAAAATAATAAAATTATTAAATATAAATTTAAAATTTAAAATAATTTACATATTTTAAAAATAAAATTGTATAATTAAAATTATTATTAATTTAATAAAATTATAATTTCATTTAAATTTTTATTATTAAATAAAGATTTAGAATCTCTCATGGAAAAATAATTTTTTGTTTTATTAATTTAAATTATCAATATTTATAGGTAGTAAATAAAATTTAGTTCATTTAATTCTGAGTATTTAAAAAAAAAATAAACAATTTGTACTAGCTAATAAAATATATACATGTGTTTATAAGTAGAACTTAGGCGTAAATCACATATAGAAAGACCTTTGTTGACGCGTTTCGAACCAACCAGTGTGGTTCATCGTCAGGACAAGTTGAAGAAACAGATCCAGCAATTGCATGTTATATAGTGTGGAAACAGATCCAACAATTACATGTTATATAGTGTGGTTCATCGTCAGGACAAGTTGAAGAAACAGATCCAACAATTGCATGTTATATAGTCCTCCAACGGCTATCTTTACCAACGGCTAATTACATGTGATTGTGATTATCTTAAATACTTGTAATAGAGGTAAATTCTTAACAACTTCGTGTAATAATAGCTAATAAAATATGTCAATTCTGTTTTATTTTTTATTTTTATTTATGGTCACAAGGAATCATTGGAATCTCCCATGTAAATTCAATTTCTGAATGATAACTTTAACCATTATTATTTAAAATAAATAATCTTTCAAAAACAGTAATATATATAGATATATAATTGAAAAAAAAACGAAAAACCCTAACAAAACATACCTGCAAAGACATTTGATTGTGATTCCCATAACAATAATAAACATTGGCCTAACAGTAAATTCCTAATAGCTTATAAAAAGTATAAATATTTTTGTTTGATGTTTTTAATAATAGAAATGATTATATTTCTGAGTTATAGATTTGAGGCCGAAAATCCGCTCCAGATTTGGAAGGACCGAGGAAAGATTACATTAATTAATTAAAATTGTAGAGTATACGTAGAACTGACTTTGGGTGTCACGATTACCCAGGCAATCAACTTTGACACGCATCTCAGTGTTGTGCCGGTTCCGAGATATATATATCTCGATGAATTTTACTCACTTAAATTTCCTGTTCGTCTCCTCTGATCATGGTTAAAATTGAAGTTGCGCGTAGTCTAACGAGTTGCAGGAGTTAGGTTGGAAAGTTATGGAAATTCGGGTTATATTTAGAGAAAATCAGCGAAGAATTTTTGTAAATCCAAAATATAGTTGTTAAACTTCAAAATTTTAGGTGTTGTAGAAGTTTTTGATGGTGCTGAATCCATTTCCACCATTAAAAACTCCATTGCCTCTACACGATTCTTTGAAATTTTTTTACCCAGATTCAGACCACTTTTGACCATCCGGACAATTCCTCAACAATTCAAGAAATTTAATGATAAAATTCAAGTCAAACCATTAGAATTTTATTTTCTTATTGAATTCTAAACCAATTAAATCACAGAATAATTGAGAAAACTTTTCAAACAATCTAGGTTATAGACAATTTGAGTTAGAATCAAGAATCAAGATAAGGATGACTCTTGTTGACTTGTTGCTGAACGTCAGTCTTTCCTCCCCATACCAATCTTTATCTCTCTATATAACACACCATTTAGGTTTTCCTGGCTGCAACAAGTCACCATTAGCAATGGCCTCTGTCAGCTTTAGGCTTGTACTTAGCATTACTCTTACATGCTTGCTCTTCCTTGCAAGCAACAGTATTTTTTCGTCCACTGTTTCTTCGGAAGAAAAAACTAGTAACCATTTCCAACTGCATACAACCAATGTTTTTGATGGCCATGTAATCGACGATACTCGAGATGGAGAAATGGCTGCAGAGATTGTGGACAGAGAAGTCGACCTCAATCTCAATTATGCAATGCTCCATAGAAGAGTTGCGAGTAACTCGATCTCTTCTCTGGGGCGTGGGTCCACGATGCCTCATATCCTCTTTATCCCGCTGGACAATGCCCTTACATGATTGAAGGAAGAGTAAACTGTGGAAGAATGGAAGACCAGATTCTGATTACAAGAAATGGAGATGGCAGCCGAGCCACTGTTCGGTTCCCAGGTACTCAAAAAACAGTACACTCTGCCCCTTTTTCATTGTTTTCTTTCCTCTTATATGGTTTGCAAACATGGCTTTGCAGTGTTTGCTAGAGGACCGAGAATGCAAAAATATATATGAAATAGAGAATAGTTATGTGATATTGTAAATGTTGGTTTTTAATAGCGGTTATTTAGGGTGGTTCGGTAGAATGATTACTATTTTCTCATTTAGGTGATAAGATGAATTATAGTGTCTTATTATTGTAATATTGTATTAGCTATGAGTCATCTGAATTTTCGAATATACATCTAGGCTACCTTGGTACCAATAACTTCATTCTAGTGCTCCCTACCCCTTTCCACTTAGATGATAGGATAAACTATAATGTCTTATTATTGTAATGTTGTATTGGCCTTGAGTTTTGTGAACTCTTAAATAAATAAGCTGATTTTTTTCTCTCTAGCTCTCCAACTAACAAATAAACAACCTCACTGTAACTCTCCCTTGGTACCAACAACCCACCTAGGTGACATGATGAACTATAATGTCTTATTATTGTAATGTTGTATTGGTTTTGAGTCGTGTGAACTCTTAAATAAATAAGCTTTCTTTTTTTCTAGCTAACAAATAAACAACCTCACTCTAGCCCTCCATCCATACCAAGAATCTTTCTCCCTTTGTACCAACAACCTCACTTTTAACTGTGGGTTTAACCAAAAAAAATTGATTTCCTACATTAAAAAAATGTGATATTGCTCAAAATATATAGATTCAGATTTAAAGTTTCATGTTCGTGTTAATTGATTCAGATTCAACGCCAAAGATATGCTGTCGCGATTGAGGGGAAAGCGATTAATGTTTGTGGGAGACTCAATAACCCGAAGCCAGTGGGAATCCATGATCTGCATGCTTCAAGTGGCGATTCCTAGCAATAAGAAAACTCTGGTTTATCAATCATCTCTAATAATATTCAAGGCCCTGGTAAACTGCTGCTGCATCTAGTTGTGTGTTCTATATATGTGTGTGGGCGCTTGCATCTTTCTTTGACTCTATGTTGGATTGTGATTTTTTTCTCAACTGCAACCTTTTGTTTTTTACGACGGTTACAACGCCTCTGTGGAGTTTTTGTGGGATTCATTTCTAGTTCAGCAGAGTGCTATTGGTGGGAAGAACATTATACAGTTGGACTCAGTTGGAGAAAATGGGGCTTACTGGAAAGGAGTCGACGTCCTGGTTTTCGAATCCTCACAAATCGTAAGAAACGTTTTAGATATTTTTTATATTTTATTTTTATTTATTTTTCTTGGAGAAGATTAGTGTTTGTGTGTGTTGTTTCACTAGTGTATATCGATATAGATTTTAGTAATCAAATGGTTGTGTATATCGATATAGATTTTAGTAATCAAATGGTTGTGTTTAAATGAGCGTCAATAACATAAATAAAAAATTAAATGAGTCTTAATGATATAAATAAAAAATCTCATACACTAATTTAATGTGTAACTCATTCTTAATTTTAAAATTAACTTTTTATTATAATAATGACCGAAAGATAATCATTTGGTTGGACAGATGGGATGCTGTTATGAAAGGCAATCAGCTTTACAGAAACATGAATCCATTGTTAGCTTACAGAAAGGGGTTGATAGCATGGGCAAACTGGATATCTGCAAACCTTGATCCAAAAAGATCTCTGGTCTTCTACAGAACCACGTCCCCTTCACATGAGAGGTAACTGGTTACACATATACAACACAGTGTCTTTCATATATTGCTAATTTTTCAGTATGATGTATAAATTTATGAAAATATGTTGCAGTTCAAGTGAATGGAATGAGAGAAATGGGCATCGATGTTACAACTAGACGGAACCAGTGCAAATAGTAGGATACAAACCTCCAGTGCTTCCTTAAGTGCCCATAGTGAAGCAAGTTCTACAGAAGACAAAGTTTCCTGTTACATTGCTGGACATTACAGGATTGACAGGGTTTCGCGAGGATGGTCACCCTTCAGTTTACAGCCCTGACTACAATTCTGACCAGAGGAAAAATCCAGTTGAGTTTGGAGATTGTAGCCATTGGTGTTTACCAGGCGTACCTGATACATGGAACGAATTGTTGTACTACTCCTTGCTTTTCAAGGGTTTCGGTAGTGAATAGTTTTTTGCGCTGATTGCAAAAAGTTCAAGACTAACATATGCATGAGTCCCTGTTTTTGGGCTCGTCGACAGAATAATCTACCATGGTGAATTTTGTAACCAGTGGAGCCATTCTCTATTTTGTTAATTGAGTAGAAGTTGTTTTATAAGTTCTTGTTTTTCCCCATTTGTTGTTTAAGGCGATGTTGTTTTGCAAGGAACATGCTTCATTCAAAGCCACTGGTTACCACTTCTCTGAGAATGGGTAGGCCAGACAAAGTTAGGAGACCCCGGTTATAATTTCATGAAATTATGGTTATTGTCAAATATTCTAGTAAACTTTGAATTAGATACAATATTGTAGATATATAATAGAATGAGTGTATTAGGAACATAAATAAAATTATTACAAAAATGTGAAAGGAATGCAAATCTTTTAAAATTATATTACTACTATAAATATAACTCATGTGATTTGAGTTTTTTTATTTATATGTTTTCATAAGTACATTTTTTTAATTAATGTCATATAGTAAAATGAGATAAAATATAAAATAAAATTAAATATTAAAATTTTGTAAATAAATTACTAATGTTGTAATTATAGAATATCGAATGTTTATCGAAATTTGGGAGCATGGAGAATCTAACATCTCTAACAGAAGAAACTGTCTTATGCTTGGTATAGAGCAAGAAATCTCATGGCAGATGGCTCTGGTGCGAATGGTGAAATCCTAGAATCAAGGCGAAATTTTGGGAATACATGAGCTAACTGTGAAAATTGTGAAAATGGTGACGATGGTTTCAATGAACAATGACTTTTGAGCACCTGACGAACTTGGATGGGGCTAATAGTTTTGGGTGCGGGTGAGGCAAGACAACAAGATGCGAAAGGGAAATAGACCAGATGAAGGATTGCATAGAATATTCACTGGGCCAGTGTTTTTGTCGGAAGCAGACAGAAATTATCTGTGCATAGATCATCAAAACAATAATAATTGTAGCAAATGTCATTTGCATCGAGGAAGAGTTGGTTGACTACTCATCAAACTCGATTGATACAACACCAATTTGGACGGTTGATCCACCTTAGTATTAAGCCAAGAAAACACTGGAGAACCCCCATATACCGGATGTCCAGGTTGGGGCATATATATGTGAGATGGAGGATGAAGTGGTCACCCTCAACGATGTAGGGTTTGTTCAATCGACCCCTGCAGCGACTTCAGAGTTCCTATACAAATTATAGGATGAATAACCTCAATTGGTAACAAAAATATCATCTCCTTCCAAGCTACAGTATTGGGAATATGAATAGCATGTGCATCACACATCTACTCCTAGAGAGACATCCGTGGGAGCAGGGGGTTTACTTGGACATGAAGCAGCCACATTTGGCATAGAGAATCTAGGGCTCAACATACTGGACATCCCAGGGGCCGACCCAAGGGTCCCTCACCCACAACACCTAGTTCTCACATCTGGATGCTTCAAAGGTATATCACAACAAATACCCACACACGAGGAAACCAGGGTATCAGACACTGATGATAACTAGCGAGAGGCACCTGAACATAACCTAGAAAATCACCCACAAAGGACAGGCGAGAAAAAATCGAAGTGCACTAAGGTGCGGGAACGTGGGCAACTACTTGTTTTTGGAGAAGGCATAAGCATGGCATAGGCTACGAACACAGAAAGCACAGTGATAGACGGTCGAGTCAGAGACCAGAACTATTCCTTGGCTAGGTTAAAATGCTAGACTATGGAGATTTTGGGCCAAATCCTAGATCAACTACCGACTATCCTTACTATGGCGCGCGGATGGTTCGCCCTCATCTTCGCTAGACCTGACCAAGAAAACTGAGTGTTGTCCAAATACTGGCACATAGAAATGACTCTGGTACTACTTAAGCAATGGATGCCACTATTCGACCCCGAAAAAGAAAAATTGGGGGCGGGACCTATATGGGTACGACTACCGGGTCTACCTCTGTAATTTTGGTCGAAGGATGTTTTCAGGTGCATTGGAGATGATCTGGGGATATATCTAGACCACGATAGATCATACATTGAACTGACAACATTGCCATTCCTAGAATTTTGGTACATTTGGATACCACAAGAGGGCTAGTTGAAAGTCTTCGCTTGCAATACAGGGAGCTCATTAGATGGCAAATCCTAGACTATGAGGGGGTACCATTCTGGTGTAGGCGATGCCATGAATTCAGTCACTTGTATAAAGACTACCTGTTGATCACCAATGTTCACATCGAGTCCCGAAGAAGACAAGCGACAACGAGCACACAAACACAATTGTATATTGGTTCGAATCCTGCACATAATACATCAACATAACCCCCGAGGTGGAGGAGAGAGACTAGGAAGACTCCTCAACAAGTGGATGCTCGGACTCCTGATGAACAGGTAACTCGATCTCACTCCTCGGGCACTGGTCTAATACCGGGTACTCTCGTATCCTCTCCTCCCATATCTTGTAATGCTTTGAATTCTGAATATGCCAATTTATCAATTGTTGCATTGGGTTTGGGTTTATTTGCATGCAATTTGAGTCCCATCACATGTCCAATTGCATCGCCCCCCCGGCCCACTTCTCCGGATACTAATCCTACCACAATTGAGGGTATGCTCTCATTACATTCTAAATGGGAGGAAACATTGGGCAATAGCTCACATCATAGATACAATCTCCAATCCCTTGCCCACCCCAAGCCACATCACACCTTTGGCCTGGGTGATGACCCTCCTCCCAAATCTCAGAAAATTCCAAGGGGTAGGCAATCAAATATATCTAAGGCCATTGAGAGGGTTGGTATTGAGGTGGAGATGAGAATACAAACTTCCATTGACTAGGTTCTTAGAGCACAAGGAAACCCTGAATTGGTTACCCCATGAAGTGTCTATCTTTCAACTACAGGGGTTTGGCTAGCCCAGACAAAAAATTGGCACTTATGAGAAATTTTGGCTATGAGAGGATCGATGTATTATTCCTACAAGAGACATTGCGAGAGGTTGTTTCCATCAACGCCTTACTGACAACCATTCTTCCTGGCTGGACATTCCATACACTTGATGTGAGAGGTCGATTGGGGGGAAGCGCAATAGGTTTCAATAACATAACTATTAAGATTGACAACATATGGGGAAGTGAAGGTGTATTGGGTGCAGACATCACATATATTGAAATAGATGCCCCACTTCGCTTGATAAATATATATGGACCCTGTCATAATCGTGTAGGTTTCTGGGATAAAATGATGACTACATCTTTCATGGATAAGGACAATATCATCATTGGCAGAGATCTTGAATTCTCATTGGGACACGTGGAATCATGGGGGGCTCGAGCATAGACTGATCCATTGAATGAATACTTTGAGCACCTATTGGATTCACATAACCTCCTGAATATATACACCGCCAAGATCCATCCTACCTGGCAAAATAGGAGAATAGGCGAGGATGCACTAGCCCGAATATTGGATCGATTTATCATTAAAGCACCACTAGTTGATCAGTTGGATAAAATTAGACAGTGGGTGGGATCGGGGGGAATATCTGATCACTTCCCTATTTTTTTTGAAGTCATGAATTCCAATTGTAAGCCAAACTCTCCTTTTAAATTTAACTCGGCCTGGCTTGAGGAAGAAGAATTGTATAATATTGTAAAGGAATCTTGGATTCACTGTGGACAAGATAACAACTCCTCACCGGCCACAATCATATCTAGTAATTTATCCTGGATCAAGCACAGGACCATATTATGGGCAAAATGGAAAAAGATAAGAGATGATGCTACAGTATTGAAAATTGAAGCAGAAATTAAGGAGATGGAGAGCACTAGAAATTTAGGTTATATATCCATTGAAAGGAAGGAACAACTTATCAAGTTGGAAGCAGAAAAGATTAAACTATTAAGATAGAAAGAGGAGACTTGGTGATTAAGGAGAAGAGTTATTTATCTACAGGTCGGGGATGAAAATACTAAATTCTTCCAACAATGTGCCAGGGGGAGGAAATTAATCAATACAATATGGAATTTTGAAGATCAAAATGGAAGGGAGGCCAACACATTCAACCAGCTTGCAGATATGGGCACTAGACATCTCTCCCAACTATTTAGAGCACCACGAGAACCTACTATTAAAGAAGTACTTCACATTTCCTGGACAATGGCTCGATTTGTGGGTGAGGAGGATGCGGAGATATTGAAAAATCTAGTCACGTTGGGGGAGATTGAAGTTGTTCTAAAGTGGTTCAGAAAAGAGAAAATCCCTAGACTAGATGGATGGCCTATTTAATTTTATCTTACCTTTTTTGACCATATTGGATCAGATCTCCTCATGGCTATTGAGAATTGCAGACTATCTGGGAAGATGCATGAGGGGTTTAATTCTACATTTATAGCACTCATCCCCAAAGTTGATAACCCCCATACTTTTGATTACTATCAACTTATTTCCTTATGTAATTTCATATACAAAATCATATCCAAGATCATTGCTATCCGCATCAAGCCCATCTTATCCAAGTAGATATCCAAGGAGCAATTTTCATTTCTCAATCATAGACAGATCCATGAGGCCATTGGTATTGCACAAGAAGGGCTACATTCCATTAAGCTCAAAAAAATTAAGAGCATCATACTCAAGATTGTCCTTTCTAAAGCATTTGATAGAGCATGCTGGACATATCTACAACTTATAGCTACCCACATTGGCTTTCCACATACTTTCATAAAATGGATTATGTGTTGCTTCACATTTGCATCATATAGCATACTCATCAATGGGGTTGCATCCAATTTTTTCCATGCTGAGTGCGGCCTCATATAGGGGTGTCCTTTATCACCCCTCTTATTCCTCTTGATCATGGAAGGCTTATATCAACTCATATCCAATGCCCGAGCATCTGGGTCTTTAAGTGTGATTAAGATGAATGATGTATCCTATCTTACACATATTTTATTCGTCAATGATGTACTAATATTTTTAAATGGATCTATTTATGACGCCAATTGTTTCAAGCATATTTTGTTTCTATTTTGTAAAGCTACAAGAATGATGTCCAATTACAACCAATCAACCATTATGCATGTATGTAGTTTACTAAATGAACAAAGACATGACCTAAAACAATTTTCAATTCACAAGACTAGACATGGGGGTTGGACTCAAGTATCTTGGATTAAGACACAAACCAAATGATTACCGCATAGCAAACTGGTCTTGGCTTATCGCAAATCGAAGGGCACATCAACATCTGGCAGTGGAGATGACTGTCTAGAGCAGGCATATTAGTACTAATTAAATCAATACTAGAGGCTATACCAGTATACTGGATGGCTCTAGCCTAGATACCAAAAGGCATCACCAACAAAATACAACAAATATGCCACAGATTCTTATGGAGAGGGAAGCATGTTGGAAGGACCTTTGCCTCAGTGAGATGGGATAGAATTGGAAAGCCCAAAAAATGGGAAGGCCGAGGCATAAAGGATTTGAATATGTTTTCATCATCTCTAGTAGAAAAAATGGGCTGGCAGATAATAACATCAAATAGTTTATGGAAAGAGGTGGTTTATCACAAATACATATACCCTCTTATAGTTATGGAATGGGTTCATAGGCAAAACAGGGGTAGTACTGGTTCTTCCATCATTTGGAAAGCTATTACTCATTCCATATCAGTCATAAAAGGAGGATTGGCATGGTGGATTTGATCAGGTGAGCATGTATGCCTTCGAGTTGATGCATGGTCGGGATGTGGAAATGCACATATACTACCATTGGCACTCAGATAGTATCTTGAACTAGCCAGTATCACTCAACTCTCCCAAATTTCATATGGGAGAAACACTACATGGCTCTCACAGGCTTGGTTATCAACACAGGACCTCATGTTACCAGATATTTGGAGAAACGATTGGACAAGGTACATTGGGGCACTTGATGAGTCACTTGTCAGAGTTACTGATCAAGAGGATGAAATCATCTGGGCTACATCCCCTCGTAGTCATTATACACCCCAAGATGGATATACTTTCCTTATATCGGAATAGGAATCGGTGGAGGCTATTTGGTGGTGGCAACCCCTTTGGAAGCTTAAGGCACCACACAAATCCTGGTTGTTCATGTGGTGCATATTATCAAACAAAGCGCCTACTGATGATAACCTAAATCATCAGGCTATACATGGACCATCATGATGTTGCCTTTGCAAGGAACATGTTGAAGACATATACCATATCTTCCTTCATTGCCCAACGACAAAGCAGGTGTGAATTCAGATATATATCTCCCTCAACATCAATATCAGATGGTATGGGGCCTAACTCACCACTGCTTGGCAAACATGGTGGACCTCAGCAACATCACAAAAAATTCGAAATCTCCCCCTACTTTTCTATTGGGGTATATGGCTGGCCAAGAATTAGATCATATAGGATTCTCTCATTCAGTGGACATCAATATGCAATAACATTAAAGCCTAAATCACTTAGTACTCGAGGAACAAATATCGAAACCTCCCCATACTATTACTCCTAAAGTTATTGATAAAACATTCCCATGGGCTGATTTTGATGGATCGGCCCAAGACACTAGTTGTGGGGGAGGAGCAATACTATTCATATCAGAAAGACATCATTACAAGCACAAAATGGGATTAGGGTGAGGCACAAATAATTATACAGAACTAAAAAACCTCAGACACCTACTTTTTGCACTTGAGAAAAATTGCAACATGGTACAGATCTTTGGGGACTCAAATATTGTCATCAATTGGTTCAACTCTGCTTCTCATTGTCATGTGCACACACTCAGGGGATTACTGGATGAGGTCATTACACTAAAATCACACTTTGATTGTATTGTTTGATCACACATATACAGGGAAAGGAACAAGATTTCTGACAGTCTTTCCAAGGAAGTCACGCAACAACCCAGGGGGTAGTGGATAATTCAAGAACACAGAGAACATGAAATATATCAGTTCTTCCATAGGTCATTCATCGAGCACATTGGGGGAGATGTACCGAATGATCTTCCATGATCATTCAGCTGGTTTTGATTTTTGATACATATTTTATGACTGTTATGATGTTATTATCATGTTTATATTATATGACTTTTATGTAAATATTTATGGTCCTTTTTTGAACTATGATGTGACATTGGATAGATGGCTTGGTCCATCTATGATATTAGCATAATCTTTATGCAGATGATACAACATGTAATTTCCTTTTTTGATAATGGAAATTACGATTTTTTTCTTGGGAAAAAAGGAATATTGAATTTTTATGTAACAAGTAATGAAATTTAATTAATAATATATATTATAAAAGTTTAGATGAAAAAAATAACACTATATAAATTAAATTAAAATATAGTAAAATAAAATAGTAAATAGTAAAATCTTGTAATAGTTAATTTAAATATTCAATTTAGTATTTTTTAAATAAAAATTAAATTATAATTTTTTATTATATTTATAAATAATTTATATAATAAATAAATAAAAAATAGATGACTAAAAAATATATTGTTATTAGTTTTAAATATTATTATCAATATATATTTTTGAATAGATAATTAGATTTTACATCATATAAAGAAATAAAAACATGTTAAAAGTTCATTTAGTTTTTTTAGAATATCTATGGAAAAAACCTGTTATTAGTTTTTTGGAAAGCCAACATTTCAGACTAGCTTAGTGAGTCCATCATCAGGGTGTGATCTGCCTTTTGAGAAGAGAGAGCGTGAAAGCATGGATCAATTAATAGATTTAGCTCTTGAAATTCTCAGCTTCTCAAAATTTAGAGCATTGTTCATTATGTCCCTTCCATGGTGGGACTTAATGGTGTTAAAGAGAGAGTCCATACAGGTTGGTAGAATTTTAAAATATCCATGGAGAAAACTTGTTATCAGTTTTTTGGAAAACTAACGTTTTGGACTAGCTTAGTGAGTCCATCATCAGGGTGTGATCTGCCTTTTGAGAAGAGAGAGCGTGAAAGCATGGAGCAATTAATAGATTTAGCTCTTGAAATTCTCAGCTTCTCAAAATTTAGAGCATTGTTCATTATGTCCCTTCCATGGTGGGACTTAATGGTGTTAAAGAGAGAGTCCATACAGGTTGGTAGAATTTTAAAGTATCTATGGAAAAAACCTGTTATCAGTTTTTTGGAAAACCAACGTTTCGGACTAGCTTAGTGAGTCCATCATCAGGGTGTGATCTACCTTTTGAGAAGAGAGAGTGTGAAAGCATGGAGCAATTAATAGATTTAGCTCTTGAAATTCTCAGCTTCTCATAATTTAGAGCATTGTTCATTATGTCCCTTCTATGGCGGGACTTAATGGTGTTAAAAAGAAAGTCCATATAGGTTGGTATAATTTTAAAATATCTGTGGAAAAAACCTGTTATCAGTTTTTTGGAAAACCAATGTTTTGGACTAGCTTAGTGAGTCCACCATCAAGGTGCGATATGCCTTTTGAGAAGAGAGAGCGTGAAAGCATGGAGCAATTAATAGATTTAGCTCTTGAAATTCTCAGCTTCTCAAAATTTAGAGCATTGTTCATTATGTCCCTTCCATGGCAGGACTTAATGGCGTTAAAGAGAGAGTCCATATAGGTTGGTAGAATTTTAAAATATATGTGGAAAAAACCTGTCATTAGTTTTTTGGAAAACCAACGTTTCAGACTAGCTTAGTGAGTCCATCATCATGGTGTGATCTGCCTTTTGAGAAGAGAGAGCGTGAAAGCATGGAGCAATTAATAGATTTAGCTCTTGAAATTCTCAGCTTCTCAAAATTTAGAGCATTGTTCATTATGTCCCTTCCATGGTGGGACTTAATGGTGTTAAAGAGAGAGTCCATACAGGTTGGTAGAATTTTAAAATATCTGTGGAAAAAACCTGTTATCATTTTTTTTGAAAACCAACGTTTCGGACTAGCTTAGTGAGTCCATCATCAGGGTGTGATCTACCTTTTGAGAAGAGAGAGCGTGAAAGCATGGATCAATTAATAGATTTAGCTCTTGAAATTCTCAGCTTCTCAAAATTTAGAGCATTGTTCATTATGTCCCTTCCATGGTGGGACTTAATGGTGTTAAAGAGAGAGTCCATACAGGTTGGTAGAATTTTAAAATATCCATGGAAAAAACTTGTTATCAGTTTTTTGGAAAACTAACGTTTTGAACTAGCTTAGTGAGTCCATCATCAGGGTGTGATCTGCCTTTTGAGAAGAGAGAGCGTGAAAGCATGGAGCAATTAATAGATTTAGCTCTTGAAATTCTCAGCTTCTCAAAATTTAGAGCATTGTTCATTATGTCCTTTCCATGGTGGGACTTAATGGTGTTAAAGAGAGAGTCCATACAGGTTGGTAGAATTTTAAAGTATCTATGGAAAAAACCTGTTACCAGTTTTTTGGAAAACCAACGTTTCGGACTAGCTTAGTGAGTCCATCATCAGGGTGTGATCTGCCTTTTGAGAAGAGAGAGTGTGAAAGCATGGAGCAATTAATAGATTTAGCTCTTGAAATTCTCAGCTTCTCATAATTTAGAGCATTGTTCATTATGTCCCTTCTATGGCGGGACTTAATGGTGTTAAAAAGAAAGTCCATATAGGTTGGTATAATTTTAAAATATCTGTGGAAAAAACCTGTTATCAGTTTTTTGGAAAACCAATGTTTTGGACTAGCTTAGTGAGTCCACCATCAAGGTGTGATATGCCTTTTGAGAAGAGAGAGCGTGAAAGCATGGAGCAATTAATAGATTTAGCTCTTGAAATTCTCAGCTTCTCAAAATTTAGAGCATTGTTCATTATGTCCCTTCCATGGCAGGACTTAATGGCGTTAAAGAGAGAGTCCATATAGGTTGGTAGAATTTTAAAAATATGGTCTATATAGATTTGAACCAATGGGTTGGTAGAATTTTAAAATATATGTGGAAAAAACCTGTCATTAGTTTTTTGGAAAACCAACGTTTCAGACTAGCTTAGTGAGTCCATCATCAGGGTGTGATCTGCCTTTTGAGAAGAGAGAGCGTGAAAGCATGGAGCAATTAATAGATTTAGCTCTTGAAATTCTCAGTTTCTCAAAATTTAGAGCATTGTTCATTATGTCCCTTCTATGGTGGGACTTAATGGTGTTAAAGAGAGAGTCCATACAGGTTGGTAGAATTTTAAAATATCTGTGGAAAAAACCTGTTATCATTTTTTTTGAAAACCAACGTTTCAGACTAGCTTAGTGAGTCCATCTTCAGGGTGTGATCTACCTTTTGAGAAGAGAGAGCGTGAAAGCATGGAGAAATTAATAGATTTAGCTCTTGAAATTCTCAGCTTCTCAAAATTTAGAGCATTGTTCATTATGTCCCTTCCATGGTGGGACTTAATGGTGTTAAAGAGAGAGTCCATACAAGTTGGTAGAATTTTAAAATATCTGTGGAAAAAACCTGTTATAGTTTTTTGGAAAACCAACATTTTGGACTAGCTTAGTGAGTCCATCATCAGGGTGTGATCTACCTTTTGAGAAGAGAGAGCGTGAAAGCATGGAGCAATTAATAGATTTAGCTCTTGAAATTCTCAGCTTCTCAAAATTTAGAGCATTGTTCATTATGTCGCTTCCATGGTGGGCCTTAATGGTGTTAAAGAGAGAGTCCATATAGGTTGGTAGAATTTTAAAATATCTGTGGAAAAAACCTGTTATCAATTTTTTGGAAAACCAATGTTTCAGACTAGCTTAGTGAGTCCATCATCAAGGTGTGATTTGCCTTTTGAGAAGAGAGATGGTGAAAGCATGGAGCAATTAATAGATTTAGTTCTTAAAAATAGTAAGAATTATAGTAGTATTGTTATTAATATTATTCATTAATTTCATGAATGTTTGGGTTATCTTGGAATTTCAACAAAAGAAAAAAAAAAATTCTTAGGGCTTGGGGAAATTACAAATAGTAAGGTGGTAGACATAGCCATCTAGAAAAGCATCCAATAATGAATAATCTAAACATAAAAAATATATATATGAAATTGGGGATTTAATGGTCATAATTTGACATGTGGTACTAAAAACACTTTTGTGATAGCCTCGGGTTAATTATTTCCCATTATTAAATAATTGTAATTACAAGATGTCTGAGAGATGGGACATGAATTTTGGTTTTCTTGAGGTGGAGATCGCTTGAGGAAATGAGTAAAAACTAAATACATCAGCCATGGTTGGTTCAAGCAATTAAATAAGTTGAGTGGGCAATAAAGATAACTACAAAGACAAGGATTGGCCCAGGTGTCCTTAGCCTCTAACAACAAGCAAATAGGACAAAATTTTATGCAATTGGTATGGTTGTGTTGTCCAAGAGGAGTGGGTTGCATGTAGCTTGGAAAAATAAGGAATGGTTCTGTAAGTTGGGGGACATGAACAAAGGAGATTTGAGAATTTTCGAAGAAAGAAGGTTGGTAGAACACAATCAGGGATTTTCCTATTGGTTGGGGTGTGCGCTAGGGAGGAGGAGGAAGGAATGTGTTGTGAAGAGCGTTGTGGAGAGAATTGATGTAATAACCCTACTGTAAACTTCCATAGAAACTCATTGTGAATATATTATTAATTTAATAATAAGTACGTGGATAAGCCAAGAACAGTTGTGAATGGTTGACCACCAAGAATTGTTGTGAATTAGTTTCAAATCAGGAAATTGTTTCACATATGGTTAGAGTCATGGAGAGGGAAGGAAGGGGAAGTTATTAACATCTTGGAGCAACAAGTATGGAAGCGGGGGGCAGGGGGGTTTAGTTGGCTCTCACAACCAAGGGAATCAAATTCCAAACCATAAACGAACACCTCTCTAACAAGAGCAAGTTGTTACTCATAACCAATCTTGTGTACAAGAAAGTCCTTGTTCTCATCCACAATGGCAGAGCCATATGTGAATCCTAGATCATTCTCAAGTATATAGACAAGCCTTGACCTACAATCCCTTCTGTCTTGCAGAACAATTCATAGGATCGTTATCTTATCTGATTTTGGTGTGATTTTATTGAGAAAAGGAACGATGAAGACTTGAGCCTCAGACCTTGACTCGAACTCGTGTAATTGTGGTACACTATTAGTCTCCCTTTGCTTCGAAGCAGTGCGTTGTTGGAAGACTAGAGCTTTGAAGTTCGTGTCATTGGAAGGAGGTAGTGACTTGCCAACGCACACATTCTTAGACATTTGCCAACAAAAAATCTTAGTTACTTGTATCAAGAATTTCCCTTAGAGCTGACAAGTCATGCTGGAGATTTTGAAAGGATGTTTAGGTATAACTAGCAAAATTCTTGCTTAGATATATCATGCAATTTATGAGAATAGTGCTAGTGGATCTATGGCATGATATGTTGCAACAAAAAGAAGAATTGTATGTGCAATGAAATGATGGTCTGAAAAGAAGATTGATTGTGAAACTTTGAAGATTTCATAATGATAAGTACGTTCCATTGCAAGTCAAAGAATCATCCATATGTAAGATAAGTTCATCGTGTTATTTTTCCTGAAAATTTTGCATAGTCTATGAACATAAAATATAATTAATGATGTTAATTTCTTGAAAGAGAATGCACACAAACCATGCATATAAAAATATAAGGAAGTCATGGTATTTTCTTGAAAATGATGCATGTGAAATTTACACACAAAAGATAAAGAAACCATGTTGTTGTGTGTGTGAAGAACTAGATGATTTTATTAATATTGCATGGCTCCTACATTTGAGAATAGTTATTGTGTCAGATTCCTTGGAAAAGAAACATGTATCTGCATGCAAGAATAGTAATTATTATGTCAACTTTCTTTGGAAAAGATTATGTATTCTCATGCAAGAAATAATAGCTATTATGATTTCTTTTGGAAAAGAAAATGTGTGGAGGTGCACAAAACAATAGCCATGATGCTAGTTTTCCTGAAGAGAATACATATTTATATACATAAAAGATTAGTTATTGTGTTAGTGATTCTTGGAAAAGAACATGTGTTTATCTTTGGAAAGATTTCCCTCTTCTTGTGCAAAGAGATAGTGATAACCACGACAAATAATTTAATTATTAATGTGTTCTTGTGGTTCGAAGTATAGTTTAACTAATTCCGTTTTCATGATATGTGTGAAGTAGGGATTAAGAAGCACACCTTAATAATATTTAGGTACTTTACCTTATGCATGTTGGAATTTGAATGGTTAGGCATGGTTCATAGCCATTTGCATGCATCGATATATACACATATTTTGGTAGTTATGTACTTTTGATTAATGTATGTGCAGTGTTAATAAAGAGGCGAGTCTCAATACTTTATATGTGCTTTAATTATGAACATGAAAAGATGCTTGAAGCATATATAGTAAAGATATAAAAGGGATCCTAATCTAGCTCTTGGAAAAATAATCTAAAACAATTTTAAAATGGTTTCGATATACATAAACCTAAGAGTTCGATAAGCCGGAAATTCTGAAATCTTGAGGGATAGTATCAGAAAGTGAAAAAAATAGAAAATTGAGATTCAAATAATTACCAGATAGAGGCCTTGAATCAATTTGGAAGAAGAAATGCGACTAAGGCAGATTTAAAATGAATGAGCGCAATGGAAAGGTTTTAACTCAACTGACAAATGTAAGATTCCGAGTAGGAAGAGATAAAATCATGGATAATATTGTCTGCTGCAAGGTTTTGTAATTCTCTTTTCTTGTAGAAAATATGAGCAAGAAAGAGTCTAATCATTTCATTTCAGTTGTATCAATGAGAGGTAGAATATTATTATTGACTCATATTACTAAATTTGCAAAGAAAGGAAAATATGAATAGAAACAAAACTATAGAATGCCTAGATATTGATGAAACAACAAATACTTCCCTAGACATGTTGCAGATTAATCACTCGCTTTATTTTTAAAGCTAATCCAATATTCAATCGAAGTCAATGAAGACCTACAAAAGAAGGCATAACGTAAATAAGAAGTAAACTATAAAAAGAGAAAACTAACAACAAATGAAGATGAACATATGAATGCATACCTTGAAGAATTTTGATTACAATTTTATCTTATGAATATTCAAGTTCTCTCATCCATTTCTCAAAATTTGCATATGTTCAAATATCATCTATTTATTCAATCTAAAACGCTAAGTAATGAGCTATTGATTTGTGTCTGCTTCATATTGAGGAATACGAGGGATGAACGTGATCATATAACAATGCTTATGAATTAAAAATTGAATTTTCAAGAACACTCTTTGCATCCTAGGCTCATTACATGCTTATTAAAAATATGTAATAATGAAATAAATAAAAATAGGAAATGATTCTAAATCTAAATTAATCTATCCCTAATCGTAACTGAATGAAAGGAAAAGTGACTAAGTATAGTTATACTTCCAATGTAACCATTCTCTCATTTCAACTTCTACATATATGTACAGGTCAAGTAACAGGAGTAAAACTGCAACTAAATTATTAAAAGAAAAATTCAACCTACTATTTACATCTAACAATTTTAGCAAAATAAACTTATTTACAAAAACAATTCCTCGAAAATTTTCCAAAATTTTCCTACAAGATCATAAAAACCAGCATATATTCCAGTGAATGATTGAAAGAAGTTCAAAGGAAAAGGAAACATCATGCCTAGGTTGAATGATATATTTTTAAAAATTGAAGTCTGTTGAACGCTGACAAAATCATAAATAACTTCGGCAAACATGATCATCAATTTATTTATTTATTTTTTAAATAAAAAGTAGCTGATGTTGATGTTTGGAATTCTGAAATTGATTTTCATAAATGCTTATTAATTTACTTGATGAGAGTCTATAGTTTTAATGCTTGAATTGCCAGTACAATGAGCTCAAAAGTTTAAAAATGAAATCTGAAAGAAAAATGAATTCAAACCGAAGGAACTGAAAATGAAGCAAATTACAATTTACATCTATGTTGCAAGTAATTTTACAACATGGCTGTGAATCATTTGCAAAGATTTCCTTTCCACAAGTGCCAATAGAAATTATGAAATTAAAATCATTATTTGCATTCACTTGTCAAGAAGAGAAAATTTCAAGATTATGATCCCAACAAGATATGTCATCATCGCAGGAATCATATATTGGGATAAATTCATGATTACTAAAGTCATTATGGTTATAGGAATTAACGGAAATATCTAGATTAATGTCTTTTTTATCTTCAAAAACATATTTGTTTATGGAATGAGGAATATGAGATTCAGTCAAAATTATTTTTGAAGAAAAAGAGGAATGATGCCCAGAATTTTCAGTTTTCAAATCATCATTATAAATGATTACATTAGTAAACCCCTCCTCTAAATAAGGTGAATCAGAACCATGCGAATTTTCAGGACTGTTAAAAGTATGGACAGTTAAATCCTCTCTATCCCAGCCAGAGTTAGCAAACAATTCATTGTTAATGACAACTTTTCTGTTTTCTGAAATTATATTGGTGTAAAATGTTATGGTTGGAGAATTATTTAATGAATTGCAATTATAAAAAAGATCTGGGTAGAGGGAAAGATAAGAATATGCATTTATGTACCTGAAAATTTCCCTACTTGAAGAATTTTTCTCATTGTCCAAAATAGACATTTCAAATTCTTCCATTCTTTTGTTGATTTTAATTTCAAATTGTTGATTATTGTCTTCACAAAAATTAATTTTTTCATGCATTTGATCAACCTGCAAATTATTGTTGAGCTACTCCATTTTATTATCAACAAATTGTGAATTAATTTCAACAGTAGATTGTGCGTTGTTGTCATTCTCTGGTTGATTTAATTGCTATTTATTTATTTGTTGTTGATTACTGATAATAGTTTTCACATCTTGTTGAATTTCTACTTGATCAACATTATGTAAATTTGTAACATTTCAGAGTCGCTATTTTAAACAATTTAATCATTATCAACAAAGGGTATACTTTCTGGTTCTTCATGGTTATCACAGGGAAGAGACACTAAATGTCTGAACCATCCAATAAATTGGAATTGAGGAGGCAAATATTTGGACTAAAATTGCATTAAAATTAATTTAAATTTAATATAAAACATATCCAAAGTCTCATCTTCCATCCTACGCAATTCTTCTAACTAACTACACACATTTTCGTAGTCATATTCCTAAAATGCGTGAAGGAAAATCTTTGAAAAATCGTCCCAGATATGTATGGAGACCACTAAAGTTATAAGCACCAGTCTTTGGCTTTTCCTGTCAAAGTAAGTGTGAAGATCCTGCTAATAACATCTTCATCAATGTTGAAATTATTGCAACTTAACATAAATTGAAGGAGATGATTAAAAGTAGATGTCTTACGATTATATTTTACTTGAGACAGGGTCTGGACTGCCTTTATCGGAGTGGTGTTTGGATGAGGTCCAATAAAGAAACTCCAAGGAAGTCTTTACATGGAGCCATAGTAATAAAATAAAATTTTAAAGCACAAGATCATCAAAGAGAAAATTTTACTAGGCCATCCTTCTAGCACAAAAAATGTTGTAGGCTTGAAATGACCATTCAACATTATTAGGGAGACCACCTAGTCGAGAACTTAAAGCGGTTCCTTTTCCATTTGGAATGGTGATTCCAACT
The DNA here is from genome assembly GCA_031772625.1 of Pinus tabuliformis. Classification (NCBI taxonomy): domain Eukaryota; kingdom Viridiplantae; phylum Streptophyta; class Pinopsida; order Pinales; family Pinaceae; genus Pinus; species Pinus tabuliformis. The sequence continues at coordinate 1,118,402,934 of CM062820.1, forward strand.
AGTTAAACAAAGTCCAGTTACATTCTCTCTATCTCTACTGACTTAAATTATACATTTTCCTTATCAATAGAGAAGAGACATCATATCAACCCTCTTACTGAGCTTAGGCAAGAAAGTTATCCTTAAGCTGATCTGGGGCTTAGCCAAACCACAACCAAAGTTTTCCTCTTCTATAAAAGGACTTCTAGAAATGTAATGATTAATTTAAATGCAAACTTATCTTAGAATGCAAACAAAAGTAAAGAAATCCCAAGTCTATCTCAATTAGGAAGATGTAGATCTAACCCAATCGAGAGAAAAGCAATTGAATGATTGAGATTTTAACATGCCTAGTTTATGATGAATATCTGGCTAATGAAATAGTTTTACTATCTGATATTATAATTACCAAGACATGGCATGTTTGCAGATCATTTAAAAATGGATAATTGACTATCAAAACCAAGAAAATGTTCTGATAATTTTAGCAGTAATTAAATCAACTTTTGATGACAGATTTCTCAGTAAATAGTTACTTAGAAATCTGATCTAAATATTTTAGCAAAGAGAAATTCATAATAGATCTATGTGACTATGAATTAGATAGCTAATCCAAAAGACATTTTTTCTCATATCAAACATGAATGCACAACATGAGAAAATTTTAAACAAATCCACCATCAGGGAAAATTTTAGGGGCTAATATTTGCAGCTGGGCTAAATTTCCATGTCTTTCCCCAAAAATTGATTCACCAAATTTCAATTTTTTCTAAAATTTATTTGCCCACATTTTATAGTATAAATTTATTTTACCTTAAAAATCGATAAATTTTTATAGAGATTGGTATGAAATCATTAGAAATTTGATTTTTTTAGAAAAATATATCCAAACATTTTACACTTTGCATATTGGGGACCAATAAGATTCGCCAAGATTTCTAAGCGTTAAGAAAAAATTCATTCCTTAAAATTTTGCTTGTCCACCATTACATAAATGAAATTTTCAATTAAATAAAAGTACTCAAATTACAAACTAATGAAACCTCGTTTCTTGCTCTGTTCCTTGAACTGACCTCCAACAATCTCTTTTAAATTAAACACTCTGCCATCAAAAGAAAAAGTTACAATAGTGCAAGTTTTGCCTATAGTACAAAGTCCAAATTTGAAAAAGACAAATCCCAATGATTCTCAAAACTGAGATTGATCCTCTCTATCTACAACATGAAATCCATATTACAATAGTGCTTTAAGAATTACAAAATTGTAGAAGAGAGAAGCCCAACAATCTCTTTCAAATTAAACACTGCCATCAAAAGAAAAAACTATAATATTGCAAGTTTTGCTTATAATACAAAGTCTAAGTTTGAAAAAGACAAATTCCAATCATTCTCAGAATTTAGATTGATCTGCTCTACCTATAGTATGAAACCCCTATTACAATAGTGCTTTAAGAATTACAAAATTGCAGAAGAGAGAAGCCCATTTTTTACATTCTCTAAAAGCCATATTTATAATTACAAATCAAAATCAAAATGAGAGAACTGTTTTGGAAAATGAATTTGCTCCCACAAATTTAATTAGCCACCATTCATTTTCCTCTCTTGTTGGATAAATTCCGTTTATCTAAGTCTTATTTTCCTCATCTTCTCAACTATTCTCCTACCAAAAACCAATCAAAATTAAAATGCAAATCAAAATAAAAAAATACCAAATATGGAAAACAAAACATCTTCAATCAATTTAAATAAATAAATAAAAGGAAATCTAAGATTCTTGTAAATATATTATTGGTCAATTATAACATAAACGAATAGATTTGCAAATCAACAGAGGCTTTGAGGCAATGAAAAATGCAAAAATTAAACTCAAAAAATTTGTTTTAGTTACAAATTCGGATATTGATTTTTTGTTAGATTTTAGACTCATTGAATTACCAAATATGGTCATGCAACCACTTTATAAATATTCTCCATGATTTTATTTATCTAATTAGCCACCCTGGGCCTTATTTGACCATGTAAAACTCAACGTATGAGCTCCCAAAGTTGAAGAGCCCAAAATTGCCAGAACTTTGGAAAAATTGTCACCTCGGCCAACAATAGGAAATTGTAAATAAAATCTAATCTTAAATTAAATTAGTAATTATTACTTAATTAATGTTAATTTAATTTCAATTACAAAATTAAATTAAATTAATTACAAACTAATTATGTAAAATTAAAAATTTAAATAAATTAAAAATTAATTAAAATTGTAATTAAATTGTATTAAAATGATAATTAAATTATATTAAAATTATAATTAAAATACATTTAACAAATAAAGAATCATGTTTAAAATTTTATAAGTGCCTTTCGGAAGCCTTTGAATGGATCGAAATTAAAATAAGGAGGAGGGGCTTTTTAAAAATAAGTGGAGGCATTTACGTGAGGTGAAGGCTTTTTAAATTAAATAGAGGAGACCTTCATTAAATAAAACAACCCGTCATATGATATCAGATATCGGAGGTTGATCGATATCGAAATTTTTAGAAACGAGTGTTTTGACATCAAACAAAAAATGTCGAGGTCCGATAAACATATGACATTGGAGGTTGACCGATATCGAAATTTTTGGAAATGATTGTTTTGACATCAAACAAAAGATGTCGAGGTCCGATAAGCCTATTGAGTCTTTTATATAGCGGGATTTTTTTAATATCAGGTTTTTTTTTTTTTTTATTGGAAAATTTTTTTATCAGTGTTTTATTTATCGAGATTTTATTTTTCGGGATTTTTATATCGTGATTTTTATATCAAGGTTTTTATAAAAAAGTACTCAAAATAGATTAAGTAAAAATCATGAATCCAAATTTTGGAAAGAATTTATTTTAAGATTACTTTTTAAGAAAAAAATAGAAAATACATAGAGGATTTTTTTGATAAATTATATATCCATTGTTATAAATGGTCACTGACATCGTTTTGCTTTCACTGAGCCTGAATAGTGCCCCGACAAAGTTGTCTTTTTATGCCATATAAGCATGGCCCCATTGCCAACGAGCATCCATAGTCCCGACAGGTTTACTTGTATTTCCCATGCTTCCTCTTTTAATCACCATTTTGATAAAGAGAATTTGCAAGATTTTAGTTTATGGTGCATCTAAGTGAAAGAGGTGGGATGGTAATAGAGACTTATGTTAATGGATATAATACTTCCATAATTTTGACTTCAGATCTTTTCCCGTGACTATCATTCAGAGATTTTTATAAAGTGGAGGGATGAGAGAGATCCATTCAGTTAATCTTAGATCATCTCTTTCCTTGAAAAGGTGAACTATATTGCTCAGAAAGGATATGTGTCCCTCCATGAAAAAGATTTAAAGCAAGAGGAATTTGTGATTCCAAAAAGATATACATTTAATGATAAATGAAATTCATTGAATAGATAAAGTAAAGATTTCCCATGTATGTAAACCACTGTTGAGTGAGGAAAAGGCCTTCCACATAAATCCTGGTGGAGTCACCAAAATTACACCAAGACCAAAAGCAGAAAGAAAAGAATTCCAAACTGAAGTGAAAAATAAATCAACCAACTCAAAAAAATGTAAAAATGAAGAACAAACCCCAAATTTAAAGAACAAAACTCAACAAGATTAAATATAGAATGACTCAACAAACGATTTGAAAGAAGAAAACCATATGTGCGTTCGTCTTATGTTGAGAATCTAGTAAATTTTATCTTGTGGAGTTATAAGCGATTAGACTTCTGAAATTAAAGGGTGAATAACAATGATGAGAGATAATAAGCTAAATGAGAAATCTCTGCCTACTACAAATTTTCTTGCTTGAAAAGAAATCTTGCATAAAAGCATTTTAACCATTTTCTGATAAAAGCAATGCTTTAGAAATAGGCTAAAGGTTCAAAAACTCCCTAGTTTAGTTGATTTGATGAGGATCATTACTGCTTCTCCAAAAATTCGAAAGCACATAAAATAAAGGAGACTAAGTATCAAATCTGAGTCAGCAGGGGCGTGCAAAAAAATTCTTGAAGTCCTGCAAAACAAAGATAAATATCAACAAAAGCTAAAACAAAATTGAAATAAAAATGAAGAAAATAAAAAGGATGAAAATGGGCATAAGAAGCTTACCATTGGAATTTATTTTATTTTATTTATTTATTTATTTATTTTACCTAAGAGATATCATTTTCTCCAATAAAAATAACCTCTTCTTTTAATTAGAAGTAAAAGCATGAAGAGGTTGAATTTTTTGAAATTTCATTAACGTAAAATCATCATTTATTAAATCTACACTAAAGCAAGAAGTAAACTATAAAATGATGTCTCACGTTCAAGGAATCAAAAGTAAACCAAAATCATAGAAATGAGAATGAACCAATGCTTCTTTGTGAATTGCAGTGAGGATTGTTCTCTTAATATTTCAAATTTCATATTCACTCCATGATTCTCATAAATTGTCAAGAATCAAGACCAAGTCCAAACAATGTAATGCATATGTGTAGATGGAGAGGACTTGAAATTTTTTTATGCTAAATATAGAGTGATATATCAAACTTGAATATAAGAGAAATCAAATATGATTTAACTATGGCCCATTACCTTTACTTGTTCCAAACTCTTTACCAATTGTTGCATTACCATAATGGTTGCTCAAGAGTGCCTTGAAAAGCAAATGAAGATGCACGCTAAAAGATGTTTGAGATAAGGAAATGGGCATCCAATAGTGAGACAAAGGAAAAAACTTAAATGAACCATAGGTGATGAAGTTTCTCATTAGCCAAGAAGATTGTCGAGAAGAGTAAAAAGAGGCCCATGCGCACACACCATGAAGAATGTATATCCCCAAAGTAACATAGTCATCCCAAGAAATGAATAATTGGATTTGATGAAACTATAATTAAAATACATTCAAGCTCTTGACCACCATGATAACATGAAAGTAATCATATATATACAAAGATAATCAAATAGGACTTCATGTGAGCATAGTGAAAGATCATAATGAATTAATCACAGACCTACGAGGATACTTAACCTGATATTCTGAAGTTGTGAAATGAGAAGAGGCGAAAATGAAATTTTGGGAAGAAATATAAATAGATTAATGATAAAAACTTGATATCCTAAGGTTTTCAGTTTCCGAGAGAATCAAAGCGAAAGGTAAGAGCTCCTATAAAAAAACTTCCGAAATGAGAACAATTCTCTGATGGATAAAATTCTGATAAATCCTTTGTTATTTAAATATTTTCGACAGAATTCCTTTTCAGAGGTTTAATTGATTTTCATTTCCAATATCAAAAGTCTAAAATATAAATATTTCTTGTAAATCTTTTTAAATAAGAGTTCCAATAAAAGGAAGCTCGAAATTAATATTGGATAAAAACATAATATCAAAACTCAGATATGGTAATAGCTCAATATGACTTATACCAGATTCTGAGATTAAGGAATTGAGCAAAAAATAAAATAGGCCTCGTAGATCTCATAGAAATTCCATAGAAAGTGTTTTCAAATGGTTCCGATATACATAAATGCAAGAGTTCGATAAGCCAAAAATTCTGAAACTTGAGGGATAGTATCGGAAAGTGAAAAAAACTAAAAACTGAGATTCCAATAATTACCATATAGAGGCTCTAAATCAATACGAAAGAAGAAATGAGACTAAGGCGGACGTAAAATGAATGAGTGCAATGGAAAAGTATTATTTCCACTGGAAAATGTAAAATTCAGAACAGGCAAAGATAAAATCATGGATAAGATCATTTGCTGCAAGGTTTTGCAATTATCTTTACTTGTAGAAAATATGAGCAATAAAGAGTCTAATAATTTCAATTTAATTGCATCAATGAGAGGCCAAATATGATTATTGACTCATATTATTAAATGTGAAAAGAAAGGAAAATATGAATAGAAGAAAAATTATAGAATACCTAGATTCCGATGAAACAACAAATACTTTCCTGGGTAGGTTGAAGATTAATCACTCGCTTTATTTATAAAACTAATCCAACCTCCAAATCAAATCAATGAAGACCTACAAAAGAATCCAAAACATAAATAAGAAGTAAACTACGAAAATAGAAAACTAACAACAGATGAAAGGTCGACGGAGGCGGCTGGTTGGTAAAGTTGGACTTGTAAAGACGGTGAGGTCCTGTGCTCAAACCTGAGCGAGGGCATTGACTAGTCACAGGGATACTTTCCTGGGCCAAGCCCACTCACCTTTTTAAGATTGGTGGAGGCGGCTAGTTGGTAAAGTCGGACTGGTAAAGACAGTGAGGTCCTATGCTCAAACCTAAGCGAGGGCATTGACTAGTCGCGGGGATACTTGCATGGGCCAAGCTCGCTCACCTTTTAAGGTCGGTGGAGGCGGCTGGTTGGTAAGTTAGACTCGTAAAGACGGTGAGGTCCTGTGCTCAAACCTGAGCGAGGGCATTGACTAGTCACGGGGATACTTGCCTGGGCCAAGCCCACTCACCTTTTAAGGTCAGCAGAGGTAGCTGGTTGGTAAAGTTGGACTCGTAAAGATGGTGAGGTCCTGTTCTCAAACCTGAGCGAGGGCATTGACTAGTCGCGGGGATACTTGCCTGGGCCAAGCCTGCTCACTTTTAGCTGGTTGGTAAAGTCAGACTCGTAAAGACAGCGAGGTCCTGTGCTCAAACCTGAGCGAGGGTGTTGACTAGTCGCGGGGATACTTGCCTGGGCCAAGCCCGCTCACCTTTTAAGGTCGGCAAAGGCGGCTCGTTGGTAAAGTTAGATTTGTAAAGACGGTGAGGTCCTGTGCTCAAACCTGAGCGAGGGCGTTGACTAGTTGCGGGGATACTTGCCTAGGCCAAGCCCGCTCACCTTTTGGTGCGAACTCGAGGGGAGACTGGGTGAACTTGAGGGCGTGATATTAGGGTTATAGAGGAGCTTGAAGGCGGCCCCTATGGAGCATAGCAGAGGAGGGAGCTCCACTCCCTCCTACAAGGAAGCAACTGCCGGTAGAAGCAAGGCACCAATGAGTAAAGTCAGAGGGTCTGGGGAAGAAGGGGAGAAAAATGATGAAAAGGAGTCAAACAAGGCCAGGACCAAGGGAAACAGTAGCACAAAGGACAAAGAGGAAGAAGACAAAAGCCAAGGAATAGGGGACAAAAAGAAAAAGGGAAGGTGCAGACCCAAAATGGAGATTACTCCGAGAGTTGTGTTGAATGACCCTGCTCTGCAGGAGCACAGTGACCATATGGGAACGTACGCCATAATCTGCAAATTTATGGGAATTTGGCCCTCTGAAAAGGCTTTACAGACATGGATCAAATACCATTGGAAACCCAAAGACAGTGTTGATCTCCATCTAGGGTCAAAGGGTTTTCTTACCGTGGTATTTACTAACATTGAAGATAAAGACAAAATATTTGAAGGAGGACCCTACTTTTTTGTAGCAACAGGCCTCTATATGAGGCCGTGGAAAATGAACTTCGTACCAAAAAGGGAGAATTTCACCTCGGTACCTGTTTGGGTAAGGCTCTATTCCTTACCTCTCGATTATTGGCAAAATGGGTCGCTTGCTGCCATTGGCAATAAGTTAGGACACATTGTGAAAGCTTCGGAAGCGACTAGAAGGGGTAAATATACTTCCTATGCCAGAATATGCGTAGAAATGGATTTATTAGGTGCTCTCCTGGAGGAATTAATCCTAGAAGTCTTTGATGAAGAATGGGTCGAAACGATGGATTATGAGCATATCCCATTCAGATGTCGCAGATGCCACGAACATGGTCACCTGATTAGAGACTATCCTCTAAGTAAAGCAGATAATAAAGGAGAACCTAAAAATGTGAAGGAAACTGAAAGCTTTCAAAAAGTGGACGGTAAAGGAAAAGGAGGCAGAAAGGGATCAAGGAAAAAATGCAGCAAGGGGCAAAAGATCAACAAGAATAGGTTTCAAGAATTGGAAGAAAAGGAAGAAATGTCAAGGGAAGACCAAGCAATGGAGGAAGGACCTAATGAAAAAGAGAAGGAGGAGAACTACATCATAACACAAGAGATTTGTAATAAGCAGGAAACTATGAATGGCGAGACTGAAGCAGAAATGGATATGGAAATGACCCAAAGTGAAATAGATCTAGAAGATCATGAACTACAAGAAATTCTAGGAAAGGAACACCTAAATCATGAAGGGTTCTTAATGCAGGGTACCACGGGTGGGATAGATTCACTACCCCAGAAGGATTGCAACAGAGTACAACAATTGTTTTTATGGAAGACGCAGAAAGGAGGGTTAGAAACAGGAATAACCACTGAAAAACCGGAAAACAAAGGAGTGAAAACAATGAAACCAACCCCTGTATTAGATCCTAGAAATACTGGTAGAAAGAGAGGCTGAAAAAAGCAGAAGGAACTTCTGATGGAGTGTGGAAAGCTAATGATAGATTCGGGTAAGATGAAAGACCTAACCAGTTACTCCTTTTCTAGTCTTTAATAATGAAATTTACATCTTGGAATATCAGAGGTCTAGGAAGTAAAAGAAAACAAAGATTGCTTAGTCATAGAATGAAACAAGATATGTCGGACATGATTTTCATCCAAGAAACAAAATGTTCCATTCAAAAAATAAGACTCATAAACAGCAAATGGCTCTTTAAATATGAGTTTCTGGAGGTTAAAGCGGAGAACACAACAGGGGGGTATTCTTACTCTTAAGAATCCCCAAAGGATCAGCATTTTGGATGCAGAAGCATCAAGAAATTATCTTTCAGTGGTCATTCAACCTGTTGGGGTTTCGGAAACATTACTAGTTACAAATGTTTACGACCCTCAAAAATTAGAGGACAAGATTGTTAGAAGGCCTTGGGGACCTCAAGAGCAAACAGATTGGAATGTCGTGGATCATGGGAGGAGATTTTAACATGATCAAATCTCTCTCAGAGAAAAAAGGAGGTACCAGACTGCTCAACAAAGACTCCCTAGCATTTCAATCATTCATAGACAATATGAAATTGGTTGAGTCAGATTCAAACAATGGCCTGTTTACTTGGAACAATAAAAGAGGAGGTGAGGCGCTGGTAGTGTCTAAGTTAGACAGGTTCTTGATTTCAGAGCAATTAATGTTTCTAAATAGTGAAATCATAGCCAGAGTGCTTCCTTTTGGCGTTTTAGACCACTGGCCAGTTCAGTTGGAAATCAAAGGTGTTGATTCTCCCAGGAATAGACCCTTTAGATTTGAGAACATCTGGCTCTCCCACCCGGATTTCCTTAGTAATATTGAAAAATGGTGGGCTAAAGACTTACAAATACAAGGATCTAAGATGTACCTTCTTCATAAAGGATTAAAGCACATTAAGTTAAGACTAAAGGAATGGAACTGAAAAGATTTTGGTAACATTTTTGAGGAAAAGCAAGCAGTGGAAATTAGAATGCTAGCACTCAACAAGGCTCTAATAAACGATGGATTTGACAAAGACAAAAGTGAGCAGGCGGACAAATACCATCTAGTTTGGGAAAATTTATGCAAACAAGAGGAAATAGTTTGGAGACAAAAATCCAGAATTCAATGGCTCAAGGAAGGAGAACGAAATACCAGATTTTTTCACAGATCCACTATGGCTAACAGAGCTCACAATAGAATATCCATGATTAAAGATGAGGGAGGGGTATTTTAGACTACTCATAAAAATATTGAAGCTGTTCTTGTTCAACATTTCCGGAACATCACTCGGGAAAACAATCCAAATAGGGATCAGTACATCAGGGGAATCACAAGGCACATCCCCAAACTGGTTTCCATAGAGGACAATTTTAACCTCAATAGACCAGTTGTGGAAGAGGAGGTCAGCGAGGTGCTCAAAGATATGCAGAATGGCAAAGCACCAGGGCCAGATGGCTTCAATGTGGATTTTTTTAAAGCGTGTTGGCATATTGTCAAAGAGGACATTGTGAATGTGGTGGAGGATTCCAGGAGAAGAAAATCGATCTTGAAAGCTCTCAACACCTCCTTCATTTCCCTTATTCCCAAACAGGACATAGCTCATTCTGTAGACAAGTACAAACCTATTGCCTTGTGTAATGTGGTGTACAAGTTAATAGCCAAAGTAATGGCTAATAGACTCAAACCTCTCCTCCCCTCGCTAGTGTCTGAGGAACAATCAGGTTATGTGGAAGGAAGACAGATTCTAGACAACATCATTCAAGCTCAAGAAGTGGTGCATACGCTTACTAGCAAAAAGCAGGTGGGGATGATCGTGCAATTGGACATTGCTAAAGCATATGACAAGGTGAATTGGATTTATATCAAGAAGGTTCTCTATGCCTTTGGGTTCGACCACAACTGGGTTAGATGGGTTATGGCGCTAGTGTCCTCCTCCAGCTTTTCCATTCCGATCAAGGGATCTCCCTCAGAAATCTTCAATCCTTCTAGAGGCCTTAGGCAGGGAGACCCTCTTTCTCCCTTCCTCTTTATTCTTATGATGGAAGGGCTTGGGCGATCCATCAAGCAAGCTAAGGATATGGGTAAAATTAGGGGATTCAAGTTTCAGAGAACGGTTCTATGCTGACTCATCAACAATTTGTTGATGATACCTTACTGCAAGGTGTTCCAACTGTCAAAGAGGCTTTGGCCTAGAAACAAATTCTTAAAGATTTTGCCCTAGCCACATGTATGGAAGTCAACCTCTCTAAATCAAAAATATTCTTTTTTAGTACTAACATTGTTATCCAAAGAAATATCTCAAGAATTCTTGGATTCCAACAAGATTCCCTTCCCTCTAAATATTTAGGAATACCTCTTACTACCAAACCCATGCATAAGAGTATTTGGGAATCGGTCCTTAATAAAATGCAGGATAAAGTAAAAAATTGGACCCTCCGGGCCTTAAACCTAGCCGACAGGTTAGTCCTGACTAAGGCTGTGCTTCAATCCATCCTAGTTTTTATGTTATCAGCTCTCCCAGCTCCAAAAGGTGTCTTAGACCAAATAAGATATATTCAAAGAGATTTCCTGTGGGGAAAGAGGAAAGTAGAAATGGGCCCTGGTTTCCTGGGAAAAAATTTGCAAACCCAAAAGTCAGGGGGGCCTTGGCCTGGACGATCAAGAGACTCTTTGTAAAGCTCTAGGAGCCAAGCTCTGGTGGAGATGGGTGTAGGAGCCAAAAGCATAGTGGGCCAGGATATGGAAAGAGAAATATGCCAGCCTATGGCATAATAATGATCTCATAAGAATGTCTAGAACTATAAAAGGCTCCTACATATGGAACAGAGCCTGGGAGAATAGAAATCTAGTTCAAAAGAATAGTTTCTAGGAAATTAGATGAGGAGAGTTGGCTCTTTTTTGGGAGGAAGAATGGCAGCAGGAACCAACACTGTTAACAGAGAATTTTGTAGGCCTCAAGCAGGAAACAGATGCCCAAGGTTAATCAAAGTTAAGGATTTTTTGGATCTTTCACATACCTCTGAAAAATGGAGAAGCTGGAGAAACATTGAATGTGGAGAGGATAACCCCCTAAAAAACAAAGTAGAGGCTCTTGGGGTTTTGCTCAAGCAAAGGATGATCTTAAAAATAGATGGGCAGGATCAATTGAGATGGGGTAACAACAAGCAAGGAGCCTTTAATCTCAAGGAAGCTAAGGGTCTTCTTCTTGGGCTAAATTATACTATTCCAGACAAAACCTGGACGTATCTTTGGAGACAGCAAGGATGGATGAAGATCAAGATTTTTATGTGGCTGGTTCATCACAAGAAAATTTTGACTTGGGAAAATATTAGGAGAAGGGGAATTTTGGGGCCCTCTAGATGTCAGCTCTGTGAGGAGCAGGAGGAGACAATGGAACATATTCTCAATAGTTTCTCTTATACTACTTGGCTGTGGGAATCATTTGCTTCAATTTTCCAGTAGTTTGATAGGGACAAAAGAAGTATCACTAACACACTAATCCACTGGAGAAAAATCTTCAAGGAGAATGAAGCCCTAAATTTGGCTTGGGCTTTCACATCCTGCTTTATTATCTGGAATGTTTGGAAAGAAAGAAATAAAAGAATATTCAAGAATGACAAGTCTATAGCACAACATCTTCTAGACCTTATCTTGAAACAGATCAGAGAGACAGTGAGTTCCACGGTTAATAATATCCCCTCGAATCCCCCCACAGAAGAAGAGCAGAGAATTCTTAGGCAACTGGGAACGCAAGGAATAACTACTCAAGGTAGAACAAGAAAGAGTAAAACCATGGTTACAGAGAAGGACTACTGGCAACCCCCTCCAAAAGGCTTTCTGAAATTTAATATTGATGGGGCCTCTAAAGGCAATCCGGGAACTGCGGGTTTGGAGGAGATTTAAGGGATGACAAGGGCAACATTATATTTATCTTCCACTACCATTTAGGTAGAGAAACTAATAATATGGCAGAAGTGATGGCTCTAGAGCAGTGTCTGGAGTTTCTATCATAGAAACAACGCTCAAATATCATTGTGGAAGCAGACTCTGAGATAATCATCAATTCAGTAAAAAGAATCAGCGGTGGTTCCAGGCCGGAAAGTATCTCGAACCATTGAAGACTTATTTAGGTTTATCAAAGAATTTGAATGCACCTACAGGGCCTTTGAACCATAAGTTTCAACCATGTTCGACATAATTCCAATAAATTGGCCGACTTTCTAGCCAATCAAGGTGTGAGCAACACAGAAGGCGGAATGGCTAAAAAGTGGCAAGAAATTCCTCCATGCCGCCTAAAGGCTATCTATGAGGATTAAGCCACGAAGGACAGGGAGATTTTTTCGAAATCGAGCTGGGGGGAATTCCATGATTTGATGACACTGACAGGTTCTAACGTAATCCGGCAAGACGAAACAGAGCGGCTGAGAGTCAGGCTCGGGTGCATCTTCCCGCGAATCATCTCGACTAGGTTTCCTAGGTTTTTGGTTGGCCCCTTGCGGATTTATCTCTGATTCAAACCCAGTATCAACTTCTGGTTTCATGGTACGAGATGGCAGAAAGGGAATATCATGGAGTTCAACAGCAGGCAATCTTTTACCGCTTTCGTGTTTGTCAATCTGGTGAAAGGCGGGTTTCCAGTGATTGCATGTCTTCAAAATGGTAAGTGGTTTTGAATTTGGGAGAGCGATCCCACTAGGAGCACGACATGTGACATGGAGGCTGGCGCGGATACCGCCCTTCATAGAGTGATTAAGGATAGGTGGGAGCGCTGTAGAGAGACTCATAGCAATCCAAAGTTTTATCATAGATACAGACAAATGAATGAGAGGAATGGAAAACATAGCCTCTCTGGCGACCGCAATTTCCTTTTTTATCTTTGGCGGAAAGAAAATCAGTTGTACGGGTGGTTTTCTGGTGATTGCATGGCACTCAGACGGAAAGCGGTTTTAATGTCATGGGAGCGATTCCATTGGGGAACTTACACGTGGAAGGAGAGAGAAAAAATAAACCGCCCTCCCCGGGCCCTATTATTCGGGAACCTTGTGATGCGCGATACGGATCTCGACCGTTGGATCTGGTGAAGCAGATCCATGGTCGGGAATGATTGTGCAGTTAGTTAGGCGGGAAAGTTGAACTTCATTTGACTCTTTAGGGCATATCTCTCTCGTCCGTAGTTTGAGTCGGGGTTAGTTGGTTTCGGTTCTTTTGGCATGTTTGGTGTGCTTATGTCTGGAGGGCTCTGCTGTTTTCTTTTGTCATTCCACCCTCTAGGCGCTTTCTTTGTAAGTTTTTTCTAGAGTTAGGTGGCATTTTCTGCCAGGTTGAAGGTCTTTTTTCAGGCGGATAGCTTTTTTTTGCCAAGGTCCACGGGTTAGTTGGACTTTTGTATTCTATGTAAATTCTTGATTGGCTTAATGATATAGAAGGCACTACTCTTGCTTCAGCGAAAAAAAAGAAAACTAATAACAGATGAAGATTGAACATATGAATGCATACTTGGAAGAATTCTGATTACAATTTTACCTTATGAATCTTGAAGTTCTCTCATCCATCTCTCAAAATTTGCATATGTTCAAATATCATCTATTTATTCAATCTAAAACGCAAAGTAATGAGATATTAATTTGCATCCGCTTCATATTGAGGAATAAGAGGGATGAAAGTGATCATATAGCAATATTTATGAATTGAAAAATGAATTTTCAAGAATACTCTTTGCATCTTAGGCTTATTACATGCTTATTAAAAATATACAATAATGAAATAAATAAAAACAGGAAACAAATCTAAATCTAAATTAATCTATCCCTAATCCTAACTAGATGAAAGGAAAAGTGACTAATTATAGTTATTCTTAAAATGTAATGACTCTCTCATTTTAAAGCCTACTTGTATGTACTGGTCAATCAATAGGACTAAAACTGCAACTAAATTATTAGAAGAAAAAATCATCCTACTATGTACATCTAACAAGTTTAGCGAAATAAAATTATTTACAAAAAAAATTCCTCGATCTTTTTTCCAAAATTCTGCCTAGCCGATCATAAAAATCAATGTGTATTTCAGTGAATCATTCAGAGAAGTTCAAAAGAAAATGAAACATCAGGCTTGGGTTGAATGTACATTTTTAAAAATTGAAGTTTGTTGAACACTGGCAAAATCAGAAATATTCCAGAGTAGTGGAACTTCTAGATATTTTTCAAATGGATTGATAAAGTATGGATGAAAATTCAAAAGGTTTCTAGAAGTATTCCATTGTTAACCAAAATGAAATCCTACACTGTCAAGAACTTGGGTTTATGATACATTTATTTGAAAATCATAAATAAATTCAAATCAAATTTCAAAATAAAAGGTAGCTGATGTTCATTCTTGAAATTCTGAAATTGGTTTTCATATATGCTTATTAATTTGCTTGACGAGTGTCTAGATTTTGAATTCTCAAATTGCTAGTACAATGTGCTCAAAAGTTTAAAAATTAAATCCGAAAGAAAAATGAATTCAAACTGTAGAAATTGAAAATGAAGCAAATTACAATTTACATGAATGTTACAAGTAATTGTACAACATGAATGAGACTCATTGGCAAAGATTTCCTTTCAACAACTGTCAACAAAAAATATGACATTGAAATCATTATTTGCATTAACTTGCAGAGAAGATAAAATTTCAAGATTATGATCCCAACAAGGTATGTCATCATCATAGGAATCATAGATTGGGATAAATTCATGATTACTAAAGTCATTATGATGATAGGAATTAACTGAAATGTCTAGATTAATGTCTTTTTTATCTTCAAAAACAGATTTGTTTATGGAATGAGGAATATGAGATTCAATCAAAATTATTTTTGAAGAAAAAGAGGAATGAGGCTCAGAATTTTCAGTTTGTAATTCATCATTATAAATAATTACATTAGTAATCTCCTCCTCTGAATAAGGTGAATCAGAACTAGGCGGAAAATTACATGCATAAACAGAATTTTCAAGACTCTTAAAAGTATGGACAATTAAATCCTCTCTATCCCAACCGGAATTAGCAAGAAATTCATTATTAATGACAACTTTTCTATTTTCTAAAATTATATTGGAGTAAAACGATATTGTTGGAGAATTATTTAATGAATTGCAACTATAAAAAAGATCTAGGTAGAGGGAAAAATAAGAATATGCATTTATGTACCTGAAAATTTCCCTACTTGAAGGATTTTTCTCATTGTCCAAAATAGATATTTCAGATTCTTCCATTCTTATGTTGTTGTCAATTTCAGATTACTGATCATTGTCTTCACAAAATTCAAATTTTTCATGAATTTTATCAACTTGCAAATTATTCATGAGCTGCTCCATTTTATTATCAGCAAATTGTGAATTAATTTTAGCAGTAGATTGTGTGTTGTTGTCATTCTTTGGTTGATTTTATTGTTGCTCATTTAGTTGTTGCTGATTACTGATAATAGTTTGCACGTCTTGTTGAATTTCTACTTGATCAACATTATGTAAATTTGGAACATTTCTGGCATAATGATTAGCATTTGCAATTTTATTTTGTGAAGAATCAGAGTTGTTATTTTGAACAATTGAATCATTATCAACAAAGGATATACTTTCTGGTTCTTCATAGTTATCACAGGGAAGAGACACTAAATGTCTGAAACATCCAATTAATTGGAATTGAGGAGGCAAATATTTGGACTGAAAATGCATTAAAATTAATTTAAATCTAATATAAAACATATCATAAGTCTCACCTTCCATCCTATTGAATTCTTGTAACTGATCACACACCTTTTTGTAGTCATGTTCCTGAAATGCATGAAGGAAAATATTTGAAAACTCATCCCAGCTATGTACGAAGGCAACTGGAAGTGATAAGCACCAGTCTTTGGCTTTGCCTGTCAAAGTAAGAGTGAAGATCCTCAAAATAACATCTTCATCAATATTGCAAATTAACATAAATTGAAGGAGATGATAAAAATAAAATGCCTTACCATTATATTTTACCTGAGACAGGGTCTGGACTGCCTTTACTGGAGTGGCAGTTGAATGATGTCCTATAAATCAACTCCAAGGAAGTCTTTTACATGGATCCATTGTAATAAAATAAAATTTTAAAGCACAAAATCATGAAAGAGACAATTTTACTAGGCCTCCTTCTAGCACCAAAAATGTTGTAGGCTCAAAATGACCATTCAACATTATTAGGGAGAACACCCAGTCGAGAACTTAAAGAAATTCCTTTTCCAATTGGAATGGTGATTCCAACTAGTTAAACTAGGTCCAATTACCCACTCTCTATTTCTATTGACTTAAAATATACCATTTTCTTATCAATAGAAAAGAGACATCAGAGCAACCCTCTTGTCAAGCTCAGGCAAGAAAGTGATCCTTAAGCTGATATGGGGCTCAACTAAGCCACAACTAAATTTTTCCTCTTGATAAGAGGACTTATAGAAATGTAATGATTAATCTAAATGCAAACTTATCCTAGAATGCAAACATAAGTAAAGAAATCCTAATTCAATCTCGATTAGGAGGATGTAGATGTAACCCAATCGAGAGCAAAGAAATTGAATGATTGAGATTTTAATAGGCCTGGTTTATGTTGAATATCTGGCTAATGAAATAGTTCTACTAGTTGATATTATAGTTTCCAAAACATTTTCTGTTTTCAGATCATTTAATAATGAATATTCGACTATCAAAACCAAGAAAAAGTTCTCATAATTTCAATAGTAATTAAATCATATTTTGATGACAGATTTCTAGGTAAATAGTTTCTTTGAAATCTGATTTAAATATTTAAGCAAAGAGAAATTAATAACATATCTATGTGACTATAAATTAGATAGCTAATCCAAAAGACAATTTTCCTCATATCAAACATGAATGCACAACATGAGCAAATTTTACAGAGATCCACCATTACATAAATGAAATTTTCAATTAAATAAAAGTATTCAAATTACAAACTAATGAAACCTAGTCTCTTTCTCTGTTCCTTTAAATGACCTCCAACAATCTCTTTCAAATTAAACACTTTGCCATCAAAAGAAAAAGCTACAATAGTGAAATTTTTGCCTATAATACAAAGTTTGGATTTGAAAAAGACAAATCCCAATGATTCTCAGATATGAGATTGATCCTCTCTACCTACATCATGAAACCCTTATTACAATAGATCTTTAGGAATTAAAAATTTGCAGAAGAGAGAAGCCCAACAATCTCTTTCAGATTAAACACTCTGCCATCAAAAGAAAAAGCTGTAATAGTGCAAGTTTTGCCTATAATACAAAGCCTGGATTTGAAAAATAAAAATCTCAATGATTCTCAGATCTAAGATTAATCCTCTCTACCTACAACATGAAACCCCTATTACAATAGTGCTTTAAGAATTACAAAATTGCAAAAGAAAGAAGCCCCTTTTTTACATTATCTAAAATCCATATTTATAATTACAAATCAAAATCAAAATCAAAATGAGAGAATCATTTTGGAAAATAAATTTGCTCCCACAAATTTGAATGGTCACCATTCTTTTTCCTCGCTTGATGGAGGAATACCATTGATCTAAATCTTATCTTCCTCATCTTCTCAACTGTTATCCTGCCAAAAACTAATCAAAATTAAAATGCAAATCAAAATAAAAAATACCAAATATGGAAAACAAAACATCTTCAATCAAATTAAATACAAAAATAAAAGGAAATTTGAGGATTCCATTGATCTTTGTAAATATATTATTGGTCAAAAATAACATAAATGATTGGATCTACAAATCAACAGAGGCTTTGAGCCAATGGAAAATGCAAAAATTAAACTCATAAAATTAGTTTTGGTTACAAATTTGGAGCTTGATTTTCTGCGAGATTTAAAACCCATTTAATGAGAAAATCTGGTCATGTGACCACCTCATAAAATATTCTCCATGATTTTATCTCTAATGAGCCATCTTGGGTGTCATTTGGACAAGTAAAACTCAACTTATGAGCTTACAAAGTTGAAGTGTCAAAAATTACTAGAATTCTGGAAAATTTGTTGCTTGGGCCAAAAATAAGAAATTTTAATTAACATCTAATCCTAAATTAAATTAACAGTAATTAGTTAATTAATTTTAATTTAATTAAAATTACAAAATTAAATTAAATTGATTATAAACTAACTATATATAATTAAAACAAAATTTAATTAAAATCAAAACTAATAAAAATTATAATTAAAATATATTTAACAAATCAAAAACCATGTTTAAAATTTTACAGGTGCCTTTTGGATCCCTTTGAATGGATCGAAAATAAAATAAGGAGGGGGGGGGCTTTTTAAAAAGGAGTGGAGGCCTTTATATGAGGTGGAGACTTTTTAAATTAAATAGAGGAGACCTTCGTTAAATAAAACTACCCATCTTGTGATATCAAATATCGGAGGTTCAGTAATATCTGAATTTTTTAAAATGCGTGTTTTGACATCAGACAAAAAATGTCAGAGGTCCGATAAACATATCATGATTTTTATATATTGAAATTTTTTTAATATCGAGATTCTTTTTTATTGGAATATTTTTTTATTGAGATTTA
Organism: Pinus tabuliformis; assembly: GCA_031772625.1. Lineage (NCBI taxonomy): Eukaryota > Viridiplantae > Streptophyta > Pinopsida > Pinales > Pinaceae > Pinus > Pinus tabuliformis. The sequence goes on from CM062820.1 coordinate 1,118,421,897, forward strand.
ATTATTATCAGGAATTTTTTTATCGGGATTTTTATAAAAGAGTAAGGGAGGAGGTGAGGTGAGGTGAAGTGAAGCTCATTTGGAGTGGGACTCATCCATTATAAACTACAACTATTTGGTAATTAAAAATCTAACAAAATGAACTAAAACCACTTTGTAATTTTGAGATTTTAGGTTTCGTAATTTCTTTTAAAATTGGGAATTGTAATAAATTACCGAGATCTAGAAAACACATAATTTTAATTGTTATGCAATTTGGCTACGATGATTTCGTAGGACCGTTAGTGAAAAATGAATTAATTAGTAAAAATTAACTAAGAATTAATATTTACAATTAATTACTAATTTATTTACAAAAATTAAAATAATATACATTTTGTACATTTTTTAATTTAGGTAGCAAAAAATAATGAACTTCGGATGCACACCATTTGCAAATTGTGTAACCAAATGAGATGAAATAAGTACCGATGGAAAGCTAGAGAAAAGTCAAACTCAATGAAGAAATGAAAATAGAAATACGATGAAAATGAAAAATTGGCAAAAATTATAGGACACTTAACCAAAAGAAAATATTAAAAAGGTGATTTAGCCATAAATTTATGGAAAGGGTGCCCATTATTTGAAATAAATACGTCAAAAATTGGGTGGGGGGTGAACTTTCACTTCAAGAGGAGGGTATACAAAGTTTTTGTACACTAACTGAATAATTCTTTTCACGGTAATAATAGAAGAGTAGATACTTTAGCCAAGTTTCAAAGAATCGATAGCAAGTTAAACTATGTATACATAATCGTAAGTAGCGCACACACACAAACACACAAATGACTTTATATGAAGACATTGAAATATTAAATGTTATGAAGGATCCTTACCAGTGGTAAAGGGATTGATAAAAGTGTGCATAAATCACCTTCATGGAGTATGAAACTTTATTGATAGTTCATACTTTTATACTATTATAAAGGAGTATGGCTCATAGAGTAGCCAGAGAAAATATCTGAATATAAATATTGTAAAAAAAATCTTATTAAATACCCTAAATTGCAGATTCAATATGTGTGTACTTGCAATGGAAAAAGCTTACCTTCTTACTATAATTACTTTAATTTATAGAGGTAAATTATGTGCACCTATAATTGGTAAAATCCCAACAAATATTGACCAACAAGGGAGTATAACTATAGGACAAACTTTATTATAACAAATGCATTAACTTGTGTTTAATGGACCAATAACAAAAAAATAAATTAAACTTGAGAGAGGCATCAATTTAACAATAAACACATCGAGTGCTAGAAATTAAAGTGAAAATATGAGTTGAAGTATTCATATTCCATACAGATATAAACACAAGTACAGGTACTGAACAAACAAAAACATGGATTTTTTATGAGTTCCAAAACAATCTAAATACAATGATAGCGTTTACAAGGACCTGGTAGGTTTTGGATCCAAATAAGTAAACTGACTTTTAGCCTTATGTAATAATTACATCAATTTAATGTCACATCAGCTACTAAGCCTAAAGATTCTCAAGAGGGAGAACAAAGGATTGTTCAAAAATAACCTAATATAGAAAATATTAATGCCATATTTGTTGAGTCATCATCATATAATACAGATAGGCACATTCATGGAAAATAATGAGTTAAATGAATTTGACCGACCTTTAACAAAGAAAAGAAAGTCAACTTAGTCTCAAGTGTCGAACAAAATCATCAGAGATAAAAATATGTAGTGCAAACGCACTCCACCAAACCCACACATATATTATAATCAAAACATGGAGTTAAAAGTAAGAACAAGAGAGTAGGGTTATAATTATGAAATCGAACGAGTATTTAAAAAAATAATGAAACCAAATTGTATACCTGGAAGGTCGAATATATTCCATCAAGTATCAATACTCAGGTCTTATAAAAAATCAATGTTATTATAATATCTTGAAGAAAATAAAGATAAATTACATTATACAAGGAAAAAATCGGAGATCGAATTAACAAGTTTTGTAATAGACTCACAAGTCATAAGACTTGCCATAATTGTTTCGAATGATAGAATAAAACAATGATAAAACTAGGCTTTGATATTTAAAAATCTTAGGCTTAGGGTGATAATCCTTAACAAATAATTACCATTTCCATGAAGGTTACCAAAATCGAAACACCTATAGGAGTGTATGTGATTAAAATAAAGATAGATGATGGATGGGTAGGTGAGATAGGCGGGTTGAGTGAAGCAGGTAGCAGGAAGGTTGATTGAAGGCAGAGACAGTTAGAAAGCCAGAGCCTGTAGTTCCTAATTCATATTAAGCTAACAGGCCATGACCATGAGCATGGTAGACACAATTTCTAGTAAACAAAACGTTATGGTTTCACAGATATACCCTAGGTAGAGATGTGACCCAAACCCTGTGATAAAATAGGAAATATGTATAGTTCAAAGGTGAGAAGGAAAAGTCGCCCAAAAACCACATGGTACCATGTCCAAGGAATGGTACAATAACACCATGGTCGTGCCAATTTCTGCATACAGTGAGAAAGAAGTGTTAGTAAAAATCCTTAATGGCATATAGGTGGAGAAAACCAAAGAAAATGATAAATTTATATTAAATTAACCTTTTGGAAATGAAAGTGAGGGATTAGCACTTGTAGGGAGGCATAATACAAGAAAGATTGACCTTTTCCTAGGTTAAAGCCTTATTCTTGCAATTTTCCATTAGAAACAAATGGAAAGACTAACATACCTAAACATAAGAGTAATGAGAGTTGAATAAAAAAGAACATTTCATGGAGTAAACTAAAAAAGACCTTACCTCTCTATTTGTAGTTCATCAAGTGTTCTCCTCTATTGTGAACATTTCATGGCATGGAGAGAACAAGCGTAAAAAACAGTGAAACATAATTCAGGTGGCAACAAAAGCATTGGAAAAATAGTAGAGCTGAGTGGCGCTTTTGCCACATAATACAAGGAAGAAACGAGCCAAATGAAAGTGAGTTAGGGTTATGTACACTATGGAAAACCATTTGTATCTCCTAATTACAAACTAATTTAAACAATATCTTTTAAATTTAAATGGATGTATAACATAATTAAATCTGAATAGATTACCTGTATGTTCTTATGATTTGCTGATAAGAATGAATTGGTTGGAGAAAAATAAATATATAATTAATTGTTTAGAGAAACTTGTTACATATGTCATTGAATAAGGAAACATTCAAGTGATAAAAGGCATAGCCAAGCCTATTCCCACTAGACAAATTTTAGCTTTATAGCTGAAAATGTGTGCTCGGAAAGGTTGTAAATTTTTTGTTGTCTAGATAGAAGAAAGTACATAGAAAACATAGAATAAAACTATAAATAATCTGGAAGTAATTAAAGAATTTAAGGATGTATTCTTGGAAGAGATTCTAGAATTACTGCTAAGGAGAGACATAGATTTTTCAATTGGGTTAGTACCAGAAGCCACACTTGTGTCCAAAGCACCTTATAGAAAGAGTGTGCCTGAACTTATGGAGCTGAAAATGCGGTTGAAATTGTTATTAGATAAACGATACATTTGACCAAGTGTTTCCCTTTGGGGAGCCCCTGTATTTTTTATATGGAAAAAGGATGGAACCTTCAGGACGTGCATAAATTACTGACAACTAAAGAAATTGACAATAAGAAATAACTATCCTTTAACCTATATAGATTATATGTTTGATCAAGTTAGAGGGGAAACAATGTTTTAAAAAATATATCTTAGATCAGGACACCATTAGTTAAGAATCAAAGACGAGGACATACATAAAGGTGCATTAAGAACATAGTAAGGAAACTATGAATTTGTGGTACTACCATTTTGTCTTACAAATGCACCTGCTACTTTTATGTGTCAAATGAATAGTTTGTTCAACAAATATCTAGATAATTTTGTATTGCTTTTCATTGATGATATTCTAATATATTCAAAAGCTCAAGAAGAACATGAAGAGAACTTAATGATAGTGTTATAAACATTAAGGGAACATCAGTTGTATGTAAAGTTTAGCAAATGTGATTTTTATAAATATAAAATTCAATATTTAGGGCATGTGATCTCCAAGGAAGGAATACATGTTGATCCTAAAAAGGTCAAGGTAATTTTAAACTAGCTAATACTTAAACATGTGGAAGATATTAGATCTGTCATGGGAATTATTGGATATTATTGAATATTCATAGAGGGTTTTTCTAAACTAGCCTATCCCATCACTTCTTTGTAGAAAAAGGGAGTGAAGTTTATTTGGACACCAAAGTGTCAATAGATTTTTTGATAGATTAAAGTACTTATTAACAATAGCCTCAATATTGAAGAATTTGGATCTAGAAAATTACTTTATTGTTTGTATCGATGCATGCCTTGAGGGTTTGGGTGGTGCGTTAATGCATGAAAATTATGTGGTTGGTTATGAATCAAGAAAATTAAAGACTCCTGAGAAAAACTATGATGTTTAAAATGTGAAGGCATTATATGTTAGGAAAAAAAATTACTCTTATTACTAGCCACATAAGTTTAAAGTATTTTTTAGCCAACCAAATTTGAACACTAGACAAGAAAGATAGATGACCTTCTTGAGCAAATTTGAATTTGACATTAGGCATATAGAAGGGAAGGAGAATAAATTAGTAGATGTACTGAGTATCAATGAAAATCAAATAGTTTAAATTGTTGCCAATAGTGCAAAGACAAACTTTATAGAAAAGAAAAGCGCAACAACATTAAAAGATAAATTTCATGAGTAGTTGCAACAAAAAGTAAACAATATAGAACTGCTTGGTTATGAAAAAACCAAGATGGACTATTAACTTTCATGAAAAAAATATATGTTCCAAATGAGTCTAACCTAAGGTAGTTAATTATGACTAAACATCATTGAAAACCATTTTCAGGCCACCTAGGTTATCAAACGATGATTAGAGTCATAAGAAAACAATTTTATTAGCTAGGTATGCCAAATGAGGTGGCTGAATATTTGGAAAAGTGTTTAGAATTCTCGTAGGTTAAGGTGGAACACCAACACCCAGCTGGACTACTAAACCCTTTACCAATTCCAAAGTGGAAATGGAAAGTCATTTATTTGGACTTTACCATCTGTCTACCTAGAATCAGGAGGCAATGTGATTTAGTTATGGTGGTAATGTTCAACTTAAGAAAGTTAACTCACTTTTTACATGTTCAGTCCACATACAAAGTAGCACATATTGCAGATATTTTTATGAAGGAATTTTTTTGGTTACAAGGAATACTCAAAACAGTTATATCAAACAAGGACACTAAATTTACTTCTAATTTTTGGAAGACATTATTTGGAGGAATGGGTATGTCGTTGAACTTTAGTACAACTTACCATCCTCAAAGAGATGGTAAAATAGAAAGAAAAAATCATATACTTGAAGACATGTTGTGGATGTATGTTATGGATTAACACACCAAATGAGAAGATTATTTACATCTTGTAGAGTTTACCTATAATAATAGCTATCAAGTGTCTATGAAAATGAGCCCATTTGAAGCTATGTATGGATGGAAATGTCACACCTTTTTGAGTTGGAATCATCCAAAAGATAGGTTGATTCTAGGACCTGATCTTCTACAAGAAATGAAACAATTGGTAAAGAAGATAAGACAACATTTGAAGGTTGCTGATGATAGGAAGAACAGTTATGCACATCTGAAGAGGATGCATAAAGATTAGATTGTGGGAGAACATGTATACATCAAAGTTAAGCCAAATAAAACTACTTCAAGATTAGGAACTTGTGCTAAGTTAGCACGTAGGTTTTTCTTTTTGAAGACATGACCATTTTTAGAATATGAAATTGTTGTTTGAACATAATGGGTATGGAAGTCAGGATTGAAATCACTTGATCTTGTAATTAAAATTTATTTGATCAATAAATGATTTTATTTGGGAATAAAACAAGAAGAGAACATGACCAATAGAGACTTCTTGTTATTCTAGAATAGTTGTTAAGTGGTAAATTCCACATAGTGGACCTTCCCAAATATTGTCCTAAAAATCCCAAGAGAAAATTGCCAATTTAAGAATAGCATAATTGGAGAGAAATATTATACTAAGAACTTAGCTAGAGAGAATTGCTACATTTTGTGAAAACAAAAAGAAAAGCACAACATGAGAGAAAGGTGTTCTTTAAAGGAAAATAAATATTTTTTTTATTATTTTAACTAAAAATCCTAGGTAATTAAGGGGTGTAAACCCTAAAAGTTGGATGATGCTAAGGAAAAATATGTTGGGAAGGGTTGTAAGAAAGCCAATAATGATATAGAGAGTGTTTTTATTCCTAGATGCAAGAAGTCTGAACTCTGGGGGCAGTTTTGGTTGCAATTCATTGGTTGGGAGGAACATGCTCCCTCCCTAAGTATTCCAAAGCGACTAGTTATGGCATATGATTGTGATGTTATTGTTTGCATGTTAAACTATATATTCGTTAATGTTATTTACTGTTATGAGTTATGTTGAAGTTGTTGAATTCTACAAGGAATTAACTGTGGTGATTAAATAGAGTAAATTTTAATGAATATAAATGTGCATGTGATCAGCCCCAAAAATGGACAATTATTTGGGCTCATTCAACCTCCTAAGTTGACTTAATCCACCATTCTCATTGGTTTATTGCATGTTTTTGATTATTTTTATGTTAATAGAGTGAATTTGGTTAGTCATTATGCCAACAAGTCTAATGGGTGCTTTGTGTAGCCTTTTTGGTACACTTGGAGACAAAATTGAAGGTCTTAATGAGCACTTGGCAGCCAAATTCGTGGGAGAACAAGCTAGAGGATTTGTAGGAAGGTGTCCCCCTCATTTATGGGCCCTTACCTCGAATTCTCCACCATCAGCTCGGAGTTCAATGGCCACCGAATCAATGAGCACAAGGGCAGCCAAGCAAGTCAAGTAGGACTGCTGTTAACTACAAGTCTTGGGCAGCCAAGTCCCTAAATTTTAGGAGGATTGTTGGGTCCTCAAATTGTATAAATAAGAAGGCTTAGGGCCTCATTTTGGTTGGCCAGTTAGTCATTTTGTTTTAGCCATTAGTTAGCTAGTTTGTAGTTCGATTTTTATGCAATAGATTAGCTTTGCTTTCAGCTCATGTTCAAGTTTTTCTTGTGGACAGTTTTGATGTAACTCTTCATTCTTGATTAATAAAGATGAATCCAGCTTTGCACCAGCTCTAAATCTCTCTTGGGAGGCTGTAGCTCTTGGGGTTGGGCCCATCTCAAGCGCTCAGTACCTCCCTTGTTTATCTTTATGTGTTTGCTGCGTTCTTAAAATGAAATCTTCTCTTTAGATCTTGCTTTGTTATTTTGGTTGTTTTTGATGGTTAAAGTAGCTTTTTATGGTTAGAATCGATTGGTAGGAGTTTGTCATGCATTTAGATCTTTTTGAATGTTCTTACTCACGTGATGTACATGGTTCTCTTTCCAAACAAAGCTGTTGTTTATTCATTTCATTGACAGTTGGATTAAGTTAGCTAGGACTTGGTTTGTTTGCAAGGATTCATTGATTCGTTTGAATGAGCATTGTGCAGGGCATCTCTATCACCTTCATCACCTCCTCGTTCATCTGAGCCTCGTCCAGATTAGCTCCTCCATCACCAAGTCTGTTTCCTCATCTCCCATCTGCTCTTTTGCCACGTAACCCTACCTTCTTGCTTTTCCATTGCCTACACCTTCGTTGATGCAAGTCAGCCTTCCACATCATCTCACCACTCCATCCATCAGTTCCTGGGACACTTCAGACCCCCATCCTACCTCCATAACCATCCATGCATCTTCCATCAACCATCCATCCTCAAACATCCCATTTCGAAACATCCTGTAGAATTCCTGAGTTTCCTGTAGAATCCCCTGCAGACATCCTGTAGAAGCCTGCAAACTCGGTTGCCGAGCACCTGAACGTTGTGGACTTCTGTGGACTGATGCTAGGGATCCTCTGGGACCTCTCCTAGCCCTCCTGACCTTTCCCAAGATTTCTCTCCCTTCGCACCACCTCTGCACAGCCAAACCCTAATAAGAAACAAAATCATAATCACTCCAACCACTTAAGCAAAAACACAAAAACAATGTTCTTTTCAATGGAAGTAGTTTAAGTTCATGCATTTCATATCACTAGCAGTAATGGCATCATTCTTAGACACTTTCACTCCCACCATTGCATCATAGAGATTAAGCTAGTCAGATTAGGGTTTACTAGGGTTTCCATGTTTTGGTTGGCTTTCAGTTAATTTTTGCAAAGTAGATTAATTTCCTTTGAGATAGCCTTCGTCCATCATTTAACAAGCTTTTTCTGAGAGCATATAGAAGTTGGATTGAGCCCTAGCGGACTTGTGCCAGCTGACCAAGTGACAGCTGCGACAAGAGCTAGTACTTGTGCATACAGCACCGTCGCTTCCAAGTTTGTACGAACTACCGGGTTGATAAAATTAGAGATAGGAAGCCCCAACACAAGTGCTTGTAGGCCTGATCAACAGATTCCCACCATTAGATTCACTTTTGAAATTGGATTTGGCTCGTCCAAAGGTTCTACAGGATGTTTCCTGTAGAAATACAGAGCTTCCTGTAGAAGGCACAAGAAAATTCCTTTGACCTTGATTTGAGTGCTCCTTCTGTCATGAAACATCCTTCTTGCAACCCGCAATGTCACTGCTGCAACATGAAATTATTCAATGGAGATTAGCTTTATTTTTCTTTTTCTTTTTCTCTTTTTTTTGAAAAACAACTAGGGCGCCTCATGGAGGTTTTCACCCTAATTGCCTGCCTTGGGCGCCTCCAAGGGAGGTTTTCACCCAACCAACCAAAACATGGAAACCCTAGTTAACCCTAATCTGACTAGCTTAACCTCTATGATGCAATGGTGGGAGTGCAAGTGTCTGGAAATGATGCCATTACTTCTAATGATGTGAAATGCATGAACTTAAACTACTTTTATTGAAAAGAACATGTTTTTGTATTTTTGCTTAAATGGTTGGAGTGATGATGATTTTGTTTCTTATTAGGGTTTGGTTGTGCAGAGGTGGTGCAAAAGGAAGGAAAGCTTGGGAAAGGACAGGGGGGCTAGGAGAGGTCCCAGGGGATCCTTCGCATCAGTCCACAGAAGTCTACAATGTTCGGATGCTCGGCAACCAAGTTTGCATGCTTCTACAGGATGTCTGCAGGGGATCCTACAGGAAACTCAGGAATTCTACAGGAAGTCTACTAACTTCTACAGGATGTGTTGTAAGTGGAAGTTTTGGGTGATGGTGAAGTGATGGAACAGTATGGGTGGATAGGTAATGTGGATATGGAGCTTGTGATGACTCAGGGGCAGAGAAATAGGACGGAGGAAGAGTGCACGAAGTGGTTGGTGGATAGAAGGATGGGATCAACGAAAGGTCAAAAAGATGAAGCTACGTGGGCAATGGAAGAGTTGGAAGGTGAACGAGCTGAGCAGAGGTCGAGTAGGTGGCTTGAGGAGAGGTTAAGAAGAAGAAGACAAAAGTAGAAGGATATGGAGCAGTGTAAATAAAACAAATTACTTATGTCTTGCACCAAAAACGAGAATTCGTTAACCAGTGCTACCTGTGCTATTAAACCAATGAACAGCGCTGTAAATCATGAAGAAAAGTAGTGCATGGAACTGTAGTGATGAAGTATGGCTCAAGAGCAAAATGCATGAAAGGATCCACGATTAAACTGACTGTGTTGCAGCTTGCATAAAAGTAGAAAAGACTGCGTTTTTTTGGTGGTTGGTATAGACTGCACCCCAATCCCTAAACAGAGATGGCAGTGAAGGCACTAACAACCTTTTTCTTGGAGCTCCAGTGGATTACAAACCTCCTATCCTAGTCTAAGCAACTGAAAGTAATTTGACCATAAGCTAATCCTACTCAATCTTGTTAAAGAAATCAAATCAGCAAACTGTATTCTTTGAAATGCATATCAAAACAAGGAAACACAATGCTGGAAAGAAAGGTAAATAACACTACAAGAAGAGGAGATCTATTGCTCTCAGGTTGGGCCCTAACCTGAGAGCTATAGCTCCCTTAAAAGCTCAGAATTAGATCCAAATCTGCTTGCCTTTATTCATAATCAAAAGTCTAATGTCATGCCAAAACTGGCTTACAAAACAAACAAAACACCGAGCTGTAACTCGTGCTCAGAGATTACAATAGTAATTCCAAAGGTCAAAAAGCTTCTAACAAAGGCTACGGCCTTCATATTTATACACAATGAAGATCATTCTGGCTTCCTCCATTCATGGAGCTTGGCTGTCCAACTGAAAGTCAAACTGCTGTAGAACTGCTGATCCTGTAGAACGTGTTGGCTGCCTTTAAGCTCGGTGGGGAGAGCTGTTGGAGCTCGGAGTTAAGGTGACAATCACGAGGGAAGTCATTTAAGGCTGTAGACAACCTCCCTATAAACCTGCAATGCCACCTTTGCTGTCTCCTTGTCTCCTTCTGCGTGGTCTTTTGCTCTCTTTAATGCCAAAAACCTGAAATCATCATGTATTAGCCACATAGATATAATGCCTGCCCTTCTTCCTACAAACAACACGAATATACTAAGAAATGAATGCATAAGCGATAAAAGATGAATGGTTGAGCAAGGTAAGTAGGCCAATATGAGCCCAAATTGTACCAAAAATTGGGGCTCATCATCACCCCCCAGCTAACATATTTGCTCATCCTTGAGCAACTTAGTCCAAATCTTCATCCTTCATTGCTTTTACAGCTTCCCTTACATCCCAAGCCTCTGTGGTAGTGTCCTCTTTGTTGATATGAAACCCTGCTTTCATGTTCACCTCTTCCCATTGTTCACTGTCATCCTCCTCTGTATTGCCTTCAGTCAACCCTAGCAGTAGTGGTGGGCTGAGTTTAAGGCCAATCCAGCTGGCCTGGAGGCTTTGCATGGATTTCTTGTAAAGGTCTACCCTTGCCAAAGCTTCTCTCATCCGAATTGGGGTGTGGTATTCTCGGATTTTCAAACTGTGTGCCAAGGTATTCCATCTGCGTGTACATGCTTGGGCAGCACTTTCTCCTAACAATCTTTCCATGTCTTCAAAATGAGCGATGGATTGGGCTTGTTGGTCCATAAATCTCAAGGAAGTTGTGGGATCAGTAGACAACTGTTGGTGTGCTGAGATGAGTGCAACCGAATCCTCTGGTTCTGCTCGAATGAGCAGTGGCTCGCTCAATTCTCGGTTCATGACCGATTTTGCTTCAACTGCTCTTTGATCCTCATGGTTCAGCCATGAAGCGAACGCCATCAATTGCACTTCATTTATATAAGGTTCCCCTCTCATGGGAATCATTCAGGAATTTAACAAGAGATGGAGACATAAGGATGCTCACTGAAGAAAGTGGTTCCTCCAGCAGTGAGGAAAAAGAATCAGTGGCTGAGGGGAAGAAAGAAGCAGCCCAGAAGACCCCGACCACAGTGCAGAAGAAAGAACAAAAGAAGAAGCAGGAGAAAAAGGATGACAAAGAAGAAGGTGACACACCCATCTTGTCAGCAAGAGAAAAGAGGTTGAAGAGCAGAATGGACAAAGCTGAGGTGGCCCACATCAGCCCAAGTACCTCATCAGCACCTGCAACCAAACCAAAAAGCAAAACCCATGCAGCAAAGCAAGCCAAGGTGGAGACACCTGTGTCTACAGGAAAGCAGAAACAGGCTTCTACAGGAAGCCCGAAAACAGAGAAAGGGTCTTCTACAGGAAGCCCGAAATTGGTCAAAACAGGGTCTTCTACAGGAAGCCCAAAATTGGTAAAGGAAGGGTCTTCTACAGGAGGCCCGAAAGGGGTTAAAGCAGGGTCTTCCACAGGAAGCCCAAAATTGGTAAAGGAAGGGTCTTCTACAGGAGGCCCGAAAGTGGTTAAAGCAGGGTCTTCTACAGGAAGCCCAAAGTCAGAAAGGAAGGGGCCCTCTACAGGGAGCCCTGGGAAAGCAAAATGCAAGGAAGAGAAGGCTGGCATTCTCGAAAGGGAGGCAGCAGCTGCGCTGGCCGCCCTCAGTACACCACCAAAGCCAAAGGAGAAGAGAGAGAGGGAGAGCCCTCTACCTTTTGAAGCTAGGAGAAGTCAGAGAATAAAAACGGGCCAGCCGCAGCCTCCACCCAGCAGCCAAACCATCTTAGGGGGTGCCCCTACTTCACCCAGTGGGAGATCCCCTTCCAAAACATCGGCCACCCCCGAGAGGGGAAGCCCAAAAATAACTTCCTGGACACGAAAAATAGGCCAATCGGCTTCCGAAGCCCGGCTCAAGGAAACGGAAAAGAGGGAAGAAGTGCCACCCTCGTCACCACCGGGGCCAGAAAAGGCAGGGCCACCAAAGACAGGAAAGGAAGAGCATGTTCCGGGCCCTAGTTCTCGACCAAGGACAAGGAGCAGGAGCAAAGTTGCTCAAGGATGAGCAAATGTTTTAGCTGGGGGGTGATGATGAGCCCCAATTTTTGGTACAATTTGGGCTCATATTGGCCTACTTACCTTGCTCAACCATTCATCTTTTATCGCTTATGCATTCATTTCTTAGTATATTCGTGTTGTTTGTAGGAAGAAGGGCAGGCATTATATCTATGTGGCTAATACATGATGATTTCAGGTTTTTGGCATTAAAGAGAGCAAAAGACCACGCAGAAGGAGACAAGGAGACAGCAAAGGTGGCATTGCAGGTTTATAGGGAGGTTGTCTACAACCTTAAATGACTTCCCTTGTGATTGTCACCTTAACTCCGAGCTCCAACAGCTCTCCCCACCGAGCTTAAAGGCAGCCACCATGTTCTACAGGATCAGCAGTTTGACTTTCAGTTGGACAGCCAAGCTCCACGAATGGAGGAAGCCAGCTTGATCTTCATTGTGTATAAATATGAAGGCCGTAGCCTTTGTTAGAAGCTTTTTGACCTTTGGAAATACTGTTGTAATCTCTGAGCACGAGTTACAGCTCGGTGTTTTGTTTGTTTTGTAAGCCAGTTTTGGCATGACATTAGGCTTTTGATTATGAATAAAGGCAAGCAGATTTGGATCTAATTCTGAGCTTTTAAGGGAGCTATAGCTCTCAGGTTAGGGCCCAACCTGAGAGCAATAGATCTCCTCTTCTTGTAGTGTTATTTACCTTTCTTTCCAGCATTGTGTTTCCTTGTTTTGATATGCATTTCAAAGAATACAGTTTGCTGATTTGATTTCTTTAACAAGATTGAGTAGGATTAGCTTATGGTCAAATTACTTTCAGTTTCTTAGACTAGGATAGGAGGTTTGTAATCCACTAGAGCTCCAAGAAAAAGGTTGTTAGTGCCTTCACTGCCATCTCTGTTTAGGGATTGGGGTGCAGTCTATACCAACCACCAAAAAAACGCAGTCTTTTCTACTTTTATGCAAGCTGCAACACAGTCGGTTTAATCGTGGATCCTTTCATGCATTTTGCTCTTGAGCCATACTTCATCACTACAGTTCCATGCACTACTTTTCTTCATGATTTACAGCGCTGTTCATTGGTTTAATAGCACAGGTAGCACTGGTTAATGAATTCTCGTTTTTGGTGCAAGACATAAGTAATTTGTTTTATTTACACTGCTCCATATCCTTCTACTTTCTTCTTCTTCTTCTTAACCTCTCCTCAAGCCACCTACTCGACCTCTGCTCAGCTCGTTCACCTTCCAACTCTTCCATTGCCCACGTAGCTTCATCTTTTTGACCTTTCGTTGATCCCATCCTTCTATCCACCAACCACTTCGTGCACTCTTCCTCCGTCCTATTTCTCTGCCCCTGAGTCATCACAAGCTCCATCTCCACCTTACCTATCCACCCATACTGTTCCATCACTTCACCATCACCCAAAACTTCCACTTACAGCACATCCTGTAGAAGTTAGCAGACTTCCTGTAGAATTCCTGAGTTTCCTGTAGGATCCCCTGCAGACATCCTGTAGAAGCCTGCAAACTTGGTTGCCGAGCATCCGAACGTTGTAGACTTCTGTGGACTGATGCTAAGGATCCCCTAGGACCTCTCCTAGCCCCCCTGTCCTTTCCCAAGCTTTCCTTCCTTTTGCACCACCTCTGCACAACCAAACCCTAATAAGAAACAAAATCATCATCACTCCAACCATTTAAGCAAAAATACAAAAACATGTTCTTTTCAATAAAAGTAGTTTAAGTTCATGCATTTCACATCATTAGAAGTAATGGCATCATTTCCAGACACTTGCACTCCCACCATTGCATCATAGAGGTTAAGCTAGTTAGATTAGGGTTAACTAGGGTTTCCATGTTTTGGTTGGCTTTCAGTTCATTTTTGCAAAGTAGATTAATTTCCTTTGAGATAGCCTTCGTCCATCATTTAGAAAGCTTCTTCTGAGAGCATATAGAAGTTGGCTTGAGCCCTAGCGGACTTGTGCCAGCTGACCAAGTGACAGCTGCGACAAGAGCTAGTACTTGTGCATACAACACCGTCGCTTCCAAGTTTGTACGAACTACCGGGTTGATAAAATTAGAGATAGGAAGCTCCAGGAGTTGTAGCATTATTGCTACAATACTGGAGCCCACCAGCATGCATAAACAAAATAGTTACTATGAAGAAAACTGTGTATGAATATATATTATAGTCTTTATAGTTATTATAGGTTAAATATTTAACTTAAAATAATCTATTTGATTATATTGTATTATATGCATAATATTTTATATGTAAATCCCAGAGTCAAATTCTGAGATATAGAAGGGATCATAATCTAACTCTCGGAAACAAGAATCTAAAAAAATTGAATTCTTAGAATCTCTAACCTTAGAGTAGAGTAAGGTAAAGTTCAATATCCAAATCTTATATTAGAAGTAGAAAATAAGATTCCTTATATGAGATTTACTTAGAACAAATTTGAATGGTAACTATTGTAAATATTCCTGTATAATGGCATGATCAGTAAATTCAGATAAGGAAACATGGAATAGATATAGTAAACTTATATACCATTAATATTAAATTTGTTTGTGAGTTTTATTAAGACTCTTGATTAAGTAGTGGGAGAGTATGCTAAATTTTTTTATACTAGCCAAATAATGCTTCTCATATTAATTATAGCAGAGTAGATACTTTAACAGAGTTTTCACAAAGTAGATAGTAAGCTAAAGGATGTATACATAATCATAAGTAGCATATATATATATATATATATATATATACCCACATGGCTTTGTATGTAGACACGAAAATATTAAATGTTATGAAGGATCCCTATAGTGGTAAAGGGATTGATAAAGGTGTGTATTGATAGTTCATATTGTTATACTCTTATAAACGAGTATGGACTAGAGAGTATACAGGGAAAGTCTTTGAATATAAATATTGTAGGAAAAATATTATTAAATACACTAAATTAATTACTTTAATTACTTTAATTTATAGAGGTAAATTATGTGTGCCTATAATGGTAAAAATCCCAACAATTATTGACCAATGAGGGAATACAACTGTTAGGTCCCTATAATACTAGTGATTCCCCCATTACTATTATCATTGTATCCCTTATTGTTATTGTTGTTCCCCTATTTTCCCCATATTGTTATTATTGTGCCCCATAGAATCCCAATATTGTTATTTTTGTGCCTTTATATTATTATTGTTAGGTCGGCTTTGGTTATATTGTGACCCCTTAGACTCCTATATATAGAAAGCAGGTTTTTTCATTTGAATCATCTAAGAATTGTTCATTTGTGTAATGTAAAGGAGGTCTCCCCCTCGAAGAGGTTTATTTCTAAGACATTGATCTATCTTTTCTATCTTTTTGTGAGCTGGTTTCATAACATTTAGTATCAGAGCTTTGGATTCTAGGGTTTCGCTGCTCCAAATAGGTCATTGTGGAATTTTCGCTATACTTTTTTGCTACAACGTTTCAGAAGCTAAAAACAAAACCTATTTGAAATGGAATTGGTATAAACCTCGGGCCCAAATTTCAGCTCTTGTCTCGCTATTTTTTTGGAGATATAATTTGAGGACGTTAGGGTTTCTGTAGATCCCTGAATTACATTCCAAACAGGTGACCTTGGGAAACTGGTCATACCTTTTGCTCTGAGCATCAGATTCAATTTTCATAAGAAGTTACAGAAAGAGGATGGTCTATATATTTTTTGGCATCATTTTCAGAACCTAAGGTTGAAATAGTGACCCGCGACACGTCATACAAGTTCACTCTACTGAACCAGTCTATACTCAGGTCATCATGGGAGATTTGGAATAACTCTTCATTGGAGAATCTAATCTTGATCAGACTTGCAGGGTTAGAAAAATTACTTAGAGGGTTACCACAGGAAGAAATTTTAGCCCTTGGAGATCCAAAATTACAAAGATACATCAAATTCAATATCGCACTCCTACAAATTAAAAAAATGTGTGTAGTTTTTTTTTTAAATTTTTGCATAAGCTTGGTTTGAAAAATTAGTTTTAAGGAATTCAAAGGGCATAGTGAATCATTATTATTAGTAATTGATGCCTCGAAGAAAGAAAATGGAAACACCTAGTAAGCAACCTGGAAGCTCTAGCATGACCCATGAAGAAGAGGAAGAAATGCAACATGATATATCAAAATTACAAGACCAAATGCAACAAATTTCACTCACACAAAAAGTAACAGAAGCTAAGATGGATGGTTTAAAGAAAGACGTAGACGCTAAGATGGATGGTTTAAAGAAAGGCCTAGAAGCTAAGATGAAGGGTGTGGAATCTAAGATGGATGGTGTGGAAGCTAACGGACTGGTTATTAGAACCCTCCATATTATGGTAACCAAATTCCTTATTATCAGAACCCTCCTTATCTAGGAATACAAGTGCCTATTTCCTAGGCTATCCCTTCATATCCATGTCATCTGTCTCAAGAATTTAATCGACATTTTCCTTTTGTGGCTACTTTTGAACTACCAGATTTAACTCATCCTACTAATGAATCCATTTCTCATTCGCCATGGTGGACAATTATTCCCACTAAGTTGCCTTTTTATATCCAAAAATTAAATGGTAATCTAGGAGAAGACCTATTGACACATGTTATGACATATCATCTATGGTGTTCATCCAATTCACTTAATGATGATTCCATATGACTTCGTCTTTTCCAATGAACATTTACAAGTACTGCAACTAAATGGTATATTGAGTTACCTAGAGCATCATTTCATGACTTCAACACTTTAGCCACTACCTTCCTCACACATTTCCTGTTTCCCATCAGATACGAAACTAGAACAAAACTATTCTATTTTCAAACAATCAGACTCTAAATACATTTCAGATCACATTCATGATAGGAGACATTGTCATCATTTGGTCAAGTCTTATTTTCCCGATAATTTGTTAGCGGAATGGTTTGTCAAATATCTGTTAGCTCCCATAATAGAAGATGTGGCCAAAGGTGGAGTCATGATCGAAGAGCAAGTTATTTCTTGTGCTCAATATTTAGATCAAGTTTATTGAAAATTAGGCACGCTTTATGATAAGATACTAAACTCTATGAAACCTTCGAATATTGTTCCTCCTCCACCTAGTAAAGAATCTCATGTTGTTGATGGAAATATAAGTTCTTCCAATTCGGAGTCAGCAGGTAAACCATCTAGTATTTCTCTTACTGCTCCTGTGAAAAACCCTCAATCCAAACCTCCTACGGCTTCTAATTCCGAGATAAGTTCCATTTTATTTGACAAAGGAAAGTCTCAACATCAACATGGAAGTAAGAATAAAGGTAAAGGTAAGAAAAATAAATATTCATCACCGCAGGATAAACAAAAAAATTCGTCTTTCGATGAGAAACAAAAGCCTTGATACCCATGCTTGATTTGTAACACGGATCACTTTATATGTGATTGTTTGCACCATGCTGAAGTGAATCAATTCCTTAAATCATCCACTTCTCGCTTTGTGTTGACCGACCCATTTCCCAATTAGGGGACTCACATGGTTTCTTGGGATTCTTCCTCCTCCAACACAGTTTTGATTCTTTCCTCCACAAAGTTGAAATCCGATGTCTTGGTGGCCACTTGGAATAAGGACTGTGGTAATGTGAATCCACTGAACAGTCAGGCCACTGATCAACTTGGTAGTTTGTCACCACCTTAATCTAATCCTATTCAACCTTTGGCTCCTACGGAATTGACTATCAAACCTCTGAAGGGTTTTATCCATAAATCTACTTTCAACCCTTGTTCAAGAGCCACTCAAAAATACAATGTAGTTGAATACTTGGCTCAGTCTCCATGATCTATGTCGACTCTTGAGGTGTTGCAAAATTTCCCTACCCAAAATAAGGTCTTGTGGTCAACTATCGGATGCGTGGATCCGTCAGATTCCAACCTAGTGGTTTTCTCTCATGAAAACTATACCCCTCGACTCCTTGCTTAGTTAGATTTTATGATTCAAGTCATTGTACATGGTAAGAAAATTCATTGTTCTATTATGGATGAGGGAGCCTCAACCTGCATCATTTCCTTGTCTTGCTAGAAGGTGATTGGCTTACCCCAACTAAGTCAATCTACCACCATATTAAAAAGCCTTTAATGGAAGGACATATAAAGCTTGTGGGATTCTCAATTCCCTCCAAGTGGAACTGGGGGAAAATCCATCTCTTTTGAAGTCAAAGTTATTGACATACCACTTTATTATAATCTTCTACTTAAACGCGCATGGGTTTATGCTATGGCTACCGTCGTCTCAACATACTTCTGAATGATCATCTTTCATCATAAAGGCAAGATCGTGGCCATAGATCAACTCACCTTTTTCACCTCTGATTCCAATGTTACTGGAAGTGTCCCTCTTGTAGAGGAAGACCTGCATTCATATCATCATGTTAGAGTTGGGTTGTTGAAGGATTCATTGCTTATGGGAACCTTTTCGCTCCCTCATCCTACTCCTTTCCAACTTATCCCCTTAAGTTGCCTATATCAACATGATATCATCCCCTATGATCATGGTTGATCCATGGATTGTACATGATGAAACTAAGATCAAAATTTTTGGCGATCGAATGTCGCTTAGTCCCATTGAGCAAGATTACGAAGCCATCTATTCAGCTTGTGCAACCCATACATTTTCCTCGATCAATTAGGTAGATCAATCGCTGGATTATGACATGCCCTCTAATCCTTTCTCGTGTATATTCTCTACTGACAAAATCATCATGGAAATCATGATGTCAGATGACGCGCTGTGGGATGAACACCATCATCATTCCTCCTTCCCAGATACCATTGAATATAATCTCAGTGGTATGTATCTACCTAATTTTATCGAACCCTTTCATCATGTTTTCGTTGTTGGTCTCTTTTCGAAATGGGGCTTTGACTTTATGACATGTAACCCTCACTCAGCCGGGGGATATGGATATATCATTATCATTTTTGACTACTTTACTAAGTGGGCCAAAGCGATGCCTACATATAGTCACACTGGTGAAACAGATGCATACTTTTTCTCCAACCACATGATTGCTAGGTTTGGTGTTCTACAAGCAATAGTTATAGATCACAGGAAGAATTTTTAGAATCACTTGATGATTGAATTGACTACAAAATCAGGAGTTTCACAAGAAAATTCTACTCCATATTATCGTTAGGCTAACGAACAAGTTGAGGCTATTAACAAAGTTCTTAAGGTCATGCTTCAATGTATGATAAGGATTGACAAATCGGACTCGCACTTACTTATCTTTGCTGCCTTGTGGGCATAATGAACCTCAGTTAGGACTACTACCATATTCACACTTTTCTAGTTGGTTTATGGTCTGGAAGCGATCCTCCCCATCAAATGCGAATTCCATCGCTAAAACTAGCTATCGAATTTCTTCCTGCTACATCTAGCTCATTTGGATGAAAGCTGACACGATTCCGCATTAGCCAATGAAGCTCATAAAATATGTATCAAACAAAATTATAACAAAATTATCAAGCCTAGAGGCTTCTTAGAAGGAGATCTGGTTCTCTTATATGACCAGGAGGCTGATAAGTTAGGTATAGTAAATTTCTAGCCTATGTGGCTAGGCCCATACATTGTCAAGTGGGTCCTTGTAAAAGGGGATTATGAGTTAGTAGACCTTGACGGAGTTCCACTGATAGCCTGGAAATGGGTTGTACCTTAAAAAATACTATGCTTGATCCCATGTGTAGTACATTGTGTACATACTGTTTATAGGTGTGTTGAGTGTGTTTGCAAGTATGTTTTTTAGAGTTTCCCATGGTTTCTATTGATTTTTTTTACTTTTCGATTGTAGATGTCAACCTCTCTTGAACTTTACATTAGTTATGCCAATGGTGCTAGCATAGTACTCAGAACCTATCCTCTGTAGTGTGGGCTATCTTTGCTCTAAATGGTGAGCTAGTGAGCATGCAAGGGATTTTCATTTGTCGCTCTACCAACAAAATTATTTAGTATAGCGTAGTGGTTGAGCCTTTTTCTGATGTTATTTCACATGGTATCCACCGTATAGTCATCAGCATTGACTTACATCTCGTAGTACTACTACTCGCGAATACCTATTTAGTGAGAAATCCCGCCATCCTTCGCATGGTTTTGAGAGTGCGTCTTCTGGAAAGGAATTTTGATTTCATACGATATGAACATATTTCTAGAAATCTTAACACATTAGCAGATGCCCTAGCTAATTTCATTTTAGATCGACATTTGCAACGAATGTAAATAACTTTCAATTCACATCACATCATATTGAAAGCAGAATAGGAACTAGGAAACATATATATATATATATATATATATATATATATATATATATATATATATATATATATATATATATATATATAAAGCAGAATATATATATATATATATATATATATATATATATATATATATATATATATATATACATATATATATATATATATATATATATATATATATATCTATAGATATATATAATATATCTATATATATATATATATATATATATATATATATATATATATATATATATATATATATATATATATATATATATATCTATATATATATATATATATATATATATATATAAAGTTTAATTTTACAAAATGTGTGCCCCAAGACACATATGGTTACATTGCCCATATAAAAACTACATGCAAAACATCTAAGTAGACATATTAGTGGTGCTCATGATAAAACGACCAATACAACTAGGTGCTTCGATAGTGTGTCGTTGAATTCAAAGTGGAGGTTGATTAACCACGATATCATTTATCTTGTGTGTCCGTCCCTCCATGTGGCGCTCCAAATCTGATAGGATCTTTGCTACATCAGGATCTTGTAGCACATCCCGTCCTACCGTGACGACCTATACTAGTCTCACTACCTCCTTCTGTGGTTATCTCTCTGTATGATAGAGATATGTAGCACCTACTAATTGAACAAGTCTGATATTTGCATGAAAACATCAAATAGCTTAGTCTTGGGAACATCAAAAAGCACCAAAAAAATCGTAAAACTTTAAAAAACTTAATGGTCAAAATATCTTACTTGAAGCATCCCATTGCTCACCCTTAGGAAAATCGAGCTTAGGATCATTACAGAAATCCATCCTTGCGTAAGGATAATCATCAATAATGATGAAATTTCTA
The DNA here is from genome assembly GCA_031772625.1 of Pinus tabuliformis. Lineage (NCBI taxonomy): Eukaryota > Viridiplantae > Streptophyta > Pinopsida > Pinales > Pinaceae > Pinus > Pinus tabuliformis. The sequence goes on from CM062820.1 coordinate 1,118,443,504, forward strand.
GATAGCCACCCAAAGAAGGTTGGTGAAAATTTGATCGATGATGGGCCTGCACCCGCATCACTAATTCCTTTAACAACACGTTATAGTTACACACCTCCTGAATTCCTTCGTCATTGTTCTGGAAGTAACTGAACCTTAAGAGGCTAGATGCCTCTAGTAGATTAACCTTAGCTAGACTTCTATTAATAAGAAGACCCACCTCTTCTAAGGTATCACGATTTTCCTTAATGAACTTCAATACATTACAGTTGATCTCAAAGCCTTGAGACTGCAGTCTATTCAAGACAGTGCACATCTGTTGTGGAGAACGTAACTTTATATAGAAATTGCTATAGTTACGAGAAGTTAATAGATGAAAGCTATTATAGAGTTCTCCCGTGAGTCCGCTTAAGTAACCACCTTCCATATCTGCTAAACTTGAAGGTACATCTACCTTAGATTTCCAAGGTAACAGCTCGCAAACCATGGGAAGATTTAGTTTAATCGGAAGGAGACTTAAGTCAAAATTGAACATAGTGTAACAATTGGTTTTGATATAACCCTTATTCTTAGAAACTGGTAAGACATCCATATAGCTGAGGTCTGTTTTAAGAGTAATCAATTTTCTTTCAACCAATAACTCTACCAAGCCGACCCCGATAGCATAATGACTCCTAGTAACTTTGACTTTGCTTTTTTTATCTTTCTTATCATATAACTGAACATCGGCCTTACCCGCAACTTGTTTCAAACCCATATTCACTGCTTGAACTCGTACAGTAGAATCAATCTGTTGGATCAAAGTAGAAACCCTCACGACGGATAAATCTTGTAAACAGTTGAAGACTGAGCCTAGTACATGAATCATGACTACCTCTAGTGTATACCGACCTAAAACATGAATATAAGGTTCATCCTTTTTGGATAGACCCTTCTTAATAAGATACTCCTTAGCAGTAATCATATCTTGACAAATTAATAGTGGAATCAAGTTCAGAACACTTTTAAACACACTATTTTCATCAAAATTCATAGTAAGATCTTCTATTTTTTTTGTAAATCTAACAACTCTTCCTGGCTAAAATATTCACCTTGAGATAATAAAAATATTTTCGAGTCAATCAACTCCTTGATAACTGCATTGTGATAGAGAGTCACTTTGGACTGTTGAGAAGTGGACTTGTTAGATATCGAATCAGAAATCTTGTTGTATAAATTCTTCCAGAACAAATCAATAGTTTGTGCTTGACTTGAATTATCACCACTTGAACCAGAAAACGAAGAAAATGGAACCATCCCATATCTAGCTAGCATCCCGTATCTTAATGGAAGACAAACATGTTGACTAAAAGAGATGTTCGATGAGAAACCTGTCGCAAAGATGTTTGATGAGACCACTAGAACTGTTGCAAATATGTGTGATGAGACAATTGGCGAGAACAATATACCTATGTTTAGAGCCATGGCTGGCTTTGGCATGTTGGTAGCCACATGTGGGCTGGAGTGTTGAAATTTTTCATTGTTTTTGTTATTATCCAGTTGGGAGCTAGAGCCACTAGTTGTGTTAGCATGCTTAGCTATTCTAGGAGTCGACATTGAGGTTGACAACCTAGTAAATTGAGAAGTGGGCAAAGGTTTTTGAGGCTGGTCGATAATGGGGTTTGAGGAGTGGGAAATTTCCACTACCCTAAAGGGGAACACTTTATGGCTGCAGTAATGTTACCCACTCTAGAGAAAAAGAGACTAAGATCATGCCATAGTTGAATTTCTTCAACTTCTCCTCCTTTGGTTTAGTACGTTGTTCCTTCAAATTAACCAAGAGAGCCTCACTCCAGTTCAATATTGTTGGCTCTAGACACTCTATCCCATACTACATGTATGATTTTCTCGTTACATGTAGTGTTGAGTTGGTTGTTAATCTTGCGATAATGAACACGATCATTCTCAAAGGTAATTGGGTCACATCCTTTATGTTGATCTTTCCATGCCTAGTAGGAAGGGTTCAAGGTCTGCAATAGGTAGTGATATAGTCTTTCACTGTCTCACTGCCACTTCTTCCACCTAGAAGAGATGTGGGGGCACCTCTCTTTGACATCCCTATTAGAAAGTAAATATCCTCTAACTATATCATGAGTAGATTCTCCCAAAACTTGAACACCTGTGCCTGAATATCCCATGAACGGATAAGGTATTCCAACAACTCCATATGTTTCCCCATACAAGGAAGCTAGAATAATTTCAATAACCCACAATTTTTTAGTGCCTGGATGGTAGCAGGGTTGTTTTCTACATTCAAATCTTGTTCCTCATGTTCTCTTTCTCTCCAAATGAATGTCATTTTGTGCTAATGGGTACCTGAAACATCAATAAGGAATCCATTAGGCTCTTTCCCATGCAAAAAACCTGACAAAATTTGAGGCAAAACTGAAAACAAACTTAGAGAAATGTGCCCAACACACCCCAACAGTGTTTACCAGAGCATTTCAGCTTTGTATATAGTGTTTTTCTGCCTAGGTGCAACACATTTTTTGAAAGAGGGGGTGTGTTGGTCCCGGGGATTTTTTTTATGAACCCTAGGGGCCTCAAAACCTTGAAAATTTTGCATGAAAACACAAAAATGGACCATGGAAAGATAGAGAAACGTTTTAGTTCCTACTTGGAAGTGACGAAACCTAAAATGGTTCCCTGGATTGGCTGTAATTAGCTACAAAAGATCGAGGGAAAAATGGCTCCAAATACTTACAGTCGAAGGTATGCTTAATCCTTCTTGTGGTGTTTTAAGCAGGTCGATAGCTGTTAGCAGCTTTTTATTATGTTTGAACAATTTAATTTCACCATAGAGTATACTTTCCTCTTTTTTCAGCCTCTAAAAAACTACAAAAAAGGAACCCTCCTAGAGTCCTTTTTCAACTCTTTTCAGACTCCCAAAATATTAAAATATTGCTAAGAACTTGTATTCTCAAACTCGTAAAAGTAAATGAAAATACGTCTACTCAGTATACATTTAACCCTTTTTCGGACTGAGATAGACTAAATTAAAAAAAGGAATACCTTAGGCAAACATGGCTAAGAGGTTCTCTTGTGTATTGTTTTCTACCTTTTTGGACCTAAGGGACTACCTACGAAAAGGGACATTTGGAGTTTTCTTTTTTGCCTCTTTTTCAAACTATCTAAACATGAAAAGGATGTCGAGTTTTACCTTCATTGGACTCGTTAAAACATCAAATAGTGATGGACTTGTCAAACATGACAAGGTTGAACCACTCATTCTCAAGGTTCATTAAATGTACTTGGAGGGATTCATCTGAAGGGTGAACTTACAGATCAAGCATATGTTATCCTCCTCAATCTTGTTAAAAATTAAAGAGGTATTGACCAATATGGTTGGGGAAATTAGGAAAAGAAGGGATTCCATTTTGCCAATGGTAGCGATTTTCTCTTGAACATGACACTCTTCCAATTCATCTTTGTGGCTGTTGGGTTGGGCAATATTCTTGTCTTTTGGTTATCATACTATTTTTCAGAGCCTCCATTTTAGTTTTGCGACAATGATTCCAACTCCATCAATGTCGCCAGTGTTTTCAAGAGAAGTCATTCAGTTGATCTTTACTACAATACTCTTAAGCCTTCATTTCATGTCTGCCTCTCCTGATCCAGTTCCATGTCAGTATCGTTCTGATCATTCTATCTCAATCATCATACCTGTTTCGTGTTGTTGATGGGGGATACTTCAAGGCCCTCTATTGTTGTTATTGTGCCCTTACATTATTATTTTTATGGCGGCTTTGATTATATTATGTCCCCTTAGACTGTTATATATAGAAATGAGGTCTTGTCATTTGTATCATCCAAGAATTTTTCATTTGTGTAATGTAAAGGAGGTTTCCCCCTTGAAGAGGTTGATTTCTAAGGCATCGATCTTTCTTTTCTATCTTTTTATGAGCCGGTTTCATAGTAGTTTTCCTTGATCCCAACATGTGACAAGGTAAAGCACTTCAGTCATCATTCATCATCTCTAACTTTGGCCATTTTGTCACATCCAATCAATGAGCCTCTTAATGGGACTAATCAACATCTTATTCCCCCTTGTCACCATATTACACAAATCCCTAAGAATGTTCCCTTCATCCCCCATAATTTCATCCCTAAACTGCTTCATTTGAGCTAGTTGGAGGACCAATACTCCATGTAAGCCTACTGGGATGCGTTCACCAGCAGGTTGCTCCACTAAGGACTACATTGGTCACCAACAAGTTGTTCCCCTTTGCACCTATGTTGGTTCTATAAATCTAGGAGAATGATTGGGATTCCAGAAGCTTCCCCTTCTAGGAGTTTCCAGAAGTTGTTTCAACTAATTACCTTAGATTAAAAAAAATCGGATCGTATCCTTCTCTACATTGGAGTTTTAACTACTTATCCTTTGATCATATCCCTCCATCAAAGGTGGATCTCTTACCTTAGATTTATAATTAGATAAGAAGTCCCATCTTACCTTACTTCTCTATATATTCCCAGCCTTCTATGTGGTTGGGGGTTGGATTTTGGAGAGTGATTTTTCCCTTATGTTGCTGTAGTTAGTGGTCATCATCTCATGCATTTAGGGTGATTGGAGGTCCATATTGTGACAAGGAAAGGACAAGTCAACAACTTGGAGGAGCTCTTCTACAAGATCAACTACTACTTATGGTTGTAATCTCCTTCCATTTATATTAATGCAAAGAATTCATTATTTTGCTATATGTGATGTTATTATTTCCTATATTTCAATACCATGTTGATATATTGATTGAAGTACTTAGATGATACTGCATAGGTATCGTAGTTTCTTGGCTTGTGTTATCTGACTATGCAGGTTCTAATTTTGGCATTCAGAGCTAGAATTGGAGCTTCCAAGCTAAGGAAGGAGTGAAGCACGTGAAGTATTCTAGGTAGGCCTCACTTTGTCATCTATTTCCTTTAAGGAAAATAATTGTGTTCCTTGTCTCTCTGTTGTTCTCAGTTAGCCATCAACCTAGGGGAGATACTTTTTTCCGCAATCGTAAATCCCGTATAATAGGGAGTTATGAAGATAAATACATAAATTGGACCACACTCTGGTAGGGAAGGGACCAAGATGTGTCAGAGTTCACAAATTTTTTCCATACCCTTCACATGAAGCTATGTTTTAAGGATTATGAGCATCATTTGGTAATCAAGTACTGTGGCTATCTACCCAAGTATATATAGGATGAGATGGGTTTCTTGGACATGTCCTTGTTTGGCTTCGCCTACTCACACACTGTCAAGATTGATAAAAAATTTAAACAGAAGAATCGAGATTTTGGATCTACGAATTTGAAGCAAGGGAAAGGCACCGCCAAACCACAGAACAAAGGATAAATCCAAGGCAGGGTGACTCGGGACAACCCACCAAAGCCGCAAGAAAAGAAAAGCACCACGAAGACAAAGAAGGACACAAGAAAATGGTGTGAGTTCCATAAGAGCCCCACTCACAACACAAGTGAGTGCCGAGCTAAGCAATCATTGGTGGCCAAGTTGAAGGCTTCCAAATTAGATGCATCTTCTAAATCTGAGCCAGAAACTGATAAGGGGAATGAAAAAGGGAATTAGCTAATCGATGCGGATCCTAGTGCCATTGTTTCCACCACCAAGATCTAGAAGGATGAGCTCAAAGATCCCAAGGAGGGGGAGCGGATCTTCCACTCATAGATGTGGGAGAAGGGTTCTCCATTGCAGTTCATTGTTGATAATGGAATCCAAAAGAACCTCATTTCAGAAAAGGTTGTCAAGCGATTGGGACTACCGACCAATTCACACTTGCAGTTGTACACCATAGGGTGGCTTCACCAAGGGAGAAATATTTGCGTCAGCCAACAATGTCGCCTTCCATACATCATCAAGGCCTTCATAGATGAGGTATTGTGTGATGTTGCTCCTTTTCAAGTTTTTGATGTATTATTAGGAAAAAAATACTTGTGTAAGTGGCATGTTTTGTATGAGACTAAGCTTCGCACTACTATTATTACTTTGGAAAATAAGTTATATAGGATATCAGAGGTAGCACCGCCTACTGCCATTCCTTTGATCACTGCAAAGAAATGAAGTAAGATCATTTCCCAGACTGGGAAATTGTTTTCCTTATGACTCTCCCTTAAGGAAAGAATAATATTATGGCCGCGACCTCCAGACAAAAATGGATTCATTACATTCTAGGGAAGGAAATGGTCATCCAAATAGACCACCGACCCCTGTAGTTGATACAGACATAAGAGAAGTTACAGAACGATCACCATCATAAATGATCCACAAACCTGCAACAGTTCCATTTGAACAATAAGTATAAGAAGGGAAACACCAATAATGTTGCAGATTACCTCAGTTGAACATCGTCCATGGCGTTAACCACTGTGCTCAACTCTTGTGGGCACAAGACTGCGGGGTGGTCGCATCTTTACAAGAGCAATCCAGAATTTGGCAACACATACGAGATGCTCCTGGAAGGCAAGCAAGTTCCAAATTTTCACCTCCAGGATGCATTTTTATGTCACCTGGGACACCTCTGTGTTCCTTCAAGTGAGCGTTCCAAGATTAATTGGGAGGTGCATTACAGTCGGATCACTAGACATTTCGGGGTAAAGAAAATAGTGGCAGTGTTGTGGAAGTATTTTTATTGGCTAAACTTGCGACGAGATGTTGGGAAGTACATCAGATCCTGCACCGCCTGTGTCATTGCCAAACCAACCATCAAGAAGCGAGGCCTATATACTCCTATTCCTACTTCTACTCTTCCTTGCGAATACACCTCCATGAATTACATGTTGGGCCTTCCTTCTACTAAGCATGGAAACGACTTCGTTTTCATGGTCATCTACAGATTCTCTAAGATGTCCATATCGGGGCTTGCAAGAAGAGTATCACAACAGAAGCCACTACTAAGATCTTCTTTGAAGGAGTGTGGGTACACTTTGGGATCCCACAGTCCATTATCTCAAATCGGGACAACATGTTCCTAAGTACATTTTGGTCAATTCTCTGGTTGTTGTTGGATAACAAGCTCACTAAGTTCACGACTTTCCACCCCCAAACTAATGGCTAAACAAAGGTCATCAACAAGATTATTGTACACATTCTGTGCATTTACAACTTGAAGCATTCATGCACATGGGATGAAAGCCTCCCTTATGTTCAACACAGCTACAACAGAGCTCTCCATAGCTCAAATAGCCATCTTGGAAAGTTTTAGGGGCTAATAGTCATAGGTGGGCTAATTTTCCATGAGTTTTCCAAAAAAAGATTCACCAATTTCCATTTTTTATAAAAATGATTTGCGCAAATTTTACAATATAAAACTATTTAACCTTAAAAATCCACAAAATTATATAGTGAGTATATATAAAATCATTATAAATTTTGATAATTTTACAAATAGTACATCAATAAACATTTTATAGTTTTCATATTAGGGACTAATGAGATTCGCCAATGTTTTTAAACTTCAAGATAATTTTCCATCATTAAAATTTTCCCTGCTGGCCATAACCCTTTCAGGTGGGATTGGGATTCCATCCACTATGTCCCATTGATGTGGCCATACCATTGGCATTTACTCAGGCAGATTCAACTCATGTCCATTCAGAAGCTAGTAGGGTTAACAACTTCATTGAGCATATTCATCACATCAGTGAGTAGGTCCATGACATATTGGATAGAGCTAATGCTAAGTACAACCAATAACATGATCAACATTGGGTGCCACACAAGTTCCAGGTGGGAGACAAGGTTTGGCTACATCTATAGAAGGAATGCCTCGTTGGGCCCCACTGCAAGATTTCCCTGCTTGGCATGGTCCATACACCATCACCAAGGTTGTAGGGGGCAATGCCTTCAAGATAAAAAATCTACTGCTCCTTGGCCTACACCCAGTAATTAAAGTGAAACGCCCGCGGCCATACTTTCCACTATTGTTGGACACATTTGACATTACAGAATGACTCACACCATCGAAGTTAAACCCAAACTGCATGAAATAGGCCACAATTGTTCAGATCATGGACACGTAGATCAAGAACAATGTCTAGTAGAGGATCCAACAATATTGAGTTGTTAAAGTGAACCAACTCCTTCACCAGGGCAAGTGGTTCACTAGGGACCAGGTTTACTAGAAATTTCCTCACCTCATGGAGGCTCTACATGTTGTGTGTGGAGCATGATTGTTCAGAGGTCTTTGTTTCAGCCGGATGTATACCCCAGGAAGTTTGTACACCCCTCCACGTGGGGGGGCCGATCCCCCCTTGCTGGGGGGTCTGGGGGCCAGCGGTCCCCCGACGGGGGCTCGGGGGCAGCGCCCTCGAAGCTAAAAACAGATGTAAAATTTCCTTGTAAAAGTATAGTAATTTCTACTCAATCTAGGCTGTTCATTAGGCAGATGATCTGACGGTAGAACTTATGTTTAGTTTAGGGTTTTTTGCCCTAGAAGGCAACCCCTCTCTTTGTATGAGGGCATTGTATTTGAGGCTGTGTAATAGGTGTGTATTCTGTGAGTGAGAAACAGAGAGGTGAGACTGTGAGAGAAAACAGAGGATATTACAGCGGATCTGCTATAGGTTGCATCTCTTCATTTTGCTGGATAATAGAAAGGAAGGACTGGCTGTTTGGGGTTGATGTAGCCCAAACTGGATGTGTTAGAGTCGGTCTGGTCAGCCCTCTGTCAGAGATCAAAAGTCTTTGTGCATTTCAATTTTAGGTGTCTCGCTCCATTCACTCAGCTGCATTTCGCTAGGGGCATGCCATAATCTGACGGGAAAAGTCATGCTAATTATTTCCCTTCATGTCTGGCTCCTGTTGGCTCAGGCTTTTTGCCAATAATCACCAAAGTCCATGACAGTCAAGGTCTGGTCCTTTACAGGACAAAGTCATTTTCTATGTTTGGGTCTAGGAATTCATCAATTTGGTCTTTGAAACATGTCCAGAAAAGCCATGTAGGCTAGAGGGAGGCCATTACACAGCTATGGTTCAGAGAGCTTCATTGTCACGTGGATAGACTTCGACTCTTCTTCAAAACTCTGTTTTGAAGAAAAGTCAAACAAGGTCATTTATGACAAAATTTTCCAAAAATCGCCAGTTGACTTTTTCAGATACAGTCATGGTTTCCGTGGCCAAATACCCTGTCATACAGTCCCTGCAAAGATGTGCCGAAAATTTCATCATTTGAGCCAAAATGTCAAAGGGAAAGTGAAAATCAGTGTGTTCTAAAGTCAATGAAAAAGTGCAAAACACAACATTAGAAAAATGGGTTTTCAAGGAGGCAAAAATTAAACCCATCTCTTCCAAGGCTATATATACATGTTTTTACCCAAATCAAAGGCATTGTGCTACTGCAAGACTTGGAGAAGACATTGCAAAGGCGTGAGTGTGAGATTGGAGCGTTTGAAGTGAGTGGGAGTAGGTTTTATAGCGCGCGGCGCACATACCCAGGAGCGTGGCGCACTCACCGGGCACGGCGCACATGCAGCCAGCCCACAGTTGAAGCTTTACACAGGCACGACGCATACAAAGCGCGCGGCGCACTGGGAATTACGCGTGGCGCATACAGACCAGGGGCCGAGAAACGTTGCCAAACCACCCAAAATTTTGGTGAAGGCTATCAAATCGAGAGGTAAGCCTCATGACATCACCTGCTCATCAAATTTTGTCAAGGATATGGTGTTTTTGGAGATGTTTGAATGTCACCAAAAAGCATAAGGTCAACCATAAGAAAATCACCAAGAAAACGATGGCTGGGGTTGTAAAATTGTGTTGTTAGTGCCAAGGTTTCACTCCACTCACCTTTTTCCCCTCACCTCTCATTTTTCCCATCTCCCCTTGATCATTTTTCCTAAAACCCCACCCTAAATCACTACCAAACCCTCTCCCTATTCCTCCACTATTTGGTCAACTCAAAATCACCATAAGACTAGCTCCTTGTGCAAGCAAGGCTGTGGGAGAAAGGTGCATGGTCAAAGGGTTGAAGAGTCAAATGATTAGGAGAAAATTTGGGTGATTTCATAGCGCGCGGCACACACACCAAGGAGCATGGCACACTCATTGGGCATAGCGCACACAGAGCCCGTCCACTGTGTAAATACGCCACTGGCGCGACGCACTTAGAGCGCGCGGCACACTGGGCATTGTGTGTGGTGCACAGAGATATAAAGCCCAGAAACTAATCAATTTTCCTTAAAAATTTTGGATGCTCACCAAATTTGAAAGGTAGGCAACCTACCTCCATTCTTGCATCAAACTTGAAAGGAATAGCATGGTTGTAGGGGTATAAATCAAATGCAAACATTTTTATAAAGCCAATAAAAGAAGACACAAAGAAAACATAATCCTAGGGTTTGTGCTACAGTAACAGTGCTGCCAAGGTGTTTCAAACCCTACCCCATCAACACTATACCCAAACTACTCCCAAATCCCTGACAAATCTCTCCCTTTAACCCCTATTCCCATTTCATCATTCCCCTCCTAATACTCCCTGTTTTATTGTCCCCTTGGTGGCAGATTTTCAGAGCAACTACCAGCTTCATTGGAATTAAAGGGCAGCATAAAACTCAGGGTACGAATAGCAGTAATGGCATCCGAAGTTTCATCAAAATATCAGGAGGAGACCCACAGTGACACAGCTTCGGGAGAAAGGGCCCAAATGAGACATCACTGGAGTGGTAGACATCTTAGAGATGAGCCAAACACCCTCACCGAGTTGCAGGCATGCCCTCTTGCTATGTCTTGTTTCCAGCGCTTAGCATGTTTTGAATTTTGTCAGAGGGTGGAAAATGTCAGAGTTCATCATGAGTTGGCCCGTCTTTTTGCACTTCACCTACATGGAGGACAGTCTATCTTGGCCGGGGTCACTTTCACATTGACACTCGAATCCATATCATTGGCAACAGGCATACCAAACATTGGAGAGCAGTGGCATAAGAAGAAGAAGGTGGAGAGGCCTCATTATGAGCCTTACATCAAAGATAGCTGTTTGAGCCACCTCACGAGAGTTTTTCCATTTAGATTTTTGAAAGATGAGTATGCCCCGCTCATGAAATTGATCATGAAGTACTTCAGTTGCGAGGGGAGGTTTTATCGCCTTTATGCCTATCACATCATGTTGCTCATGCACTTCACCAGGGTGCGGATGATGAACCTCCCATTTTTCATCTGCGGGAACATAGAGAGGATGAGAAATTTCATGCAGCACAAGACCCCTCGACAGCAGCTCAATAGTGTGTATCACTTTGCCCTTATCCAGATTTTGGTGGACCATCAGTTGGGATTGCAGGGTATTGCTTGGGAGGACTTCATTTCCCGTGACTTCTTCAGTGCTCTGCAGGTGGTTTCAGAGGTAGAGCATGAGATAGGGGGCCCATATCATCAGTATGAGCGACATGAGAGTGCCACTATGCTAGTATACATCACCTATCAAAAAGGCAGTAGACCCTTATTTGCAGCAGCAAAGTGAGTGTTATCTCCACCCGGGGTGGAAGGGGCCTCGCTTCCGACATCAGCATCACAGGAGCAGGGTAAGGGTAAGGAGCCAGTGCAGGAGGAAGGGCCATCAGGTGAGTGAGAGACCGAGTTTGTTCTCCTCCAGGATGATGAGACAGATGCAGAACCAACAAATGAGGAGCTTACAGAGATCATCCAAGAGCAGCAGTCAGTGATTGAGTCCTTGTCCCTTGACTTGGAGAGGGCCAAATGGAACATGAACTACCTGGAGCGGAGAAACAAACAGCTTGAGGACCAACAGACGATCATGGAGCTGCAAAACATCTGTGAGCATCGCCAAGCTGCTCAAAGAAGAAGGGTTGCGCTCACATCTTTGGAGCAAGCAATCAATGAGGATCGGGAGGCCAACCTTGAGAGGGTAAACATGCATTTGGAGAGGCTACTGGACAAAGCTGACCAGGACCTTTCTCTATTGAGACATATGGATTTCCGTTATAGGGTGCGAAACATGAGTGCACAAGCCCGGATAAGGAACTTGAAAGCAAAATTGAGGAAAGCAACAAGAAGAGCAAAAAAGGCAAAAGAGCAAGATCAGCTGAGAATCTTGGCTGAGGCTTCCTTGGCCCATCATAGCACCCCATAGAGATCCTCCAGCCCAAATTTCAAAAAATTTGGGGAAATTTTGGTCACTTGGTAATTTTTTGGGTAAAAAACAGGGATTTTCTCCCTGTGCGCCACGCCACTAGTGCGACGCTAAAATTCTAGGGCTCCAATTGAGAAATTGCTTGCAGATTTGGATTTAGCATGGAAAATTATGATTACTGGTGTCTGGGCAAGAGATTTGGGCAAGATCTGGGTCTCCTAGAGGTAAAAAAACACCCAAAATGGCCTCTCTGCCACTTTTTTGACACACAAAAAGCAGTCTTGGGAAAATGGAGATTTGGAGGGGAAAATGAGCACCAAATTTGAAAATTCTAGTTGGGTTAGAAAGTAGACAGGACAGGCTTTCCAGCAAGCCCACTTGGGCACATTTTTGACACTTGTAAGTTCCCCAAAACAGGTCCCAAAGTAGCGCGATTCACAGAAAAAATGGCGCGGCCCACAGAGGAAAAAATTGCCAATTTGCTTCCGTTTCGCGAAATTTCGGTTTGCGACTTCTCCAAGTGGGCCCACTCATCTAAAATTCGGTTTTTTGGCACCAAAGGCAGCATTTAAAGAGTTTTTTCTCTAGATTGGCTTCTATCCAAGTGGCGAAGGAAGGCAAACGGTCACCCCAAAGCCAAATGTCATGTTTGCAATGTTGCACCTGTAGCTGATGGTTGGCTCTCCATCTCCATTTTGTAATGATTCGAGTAACTTCCCAACCCTTGGGCATTCTATCTCTTCCTCACACATTCTATATATTGTATGCAAGTTATTTGCAAAGGGTTGGTTGGCTTGTAACTTCTGGGAGACTGTGGGAAAGAAACTTTGTTTCTTCACTGTGTATTTTTGACAGAGAATTAATGAAAGGCAGCGGCTCTGTTCCATGAGATTCTTGTGGTTGTGAGTGTAGCAAATGTGTCTCTTGTGTTTTCATATGTATTTCGTTATATTTCATAATTCAATTCATGTTCATTTCTAGTGAAATTTTCTGAGTGAGATTAGGTAGAATTCAATTTTATTGCTCTGCTTGTGGGAAAATTTCATGTTCAGTGTTATTCTTCTATTGAAAAGGATTCATGTCACTATGCCCTTTTCACTTTCTTCAGCAATCTATTCATGTCGTGGTACCTCGAACTAAAATTGCTACATTTTCTGCCTACCTTGCCTCACAGAATAATCTGTGCCTTTGTATTAAATTCTCTGTTCTTTGTTGAGCGCCAGTCCCATAACATCCCAGAAGCTCGGTCATTCATAAAATTGTTTTCAGAATCCCTATTCACTTACTAGCCTAAGGTAAATATTGCATTGTAAGTCATCTCAGACCATTTTCGATCATCTATTCACTGAGCGTGACTCGGAGAGAGCCCTCTCCTACTCTGGTAGGGCTAGCTACCAGACTGAGCGTGGTTTGTGGTTACCCTAATTTTTGCCTTCCTTCAGCCTAAGGCAGATTTAGGTGCTAACATAGTGGCGACTCCGCTGGGGACAAGTTGAAATCAAATCCCCTTGTTTCATAATAATTCTAAGCTTCCGGATGATGAGCTTAGGATTGGAAAGGCTGAGTAAGTTGGTTGTGTCCTGTGATTTTTCTCAATAGCACGCTGGCTTCGAGACGATATACCAGAGCCAATCCAGACCCAGATCCTCCTCATATTTACGAAAACCCTAATTTGATCCCAAGACTCCTTCATCAAGAAAGCACCATAACTCCCGTGTTCAAATCCCATTCATGTCCCGACATTTTTGAGTATCTTGAAGAGCTTGAGTTTGACGAACGGTTTGAGATATCATTGTTTGAGTCTAAATCCGAAAGGGCTGTTGATTATACTGTCCCCAATCCGCAATTTTTTGTAGAGCTCGAAACAGAAAGAGCTATTAGGTTAATTGGTAATTACATTGCAATGCAGCCCCAAACTCCAATTGCAAGCCCCTTGCAAACTGTGCACACTCCTCCAATGCCTCCAAGGCCAAATCCAACGAGAATGATGGCTGCCCGTTTTGCACCCCTTGTTCTACCCCAAGTTCTAGATGATATGCCAACGGATTATCAAAGTAAAATCCCGTTTTTTGATGGCACTCCTAACAACATTACTGCTCAGCAACATGTAGACAAAATGGCAGACTTCTATGAACTTCATGAGATCGATGCGGAGAACGTGGCAATGAGGCTCTTTGTACAGACATTTGCAGGTGATGTGAGGAAATGGTTCAGAGGTTTTCCGGCAGCAAGTATCACTACCTTGGCTGAACTACAAAGACAATTTTTGAACCGGTGGGAAGTGAAAAAGAATCCCCTTCAAATTTTGGCCGAATATGAACAAATCAAACGGAACGCTGGTGAGTCAGTCCAAGACTATTGTGTTAGATTTAATGCAGTCTATAACGAAATTCCAGATCATCTAAAGCCACCTGTGGGACTAGCAATGATGAAGTTTCCAGATGGTTTTGATGCTGACATGGCGTACCAATTAAGAGAGAGAGAACCGGCCACAATGGAAGACATGCAGAAAATTGCGGTCAGCGTTGAAGCAAATCTGCTGTCCAAAAGAGCTAGAGCGAAAGCAGAGAAGAAAACCACGGTGAAAGAAGAATCTTCTTCAATGGATCAACTTCTCAAAAAGGTAGAGCAGATGCTTGAAAGGGTAAAACTTGACAAGCCAGAGCCACAAGTTAGGAATCCTAACTTTCGTGGCCAGCAACAGCCACAATATAGAATACGACAGAGAGATCAGCGAACTCAAGAGCAGACAGCACAATAGCCGGTACAAACACCTTTGCAGCAGAATTTTGTGCATGGACCGGAGTCAGATGAGGACGGGAATGTAATAGGCGAAGAAAACCACCTCTTTACTCTAGATGAGCTGCCTACTTACATTACCGAAGAGGAAGAATGTGCGGTGAATTCAGCTGCACACCAAGACACTGATTTTATTCTAGCTAGCGACACCGGGTTGGAAGAAGAATCAAAAGAATATCAAAGGGGGTATATGAATGCTCTGTCCGCACAACAACAACTATATTCACTTAGAAACAGAGATGTGTTGGCCAAACCAATTCAGAAAAAGAAGGAGGGTTAAACAATAAAAAATGATTCATCAGCTACACAAAGAAAAGGAAAGGAGGCGGTCAGTCCGAAGAGCAGTAAATCAAAATCAGCAGAACAATCACAGCAACCAGCCACATCAAAAGAAAAGGAAAGGAAAGAGATCCCAGTCAAAGAGGTAGAAAAGATTCCCGCTTTTAGCCTAGAGAATGAGATTTCTAAGTTAAAGGTATCCATTCCCTTGACTAAAATAATGCAGAACAACAGTTATAGAGGACAGATTTCTAAAATGTTGAATTTGGACCCAATGTCCGACATGGTAAATGTAGAAGATGATCAGCCTGAAATGATTTTTGGACTAGCATCGAATGGTGAGTCTCCTGATAGCGATGTGCCACCCTTCTATATCAGTTTACGATTGCATGATTTTGTGTTACACAATGCCATGTTCGATTCCGGAGCTTCTCACAATCTCATGCCTAAGGCTATCATGGATAAGCTTGGTCTGGACATCACTCGGCAATATCATGATCTCTATTCATTCAATTCCAGCAGAGTAAGATGTATAGGACTCATCAAAGACTTAGTTGTGAGTTTGGATCAGCTTCCTATGAAAAATGTATTGATGGATGTGGTGGTAGCAGATATTCCTCCAAGGTTTGGCATGCTTCTTTCCAGGTCTTGGGTAGCGAAATTGAAAGGGACACTATAGCTGGATTTCTCCTATGCAACAATCCCGGTGTTTGGCCAAATGAGGAAGTTATATCGGGAACAAAAAATGAAATATATGATCACAAGCAAGGAGAAACCTATAAATCATCCTATTAACTATGTACATATAGATTTAGAGTCTTTTGTTTTGTTTTCAGATAGTTTAAATGAGATAGATAGTCAAATAGTAGAAGCAGATGACATTCCGGAAATAACAGAAAATTTCAGAGAAATTTTGAAGAAAGAAAGACAAGAAAAGCAGGAAAATGTTGGGCAATCAGCTGAAAGTAATGGACAGCAAGCAGACAAGGCACGACAAACAGATTTCTAGCACTTACAAGAGGAGGAAGAAGGCTTGTGGACCATGGATTTCGATGGAGCAGTAGGAAATGATGGCACTGGAATTGGAATTTGGGTACGCAGTCCTTTCTCCGCCCCAAACAAAGTGCTTAGCAACGTGAGGGTTTGCTCTTACAAGTTGGCCTTTGAGTGTTCAAACAATGAAGCTGAGTATGAAGCTTTGATTGCTGGCCTAAAGATTCTTAGAAAGCTAAATGCAAAAAGGATTTTGGTATATGGCGATTCTGAGTTGGTAATAAAACAGGTCAGAGGTGAGTATCAAGCAAAACATCCTATGATGCGGGCTTATCGTAATGCAGTTTTAGACATCTTGAAGTTATTTTCAGAATACACCTTGACATGTGTACCTCGTATACAAAATAGTATTGCTGATGCTCTCGCCAAGGCAGCAAGCAGTTTGAAGATCCCCATGAACTCCAGCAATAAATTTGAAATCCATGTCAAGCATCGTCCAACCATTCCAGACGATCAGCGACATTGGCAAGTATTTCAAGATGATGAGGAGATTAAGGATTTTCTGCTGAACAAAGGCAAGTTCAAAGAAACCTCAATTGATGTAGAAAACGATGAGGGTAAGGGGAATGGTACAGATGAAGTGCAGATCAATGAAATGGATGTGTTGCAGCTGAAGAATAATATCATTCCTAAAGGCTTGATACCTCTAGAGGAACTTTTTGATCACGATGATGTAGCCTGCAAGCCAACATTGTAGCCAATAGAGAAGGGTGCAGAAGAAGTCAACATCGGTACAGCTGCCAATCCAAAGTTGGTGAAATTGTCCAAAGCATTACCGCCAAAGATCAAGTACAAATACATCAGTTTGATGGCTTCATTTGCAGATGTGTTTGCTTGGGACTATTCTGATTTAAAGACCTATGATACAAATATTATTCAGCACACAATACCCATCAAGCCCAATCAAAAACCATTTAGATAGAAGCTGAGAAGGATAAATCCAAAGTTGCTGCCATCTATCGAAAAGGAGGTAAACAGGTTGTACAAGTCAGGTATCATTGTGCCCATCAGATTTTCAGATTGGATATCTAACTTAGTGCCTGTACGCAAGAAGACCGGTGAGATCTGCCTATGCATTGATTTCAGAAATCTAAATAAAGTTTCATTGAAGGACAACTATCCACTGCCCAAGATGGACCATATACTTTAGCGAGTAGTGGGGGCATCTCGTATGTCACTGCTTGATGGTTATTCCGGATATAACCAAATTTCTGTCCATGAAGATGATAGAGACAAGATAGCATTCACCACTCCATGGGGAACCTTTCACTACGCCAAAATTCCCTTCGGTTTAAAGAATGCAGGTGCCACATTTCAGCGGGCAATGGACTTGGCTTTTTCAAATGAGAAGGATGTGTTTTTGGTGGTGTACTTGGATGATTTGACGGTATTTTCCAAATCTGATGAAGAGCACATGCATCACCTAAAAATTGTCTTTCAAAAGTGCAGGAAATATGGTCTATCGCTGAATCCTAAGAAGAGCTTGTTCGCCATGGAGGAAGGCAAATTACTTGGGCACATCATTTCAAAGGATGGCATTCGTATAGACCCAGCACGTGTGCAAGCAATTCAGCAAATCGATCTGCCTAGGAACAAAAAAGAGATACAATCATTCAATGGTAAGATGAATTTTCTGCGTCGCTTTGTGCCTAATCTTGCAGAACACTTAAGAGAAATGACCAACATGCTTAAGAAGGACAGCCAGGTGAAATGGACAGAGGAGGCTGTAAAATCTTTCAACTTGGTCAAATTGGCCCTTTCTTCAGCTCCAGTTCTAGTCAGCCCAGACTACACTCAGGATTTCATATTGTTTTCATTTGCTTCTGAGCACACTATGGCAACGGTATTATTACAGAAGAGAGATGATCATGAAAGACCCATTACATTCTTCAGCAGGGCTATAAGGGACGCAGCTTTAAAGTACAACATCATTGAGAAGCAAGCCCTGGCATTGGTGAAGGCATTGAAGGATTTCCGGGTATATATCCTACATTCTCACATTCTGGCCTATGTTCCTAATACTGCTGTAAAAGATGTTTTAGTGCAGACCGATCCGGAAGGGAGAAGAGGCAAATGGATTGCAGCCTTGCTGGAATATGATGTGGAAATAAAGCCCACAAAGCTAGTCAAAGGATAGGGGTTGGCGAAGCTAATGGCTAAATCAAACTTGCATGCCTTGGACATAAATCTGATCGCTGCCATGTCCGATGAGAATGAGGAAATATCATCTGTTCAGGTATCCGAAATGTTTGCTTTGTCCCCATGGTATTCATATATAATATATGTGCTGAAAAATCTGTCACCACCGCCCGGCATGACTAGAAACAAAGCGAGAACACTCAAATTGAAGGCTGCCAAGTTTTGCATTTTGAATTCTGCACTGTATTGGAAAGATCCCAGTGGCATTTTGTTAAATTGTTTGGTGGAAGAGGAGGCAAAGAAAGCCATGGAGGATTTCCACGGAGGAGAGTGTGGTGGTCATCTTTTTTGGAAGTCAACAGCGAACAAAATTTTGAGAGCAGGGTACTACTAGCCTACTTTGTTTGCTGATGTGTATAAGATGGTCAAGCGCTGTCATAAATGTCAGATTTTCGAAGGAAAACAGAAATTATAGCCTTTGCCACTTAAGCCTATTGAGGTGAGCGCTCCCTTCCAACAGTGGGGGTTGGATTTCATTGGGGAAATTCATCCCGCCTCTTCCGGACAGCATAGATGGATCCTTACAGTGACAGACTATTTCACAAAATGGATTGAGGCAACTCCTACCAGACAAGCCACAAACACGGTAATCATTTCATTTCTCGAAAATAACATCTTGTCTCGCTTTGGTTGTCCAATCAAGTTAATCACTGATAATGCAACAGCTTTCAAATCGAAAAGGATGGTAGAATTTTGTCATAAATATCACATAATTTTGGGTCATTCAACTGCCTATCATCCGCAAGGCAATGGATTGGCGGAATCTTCGAATAAATCCTTGGTCAACATCATCAAGAAGCTGCTGGAAATAAATAAAAAGAGTTGGAATAAGAGATTGGTCCATGCGCTTTGGGCAGATCGGATCAGTCAGAAAAAGTCTATTGGTATGTCACCGTTTGAGCTTGTTTATGGAGTTGACATAGTATTCCACACCTCTCTTGCTGCCTCGGTGGTCAGACTTCTTCAGGAGGCCGGCAGTGAAGAAGATACCATGCAGAGAAGGTTGAATCAAATGATCCACTTGCAGCAAACAAGAGAAGAAGTTTTCAAGAACACATCCAAGTTGCAGGAGAAGATAAAGAAAATCTATGACAGAAAAGCAAAAGCAGATAGATTTCAGTTGGATGATGTGGTGCTGAAGTGGGATGCAAGGAATGAAGAGAAAGGCAAGCATGGAAAGTTCGAAAATCTTTGGAAAGGTCCTTTCAAGATTGCAGCATATAGGGGTCAGAATGCCTTTCTTCTGAAAGAAATGAACGGGGAAGATTGTCCTGGAGGGCTGATCAATGGTCGGCTGCTCAAGTGGTACCACTGCTGATTTAGTAACACTGCTTTCGCTGTCATTGTAAATAACATTTTTATTTCAGTTTGGTTTCAGCCTGTAAAGTTAGTTTTTGAGTTATTTTAATGTCAAGTTGAGTCAATTTCTTGGTCATTTCAATTTCATAAAAAAGTCAGAGTCCTGTGCTATTTATCGAAACGATGACTCCATAGCCCAATGGACAAAGGCACTGTCTAGCTCCTCCAGAGATCTGCTATTCTTGGCACCTCCAAGGAGCTACCATCCCCCATTGGAGCCAATGTTAGAGTCAGTTTGGTCAGCCCTCTGTCAGAGATCAAAACTCATTGTGCATTTCAATTTTAGGTGTCCCGCTCCATTCACTCAGCTGCATTTCGCTAGGGGCATGCCATGATCTGACGGGAAAAGTCATGCTAATCATTTCCCTTCATGTCTGGCTCCTGCTGGCTCAGGCCTTTTGCCAATAATCACCAAAGTCCATGACAGTGAAGGTCTGGTCCTTTACAGGACAAAGTCATTTTCTATGTTTGGGTCTAGGAATTCATCAATTTGGTCTTTGAAACATGTCCAAAAAAGCCATGCAGGCTAGAGGGAGGCCCTTACACAGCTATGGTTCAGAGAGCTTCATCGTCACGCGGATAGACTTCGACTCTTCTTCAAAACTCTGTTTTGAAGAAAAGTCAAACAAGGTCATTTATGACAAAATTTTCCAAAAATCGCCAGTTGACTTTTTTCAGATACAGTCATGGTTTCCGTGGCCAAATACCCTGTCATACAGTGCCTGCAAAGATGTGCCGAAAATTTCATCATTTGAGCCAAAATGTCAAAGGGAAAGTGAAAATCAGTGTGTTCTAAAGTCAATGAAAAAGTGCAAAACACAATAGAAAAATGGGTTTTCAAGGATGCAAAAATTAAACCCATCTCTTCCAAGGCTATATATACATGTTTTTACCCAAATCAAAGGCATTGTGCTACTGCAAGACTTGGAGAAGACATTGCAAAGGCGTGAGTGTGATATTGGAGCGTTTGAAGTGAGTGGGAGCAGGTTTTAGAGCGCGCGGCGCACATACCCAGGAGCGCGGCACACTCACCGGGCGCGGCGCACATGCAGCCAGCCCGCAGTTGAAGCTTTACACAGGCACGATGCATACAAAGCGCACGACAGACTGGGAATTGTGCGTGGCACATACAGACCAGGGGCCGAGAAACGTTGCCAAACCACCCAAAATTTTGGTGAAGGCTATCAAATTGAGAGGTAAGCCTCATGACATCACCTGCTCATCAAATTTTGTTAAGGATATGGTGTTTGTGGATATGTTTGAATGTCACCAAAAAGCATAAGGTCAACCATAAGAAAATCACCAAAGAAAACGATGGCTGGGGTTGTAAAATTGTGTTGTTAGTGCCAAGGTTTCACTCCACTCACCGTTTTCCCCTCACCTATCATTTTTCCCGTCTCCCCTTGATCATTTTTCCTAAAACCCCACCCTAAATCACTACCAAACCTTCTCCCTATTCCTCCACTATTTGGTCAACTCAAAATCACCATAAGACCAGCTCCTTGTGCAAGCAAGGTTGTGGGAGAAAGGTGCATGGTCGAAGGGTTGAAGAGTCAAACGATTAGGAGAAAATTTGGGTGATTTCATAGTGCGCGGTGCACACACCAAGGAGCGCGGCACACTCATTAGGCGCGGCGCACACAGAGCCCGTCCACTGTGTAAATCCACCACTGGTGCGGCGCATTGGGCATTGCGTGCGGTGCACAGAGATATAAAGCCCAGAAACCAATCAATTTGCCTTAAAATTTTTTGGATGCTCACCAAATTTGAAAGGTAGGCAACCTACCTCCATTCTTGCATCAAACTTGAAAGGAATAGCATGGTTGTAGGGGTATAAATCAAATGCAAACATTTTTATAAAGCCAACAAAAGAAGACACAAAGAAAACATAATCCTAGGGTTTGTGCTACAGTAACAGTGCTGCCAAGGTGTTTCAAACCCTACCCCATCAACACTATACCCAAACTACTCCCAAATCCTTGACAAATCTCTCCCTTTAACCCCTATTCCCATTTCATCATTCCCCTCCTAATACTCCCTGTTTTATTGTCCCCTTGGTGGTAGATTTTCAGAGCAACTACCAGCTTCATTGGAATTAAAGGGCAGCATAAAACTCAGGGTACAAACAACAGTAATGGCATCCGAAGTTTCATCAGAATATGAGGAGGAGACCCACAGTGACACAACTTCGGGAGAAAGGGCCCAAAGGAGACATCACCGGAGTGGTAGACATCTTAGAGATGAGCCAAACACCCTCACCGAGTTGTAGGCATGCCCTCTTGCTATGTCTTGTTTCCAGCACTTAGCATGTTTTGAATTTTGTCAGAGGGTGGCAAATGTCAGAGTTCATCATGAGTTGGCTCGTCTTTTTGCACTTCACCTACATGGAGGACAGTCTATCTTGGCTGGGGTCACTTTCACATTGACACCCGAATCCATATCATTGGCAACAGGCATACCAAACATTGGAGAGTAGTGGCATAAGAAGAAGAAGGTGGAGAGGCATCATTATGAGCCTTACATCAAAGACAGCTGTTTGAGCCACCTCACGAGAGTTTTTCCATTTAGATTTTTGAAAGATGAGTATGCCCCGCTCATGAAATTGATCATGAAGTACTTCAGTTGTGAGGGGAGGTTTTCTCGCCTTTATGCCTATCACATCAGGTTGCTCATGCACTTCACTAGGGTGCGGATGATGAACCTCCCATTTTTCATCTGCGGGAACATAGAGAGGATGAGAAATTTCATACAGCACAAGACCCCTCGACAGCAGCTCAACAGTGTGTATCACTTTTCCCTTATCTGGATTTTGGTGGACCATCAGTTGGGATTGCAGGGTATTGCTTGGGAGGACTTCATCTCCCGTGACTTCTTCAGTGCTCCGCAGGTGGTTTCAGAGGTAGAGCATGAGATAGGGGGCCCATCTCATCAGTATGAGCGACATGAGACTGCCACTATGCCAGTATACATCACCTATACGAGAGGCAGTATAACCTTATTTGCAGCAGCAAAGCGAGTGTTATCTCCACCCGGGGTGGAAGGGGCCTCGCTTCCAACATCAGCATCATAGGAGCAGGGTAAGGGTAAGGAGCCAGTGCAGGAGGAAGGGCCATCAGGTGAGTGAGAGACCGAGTTTTTTCTCCTCCAGGATGATGAGACAGATGCAGAACCAACAAATGAGGAGCTTACAGAGATCATCCAAGAGCAGCAGTCAGTGATTGAGTCCTTGTCCCTTGACTTGGAGAGGGCCAAATGGAACATGAACTACCTGGAGTGGAGAAACAAACAGCTTGAGGACCAACAGACGATCATGGAGCTGCAAAACATCCGTGAGCATCGCCAAGTTGCTCAAAGAAGAAGGGTTGCGCTCACATCTTTGGAGCAAGCAATCAATGAGGATCGGGAGGCCAACCTTGAGAGGGTAAACATGAATTTGGAGAGGCTGCTGGACAAATCCGACCAGGACCTTGCTCTATTGAGACATATGGCTTTCCGTTACAGGGTGCGAAACATGAGTGCACAGGCCCGGATAAGGAACTTGAAAGCAAAATTCAGGAAAGCAACAAGAAGAGCAAAAAAGGCAAAAGAGAAAGATCGGCTTTGAATCTTGGCTGAGGCTTCCTTGGCCCATCATAGCACCCCATAGAGATCCTTCAGCCCAAATTTCAAAAAATTTGGGGAAATTTTGGTCACTTGGTAATTTTTTGGGTAAAAAACAGGGATTTTCTCCCTGTGCGCCGCGCCAGTGGCGCACCGCTAAAATTCTAGGGATCCAATTGAGAAATGGCTTGTAGATTTGGATTCAGCATGGAAAATTACGACTACTGGTGTCCGAGCAAGAGATTTGGGCAAGATCTGGGTCTCCTAAAGGTCAAAAAACACCCAAAAATGGCCTCTCTGCCACTTTTTTGACACACAGAAAGCAGTCTTGGGAGAATTGATATTTGGACGGGAAAATGAGCACCAAATTTGAAAATTCCAGTTGGGTTAGAAATTAGACAGGACAGGATTTCCAGCAAGCCCACTTGGGCACATTTTGGACACATGAAAGTGCCCCAAAATAGGTCCCAAAGTAGTGCGATGCATAGAAAAAATGGCGCGGCGCACAGAGGAAAAAATTGCCAATTTGCTTCCGTTTCGAAAAATTTCGGTTCGCGACTTCTCCAAGTGGGCCCGCTCATCTACACTTAGGTTTTTTGGCACCAAAGGCGGCATTTAAAGAGTTTTTTCTCCAGATTGGCTTCTATCCAAGTGGCGAAGGAAGGCAAACGGTCACCCCAAAGCCAAATGTCATGTTTGCAGCGCTGCACCTGTCGCTGATGGTTGGCTCTCCATCTCCATTTTGTAATGATTCGAGTAACTTCCCAACCCTTGGGCGTTATATCTCTTCCTCACACATTCTATATATTGTATGCAAGTTATTTGCAAAGGATTGGTTGGCTTGTAACTTCTGGGAGACTATGGGAAAGAAACTTTGTTTCTTCACTGTGTATTTTTGACAGAGAATTAATGAAAGGCAGCGGCTCTGTTCCATGAGATTCTTGTGGTTGTGAGTGTAGAAAATGTGTCTCTTGTGTTTTCATATGTATTTCGTTATATTTCATAATTCAATTCATGTTCATTTCCAGTGAAATTTTCTTAGTGAGATTAGGTAGAATTCAATTTTATTGCTCTGCCTGTGGGAAAATTTCATGTTCAGTGTTATTCTTCTGTTGAAAAGGACTCATGTCACTATGCCCTTTTCACTTTCTTCAGCAATCTATTCATGCCGCGGTACCTCAAACTAAAATTGTTACATTTTCCGCCTACCTTGCCTCACAGAATAATCTGTGCCTTTGTATTAAATTCTCTGTTCTTTGCTGAGCGCCGGTCCCATAACATCCCAGAAGCTCAGTCATTCATAAAAATTGTTTCCAGAATCCCTTTTCACTTACTAGCCTAAGGTAAATATTGCATTGTAAGTCATCTTAGACCGTTTTCTATCATCTATTCACTGAGCGTGACTTGGCGAGAGCCCTCTCCTGCTCTAGTAGGGCTAGCTACCAGACTGAGCATGGTTTTTGGTTACCCTAATTTTTGCCTTCCTTCAGCCTAAGGCAGATTTAGGTGCTAGCAGGATGAACCACGTATATCTGTGTCTCTCTTGTTTTACGCGTTTTCTGTGTTTATATTTATGCAATATTTTATGTGTTCCATTGCTCCGTAATATATAATTTTTTAACAACTGGTATCAGAGCCGAAGGTCTATTTGGCTGATAAACTCGCAGGAAAGAAGGGTTCCTCGTTCGAGTGGAAGCAATGGCAGAAGATGGTAAGTTTAGGGTCGAGAAATTTAACGGTCAAAACTTCTCGCTATGGAAGATGCAGATGGAAGATTATCTGTATCAGAAAGATCTGTACCTACCATTGAGTGGAAAAACAAAGAAGCCGACGGCTATGAGAGATGAAGAATGGAACCTTCTCGATAGAAAGGCACTCAGAACAATACGGTTGTGCCTCGCTGCGTCAGTCGCCTTCAACATTTCGAAGGAAACAACGAGAGAGGGTTTGATTCAGGCATTGTCGAAACTATATGAAAAACCCTCGGCCTCAAACAAGGTATTTCTTATGAAACAATTATTTAATATGAAGATGTCAAAAGGTGGATCTGTTGCAGATCATTTAAATGATTTTAATACAGTTACAAGTCAGTTAAGTTCTGTAGGGGTAAACTTTGAAGATGAAGTTAGAGCTCTGTTATTCTTGTGCTCATTACCAGAAAGTTGGAATGGTTTATTAATGGCCATTAGTAACTTTGTCTCTGGATCTAGTACTTTAAAGTTTGATGATGTTGTTGGTGCTATCCTTAGCGAGGAAATGTGACGGAAAAGCTCGGGTGAGACATCGGGTAATGCTTTGAGTGCAGAGTCTAGGGGAAGAAAAATGGAAAGAGGAAAGAGCTCAGGATATCGTAGTAAATCAAGGAAAGGCAGATCCAAGTCTAGATCGGGGATAGTGTGCTGGAAATGCGGAAAGAAAGGACACCTAAAAAAAGACTGTAGATCTCGGAAGGGAAAAGAAGGAGATGCACAGCAAAAAGAAAATCATGAAGCAAATGTGACAGGTGAGGTGTTACAAGATGCTTTGATTCTTTCTTTCGAAAACATCACTGATTCCTGGGTGGTAGATTCAGGGGCCTCATTCCATGCCACACTTGATAAGAAATACTTTCATGACTATGTTCAAGTAGATTTTGGACAAGTTCGTTTGGGTGATGATAAACCCTGTACAATTGTTGGAATGGGTAAGGTTCTTGTAAAACAGCAGAATGGAAACCAATGGCTACTAAAGGAGGTAAGGCATGTTCCATATCTAAAGAAAAATTTGATTTCAATAGGGAAGTTAGGCGGTGAAGGTTGTGTGACAACTTTCACAGATAAAGCTTTGAAGGTCACCAAAGGAGCCCTGGTAATAACAAAAGGTGAAAAGGTTGGTAAATTGTATTTATGCAATGGTATTTCTAACTCTGTTAATGCTTTAACTTCCAAAGGAGCAGATGCAGCATTATGGCATCATAGGCTCGGACACATGAGTGAAAAGGGGATGAAGATTCTTCACTCAAGGAATTTGTTGCCGGGTTTGATGAATGTTGATTTGGACTTCTGTGAAAATTGCATTTATGGAAAACAGAAGAGAGTCAGATTTCTCAGATTTGGGAAAGAAAAGAAGAACGAAAAATTAGAGCTTGTGCATACAGATGTATGGGGACCTGCTCAGGTATCATCTCTCGGTGGCTCTCGTTATTATGTTACTTTTATTGATAATGCAACTAGAAAAACTTGGATTTATTGTATTAAGAATAAATCTGATGTATTTGATACTTTCAAGAAATGGAAAGCTTTGGTTGAGATTGAGATAGGAAAGAAATTGAAGTGTCTTAGATCAGACAATGGAAGTGAATATTGCAGCAAAGAGTTTGATAGGTACTGTTCAGAGCATGGAATTCGCAGAGAGAAGATAGTTCCAAGAACACCACAAGAAAATGGTGTGTCAGAAAGGATGAACAGAACAATCATGGAGCGTGCAAGGTGCATGAGATTGCATGCATGATTGCCTTTACAGTTTTGGGCAGATGCTGTAGATACTGTTGTTTATCTAATAAACAGAGGGCCTTCAAGTTCCTTGGATGGTGGTGTTCCAGAGGAAGCATGGATAGGAAAAAAGGTAAACTACTCTTTTTTAAAGCCTTTTGGTTGTGAGGCCTTTGTCCATATTGATAAAGAAAATAGAACAAAGCTTGAGGCAAAGTCAAAGAAATGTACCTTTATTGGATATGGTGTTAATGATTTTGGTTATCGCTTATATGATTATGAAAATCACAAAATCATCAGGAGTAGAAATGTAATATTCAATGAAAAGATCTTGTATAAAAATCAGTTGTAGGAAAAGAAACAGGAAAAAGAAAACAAGGAATACGTAGTTCTTGATGAAATCACTGAAAAAGTAAAGGTGCCTGAAAATAATAATAATCAACAACAACAACCACCACAACAGCAACAGGCACCCCAAACACCTGAAAGTGGTGTTAGAAGATCTACCAGGATAAGTAGATCCCCTGAACAATACTCTCCTTCATTATATTATTTATTGTTGACTGACTCTGGTGAACCTGAATGTTATGAAGAAGCAATGCAGGTTGAAAGCAGGAAGAAGTGGGAGGTAGCCATGGAAGAAGAGATGGACTCCTTAATGCATAACCAGACTTGGGACTTAGTCAGGTTGCCTACAGGAAAAGCTACATTGAAGAATAAATGGGTTTATAGGCTGAAGGAAGAAGATGGAGGAAAACAGAGGTACAAAGCTAGACTTGTGGTGAAGGGGTTTGCATAGAAGAAAGGTATTGATTTTGATGAAATGTTTTCTCCTATTGTTAAAATGACTTCAATCAGAACTATTTTAAGTCTAGTGGTAGTTGAAGATTTGCATCTTGAGTAGTTAGATGTAAAGACAACCTTTCTCCATGGGGATTTGGAGGAAGAGATATATATGCAGCAGCCACAAGGATATGAAGTCAAAGGGAAGGAGAAACTAGTGTGCAGGTTGAAGAAGAGCTTGTATGGCTTAAAACAGGCTCCAAGGCAGTGGTATCTAAAATTTGACAAGTTTATGTCTGAACAAGGTTATACTAGATGTCACTCTGATCATTGTGTTTATCTGAAAAAGCAAAATGATGGAAGCTACATTATATTGTTATTGTATGTAGATGACATGCTTGTTGCAGGATCTAACATGCAGGAAATAAATGTGCTCAAAAGAAAATTGGCAAATTCATTTGCAATGAAGGATTTGGGAGCTACAAAACAAATCCTTGGTATGAGAATAACTAGAGACAGGAAAAATCGCAAATTAACATTGTCTCAGAATGAGTACATACAAAAGGTGTTGAAAATATTTAGCATGCACAATGCAAAACTAGTTAGTACACCTTTTGCTACCCATTTCAAACTTAGAAAGGAAATGTGCCCAAAGACCCAAGAAGACATGGATTATATGTCTAAAGTTCCATATGCATCAACAATTGGAAGCTTAATGTATGCAATGGTCTGCACAAGGCCTGATATTGCACATGCAGTGGGAGTTGTAAGTAGGTACATGAATAATCCAGGAAAGGAACATTGGATGGCAGTGAAATGGATTCTCAGATATTTGAAAGGTACCACAAATCAAGAATTATGCTTTGGTGGTTCAAACATTTCCCTACAGGGATATGTTGATGCAGATATGGCAGGTGACAGAGATAACAGGAGGAGCACTACAGGATATCTATTTACTGTTGGTGGAACAACTGTCAGTTGGGTTTCAAAAATCCAAAGTGTTGTTGCACTTTCAACAACAGAAGCAGAGTATGTTGCTGCGACAGAGGCTAGTAAAGAAATGATTTGGTTACAAAGGTTTATGGGTGAATTGGGTAAGGAGCATGATATGGGCACGTTATACAGTGATAGCCAAAGTGCCATTCATCTTGCAAAGAACTCAACATTTCATTCCAGGACTAAAGACATACAGCTCAAGTACCATTTCATACGATCAGTGTTGGAAGATGGAGAGTTGAAGCTGGAAAAGATACACACTAGCCAGAATTCTGCAGATATGCTAACAAAAGTTGTAACCAGGGAGAAACTAAGAACATGCTCAGTTTCAATTGGTCTTCAAGGATGACGATGAAGATGAGAAATAGCCAGGTCCAAAGAGGAGTCATTTTCTAGCAAATGAAGCAGCGGTGGAGTTGCTATAATCATTCTCCAAGTGGGAGATTGTTGTGTGTGGAGCATGATTGTTCAGAGGTCTTTGTTTTAGCCGGATGTATACCCCAGGAATTTTGTACACCCTTCCATGCGGGGGGGTACGGGGGGCGCTTGTCCCCCCTGCGGGGGTGCGGGGGGGCCGATCCCCCCCAGCTGGGGGGTTCGGGGGCCAGTGGTCCCCCAGCGGGGGCTCGAGGGTAGCGCCCTCGAAGCTAAAAACAGAGGTAAAATTGCCTTGTAAAAGTATAGTAATTTCTAGTCAATCTGGGCCGTTCATTAGGCAGATGATCTGACGGTAGAACTTATGTTTAGTTTAGGGTTTTTTTCCCTAGAAGGCAACCCCTCTCTTTGTATGAGGGCATTGTATTTGAGGCTGTGTAATAGGTGTGTATTCTGTGAGCGAGAAACAGAGAGGTGAGACTGTGAGAGAAAACAGAGGATATTACAGCGGATCTGCTGTAGGTTGTGTCTCTTCATTTTGCTGGATAATAGAAAGGAAGGACTGGCTGTTCGGGGTGGACGTAGCCCAAACTAGGTGAACCACGTATATCTGTGTCTCTCTTGTTTTACGTGTTTTCTGTGTTTATATTTCTGCAATATTTTATGTGTTCCATTGCTCCATAATATATAATTTTTTAACACTGCACACAATGGGGATCATTTCTTACTAAGGAGGGAGGACTGATCCAAGTGGATATTGGTGGCCACCCACCTATTCCATCTAGACCTCCAGTCGGTTTCATTAGTTTCATGTTCTGGAATATAAATAAATTATAGCTCATCAATGCATAAGAGGATCTTGTAAATAAGAACAACTGGAGAAATATCCCAAGTGTAAGCACAAATCTCAAGTATAGGAATAATTTCTTAATGTGGAAAATCAATGAAGCTTAGAGCTGAAAGGAAAATGTTGCAGCAAATTAAATAACATTAACTTGAGAAAGGAAAAGAAACTGTAAATAAACAAATAAAATTTACACAACAAATAAGAATTGAAATGCTATTTAGTTTAAAAGATGAGAGCAGTGTCGAGCTGGTCTGGTGGCCAACCTAGCAAACTCACACCCTCTTTGAGTGCTTGGTTCACATGGAATTAACACCATTAGATGCATAAAATAAATAGACAGTTCATGGATAAAAATCGCTTCAATTAACTCCTGAAAAACAATATTTACATCAAGCAGACATCGGCTTAACTCCAGTAAGTAGGAGAAGCGATCCACAACTAGAATCCGTGTGCTGCTACATCGGGACAACTTCTCCTCCCTTCTGTGCTTCCTTTCGTGCGCACTACCTCTGGATCGGTTTCCTAATTCTTGTCTATCTAATTAATTGACTGACTAAGCTCATCGTTCTTGCTCCTGACAATCTCTTATATAGCATTGAATTACAAACTGGGCCTTTTTAATTAGCTGATTAGAATATAGGAAGCAAATCTCAACAATTTTCCATGAATAAAGTTGGTTTGCAACTGAATGTCGAAACAGGGTCAATTCTGGTGAATCGTTGCTCTTTTCTTGGAATGGTGATGTTGTTAGACTCCACGTAGGATGGGTGCAACACTGCATCATAACCACTTGGCGTAGATGTGGACATGGCATTGTGTTGACTCCAGAGTTGATGTGGCTTCCATTCCACACATGATGACGCATATTGGCACTTTTTGCAATAGTGTGTAACTTTTCACCCACACGCTCTTGTTGTTCCTTCACTTTTTGACGCAGTTTGCTTATACCCATGTTAACTCTCAATTGCTTTTCCTCCACATAGCTAACTCCAATGTCATTTAATTTCTTGTCTCTGGGAATCTGTGATTTTTCCAAAGTTCACAATTGTCTTCAGATGGTCTAAACATGTTGGAAGCATTTCAAAATCGCAGGAATCTTTACCTCTTGGAAAAAGGCAACGTTGGGTGTGGAGCCTGATTATCTTCTGTATTCAAAGGTTTTAGCTGGATGTATACCCCAGGAAGACTGTACACCCCTCCATGTGGGGGGGCTAAATCCCCCCCGACTGGGGGGTCCGGGGGCCAGCAGGGGTTCAGGGGCAGCGCCCCCGAAGCTAAAAATAGATGTAAAATTGCCTTGTAAAAGTCTAGTAATTTCTAATCAATTTGGGTCGTTCATTAGGCGGATGATCTGACGATAGAAGCTATGTTTAATTTAGGGTTTTCTTCCCTAGAAGGCGACCCCTCACTATATATGAGGGAATTGTATTGCGTCTATGCATATCTGTATTCTGAGTGAGGAAGTGAGAGGAGATTGAGAGCGAAGAGGGTGTTACATCGGATCTACTATAGGTTGTATCTCTTCAATTTGCTGGATAATATAATAAAAGAAGGACTGACTATTTCTTCGTGGACATAGCCCAAACTGGGTGAACCACGTATATCTGTGTCTCTCTTGTTTCATGTGTTTTCTGTGTTTATATTTCTGCAATATTTTATGTGTTCCATTTCTCTGTAATATATAATTTTCTAACAACTGGTATCAGAGCTGAAGATCTATTTGGCTGATAAACTCACAGGAGAGAAGGGTTCCTGGTTCGAGTGGGAGCAATGGCAGAAGATGGTAGGTTTAGGGTCTAGTAATTTCTAGTCAATCTGGGTCATTCATTAGGCGGATGATCTGACGGTAGAAGTTATGTTTAATTTAGAGTTTTTTGCCCTAGAAGGAAACCCCTCACTATATATGAGGGAATTGTATTGCGTCTATGCATATCTGTATTCTGAGTGAGGAAGAGAGAGGAGATTAAGAGCGAAGAGGGTGTTACAGTGGATCTATTGTAGGTTGTATCTCTTTAGTTTGATGGATAATATATTAAAAGAAGGACTGACTGTTTCTCCGTGGACGTAGCCCAAACTGGGTGAACCACGTATATCTTTGTCTCTCTTGTTTCATGCGTTTTCTGTGTTTATATTTCTGCAATATTTTATGTGTTCCATTGCTGTGTAATATATAATTTTCTAACAACTAGTATCAGAGCCAAAGGTCTATTTGGCTGATAAACTTGCAGGAGAGAAGTGTTCCTGGTTCGAGTGGTAGCAATGGCGAAAGATGGTAGGTTTAGGGTTGAAAAATTCAATGGCCAAAACTACCAGCTGTGGAAGATGCAGATGGAAGATTATCTGTATCAGAGAGATATGTACCTACCATTGAGCGGAAAGACAAAGAAGCCGACGAGTATGATAGACATAGAATGGTATATTCTCGACAGAAATGCACTTGGAACAATACGGCTGTGCCTAGCGGCGTCGGTAGCATTTAATATTTCAAAGGAAATGAAAACACAGGGTTTAATGTCAGCATTAGCCAAACTATATGAAAAACCCTCGGCATCAAATAAGGTATTTCTTATGAAGCGTTTATTTAATATGAAGATTTCGGAGGGTGGATTTGTTGCTGATCATTTAAATGATTTTAATACAGTTACAAGTCAGTTAAGTTCCGTATGGGTAAATTTTGATGATGAAGTTAGGGCACTGTTATTTCTGTGTTCATTGCCAGAAAGTTGGAATGGCTTAGTTATGGCCATTGGTAACTCTGTCTCTGGATCTGGTACTTTAAAGTTTGATGATGTTGTCGATGCAATCCTTAGCGAGGAAATGCGACAGAAAAGCTCCGGTGAGACATCAAGTAATGCTTTGACTGCAGAGACTAGGGGAAGAAAAATGGAAAGAGGAAAGAGCCTAGGATATCGCAGTAAGCCAAGAAAAGGTAGATCCAATTCCAGATCGGGGATAGTGTGCTGGAAATGCGGGAAGAAAGGAAACTTGAAGAAAGACTGCAAGTCTCGGAAGGGAAAAGAAGCAGATGCGCAGCAAGAAGCTAATCATGAAGCAAATGTAACAGGTGATGTGTTGCAAGATGCTTTGATTCTTTCATTGGAAAATATTATTGATGCCTGGGTGGTAGATTCAGGGATCTCATTCCATGCCACACCTGATAAGAAACATTTTCATGATTATGTTCAAGGAGATTTTGGACAAGTTCAATTGGGTGATGATAAACCCTGTAAAATCATTGGAATGGGTACAGTTTTCATAAAACAGCAAAATGGAAATCAATGGCTATTGAAGAAGGTAAGGCATGTTCTAGATCTAAAGAAAATTCTGATTTCAATAGGGCAGTTGGGAGGTGAAGGTTGCGTAAATACTTTCACAGATAAAACCTGGAAGGTCACTAAAGGATCCCTGGTAATAGCGAAAGGAGAAAAGGTTGGTACATTGTATTTATGCAATGGTATTTCTTATTCTGTTAATGCTTTAACCTCTATAGGAAAAGATACGACATTGTGGCATCATAGGCTCGGGCACATGAGTGAGAAGGGGATGCAGGTTCTTCACTCAAGAAATTTTTTGCCAAGTTTGAAGCATGTTGATTTAAAATTCTGTGAGAATTGTGTTTATGGAAAACAGAAGAGAGTCAGATTCCTTAGAGTTGGGAAAGAAAAGAAGAGCAAAAAATTAGAGCTTGTGCATACAGATGTATGGGGACCTGCTCAGGTATCATCTCTTGGTGGCTCTCGTTATTATGTTACTTTTATTGATGATGCAACCAGAAAAACCTGGATTTATTGTATTCGAAACAAATCTAATGTATTTGATACTTTCAAGAAATGGAAAGCTTTGGTTGAAAATGAGATAGGGAAAAGGTTGAAGTGTCTCAGATCAGATAATGGAGGTGAATATTGCAGCAAAGAGTTCGATAGGTACTGTTCAGAGAATAGAATTCGCAGAGCGAAGACAGTTCCAAGAACACCACAAGAAAATGGTGTGTCAGAAAGGATGAACAGGACAATCATGGAGCATGCAAGGTGCATGAGATTGCATGCAGGATTGCCTTTACAATTTTGGGCAGATGTTGTAGATACTGATGTTTATCTAATAAACAGAGGGCCTTCAAGTTCCTTGGATGGTGGTATTCCAGAGGAGGCATGGACAGGTGAAAAGGTAAACTACTCATTTTTAAAGACTTTTAGTTGGGAAGCCTTTGCCCACATTAACAAAGAAAATAGAACAAATCTTGAGACAAAATCAAAGAAATGTACCTTTATTGGACATGGTGTTAATGATTTTGGTTATTGCTTATATGATTATGAAAATCACAAAATCATTAGGAGCAGAGATGTAATATTCAATGAAAAGGTCCTGCATAAGAATTAGTTGCAGGAAAAGAAACATGAAAAAGAAAACAAAGAATACACAGTGCTTGACGATATCAAAGGAAAAGTGATGGTGCTTGAAAATCATATGATCAACAGCGAGAACAACAACCACAATAGCAACAAGCACTTCAAACACCTGAAAGTGGTGTTAGAAGATCTACCAGGATAAGTAGACCCCCTGAATGATACTCTCCTTCATTATATTATGTATAGTTGACTGATTCTGGTGAACCAGAATGTTATGAAGAAGTAGTGCATGTAGAAACCAGGAAGAAGTGGGAGCAAGCCATGAAAGAAGAGATGGACTCCTTAGCACATAACCAGACTTGGGACTTAGTCAGGTTACTTGTAGGTAAAACAACATTTGCAGAATAAATGGGTTTACAGGCTTAAGGAAGAAGATGGAGGAAAACAGAGGTACAAAGCTAGACTTGTGGTGAAGGGGTTTGCACAGAAGAAAGGTATTGATTTTGAAGAAATATTTTCTCCTGTTGTTAAAATGACTTCAATTAGAACTATTTTAAATCTAGTAGCAGCTGAAGATTTGCATCTTGAGCAATTAGATGTAAAGACAGCCTTTCTCCATGGGGATTTGGAGGAAGAGATATCTATGCAGTAGCCACAAGGATAGGAGATAAAAGGGAAGGAGAAACTAGTGTGCAGGTTGAAGAAGAGCTTGTATGGCTTAAAACATGCTCCAAGACAGTGGCATCTAAAATTTGACAAGTTTATGTCTGCACAAGGTTATACTAGATGTCACTCTAATCATTGTGTTTATCTCAAAAGGAAAAATGATGGCAACTATATTATATTGTTATTGTTATTTTATGTAGATGACATGTTTGTTGTAGGTTCTAACATGCAGGAAATAAATGTGCTCAAAAGGAAATTGGAAAACTCATTTGCAATGAAGGATTTGGGTGCTGCAAAACAAATCCTTGGTATGAGAATAACTAGAGACAGGAAGAATCACAAATTAACATTGTCTCAAAGTGAGTACATAGAAAAGGTGTTTAAAAGGTTTAATATGCAGAATGCAAAACCAGTTAGTATGCCTTTGGCTAACCATTTCAAATTAAGTAAGGAGGCGTGTCCCAAGACTCAGGAATAAATGGCTCATATGTCTAAAGTTCCATATGCATCAGCAGTTGGAAGCTTAATGTATGCAATGGTTTGCACAAGGCCTGATATTGCACATGCAGTGGGAGTTGTAAGTAAGTACATGAACAATCCAGGAAAAGAACATTGGATGGTGGTGAAGTGGATTCTCAGGTATTTGAGAGGTACCACAAATCAAGCACTATGCTTTGGTGGTTCAAACATTACTCTATAGGGATATGTTGATGCAGATATGGTAGATGATATAGATAACAGGAGGAGCACAACAGGGTATGTGTTTACTGTAGGTGGAACAGCTGTTAGTTGGGTTTCAAAAATCCAAAGTGTTGTTGCACTTTCAACAACAGAAGCAGAATATGTTGTTGCTATAGAGGCTAGTAAAGAAATGATTTGGTTACAAAGGTTTCTGGATGAATTGGGTAAGAAGCAGGAGTTGGGCAGGTTATACAATGACAGCTAGAGTGCCATACATCTTGCAAAGAACTCTGCATTTCATTCCAAGACTAAACATATACAGCTCAGGTACCATTTCATACGGTCAACATTGGAAGATGGACAGTTGAAGCTGGAAAAGATACACACTAGCCAGAATCCTTCAGATATGTTAACAAAAGTTGTAACTAGGGAGAAACTGAGAATCTGCTTAGTTTCAATTGGTCCTCAAGTATGATGAAGAAGATGAGAAACAGCCAGGTCCAAAGTGGAGTCATTGTCTAGCAAATGAAGCAGTGGTGGAGTTGCTATAA
Organism: Pinus tabuliformis; assembly: GCA_031772625.1. Lineage (NCBI taxonomy): Eukaryota > Viridiplantae > Streptophyta > Pinopsida > Pinales > Pinaceae > Pinus > Pinus tabuliformis. The sequence goes on from CM062820.1 coordinate 1,118,479,608, forward strand.
TCAGTCTCCAAGTGGGAGATCGTTGGGTGTGGAGCCTAATTACCTTCTGTATTCAAAGGTTTCAACCGGATGTATACCCCAGGAAGACTGTACACCCCTCCACGCGGGGGGTAAATCCCCCCCGGCTGGGGGGTCCGAGGGCCAGCGGTCCCCCGGTGGGGGTTCAGGGGCAGCGCCCCCGAAGCTAAAAATAGATGTAAAATTGCCTTGTAAAAGTCTAGTAATTTCTAGTCAATCTGGGCCGTTCATTAGGTGGATGATCTGACGGTAGAAGTTATGTTTAATTTAGGGTTTTTTTCCCTAGAAGGCAACCCCTCACTATATATGAGGGAATTGTATTGCGTCTATGCATGTTTGTATTCTGCGTGAGGAAGAGAGAGGAGATTGAGAGCGAAGAGGGTGTTATAGTGGATCTGATGTAGGTTGTATCTCTTCAATTTGCTGGATAATATAATAAAAGAAGGACTAGCTATTTTTCCGTGGACGTAGCCCAAACTGGGTGAACCACGTTTATCTTTGTCTCTCTTGTTTCATGCGTTTTCTGTGTTTATATTTCTGCAATATTTTATGTGTTCCATTGCTCTGTAATATATAATTTTCTAGCAGGCAATTGAGACCTCTGCATGACGAATGATGAACTCAACAACATCTGAACCAAGGGTATTATACAAAGGAACACAATAAATTCCATTCCCATTACAAGCCTCCATGCTCATAATCCATTCAGGTCAATTTGCTCCATAAATACCACAATGACCTCCCGACCCAAGACCATAGCTCCTAATAGAAGATCCAATTTTGATAACTATGTTGTAAGCTTCCTGGTATGTCATCCATGTATATTCACCTGCCTGCCCATTTACGATCTCACGCTGACCTAACATTGGATTCTATGGGTGTTTTTGGACAACAAGGATGAAGATGTCTGAACAGCTCTCAATCCCCTACGGAGGGCTTGGAAATCCATTCTTCGCATCAATGTTACGACAGAAGTGCCCCATCAAAGGTATGACATCTCGAGACTGTTTGGCATCCTCAACTTGAATTCGCCATGGCTTAGAGCTTTCCTTTTCTTCGAGATTCGGCACTGCTAAATGGCTCCAACTCCTTCCTTGTGTAACCACGTGCCAGGTTGCGCATCACATATTGGTTGTAGTCAATCATCAAATAAACATTGTTATGTTGAATGAACATGTAAGTAATTCCAGAGATGTGAGTGCAGTCCAGGAATCTTCAGAGTGCAGGAAGCCCACTGTAACTAGTGCAGGAATCCAATTGGTGCAAGAACGTAAATGCAATGGTGAAGGTACGTCCCAAAGTATAATCAAACCGGTTTTAATCATGCAATATACAAACCTTAATTAAATTATCATTAATGCTATTTTAATCCTGTTAAAACAAAGAAGTAACAAATACTCTTCGAAAATACTCATTTATCCAATTGAAAGCGTGAGAGAGATAAATAAAAATAAGACAAAATAGAGACCCAACATCCCCCCATGCTGACCATCTTACATGTCCTCATGCAAGGAAATCCGGTGCTATTACTTCCTCGTAATAAACAAAATTAGAAACATTTGTAGGCGTTCAAAATGAGGTTCCTACATATTTCTGTGATCACATTTCTGGCGCTAGATAAAGCTTGCTCTAAAATAGAGTGTCTACTAGACTCTTTATTTGCTCAATCTGATTTTAAGAAACCCTAAAACAAAAACTACCATAAAAACTTGAGTTTTCTTAGATGAGTATGAAGAGATTTTATGGTGTCTTTAGGTTTTTGCTGCCAAGGATATGAATGTATGAGGGACTGTGGAGGGAGTGTGCATGAGGGATTTAGGAATGTTGCTAACAGGTTTTTGAGGAATAGAAGGGTTTAGGGGATGATATTTAGAGTTTGGGAATAACAATTAGGGTTTGGGATAATGGGATTAGGGATTTAGGGTTAGTTGTTTAGGGATATGGGAAATATGGAATGGGTAGATGAGAATGTAAAGAGAGGGAGAAAATGAAGTGAGGGAATGAGGGAGTGAGAAATTCTTAGGAGTGGAATTAACATCAAGAAATACAATTTATAAACCCTATGTAATTGTTTTTGACAAGAAATGCAAGGAGGTAGGGTTTCAATTTTTTACCATTAAATCACCATAAGCACCAAGATAAACTCATTCATTGGTCATGGAGGAATGTTAACTTACTTGGAAAAGTGAGGATTTATCAATTTTGTGAGTTTGGAAGAAGTTGTGAGTGAAATTGGCCTTGTAGCCCTGTGCGCCGCGCCACCTCACAGGTGCACCGTGCCCTCTCAATGTGTTGCGCCCGTTATGAATTTACACTACAGAACGCTACCCAATGCACTGCGCCCTCTCAATGTGTTGCGCCCGTTATGAATTTACACTACAGAACGCTGCCTAATGCGTCGCGCCGGATGAGTGCGTCGCGCTCCAACCCCAGTGCATCGCGCCTGCGTTTTTTACCCTCCAAACACAAAATCGCTCCTTTGGCTCTTGAAAACACAAATGACTTGCTCTCTTTCTCTTTTGGCATGCAAATGAATCTTCTAAACATGAAAAATAGTTTATATACATATAGTTTTGATTTTTCATTTACAAAAATCCACTCTTCTAATGTTTGCTTTTAACTTGCTTTTAAAACTCTGATTTTGGGCAGTTTGCTTTATTTTTGCCTTTGATGACCTGAATGCTTTGACTTTTTGTTTGCTTTGCAGGTGGTGAAGTTGCAGAGGCTTGGCAAGGTGACCAGGGCTGCCTTTGAAGTTATTACATATGGAACAAATGAAATTACATCAAATTTGTACATGAAAACATAAAAAAACTCTATTTTTCCTCAAAACAGGGTTTTGAGGAAAAATCAATCACTGAGCATGTGATTATGGAAATTATTGTTACTGAGACTTTATTTGACCTCCTCATGCACCTGCTGACCATTATTGAGCATTTTGAAGACCTTATTGACGAAACCCTAGACCTAATGAGACCTAAAACCCTAACAATGACTTTTGTAAATTTAAAGACAAAAATTGACTGCAGATGATCTAGATGTATGAAAATGGGCCAATAGGTAAAAGACACGAGGGAAAATGTGTAATATGCCATTACCATCAGATGATCCATGACCCTAATGGAATGCAGCTGATCGGGTGAGACACCTAACATGCAATGCAACAAGAGAATTTAATCACTGATGGAGGGATGAAGATACCAACACTAACACTCATAACCCCACTTTATGGGGTCCAGGGCAGCGCCCCAGAAAATTTTGGTTTTAGACCCTATGTTAGGTTGGGCAGACCCACCTATGGTTTTGTGCATGATTTTCGCATGTTTTTTTTGGACGCGATGGTTTTCGGTCCATGGTATTAGACATGATGGTTTTCGGTCCATGGTATTGGATGCTTCGGCATGTATAAATATGTATTATAACGTTGAAAGGACCATAATGAAAAATCAAGCTAGTAGTCCTGGTTTTGGGATCTAGGGGAAAATCTCTGTGTATATGTGTTATGCTCTCGCATTGTTTATTTTCTGTGTTTTAGAATTCGTATGAAGGTAATTTCTGTACGGGGTTAAAACCTACAATTTCTCCTTGTTAATTCATGAGTATTATACTGGTTTATATGTGGATTATATGGATGTTGTTTCCTTGGTATTTATTTTGTTATTATTCTAGCTATGAGCATGTATTATGATAATGGCTAAGTATGGTTCTCATCATGTTTCTACTTGTAAATGAATGAATAATGTATCTATGGCCTAATAGATGAAATTGTAGCTAATGTGTTCAGGCATCAATGCTTCTTAGCAATTCTCAAATAAGTATGAGACCCCTAAGCTCAATTCTATTGTTAGGACCTATAGCTTTCATGTTTGTGACATGTTTGACGAAATGCTTGTCATGGCTCGTAGAGGTCTAGTCTAGTCCTTGTCAATGTTTTTACAAATGTAGCATTATTCTATTGTGTAAATTCATTTCTAAAGGTGTCATTGAGTTTTGGGTAGTGATCTAGGCTCTAGGCCTGAAAAAGTGACACAAATACCAGAGTCACAGGCACAACACTAGGAAAAAAATGTCCCCAGACGCTCGCTTTCCCTTATTGTGGGAGAATTTGGAGCCTCCTGGATGCATGCTGGTCCATATCAAGGGAGCGTCCAAGGGTTTGATGCACTAAAACTTCAGTTGGTCTCAGGGGCTGGTTACCTAAGTGGTTGGGATGCTCCTAGGAGTTTTTTCGCTGATGCGGAAGGTCTGTGTGACGTGTTCTGCTGGTTCCACCTCCTTAATTGACACATAGGGAGTCAAATCATATTATAATAACTTCTCGTCACATGTTTACCATAGTTGGCTGGTTACTTGGGTAGATGTGGGACGAGGGTGTTATAGAAGGGCTTGTCAAAGCACAGGAGAGACAAGTGGAAGTCAATGTAGTTATTTTATAAATCTTGTCAGATTTTCAAAGGTAGAGGTGACATGAGTTGGGTACATAGGGATTGGTAGGGACACTAGATCAAGAAGAAAGAACAAATGGAGCATATGAGAGTAGATTTAGAAAGAGGCACAAATACTCAAGTGAAGACACAGTAAAGGGAGATACTCTAATGAGTACCCCAGAGAGAAAGACTAGCACCCAAGAGAAACAATATGAAAATACTCACAAAAGGCCACATCATCATCATCATCAGCATCACCATAAAGAAAGGAGGGAAATAGACTATATGCCATAAGATTTTAAGAAGGCCAAGCCTCTTATATTTGATGGTGAGATGAATAAATCATAAGATGCAAAAGCCTATCTACTGAAAATGAATAAATTATTCCAAAATTATGACTACTAATAGAACATGAAAGTGAAAGTAGCCACTTTTAGCCCAAAGGCAATGGGCGATATCTGGTGGGAAGATCTTAAAAATGTGAGAGGCATAAGAGAAGAGGAGTTGTCTTGGGGTGAATTCCAATGATATTTCAAGGACAAGTATCTATCCGAGAGATACTTTTACAACAAAATTAAGGAGTTCTATGAGCTCAAATTGTGACAAATGTCGGATGAGGATTATGACATCAAATTTTTAGAGCTATTAAGGTATGTTCCCTACCTAAAGGAAGAAAAAGCAAAGATCTAAAGGTATATTAGTGGGCTGCCACAAACCTTCAGATACCGTATTGCATTTGATGAACCCAAGACACTTAAGGATAAGCACTATTATGAACAATTAAGATGCATGTTTGAATTGAAGAAAGATTGGAAACCAAAAGGGGGATTAAATTATAAGGAAAAGGGGCATAAGCAGAGTTGGAAAATCAAGACAACATGTAAGAGAGAAAATATAACTTCAACTGGTCAGGGTTGACCTCAGCAGAGAGGCAACACAACATACATAGGTCATGTTAATAAACATGTGGAAGGACATAAATGAGGAGAGGAAATAAAGCCTCGAAAATGTTGGACATGCAAAGAGAATCACTGCAAAAAAAATTGTCTGCAACAAAAGAGCGCTAGGCCATGACTATACAATGTGCAGGAAGCCCAAATAGTAGGAGATATGGCTTGTAGTTTTCCCAGGATACATGTAGTAGTGAACAACAAGCAAGTCGAGTGCTAGGCCTCCATAATCAAAATGGAAGGTAAGCTATGCAATCAAGTTATTTATGTTTTAATTGACCTTGGATCAAATTTCAGTTATACTAGCCCAATACTCATAGAGCAATGTCAAGTGGCTAAGGAGGCACATGTAGAATCATGGTTGGTTTAATTAGCGATAGGAACAAGGAGAAAAGTTGAATATTGGGTGAAATATTGCTAGATTGAATTGAATGGCATGCCAACCATTGCAAATCTTAATGTGCTGCCACTTGGAGCATATAATGTATTGTTGGGTATGGACTGGTTATACATGCATCGCACCAAGGTAGATTGCTTTGAAAAGGAAATTGAGTGGTTAGATGAGTGTGGGGAAAGAAGAATATTGCAGGGAAAGTGAAAGCCCATATCAATAAGATTAGTTACTGCCATACAAGCTAAGAGAAGCTGTGTGAAGAGATGCATCCTATTTACTATGCAAATTTCCAGCACTGTTGAAGCTAACAACAACCTTAGGGAGAGAGACATTGATGTTTTGCGAAAATATCCCATTTTGATATAGTTCTAAGATGTTTTTTCTAAAGAGATATCGGGGTTTCCTCCTCACCGAGAAGTATACTTTTCTATCGAATTAATACAGGAGCAAATCCAACATTGAAGGATCCATATAAAATGAGCACTTAAAAGTTAGTTAAGCTAAATCTACAACTCAAGGAGATGCTGGATAAAGTCTACATAAGGCCAAGTGTGTCTCAATGGGGAGCATCGGTTCTATTTGTGAAGAAAAAGAATGACATGCTTAGTCTGTGCATTAATTACACGCAATGAAATAAAGTAACCCTTGAGAACAAGTATCCTTTGCCATTGATTGGTGACTTATTCGATTAGTTAATGGGAGTAGTAGTTTTTTCCAAAATTAATCTGAGATTGGGCTATCATCAAGTGCACATTATAAACGAAGATATCATAAGATAACCTTTAGAATGAGATATGGGCATTACGAGTTTGTTGTAGTGCCCTTTGGGCTTATTAATGCCCCTGCAACTTTTATGTGCCTTATGAATAATGTGATGCACCCTTATTTGGATAAATTTATAGTGGTATTTGTTGATGACAATTTTGTCTGTTCAAATACCAAGAAGGAGCATGAAGAGCATTTGGTTACAATACTACAGTTGCTAAGAAAACATAAGATTTATGAAAATTTTAGAAAATGTGGCTTCTTTCAATGATAAATTCATTGCTTGGGACAAATTGTCTCAAAAGAGGGAGTAACAGTTGATTTATAGAAGGTAAGGCCATCATGGAATGTCCAACCCCTAAGAATGTGGATGAAATTAGGTCCTTTATGGGACTGGCGGGCCATTACAGGAGGTTCATTAATAACTTCTCCAACATTGGCCACCCAATTACCACATTAAAAAGGAAAGGGAATAATTTTAAATGGAAAGCTGATTGTGCTACAAGCTTCGATTAACTGAAGAAAATGATAACCAATGCACTGGTGCTAAAAATAACAAACCCTAAGAAGTATTTTGTGGTTTTCACAAATCACTACAAAGAGATACTTTGTGGATTCTTGATGTAGGAAGACCAAGTGGCTTGTTATGAGTCTCGAGGGTTAAATGAACATGAGAAAAATTATGTACCTCATGAATTAGAATTTGATACCATCATCCATGCATTGAAGATGCCGAGGCACCACTGCCTCGGTAGAAAGTTTACTCTAATGGATGATCATGGAGGGATGAAATATTTGTTTGACCAACCTAAATTAAATGCAAGGAAACCTAGATGGCTAGCCATGTTCAACGGATTTGAATTTGAAATCAGGTATATAAAAGGAAAAGAGAACAGAGTGGCTACTGCACTTAGCAGGAGAGTGCAAATGAATTGCATAGCATCCATAAGCTCCTATGGAACTAATCTTGCATAAATAATTAAAAACATAGGGAAACAAGATGAAAAATGTTAGCAGCTAAAAGAGAAGTTGCAACAAGGTTCTAAAGGTAAGGAAAGTAAAGATTATTGCATTATAAAAGAGGGGTTGTTTAAATTAAAAAACAAAATTAATGTCCAAATAATAGTGACTTGAAGAAACTCATATTAAAAGAGTTTCATGTGAAGCCATATTTGCCATCTAGTATATCAAAAGACTCTAACAACCATCAAGAAATTTTATTTTTGGCCAAATTTGAAGAGAGAGGTGGCTAATTGTATCTCTAAGTGCATGGAGTACCAATAGGTAAAAGCTATGTGCAAACACCTATCTGGCTTATGGCAACCTATTCCCATTCTGAAATGGAAGTGCAGGGAAGTAATTTCTATGGACTTTATTAGAGGACTGGCAAGGACTCCTAAACAACATGATTCAATCATGGTTGTGGTTGGAGAATTAAGTAAAGTGGCTCAATTTGTAGCTGTTAAGTCTACAAATTTAGCAAGTGAGATGGCTCAAGTTTTCGTTAAGGAGATTGTAAGATTGCATGGAGTTCCAAAGAAGATTATCTTAGAAAAAGATGCCAAGTTCACTTCAAAGTCTTGGCTTGTGGATAGAGCTGCCTTTTAGCACAACTTACCATCCACAGACTGATGGGAAAACATAAAGGACAAATAAGATCCTTGAATACATGTTGAGGATGTATTTAATGCATTAGTGAAGGAGGTGGGAAGGGTGCATTCCACTTGTGGAATTTTCATATAACAATGGGTATCAAGAATCGCTAAAAATGATCCCATTTGAAGCACTTTATGGTAGGAGTTATAATACTCCTATTAGCTAGAATGATGTAATGAATAAGATATTTATCGAGCTTGACATGTTGAAGGAAATGGAACAAGATATGCAAACCATCCAAATCAATTTAAAGGTGACACAAGGCAGGAAAAAGAGCTATGTGGACCAACATAGAGTGCACAAGGAGTTTCAAGTTGGGGAACATGTTTCCCCGCGAGTTAGACCCAAGAAGAGCTCCTTGAAAATTGGGTCATGTGCCAAGTTGGCACTATGGTTTTGTGGCCATTTGAAGTTCTTGAAAGAATTGGGCTATTGGCCTGTAGGCTGGCCTTGCCACCATCAGTGAGAGTTCATGATGTATTTCATGTTTCATTACTTAAAAGATATGTGCAGGATGCTAATCATGTAACTGATTGGTCTGTGTTACAGGTGGAACCAGAGGGAGAGTTCCAACCGGAACCTCTATGCATCCTGGATTGGAGGAAGCTAACACTCCAGAGTCGAGTGATAGAGAAAGTCAAAGTGTAGTGGAGGCACTTGGGGCCCGAGGAATCCACATGGGAAATGGTTGATCAAATGCGCGCAACATATCCTTTCTTGTTTGTTGACTGGGAAAATGTAAATATCATGTAAATGTAAACATCATGTAAATGTTGTACATAGGTGTGTACATAAAGCTCCATAACAGTGGTGCTGGTGCAAGGCATGTTTTGTTTGTATATGGTCATAAAACCCCAAGGATGATGTTCCCCCAAGGGGGAGGGGTTTATGACAACCCTTGGTTATTTTTCCATTACTGTAAATACTTCAAATATTTTATTTAAAATGGGCTAAGGTTTTGGGACACATATTCTAGAGATGAGGAGGAAATTGCTTGGGATTTCTTTATTTGTTGTGACATCCAAGGAGGTTGGTAGGTATGCATCCTTAATGGGCTGGATTATGCCATTAACATGGAGTTGGAAAAAAGGACAAGGGCCATGCTCCCTTTGAGCAAAAAAGCAAGCATGAGAGAATATCAAAATTAATGGAGGTGATAGTGTTGTTGGGCAGTTAATGACAAAGTACGTAGGAGGAAGTGGGTTGTTGGTCACATTTAACAAATTGAAAGGATGAAGAATGATGAGGGGAGGGAGGGGAAAGGGAATGTGGCACCAACCCATGGGCTATGAAGGTTTTGCAGAGATCAGAGGAAAAAACGTCACTGGGAAGGCGACTAGACAAGATAGAAAAGAGGTGAATCAAAAGAAACATAGGCGGATGAATATAGAGCCCAGGGTACAAAAAAGGAGAAATGGGATCAACATAGAGGAAGGAAGGAGAAATTCCTGTGATTTCCATAGAAAATAAAGGGAGAAGGCAGTTTTGGTGGAGCACAAGGAAACTGGAAGAATTTCCCTCAGGCGAGGGACGATGATCTCTGTATTTCCTATTTGGTTATAGGGAGGAGATGGCTTTCTCTAGATTTTCCATTTGGTTCCTTGTCGCCTCGCAAGGAGGAGAACATCCCCATTCAAACCTATGATATCACATAAGTTGACCAATGGGAATCTGTACATCATCATTCAAATCCTTTTTTCAAAGTTCATGTTATATTAAAAATTTGACCTTCCTATGCTCATAACTTATCCTCTTAAATCTTGGAAAGATGTTTCCCCACCTTTGGGATTTGGGTGATTATTACTTAAAAAAAATTAGTCTACATATATACACTACAACATCTTTAGGCTCCAACACTATAGCTTTGATTCTAACTAAATATCTGTGCACTACATGGAATCACATATTTAGGCTCCAACACTATGACTTTAATTCTAACTAAATAGCTATTTTTAAAATATACACTAAATTTTAACTAAATATCTATACAATACATGGAATCACATATTTAGGCTCCAACACTATGACTTTGATTCTATTTAAATATCTATTTTTAAAATATACACTACATGGAATCACATATTTAGGCTACAACACTATGACTATGATTCTAGCTAAATATCTACTTTTAAAATATAAAGGCTCCAACACTATAACTTTGATTCTAACTAAATATCTATACACTACATGGAATCACATATTAGGCTACAACACTATGGCTATGATTCTAGCTAAATATCTATTTTTAAAATCTAAAGGCTCCAACACTATAACTTTGATTCTAACTAAATATCTATACACTACATGGAATCACATATTTAGGCTCCAACACTATGACTTTGATTCTAACTAAATATCTATCTTTAAACTATACACTACATGGAATCACATATTTAGGCTACAACAATATGACTATGATTCTAGCTAAATATCTATTTTTAAAATCTAATATGGCACCTTCACTTTATCACACTATGAAATCACAATCTAAATATCTATTTTTAAAATATCTTTTTTTGAAATCACAAGCTAAATATCTATTTTTGAAATCATCAAACTAAATATCTAATTTTAAAATCATCAAACTAAATATCTATTTTTAAAATATCTATTTTTGAAATCACAAGCTAAATATCTATTTTTGAAATCTGCAAACCTAAATAACTATTTTAAAAATCTAATATGGCAACTTCACTTTATCACACTATGGAATCACATATTTACGCTACAACACTATGACTCTAATTCTAGCTAAATATCTATTTTTAAAATCTATGACTATGATTCTAATTCTAGCTAAATATCTATTTTTAAAATCTATAACTATGATTCTAATTCTAGTTAAATATCTGTTTTTAAAAAATCTATAACTATGATTCTAATTCTAGCTAGCTAAATATTTATTTTTAAAATCTGTAATTATTATTCTAATTCTAGCTAGCTAAATATCTATTTTTAAAATCTATAGCTATGATTCTAATTCTAGCTAAATATCTATTTATAATTCTAATTCTAGCTAAATATCTATTTATTATTCTAATTCTAGTTAAATATCTATTTTTAAAAAATCTATAACTATGATTCTAATTCTAGCTAGCTAAATATCTATTTTCAAAATCTATAACTATGATTCTAATTCTAGCTAGCTAAATATCTATTTTTAAAATCTATCTATGATTCTAATTCTAGCTAACTAAATATCTATTTTTAAAATCTATAACTATGATTCTCATTCTAGCTAACTAAATATCTATTTTTAAAATCTATACCTATGATTCTAATTCTAAGCTAAATATCTATTTTTATGATTTTAATTCTAGCTAAATATCCATTTTTTTTATTCTAATTCTAGTTAAATATCCATTTTTATGTTTCTAATTCTAGCTAAATAACTATTCCTAAATACCATTTTTATGATTCTAATTCTAGCTAAATAACTATTTTTCAAATCTAATATGGCACTTCACTTTATCACACAATGAAATACCATTTTTATGATTCTAATTCTAGCTAAATAACTATTGGTATTTCATGATTCTAATTCTAGCTAAAATACCATTTTTATGATTCTAATTCTAGCTAAATAACTATTTTAACTATTTTTAAATGTTATTTGAATAACTATTAGTATTTTATGATTCTAATTCTAGCTAAATAACTATTTTAACTATTTTCTAATTCTATCTAAATAGTTATTTTTAAAATATACACTACATTCTAACTAAATATCTATACACTACATGGAATCACATATTTAGGCTCCAACACTATGACTTTGATTCTAACTAAATATCTATCTTTAAAATATACACTACATGGAATCACATATTTAGGCTACAAAAATATGACTATGATTCTAGCTAAATATATATTTTTAAAATCTAATATGGCACCTTCACTTTATCACACTATGAAATCACAATCTAAATATCTATTTTTAAAATTTTCAAGCTAAATATCTATATTTGACATCACAAGCTAAATATCTATTTTTGAAATCTTCAAGCTAAATATCTATTTTTGAAATCACAAGCTAAATATCTATTTTTGAAATCATCAAACTAAATATCTATTTTTAAAATCATCAAACTAAATATCTATTTTTAAAATATCTATTTTTGAAATCACAAGCTAAATATCTATTTTTGAAATCTTCAAACCTAAATATCTATTTTTAAAATCTAATATGGCAACTTCACTTTATCACACTATGGAATCACATATTTACGCTACAACACTATGACTCTAATTTTAGGTAAATATCTATTTTTAAAATCTACGACTATGATTCTAATTCTAGCTAAATATCTATTTTTAAAATCTATAACTATGATTCTAATTCTAGTTAAATATCTGTTTTTAAAAAATCTATAACTATGATTCTAATTCTAGCTAGCTAAATATTTAGTTTTAAAATCTATAATTATGATTCTAATTCTAGCTAGCTAAATATCTATTTTTAAAATCTATAACTATGATTCTAATTCTAGCTAAATATCTATTTATAATTCTAATTCTAGCTAAATATCTATTTATAATTCTAATTCTAGTTAAATATCTATTGTTAAAAAATCTATAACTATGATTGTAATTCTAGCTAGCTAAATATCTATTTTCAAAATCTATAACTATGATTCTAATTCTAGCTAGCTAAATATCTATTTTTAAAATCTATAACTAAGATTCTAATTCTAGCTAACTAAATATCTACTTTTAAAATCTATAACTATGATTCTCATTCTAGCTAACTAAATATTTATTTTTAAAATCTATACCTATGATTCTAATTCTAAGCTAAATGTCTATTTTTATGATTTTAATTCTAGCTAAATATCCATTTTTTTTAATTCTAATTCTAGTTAAATATCCATTTTTATGTTTCTAATTCTAGCTAAATAACTATTTCTAAATACCACTTTTATGATTCTAATTCTAGCTAAATAACTATTTTAAAAATCTAATATGGCACTTCGCTTTATCACACAATGAAATACCATTTTTATGATTCTAATTCTAGCTAAATAACTATTGGTATTTCATGATTCTAATTCTAGCTAAAATACCATTTTTATGATTCTAATTCTAGCTAAATAACTATTGGTATTTCATGATTCTAATTTAAGCTAAATAACATTAAATAACTATTGGTATTTTATGATTCTAATTCTAGCTAAATAACTATTTTAACTATTTTTAAATGTTATTTGAATAACTATTAGTATTTTATGATTCTAATTCTAGCTAAATAACTATTTTAACTATTTTCTAATTCTATATAAATAGTTATTTTTAAAATATACACTACATTCTAACTAAATATCTATACACTACATGGAATCACATATTTAGGCTCCAACACTATGACTTTGATTCTAACTAAATATCTATCTTTAAAATATACACTACATGGAATCACATATTTAGGCTACAACAATATGACTATGATTCTAGCTAAATATCTATTTTTAAAATTTAATATGGCACCTTCACTTTATCACACTATGAAATCACAACCTAAATATCTATTTTTCAAATTTTCAAGCTAAATATCTATATTTGAAATCACAAGCTAAATATCTATTTTTGAAATCTTCAAGCTAAATATTTATTTTTAAAATATCTTTTTTTGAAATCACAAGCTAAATATCTATTTTTGAAATCATCAAACTAAATATCTATTTTTAAAATCATCGAACTAAATATCTATTTTTAAAAGATCTATTTTTGAAATCACAAGCTAAATATCTATTTTTGAAATCTTCAAACCTAAATATCTATTTTTAAAATCTAATATGGCAACTTCACTTTATCACACTATGGAATCACATATTTAAGCTACAACACTATGACTCTAATTCTAGCTAAATATCTATTTTTAAAATCTATGACTATGATTCTAATTCTAGCTAAATATCTATTTTTAAAATCTATAACTATGATTCTAATTCTAGTTAAATATCCATTTTTAAAAAATCTATAACTATGATTCTAATTCTAGCTAGCTAAATATTTATTTTTAAAATCTATAATTATGATTCTAATTCTAGCTAGCTAGATATCTACTTTTAAAATCTATAACTATGATTCTAATTCTAGCTAAATATCTATTTATAATTCTAATTCTAGCTAAATATCTACTTATAATTCTAATTCTAGTTAAATATCTATTTTTAAAAAATCTATAACTATGATTCTAATTCTAGCTAGCTAAATATCTATTTTCAAAATCTATAACTATGATTCTAATTCTCGCTAGCTAAATATCTATTTTTAAAATCTATAACTATGATTCTAATTCTAGCTAACTAAATATCTATTTTTAAAATCTATAACTATGATTCTCATTCTAGCTAACTAAATATCTCTTTTTAAAATATATACCTATGATTCTAATTCTAAGCTAAATATCTATTTTTATGATGTTAATTTTAGCTAAATATCCATTTTTTTAATTCTAATTCTAGTTAAATATCCATTTTTATGTTTCTAATTCTAGCTAAATAACTATTTCTAAATACCATTTTTATGATTCTAATTCTAGCCAAATAACTATTTTTAAAATCTAATATGGCACTTCACTTTATCACACAATGAAATACCATTTTTATGATTCTAATTCTAGCTAAATAACTATTGGTATTTCATGATTCTAATTTTAGCTAAATAACATTAAATAACTATTGGTATTTTATGATTCTAATTCTAGCTAAATAACTATTTTTAAATGTTATTTAAATAACTATTAGTATTTTATGATTCTAATTCTAGCTAAATAACTATTTTAACTATTTTCTAATTCTATCTAAATAGTTATTTTTAAAATATGCACTACATTCTAACTAAATATCTATACACTACATGGAATCACATATTTAGGCTCCAACACTATGACTTTGATTCTAACTAAATATCTATCTTTAAAATATACAACACATGGAATCACATATTTAGGCTACAACAATATGACTATGATTCTAGCTAAATATCTATTTTTAAAATCTAATATGGCACATTCACTTTATCACACTATGAAATCACAATCTAAATATCTATTTTTAAAATCTATAACTATGATTCTAATTCTAGCTAACTAAATATCTATTTTTAAAATCTATAACTATGATTCTCATTCTAGCTAACTAAATATCTCTTTTTAAAATCTATACCTATTATTCTAATTCTAAGCTAAATATCTATTTTTATGATGTTAATTTTAGCTAAATATCCATTTTTTTAATTCTAATTCTAGTTAAATATCCATTTTTATGTTTCTAATTCTAGCTAAATAACTATTTCTAAATACCATTTTTATGATTCTAATTCTAGCCAAATAACTATTTTTAAAATCTAATATGGCACTTCACTTTATCACACAATGAAATACCATTTTTATGATTCTAATTCTAGCTAAATAACTATTGGTATTTCATGATTCTAATTTTAGCTAAATAACATTAAATAACTATTGGTATTTTATGATTCTAATTCTAGCTAAATAACTATTTTTAAATGTTATTTAAATAACTATTAGTATTTTATGATTCTAATTCTAGCTAAATAACTATTTTAACTATTTTCTAATTCTATCTAAATAGTTATTTTTAAAATATGCACTACATTCTAACTAAATATCTATACACTACATGGAATCACATATTTAGGCTCCAACACTATGACTTTGATTCTAACTAAATATCTATCTTTAAAATATACAACACATAGAATCACATATTTAGGCTACAACAATATGACTATGATTCTAGCTAAATATCTATTTTTAAAATCTAATATGGCACATTCACTTTATCACACTATGAAATCACAATCTAAATATCTATTTTTAAAATTTTCAAGCTAAATATCTATATTTGAAATCACAAGCTAAATATCTATTTTTGAAATCTTCAAGCTAAATATCTATTTTTAAAATATCGTTTTTTGAAATCACAAGCTAAATATCTATTTTTGAAATCATCAAACTAAATATCTATTTTTAAAATCATCGAACTAAATATCTATTTTTGAAATCACAAGCTACATATCTATTTTTGAAATCTTCAAACCTAAATATCTATTTTTAAAATCTAATATGGCAACTTCACTTTATCACACTATGGAATCACATATTTACGCTACAACACTATGACTTTAATTCTAGCTAAATATCTATTTTTAAAATCTATGACTATGATTCTAATTCTAGCTAAATATCTATTTTAAAAATCTATAACTATGATTCTAATTCTAGTTAAATATCTGTTTTTAAAAAATCTATAACTATGATTCTAATTCTAGCCAGCTAAATATTTATTTTTAAAATCTATAATTATGATTCTAATTCTAGCTAGCTAAATATCTATTTTTAAAATCTATAACTATGATTCTAATTCTAGCTAAATATCTATTTATAATTCTAATTCTAGCTAAATATCTATTTATAATTCTAATTCTAGTTAAATATCTATTTTTAAAAAATCTATAACTAAGATTTTAATTCTAGCTAGCTAAATATCTATTTTCAAAATCTATAACTATGATTCTAATTCTAGCTAGCTAAATATCTATTTTTAAAATCTATAACTATGATTCTAATTCTAGCTAACTAAATATCTATTTTTAAAATCTATAACTATGATTCTCATTCTAGCTAACTAAATATCTATTTTTAAAATCTATACCTATGATTCTAATCTAAGCTAAATATCTATTTTTATGATTTTAATTCTAGCTAAATATCCATTTTTTGATTCTAATTCTAGTTAAATATCCATTTTTATGTTTCTAATTCTAGGTAAATAACTATTTCTAAGTACCATTTTTATGATTCTAATTCTACCTACATAACTATTTTAACTATTTTCTAATTCTATCTAAATAGTTATTTTTAAAATATACACTACATTCTAACTAAATATCTATACACTACATGGAATCACATATTTAGGCTCCAACACTATGACTTTGGTTCTAACTAAATATCTATCTTTAAAATATACACTACATGGAATCACATATTTAGGCTACAACAATATGACTATGATTCTAGCTAAATATCTATTTTTAAAATCTAATATGGCACCTTCACTTTATCACACTATGAAATCACAATCTAAATATCTATTTTTAAAAATTTTCAAGCTAAATATCTATTTTTGAAATCTAAATATCTATTTTTGGCTAAATATCTATTTTTGAAATCACAAGCTAAATATCTATTTTTGAAATCATCAAACTAAATATCTATTTTTAAAATCATCGAACTAAATATCTATTTTTAAAAGATCTATTTTTGAAATCACAAGCTAAATATCTATTTTTGAAATCTGCGAACCTAAATATCTATTTTTAAAATCTAATATGGCAAATTCACTTTATCACACTATGGAATCACATATTTACGCTACAACACTATGACTCTAATTCTAGCTAAATATCTATTTTTAAAATCTATGACTATGATTCTAATTCTAGCTAAATATCTATTTTTAAAATCTATTACTATGATTCTAATTCTAGTTAAATGTCTGTTTTTAAAAAATCTATAACTATGATTCTAATTCTAGCTAGCTAAATATTTATTTTTAAAATCTATAATTATGATTCTAATTCTAGCTAGCTAAATATCTATTTTTAAAATCTATAACTATGATTCTAATTCTAGCTAAATATCTATTTATAATTCTAATTCTAGCTAAATATCTATTTATTATTCTAATTCTAGTTAAATATCTATTTTTAAAAAATCTATAACTATGATTCTAATTCTAGCTAGCTAAATATCTATTTTCAAAATCTATAACTATGATTCTAATTCTGGCTAGCTAAATATCTATGTTTAAAATCTATAACTATGATTCTAATTCTGGCTAACTAAATATCTATTTTTAAAATCTATAACTATGATTCTAATTCTGGCTAACTAAATATCTATTTTTAAAATCTATAACTATGATTCTCATTCTAGCTAGCTAAATATCTATTTTTAAAATCTATACCTATGATTCTAATTCTAAGCTAAATATCTATTTTTATGATTTTATTTCTAGCTAAATATCCGTTTTTTTAATTCTAATTCTAGTTAAATATCCATTTTTATGTTTCTAATTCTAGCTAAATAACTATTTCTAAATACCATTTTTATGATTCTAATTCTAGCTAAATAACTATTTTTAAAATCTAATATGGCACTTCACTTTATCACACAATGAAATACCATTTTTATGATTCTAATTCTAGCTAAATAGCTATTTTTAAAATCTAATATGGCACTTCACTTTATCACACAATGAAATACCATTTTTATGATTCTAATTCTAGCTAAATAACTATAGGTATTTCATGATTTTAATTCTAGCTAAAATACCATTTTTATGATTCTAATTCTAGCTAAATAACTATTGGTATTTCATGATTCTAATTTAAGCTAAATAACATTAAATGACTATTGGTATTTTATGATTCTAATTCTAGCTAAATAACTATTTTAACTATTTTTAAATGTTATTTAAATAACTATTAGTATTTTATGATTCTAATTCTAGCTAAATAACTATTTTAACTATTTTCTAATTCTATCTAAATAGTTATTTTAAAAATATACACTACATTCTAACTAAATATCTATACACTACATGGAATCACATATTTAGGCTCCAACACTATGACTTTGATTCTAACTAAATATCTATCTTTAAAATATACACTACATGGAATCACATATTTAGGCTACAAAAATATGACTATGATTCTAGCTAAATATCTATTTTTAAAATCTAATATGGCACCTTCACTTTATCACACTATGAAATCAAAATCTAAATATCTATTTTTAAAATTTTCAAGCTAAATATCTATATTTGATATCACAAGCTAAATATCTATTTTTGAAATCTTCAAGCTAAATATATATTTTTGAAATCACAAGCTAAATATCTATTTTTGAAATCATCAAACTAAATATCTATTTTTAAAATCATCAAACTAAATATCTATTTTTAAAATATCTATTTTTGAAATCACAAGCTAAATATCTATTTTTGAAATCTTCAAACCTAAATATCTATTTTTAAAATCTAATATGGCAACTTCACTTTATCACACTATGGAATCACATATTTACGCTACAACACTATGACTCTAATTTTAGGTAAATATCTATTTTTAAAATCTACGACTATGATTCTAATTCTAGCTAAATATCTATTTTTAAAATCTATAACTATGATTCTAATTCTAGTTAAATATCTGTTTTTAAAAAATCTATAACTATGATTCTAATTCTAGCTAAATATCTATTTATAATTCTAATTCTAGCTAAATATCTATTTATAATTCTAATTCTAGTTAAATATCTATTGTTAAAAAATCTATAACTATGATTGTAATTCTAGCTAGCTAAATATCTATTTTCAAAATCTATAACTATGATTCTAATTCTAGCTAGCTAAATATCTATTTTTAAAATCTATAACTAAGATTCTAATTCTAGCTAACTAAATATCTACTTTTAAAATCTATAACTATGATTCTCATTCTAGCTAACTAAATATTTATTTTTAAAATCTATACCTATGATTCTAATTCTAAGCTAAATATCTATTTTTATGATTTTAATTCTAGCTAAATATCCATTTTTTTTAATTCTAATTCTAGTTAAATATCCATTTTTATGTTTCTAATTCTAGCTAAATAACTATTTCTAAATACCACTTTTATGATTCTAATTCTAGCTAAATAACTATTTTAAAAATCTAATATGGCACTTCGCTTTATCACACAATGAAATACCATTTTTATGATTCTAATTCTAGCTAAATAACTATTGGTATTTCATGATTCTAATTCTAGCTAAAATACCATTTTTATGATTCTAATTCTAGCTAAATAACTATTGGTATTTCATGATTCTAATTTAAGCTAAATGTTATTTGAATAACTATTGGTATTTTATGATTCTAATTCTAGCTAAATAACTATTTTAACTATTTTTAAATGTTATTTGAATAACTATTAGTATTTTATGATTCTAATTCTAGCTAAATAACTATTTTAACTATTTTTAAATGTTATTTAAATAACTATTAGTATTTTATGATTCTAATTCTAGCTAAATAACTATTTTAACTATTTTCTAATTCTATCTAAATAGTTATTTTTAAAATATACACTACATTCTAACTAAATATCTATACACTACATGGAATCACATATTTAGGCTCCAACACTATGACTTTGATTCTAACTAAATATCTATCTTTAAAATATACACTACATGGAATCACATATTTAGGCTACAACAATATGACTATGATTCTAGCTAAATATCTATCTTTAAAATCTAATATGGCACCTTCACTTTATCACACTATGAAATCACAATCTAAATATCTATTTTTAAAATTTTCAAACTAAATATATATATTTGAAATCACAAGCTAAATATCTATTTTTGAAATCTTCAAGCTAAATATCTATTTTTAAAATATCTTTTTTTGAAATCACAAGCTAAATATCTATTTTTGAAATCATCAAACTAAATATCTATTTTTAAAATCATCGAACAAAATATCTATTTTTGAAATCACAAGCTAAATATCTATTTTTGAAATCTTCAAACCTAAATATCTATTTTTAAAATCTAATATGGCAACTTCACTTTATCACACTATGGAATCACATATTTACGCTACAACACTATGACTCTAATTCTAGCTAAATATCTATTTTTAAAATCTATGACTATGATTCTAGTTCTAGCTAAATATCTATTTTTAAAATCTATAACTATGATTCTAATTCTAGTTAAATATCTGTTTTTAAAAAATCTATAACTATGATTCTAATTCTAACTAGCTAAATATTTATTTTTAAAATCTATAATTATGATTCTAGTTCTAGCTAGCTAAATATCTATTTTTAAAATCTATAACTATGATTCTAATTCTAGCTAAATATCTATTTATAATTCTAATTCTAGCTAAATATCTATTTATAATTCTAATTCTAGTTAAATATCTATTTTTAAAAAATCTATAACTATGATTCTAATTCTAGCTAGCTAAATATCTATTTTCAAAATCTATAACTATGATTCTAACTCTAGCTAGCTAAATATCTATTTATAACTATGATTCTAATTCTAGCTAACTAAATATCTATTTTTAAAATCTATAACTATGATTCTCATTCTAGCTAACTAAATATCTATTTTTAAAATCTATACCTATGATTCTAATTCTAAGCTAAATATCTATTTTTATGATTTTAATTCTAGCTAAATATCCATTTTTTTTATTCTAATTCTAGTTAAATATCCATTTTTATGTTTCTAATTCTAGCTAAATAACTATTTCTAAATACAATTTTTATGATTCTAATTCTAGCTAAATAACTATTTTTAAAATCTAATATGGCACTTTACTTTATCACACAATGAAATACCATTTTTATGATTCTAATTCTAGCTAAATAACTATTGGTATTTCATGATTCTAATTCTAGCTAAAATACCATTTTTATGATTCTAATTCTAGCTAAATAACTATTGGTATTTCATGATTCTAATTTTAGCTAAACAACATTAAATAACTATTGGTATTTTATGATTCTAATTCTAGCTAAATAACTATTTTAACTATTTTTAAATGTTATTTAAATAACTATTAGTATTTTATGATTCTTATTCTAGCTAAATAACTATTTTAACTATTTTCTAATTCTATCTAAATAGTTATTTTTAAAATATACACTACATTCTAACTAAATATCGATACACTACATGGAATCACATATTTAGGATCCAACACTATGACTTTGATTCTAACTAAACATCTATCTTTAAAATATACACTACATGGAATCACATATTTAGGCTACAACAATATGACTATGATTCTAGCTAAATATCTATTTTTAAAATCTAATATGGCATTTTCACTTTATCACACTATGAAATCACAATCTAAATATCTATTTTTAAAATTTTCAAGCTAAATATCTATATTTGATATCACAAGCTAAAGATCTATTTTTGAAATCTTCAAGCTAAATATCTATTTTTGAAATCATCAAACTAAATATCTATTTTTGAAATCATCAAACTAAATATCTATTTTTAAAATCATCGAACTAAATATCTATTTTTAAAATATCTATTTTTGAAATCACAGGCTAAATATCTATTTTTGAAATCTTCAAACCTAAATATCTATTTTTAAAATCTAATATGGCAACTTCACTTTATCACACTATGGAATCACATATTTAGGCTACAACACTATGACTCTAATTCTAGCTAAGTATCTATTTTTAAAATCTATAACTATGATTCTAATTCTAGCTAAATATCTAAAAATGTTCATACTGTGGATTCTCCGGTCTCTAACTATTTTAGCTATTTTTAAATGTTATTTAAATAACTATTAGTATTTTATGATTCTAATTCTAGCCAAATAACTATTTTAACTATTTTCTAATTCTATCTAAATAGTTATTTTTAAAATATACACTACATTCTAACTAAATATCTATACACTACATGGAATCACATATTTAGGCTCCAACACTATGACTTTGATTCTAACTAAATATCTATACACTACATGGAATCACATATTTAGGCTACAACAATATGACTATGTTTCTAGCTAAATATCTATTTTTAAAATCTAATATGGCACCTTCACTTTATCACGCTATGAAATCACAATCTAAATATCTATCTTTAATATTTTCAAGCTAAATATCTATATTTGAAATCACAAGCTAAATATCTATTTTTGAAATCTTCAAGCTAAATATCTATTTTTGAAATCACAAGCTAAATATCTATTTTTGAAATCATCAAACTAAATATCTATTTTTGAAATCATCAAACTAAATATCTTTTTTTTAAATCATCAAACTAAATATCTTTTTTTTAAATCACAAGCTAAATATCTATTTTTGAAATCTTCAAACCTAAATATTTATTTTTAAAATCTAATATGGCAACTTCACTTTATCACACTATGGAATCACATATTTATGCTACAACACTATGACTCTAATTCTAGCTAAATATCTATTTTTAAAATCTATAACTATGATTCTAATTCTAGCTAAATATCTATTTTTAAAATCTATAACTATGATTCTAATTCTAGTTAAATATCTGTTTTAAAAAAATCTATAACTATGATTCTAATTCTAACTAGCTAAATATTTATTTTTAAAATCTATAATTATGATTCTAATTCTAGCTAGCTAAATATCTATTTTTAAATTCTAGAACTATGATTCTAATTCTAGCTAGCTAAATATATATTTTCAAAATCTATAACTATGATTCTAATTCTAGCTAGCTAAATATCTATTTTTAAAATCTATAACTATGATTCTAATTCTAGCTAGCTAAATATCTATTTTTAAAATCTATAACTATGATTCTCATTCTAGCTAACTAAATATCTATTTTTAAAATCTATACCTATGATTCTAATTCTATCTATTTTTATGATTTTAATTCTAGCTAAATATCCATTTTTTTTATTCTAATTCTAGTTAAATATCCATTTTTATGTTTCTAATTCTAGCTAAATAACTATTTCTAAATACCATTTTTATGATTCTAATTCTAGCTAAATAACTATTTTTAAATTCTAATATGGCACTTCACTTTATCACACAATGAAATACCATTTTTATGATTCTAATTCTAGCTAAATAACTATTTTAACTATTTTTAAATGTTATTTAAATAACTATTAGTATTTTATGATTCTAATTCTAGCTAAATAACTATTTTAACTATTTACTAATTCTATCTAAATAGTTATTTTTAAAATACACACTACATTCTAACTAAATATCTATACACTACATGGAATCACATATTTAGGCTCCAACACTATGACTTTGATTCTAACTAAATATCTATCTTTAAAATATACACTACATGGAATCACATATTTAGGTTACAACAAAATGACTATGATTCTAGCTAAATATCTATTTTTAAAATCTAATATGGCACCTTCACTTTATCACACTATGAAATCACAATCTAAATATCTATTTTTAAAATTTTCAAGCTAAATATCTATATTTGAAATCACAAGCTAAATATCTATTTTTGAAATCTTCAAGCTAAATATCTATTTTTAAAATATCTATTTTTGAAATCACAAGCTAAATATCTATTTTTGAAATCATCAAACTAAATATCTAATTTTAAAATCATCAAACTAAATATCTATTTTTAAAATATCTATTTTTGAAATCACAAGCTAAATATCTATTTTTGAAATCTTCAAACCTAAATATCTATTTTTAAAATTTAATATGGCAATTTCACTTTATCACACTATGGAATCACATATTTATGCTACAACACTATGACTTTAATTCTAGCTGAATATCTATTTTTAAAATCTATAACTATGATTCTAATTCTAGCTAAATCTCTATTTTTAAAATCTATAACTATGATTCTAATTCTAGTTAAATATCTGTTTTTAAAAAATCTATAACTATGACTCTAATTCTAGCTAGCTAAATATTTATTTTTAAAATCTATAATCATGATTTTAATTCTAGCAACCTAAATATCTATTTTTAAAATCTATAACTATGATTCTAATTCTAGCTAAATATCTATTTATAATTCTAATTCTAGCTAAATATCTATTTATAATTCTAATTCTAGTTAAATATCTATTTTTAAAAAATCTATAACTATAATTCTAATTCTAGCTAGCTAAATATCTATTTTCAAAATCTATAACTATGATTCTAATTCTAGCTAGCTAAATATCTATTTTTAAAATCTATAACTATGATTCTAATTCTAGCTAACTAAATATCTGTTTTTAAAATCTATAACTATGATTCTCATTCTAGCTAACTTCTATTTTTAAAATCTATACCTATGATTCTAATTCTAAGCTAAATATCTATTTTTATGATTTTAATTCTAGCTAAATATCCATTTTTTTTATTCTAATTCTAGTTAAATATCCATTTTTATGTTTCTAATTCTAGCTAAATAACTATTTCAAAATACCATTTTTATGATTCTAATTCTAGCTAAATAACTATTTTTAAAATCTAATATGGCGCTTCACTTTATCACACAATGAGATACCATTTTTATGATTCTAATTCTAGCTAAATAACTATTGGTATTTCATGATTCTAATTTTAGCTAAATAACATTAAATAGCTATTGGTATTTTATGATTCTAATTCTAGCTAAATAACTATTTTAACTATTTTTAAATGTTATTTAAATAACTATTAGTATTTTATGATTCTAATTCTAGCTAAATAACTATTTTAACTATTTTTAAATGTTATTTAAATAACTATTATGATTATGATTCTAATTCTAGCTAAATAACTATATTAGATAAAAAAATGTTATTTAAATAACTATTATGATTTTAAATCTAGCTAAATAACTATTTTAAAATCTAGCTAAATTATTATGATTCTAATTCTAGCTAAATAACTATATTAGATAAAAAATGTTATATAAATAAATATTATGATTCTAAATCTAGCTAAATAACTATTTTAAAATCTAGCTAAAGATTCTAATTCTAGCTAAATAACTATATTAGATAAAAAATGTTATTTAAATAAATATTTTGATATTAAATATATCTAGCTAAATAACCATATTAGATAAAAAATGTTATTTAAATAAATATTTTGATATTAAATATATCTAAATAACCATATTAGATAAAAAATGTTATTTAAATAAATATTTTGATATTAAATATATCTAGCTAAATAACTATTTTAAATAGTTATGATGATGAAGAATTACATTATTTTAAATAGTTATGATGATGAAGAATTACATTATGATATTTCATGCATTTTGATGTGCAAAGTGTGACCTATGCCACAAGGCTCTGCACCACATATGCATGCATATAACAATGTAACATCGTTCACATCAACAATTATATGTAGCTAATGCTCTCTCTGCACCATATATGTGGGATAATGTCCACAAATGTTAAAAAAAATTTATACAACCATGCAACGCGGATCGCAGAATTATGCACATATATAAACGCTCAAATCAAAGGTCCAAGAACATTTGAGAGCCTTGTTATTTTCCAAGTAATGGAGCACAGTAAAAATCTATATACCGATATACAACGACCTCATTCCAAATAGTGCGGTCAATTTCAAGATCATTTGGCATGGCCAATATATAAGGACAAGATCAACTTGGAATGGTAACATATTGGAATCATTAATAAGTGTCGAAGCTTTTTGTCATATGTCATTTTTAATGGGAGAAAGAAGGTGCCAAAATAAATCGACGGTTCACAACGCTCTAACTCTAAATCAAGGGTTTTTTTGGCACGCATACAAGCGTAGAAGATAAAATGATGGAGACCCCCCGGAAAGGTAGAATTTCCAAACCATGGATCACCAAATCAATGGCTGAGATTCCATCTGGGGTTTTGGGGCAGCCCTCGCAAGCGGTATTAGGTTTTCCAAAAACAACCAATGGTTTATTGACATGTGCGTGATGACCACCTAAGTCCACACAGTGTTCAACTACCACTAAGGCCTGCACACATCCACCTCAGCTCCAACATAGCATATGACAACAGACCTAGGCCCAATGCAACCTCTATATAAGCTTCATTTATTATTTTTATCGGTTTTTGATAACTTCTCATTCTCTTAACGACCAGTGCATGTTCCACTGTAATATCAAAAGCACAAGGGATATATATTGAGCATTGGTAAAGAGTAGACTTTATTTATTTAGGTAGTTGTTTTTAGTGTGATTTTTTGGAAGTTTTTTTGGTGGGTGGATTTTTCCAGTCCAATTTTTCTAAAATCTGACAGGAATTCATTGAAATCACAAGTTTGATAAGTTTTGATTATGAATTTATCTTGAAATGGTACTCATTTTTTTTATTTAAAAAGTCTTAATGAGCACTTCACTATTTTGGAAATTCCTTCATACCTCTAGTCTCTTCACCATTCTTTCTTCAAGGTTAACACTTGGATTCTTGATTGCATGGGCTATTAAACTCCACCCCTCTTCATCTTTATTCTAGCCACTTATTGATTAAATCTCTACAACCCTCATGAGTTTTAGCCAATATGGTTTTGAATGCTAGGGTTTTGAATTACCGTTCATTACAATTTTCATGGTATTTCTCTCTCCATCCATATATTTAAAATCTTCATCAATCTGATAGATGTCTTGGGCACTGGTTCCTTCACAGTGAGGAACTGTCTCCAAGGAGACAACATCAATTGGCACTATTGCTGGGGATCAAATTTAAAATATCTTCCTTGGGTTTCTATTGAAAATTTATGAATTGATTCTTGAGGGTGACAAGAGTCAATCTTTGGTTGCAATCTTCACCAATTATTTTTAGCTTTCAACTCTTTTCTTTTCTGGGTCTTAAATGGATATCCTTTCATTCTTGGCCAATAAATTTGCTCCACTAGATATCTCTTATGTTGGTTGTTATCCTCACCATTACCTCCATTTCAAAATTGAAATGCTTATCTACAAGATTTAGAGGGGATGAAGATGAAAGGCCAGCCCAACATCTGAAAGATTTTCACATTTGTACAAAGTGTTGAAAAGTGTGCAACAAGAAATGTCTGTTGAGATTGCAACAAGATGATGGAGCTTAGTGGAAAGGAGTCGCCTTCACTAAGTGGGCCTGCAGGCAAATTATGGCGCAAGTTCTATTTTTAGATCACAGCAAGGATGATCACAGCAGGAGTGACCACAGCAGGGATGATCACAGCATGGGTGATCACAGTATGAGTGATCAAAGTCTATTTTTAGACTGGCTATCAAAAATAGAAAAGTCAAATATTATTGTCTCATAATAATATTTGGACTATAACCTTGATCTTATTCTCTTGGAGCACTTCAGGATCAGCTACGGATGTGGTACATGCAGATCCCAGAAGGAAATACGTGGTTACCTATGGGATGACTAATATTTGCATGCAGGACTTCAGTTAGAACTCAAGTGAGTTGAGTTTAGTAGACTGGAGGTGCAGTTGATGGAGTTGTGTTCAGTTTAGCTTTGTTAAACTAGTTGTATTTAGTCTAACTGATCAATAGACTAGAGATGAGTTGGGTGAATTAGTTATTAATTAATTCACAAGTTATTAAATCATAATGCAACTATAGAATACATCAATTAACTCAGTTGCATGTCAGTGCATGTTCAGTTCAACAGGGACAGGTGTTAGAGGATCAGATTGCTATCAGTTGTGACTATAGTTGTGCATGATGATTTGCACAATCAGAGGGATTGAGTATGCCAATGAATTGGCCAATACCAAGAATTGTAGCCTATGCTCACGACCAACACAGTGTGAGTGATTATTTGCAGGTCAAATACGAGTTTGGTAAACCATTCTCATCAGTTCTTGAGCAGGTATTGAGCAGTGGAGGCAGGAAAGCAGCGGGGGAGATTTGGAGATCAAATCTGAGCTGTATTGTGTGTAGCATGAGGAGATAGTACTGAGTACTTGGGATGAGTATTGTACTATGTATTGTTACATGATTCAATCAAATTATATAATATACAGATAGTTGGGGTTTTTAGCGAGATGCTTTCCCCGGGAAAATACTGTGTTGATATGTGTGATTGATGCTTCTATGTGTGCCTATGAATGTTCACTACAACAAAACCCTGTGATTAGTGTCTCTTTTTTCTTCCTTTTTTGCATCTAGAGCCCATTTTTGGTGCTATTTGTGTCCATTTATAAAATATGGTGCAAAAATTGATGCAAAGTTTGCACCAAGTTTTTCACCAAGTCTTACACCAAGTTTAGCACCAGGTATTACAATAGGTTTTGCATCAGGTTTTACACCAGGTTACGCCAAGTTTTATGCCAAGTTTTGTGCCATCCTTTGCACCATGTTTTGCATCAAGTTTGGCAGCTAATTTTGTTTCACAAACTTTTGTATCATTTATTGCATCCACTTTTTGCACCTACACTTGCATCAACTTTTTCATCATCTCTTGCATCATTTTTAAAATTATTTTTTCCATCCATTTTTACATCATTTTTTGCATCCCCTTTACATCAAGATTTGCATCAAGTTTTGTGTCGCATATTGTATCTACTTTTGCATCTAATTTTGTTGCATCAACTTTTGCATCATATTTTTCATCCATTGTTGCACCCATGTTTACGTCCACTTTTGCATCCCTTTTTGCATTTTATTTTTCATCTTCATTTGCTTTTTTTTTGCATCTATCATTACATTCACTTTTGTTGTGACACTATGTGTACCATGTTTTGTACTTACTGTTGTACCCACGTTTGCTTCCAATTTTGCATCCATCTTCGCATCCACTTTTGCATCAAAATATTGCATCTATTTTTGCATCCACTTTTGTGTTGGGTTTTGCATCTCATTTTGTATCATCTTTTGCATCTACTTCCATTGCATCCATATTTTTCATCCAATTTTGTTTCTTCTTTTGCACCCATGTTTGCATCCACTTTTTCATCCCTTATTGCATCTTGTCTTGCATCCAAGTTTTCATATGTTTTGTGTTTTTTATTACATCCACTTTCTCATCCACTTTTGTTGTGCCATATCTTGTGCCTATCATTGAAACCCACATTTTCTTCCAATTTTGCATCCACATTTGCATCTTCTTTTGTGTCCAAGTTTGCATCAAATAATTTTTCTGTTTTTTGCATCCCATTTTGCATCTACTTTTACATCCACTTCTGATGTGTCCAATTTTGAATCTAACTTTGTGTCCACTATTGCACCCATGTTTGGTCCATGTTTACATCAATTTTTTAATGCAATTTTGCCTCCTTTTTGCATCCAAGTTTGTGTCTCTTTTTTTTTGTTCATTGTTGTATCCACATTTATTTCACAACAATTCATGCTAAGTTTTATGCCTACTATTACACCCATGTTTTCTTCCACTTTTTCATCCATGTTTGCATCCAATTTTGTGTCCAAGTTTGCATCAACTATTGCATCTACTTTTTCATCCACTTTTGTGTCAATTTTTCTGTCTTGTTTTGCATCTACTTATGTTGTGTCCACTCTTCATCCAATTTTACGTCTATTGTTGCCCCCTTTTTTTATTTTAGCTTTTGCATCCATTTTCCAACTCTCATATATTTTTTGCATTGATGATATTTCTTATGACATTAACAATTATGAACAACTGATGATAATGTCAATAATTATGAAGATGGTGATAATGAAGATGACATGAATTGTGATTATTATGATAATCAAAATGATGATAAAGATGATGAGGGTTATAATGACAATGATGATAGAGATGCTAATGACCTTAGAAAATCTTCCCAATTTTTAAATGTTGTCATGGTCATAATCATAATCATTATCTTTAGAGTCATCTTCCAAGTTATCATCATTTGATCATCATTATCATTATTTTCATCTTGGTAATCATCAACAACGATAATGGCATTAATGATGATTATGATGTTCATGACGAAGTTGACAACAATGATGATAGAAATTACATTAATTATGATTATGGGGATGATGAAAATTATAATGATGATGATAATGGTAGTGGTGATGATGATCATCGGTCATCTCTAAAAAATAAAGTTGTCATTTCTCTTGCATATATCATGTGTCCTAACAACCCTTTTTGAGCACTCATAATGTTTTTTGGGTTGATGATATTTCTTACGACACCTATAATTATGAACAATTGATGACAATGTCCATAATGATGATGATGATGATGATGATTATGATGACGACATGAATGGTGATTATGACGATAATGCAATGATGAGATTGATGGTGGTGATGATGATGATAATGAAGATGATGACACTCCCTCTAAACTAGGGAGATACTCATAATGAGACAAAAAAGTACTCTCAAGTTGAAATATTCATATAAGAAGGGATCTGGATTGATAAGAATCAACAATGATTTAAATCATCATAGCCAACATTGTCAAAATAGAAAGGCCTTGACTAACAAGTTATATATCTCCATTAGATCATATCACAATGTTCGGAGGCATAAATTTGGACACCACTGCCTCTTTAGGCACTTATCAGGCATGTCTTCACATGATTATTTCCTAATCCACTGTCATAATATTTGACACCAGGAAATGTCGATCCTCATGACTATTCTTATCTTGGATTAATGTACTTGACTTATGGTGGTTAGTCCTAGTCAAAGCACAAATTCTCAAAGAATATTGGTCCCAGATGTTTATCTAATTCACCATCCTCCCTATTGGTGTCTTTAATAGGCTTACGACTATTAGTCTCGGCCATGGTACATGACAAATGGATAATATGGTGTCAATTCTCACTCCCTCTCAACGAGGGAGGAGACATCCACAAGCATAAGCGTTTCTCAAGAATACCCATCATTTTCATTGGGAATAACATCATTAATTTGTTTTTATCGCATGACACCTTTATGATTAAGCATTCATAGATTTGTGGCAAAATATTTCCCCTTTTTGTCATTTGTGATGAAAGAAAATCAAAAAGTGAAAACCAAAATCATTAAATATACACTATAATGATTTATCTAAGTCTAAACTCTAAGGTTAAAGTGGAAATTTATGTAAATATTATATCTATGAGTTGTTCAAAACTTATGAAAACCTTATTCCCTAAGTCCTATATATAAGAAAAATCAAAAGAAATAAAAATAAGGCCCAATGAATGGTAACTCATGTATTCACACCCTCTTTGGAAAACATATGAATATATACACTCCTAGTCACACTTGATCACATGTTTGTGATGGTTAAATCATGAAGTCCTCTTTTCCCCTTTCATTTTCACTTCATCATTTAAGCACCTAATTGAGGATCTAGGGAATTTTTCTTGCCTAAGGGTTTCATGTCTACTCTTGGTTTACTTATGTCACACTACAATCAATCATGTGACGGAGTGAAATACTTAAGTTTGTGGAGTTATTAGAATAGTGTATTAAGTTAGTCACCACACACACATGTATTACGTGTCATTGATCCACATGTGTGGGTTGGAGACTCATTTCTTGAGAAATTTAATGGATACTACTTTAGGGCCTTGATGGTATATCTTACAAAATCTCTTGGTAAACATTTTGATTCATCCTTTCTGTTCCTCAAGACACTTGATAATATTGAAGTCACTCCCAATAATCCACAGAGATGGGGAGTATAAATTAATTGTGCTGGAAATAGAATTGAGAAATAGAGGTTTTCCATTTGCGATATTGGATTCATAGACATTGGATACATGGTAGTAGTCCTCAATGTCAATTAACTAAAATTATATTGTCATAATGCGAAAAGAGGTAAACATATTGGTAACCTTGATGTCCTGAACATTCCAAATAATAGCCATTCCACCCAAGTATATCTAATCATCAATCACTACTACTTGGAAATTCCTCCCCCATTTTCTAATTGTATGAGGTAGAACCTCACTTAATATTTTTATTTCTTATATCAACATTATTGATGGGTGCTTTGCATACCATTTTTCTTTTAGGAGTATTTGTTTTCCTTTACTATTGAGGTCCCTCATGTTCCATGAGACTATTTTCATGGAGAATTTACATAGAAAGGAAGTATAATGTGACTAAAAAAAACATGTTCCAAGATTTAAGTTATTGGACAATGCCACTTCATGACTCCTATATTTCCTTAACTTGGGACTAAATGGTGAACTTGATAGCCTTAAGGGAAATTAACCAATGAAAATCTCAAAAAGAGGTGACTTTTGACTTTATCACATACAAGTTAATATACTAAAAAAACATCCATAAAAATTTCATCAACCAATGAATCTTAAAAAAAAATATTCAAAACAATTTCATCAAGCAGTGAAGCATTACATTATAAATTACAATCTATAAACCTTTTGGTAACTTTTTGCTAAACCATGTTCAAAACCAACATATTTAATATTAATATTTAACAATAACATGTAAAATAACACATTTTCATAAATTAAATAACATGTTATAAATCCTAAGAAATGTCACTAACATAAAACTAAAAAGCACGCAACTAATGGGAGTGGCCACTCAAGGCCACCATAAGACAATTAATCTATTAAGACAAGGAGTAATGGGGAAATAAATCTACAAAGGTCAAAGGCAAACCTATTTTAACTTTATTGTTTCATTAGGTGCATGTTGAACATCTCAAGATATAATGACGAGAAGAATTAATTTTATTGCATTAAGAAAACCCAAGCACATTCTATAACTTAGTAAGGAAGAGATGTATAATACCCATCTCAGTGACACAACGCATGGCATTAAGTTACTTTTTTATATATAATTTAAACTTATATCATAAAATCACAAATTTAGCATGAATGGATGTTTAAAATCCATTTTTATAAAAAGGAAATATAATTTTTGTTATAAAAAAACTAGAAACTAAATATATTCTTTTAGAAAATGAAAAAATACTAAACTGAATATTAAAAAAAAAAAAAAAAAAACAAACAAACAAACTTAAGCAAATTCTTCTTCTTCAAGAAGAAGAAGAAGAATTTGCTTAAGTTTTTTTTTTTTTTTGTTTTTTGTTTTTTTTTTGAATTCTTTTAAACACCTCCCTCCATTCTAAGAAGCAAAAATAATAATAGAAATAAGGACGGACCAAAAATATTCCTTTCCTTGGTAAGTGTTTCCCACCATTCATTCCACTCACTCGAGTTATTTCATAAAACATAGGTAAGTGTTATTTCACACTCTTTTGGCAAAGCCTATTGAGATTCTCTTATGATATATCTATTCCTTGATGGAGTCCTTGATATATTGGTCAAGTTTTGATTCCTTGGAGATTAATTAGAGCAAAGAAAACATGAGTACTCTTAATTCCTAGTTCAATGCCTCTAATGGTGGACACAAGGCAAGGGAGGGGGTCGTGGTCGTGGTCGTGGTAGTGGAGTTTTCTATTTTACATTATATTTAGGGAGTTCAAAGCAATTTGAATGGAATCATTGTTGTTACTAGGTATAATGGATTAAGTGTGATAATGGATAAAATGAAGTAATTATTTGTGAGCATTTGTTCTTGAACAAACATTAGGATCCATCTTATTATAGAGAAAAGTACATGCATTAAATACAACTCAATATTTCATGTGACATTCATATTGTATGCGACTTATTTTTCATTAAAAACAATTTACCTTTTCATGTAACATTCTTTTTTTGTTAAAATTTCTTCTATTTCTAATCTGAATTACAATTGTAATTTGAAATAAAGCTTCCAGTAAATATTAATTTACCAATTCTACATGGAAATCATAAGAAATATTCACAATATAATATGACGAACAAATGGGTACCTACTTCATATGGATTAAAAAATGCTTCTACTACTTAATGTGAATTACAAGTGTAATCTTAGTTGGATCTCCAATATATCTTAAGCCATATTTTCATTTTATTTTTAGTACTATTAAATGTTATTATGTCCTACCTCATTTTATTATTAGCATTGTAATAAAAATATGCATTTTGCTATAGAATCAGTACTAACATGTAATATTGTTTTTTTTTTTTTCCAGAATGCTATAGGTAATGACCACGAAGATGATGATATAGACTATGTTTAGATTACATAATATATCAAAGATGATGATGATGAGGATGGCGATGGTATTGGTGATGATTATGTGGATGATATTATCAGGATGGTCAGGATGATGATCATGGAAATGATCATGAGGATGAGCTTGGCTATGATTTTCGTGGTGCTAGCTAGCCATGCGTTATTTTTTATATTTAGTTGGATGTCTTAATATGGTAATCATACATTTGAATTTTAGTTTATTTGAATAATTATGATGATACTATAGGTACTATCTTGTTACCTTGTGAATATGTTGAAAATTGTTTACAATTTTTTTATGAAGAATTATTGTGTATGATGAAATTCCTATTTTTTTATGGATGTTGTGAATTTACCTTAGCATAATGATATCTATGAAACATTTCTATTTGGTAATCATAAATTGACTTTTAATTGATTTGATTAAATATGATGATGATATTATCATTTTTATCTTGTTCTTTTATGTATATATTGAGAATTATCAACATTATTTTGATGGAGAATTATTGTGTATGATGATATTACTATCTTTTGATGGATGCTGTGAATTTACCTTAGAATAATGGTGTTCATGAAATATTTTGATATGATAATCACACATTTGAATCTTAGTTGACTTGATTAAGAATGATGAGGATATTATTAGTATTATCTTGTTACTTTATGTATGTGTTGAAAACTGTCAATGTTTTTTTATGGAGAATGATTATGTATGATGACATTACTACTTTTGGATGTAATGTTGTGAATTTACCTTGGAATAATGATATCTGTGATAAATGTTGATTTAGTAGCAGTATATGTATATTGAAAATTGTCAATGATTTTTTGATGGAGAATTGTTATATATGAGGATACTTCTATATTTTTTATGAATGTTGTCAATTACCCTTAAATTTGTTTACAAATACTAAGTTATGAATTTGAATTGTGATATATTCTTAAATGTGTTATACATGAAAATACCTATTCATCATCTTGGAGGAGAATACTATGTTGTTGGTTGAAATACCTCTTTCTCCTAAACTATATAAGCCTATAATACAAGTTATGTACCATGAGGACTACAATATCCTAGTCTATAACAAGTTGTCCCCTTCATTTAACTTTTGTTACCAAAATAATAACCACTAAGAAAAAATTAAGAAACTAATAAAATAATGCCATGTAGACAATTTTTTAATATATCATTTTTATTATTCTTTTACCAAAATTACCCAAATAAATGTCACATTTATCAAAATAATTGTATATGTATTTTATATTTAAATTAATATATTAGCACAACATTTAATAAAATTTAAATTAAAAAAGCAAATTCAAAATTTAAAGGAAATTTAAATTTAAATTTAAATTACCCAAATAAACGTCACTTTTATAAAAAATAACCGTCTACATGTATTTTATATTGAAATTAATTTATTAACACAAGATTTAAGAAAATTTAAATTTAAAAGGAAAATTTAAAATGTAAATTTAAGATACTCAAATAAATGCACTTTTATCAAAATAACCATATATTTATATTTTATATTTAAATTTATTTATTTAACACGCCATGATTTACCCTTCATTAAAAATATTCTAGATATTCTAACTTTTATAGATTAAGATATTAATTTTATTTTTAATATTTAATATAGTTTTGGGTCACTTGGGCAAATAAATTAGGTAAGTTATATTATTAAAAAAAATCCACTGCATAGTCACACCTATATGTCTTTTAAATTTTAAAGGATTTTGATTGGCTTACACATTATGACATGGAAATTCAATGTTAACATTTTAAAATGAAAATTCCTCCAATGCGAGGAAAAAAGCTCGAGTTAACTAGAATTTGACACTCTTGTTCACTTTCGGAAACTCATATGGTGGAATGTGATCTCTTTGTCCTCATCTTTAGATTTTTCCTAAAAATAAAAGCATACAAAAGTGGGAAAGAGCCATAAAGCATGGGGAAGCTTTTTCCTAAGCACAAAAGCATCTAAAAAGTGGAAAATACCATTTTTATATGAGGAAACATTATTCACCCAAAATCTTTTGCCAAAATTGAAATAATGAGGAATTTGGGAAATCTTCGTAGCCTTCACTTTCCTATATATTGGAGGCTTGGCCATTGAGGAAATGATGGGAATTCATGTATTGTCATGTTGTTGAAATCTATATTGAGAGGGAGAGTTTTGGAGCTAGGAGTTGGGGGAGGTGTTGTATGGTTGTAACTTTCCTCCAACTCCTTTATTAATATAGATTATTCGTTCTTCCTTCCATATGCTACTATTCATTCTTTACTTATCCTATTTAACTAATGAATGTATGGGATTTTGGTTTATATTTATTTATTCAGTAATATTTATATGTTTATGATAGTTTCAATTATCAAGATATTATGTTGTGAAGTTTTCTTTGTTCTCTCTCTTGTGTGTAGGACCAAGATTTGGAGCTATCTAGGAGCGCTTCCCAACTACACTAAAAACTCCAACAAGACCTGCATGCGAGGACTCACATGAATTCATTCTTTTTTTCTTAATCTATACTCTACATCTTGATCTACTAAGAATCCTGAGCCCTAAAACAACCTTTCTCTTAATCAGTCTATCTTAGGTTTCTAGGATAAATTGAGAGGGTTTTATGTTCATTTAACTGTGCATTAAATCCTACAGCAAAATGAGATATAGAAACTGTAATATATTTCACTATGTAATAAAATTAGTAAACTGGAAGTAAAAGTAAAACTCTAAACAAGAAGCCAAAAGTGGATGTAACCATCGATGCAAAATTGGGAGTAGAATTGGATGTTAAACTAGCCATTAAAACAAGATGCAAACAATGAGACAAAAAGGGTTTTAAAGTAGAATTAAAAAAGGGTGTAAAACTAGACACAAAGAAGGGAACAAAATAGGGCATACAAAAAGATACCAAATTGGGCGCAAACAAGGATGTAAAAATGGACACCAAAATGAGGATGAAAATAATGGTGTAAAATTAGGATGAAAAATTGGGTGCAAAAAGGATGTAAGAAAAGACACAAAACAAGAAGCAAAATGGGACTAAAAAATGGTGAAACTAAGGATGCCAAAAATGATGCATAACTAGATGAAAATTCAGACTAAAATCTAGGTGCAAAATAAGATGCAAATGTGGACACAAAATGTGGCATAAAAAAGGATGCAAATTTGGATGCCAAAAAGGATGCAAAATTAGACACCAAAAAGGATGCAAAATTGGACATAAAAAATGGTGAAAAATTGGACATAAAAGTAGAAAAAATGGTGTGAAAATAGGCATAAAATGGCTCAAATTTGGATGCAACATTGGATGAAAATGAGGTGCAACAAATGATTCAAAACTTGGTGCAAAAACAAATGCAAACATAGACGAAAAAAATGGCTCAAAATTGAATGTAACATTAGACACAAAATGGGATTCAAAGGTGGACGCAACACATGGTCCAACATAGGGTGAAAATTTAGATGCTCAAAAGGATGCAAGAAATGTTATTAAAAATGATGTTAAATTGGATGCAACAAATGATGCAAAATTAGGTGCAAAATAAGATGCAAAAAAGGGAGACAAATGAAACGAAAAAGTGGATGAAAAAAATGGTGCAAAAATGGATGAAAATTTTGGCACTAAATCAGATTCAACATATGGTGCAAAATTAGATGCAAAAAATGGTGTTAAAAAAGGCAGAAAAATTGATGCAAAAATAGATGTAAAAATAAGTACAAAATTAGAAGAAAAAAATGGCATAAGACTAGATGCAAAAACTGGCACAAACTCGATGCAAAAAAAGGCACTCAATCAGATGCAAAAGATGGTGTAAAAATCGATGCAAATTATGACACAAAAATAGAAGCAAAGAATGGCACAAAACAAGAAGCAAAAAATGATGCAAAAATAAATGCAAAAAATGGCACAAAACTAGAAGCAAAACTTGTTGTAAAACCAAATGCAAATCGTGGTGCAAAATATGATGCAAAATTTGGCTTAAAAAGAAGATGCAAAATTTGGTGCAAAAAAGGATGCTTTAAAAATTGTACAATAGAGCCAGATTTAGCACCAGGCTGATCATCCCAATGGAGAGAAAAATACACTAAAATCTGGTGCTAAATCTGGCGTAAATTGCCTGTCTTGTTGTAGTGGTTTCTGCTTCTATAAATTGATGATCAACGTAGAGGAGGTTATGTATTATGCATGTTCCGCTTATAAGTGTATAATCAGGATAATCTCTGTGAATATGTGTCATATTATTCAAAATTTCTACATGGTATCAGAGCTGCTTGATTTGTAGAAGAGATTTTTACAGGATATCAAGCGAGGATTGATCATCAGATCTACTATTCAGGAAGCGTTTACTCTCTATTTCTTCAGGCAGAGTCTGTAATCGGGCCAGGTAGCCTCTGGATTCATCCTTCCTTTGGAAGGTGAGATATCCGGTGAATGCCCATACAGTCAATCTCTGTACGAGAAATATTGTGTTCTCACGAATCTTAGATCTGAGGCGGTTGAGTTGGTTGCTGGTGGAATTCGAATTTGTAGCAGTGTTTTCTTGGTGGCAATGCATCAATGTCTTTCAATGGATTGCGATTGGAGTATGCTCTTGAGGACAGCTCAAACTATATTGCATGGAAGGACAGGATGGAGGCAGTATTGGATGATAACGGGCTAAAGGGGTTCATAGATACGGATGTCCCAAAGCCTACTGATGCTACTCAAGCTGATGCTTGGCAAAAGAAGACCGCAAAATGTCGAAGGATTCTGTTGGAGGGTGTGAAGGATCACATTGTGTCCAGCCTCCATGGAAAGGCTACTCCATATTTGATGCGGAAATCATTAACAGAATTATTCCAAAGCAATAGCGATCAGAGGAAGCTGGCACTCAAAGATAAACTCAGAAACATCAAATGCGAGAAGGGTGACAGTATGCCCTAGTATCTCACGAGGTTCACTCAGTGTCGAGATGAGCTGGGAAGTGTGGGGGTTATTGTCGATGATGAGGACTTGGTGAGCTTGGCTCTCCTTGGTCTTCTGAAGATTTGGCATTCCTATCAGGACTCTGTCAATGTTCGGGAGAAATTGCCAGGATGGGAAAGACTGTGGTCAGATCTTGTGCAAGAGGAGATTAGACAGAGCACCAGAGACGGTTCTTCATCCATGCAGGATGAGGAGAACTGTGCCTTAGCGAGTAAGGCGAAGAAGGGGAAGGGGAAGGTTTATCTTTCCGAATCCAGTGCTTCCAATGATGGGAAGAAGGTTGACAAGGCGAAGGTGAGATGCTTTCGTTGTCATGAGTTGGGTCATTATGCTACTAATTGCCCAAAGAAGAAATCCAAGAAGGGATCCGGGGAAGGATCTGAAGGTGAGGCACTTGCTTCACAGTTTGAGTTGGATTTCACACTCTTCGCATGCATGGTTTCATCCATGATGGGA
The DNA here is from genome assembly GCA_031772625.1 of Pinus tabuliformis. Classification (NCBI taxonomy): domain Eukaryota; kingdom Viridiplantae; phylum Streptophyta; class Pinopsida; order Pinales; family Pinaceae; genus Pinus; species Pinus tabuliformis. Next base: position 1,118,519,853 of record CM062820.1, read on the forward strand.
AGTGGTTGGTTTCTTGATAGTGGAGCTTCTTTCCACATGACCGGTGACAAAAGTTTGTTCAGTACTTTGGAGGAGAAAGATCTCCAGATACTCATAGGGATGGGTAATGATGAGAAGTATAGTGTCTCAGGTGTAGGCACGGTTATTTTTCAGAGGGAGCATGGAGCTCGCCTTACCTTGACCGATGTCAAGTATGTATCAAGACTGAAGAGAAACTTGGTGTCGATCGCGATGTTGGAAGACAGAGGCTATGATGTGGTCTTCAGTAAGGGAAAGGTTTTCCTTAGACACATCATCACTAGACAGGTGAAGTAGATTGGTTCACGGGTCAAGAACCTGTATGCTCTTGAGGTTCAAGATGCATGCAAAGCCTTGAGTAGCGAGGCAATTGATGGAGACTTGGTGGTTGAGAGGGAGCGTATATTACCGCTCAACATGCAGAGCCAGAAGAAGTCTCAGACGATTGCAGAGGAGCCACGATTGGTGCAGCAGCTTCAGGAGGTTGTGGAGGAGTGACAACAAGGGAAGCTGAGAAGAGATCGAGTAGAGACATCTACTCATGCAGAGACCTCCAGTAGGGGGAAACTTCGAGCCAGGTGGGATGAGGGATCGCATGTAGCCATACCTCTAGGTAGGAGGTGGGGTGATGTGGATTGATTGTCCCAAGGAGGAGGAGCAGGATCCTTGAGGTACCCAACCTCTTGGATGAGACCTTGCTACGGGAGCCCCAGATGTGTAGTAGCAGGAACTGACTGATTGGGTAGAGACAGATGCAGATGGAGTGGCAGAGAGAGCGACAGTGCAAGGAATCCCAGGACAACGCATAGCTAGCAGGCTGCAGCAATGCGAGAGGCACAAGTGTTTTGCACAGTGCTAGGTGGCACAGAGAGGTGTGCAATGGTGCGAGATGCATGGAGATGTTGCAGTAGCGCAGATGTCAGAGAGGGAGCACTTGTCAGCAGTAGGTAGAGCTTAAGCATCAGAGGGTGTTTCTAGCCCAACAAGGAGGTTAGTTGGGAGGTGCAGTGCGGATGCAATGCTGGGAGATAAAACTAGCAGCAGCACGGATGCAGTCAGAGATCAAAGTGACAGAGGCTAGATCAGTCAGATACTGAAGAGCACAGAGATGCAGAGTCTTCAGTCGATAGAGGCAATAGCAGTCAGAGACTTTGATGACAGAGCAAGTGGACCGGCCAGATGTGTTGCATGGAGAACATTCCAGAGTTTCAGGATCGGGTTTGAGAGGAAGCCTTTCTTGTTGAGAGGGAGTGTTGAAAAGTGTGCAACAAGAAATGCTTGTTGAGATTGCAACAAGATGATGGAGCTTAGTGGAAAGGAATCGCCTTCACTAAGTGGGCCCGCAGGCAAATTATGGCGCAAGTTCGATTTTTGGATCCCAGCAGGGATGATCACAGCAGGAGTGACCACAGCAGGGATGATCACAGCATGAGTGATCACAGTATGGGTGATCACAGTATGGGTGATCACAGTATGAGTGATCAAAGTCTATTTTTAGACTGGTTGTCAAAAATAGAAAAGTCAAATATTATTGTCTCATAATAATATTTGGACTATAAACTTGATCTTATTCTCTTGGAGCACTTCAGGATGAGCTACGGATGTGGTACATGCAGATCCCAGAAGGAAATATGTGGTTACCTATGGGATGACTAATATTTGCATGTAGGACTTTAGTTAAAACTCAAGTGAGTTGAGTTTAGTGGACTGGAGGTGCAGTTGATGGAGTTGTGTTCAGTTTAGCTTTGTTAAACTAGTTGTATTTAGTCTAACTGATCAATAGACTAGAGATGAGTTGGGTGAATTAGTTATTAATTAATTCACAAGTTATTAACTCATAATGAAACTATAGAATACATCAGTTAACTCAGTTGCATGTCAGTGCATGTTTAGTTCAGCAGGGACAGGTGTTAGAGGATCAGATTGCTATCAGTTGTGACTATAGCTGTGCATGATGATTTTCATAATCAGAGGGATTGAGTATGCCAATGAATTGACCAATACCAAGAATTGTAGCCTGTGCTCACGTCCAACATAGTGTGAGTGATTATTTGCAGGTCAAATATGAGTTTGGTAAACCATTCTCATCAGTTCTTGAGCAGGTATTGAGCAGTGGAGGCAGGCAAGCAGCGGGGGAGATTTGGAGATCAAATCTGAGCTGTAATGTGTGTAGCATGAGGAGATAGTATTGAGTACTTGGGATGAGTATTGTACTATGTATTGTTACATGATTCAATCAATATAATATACAGATAGTTGGGGTTTTTAGCGAGATGCTTTCTCCGGGAAAATACTGTGTTGATATGTGTGATTGATGCTTCTATGTGCGCCTGTGAATGTTTCCGCTTCTGTAAATTGATGATCAACGTAGAAGAGGTTATGTATTATGCATGTTCCGCTTATAAGTGTATAATTAGGATAATCTCTGTGAATATGTGTCATATTATTCAAAATTTCTACACAAAGTAACAAAGAATCACACATGAAGATACTCTGATGAAATTGCTTTTCTATTCCTTAGAAAAAGATGCACGATATTGGTATAAAACCTTGCCTCGCTCCAATATTTTCTCCTTGAAAACTTTCCATGTTGTTTTTATCTCTCATTATAAGACTTTGTATTCTTCTGAGTTTCTCTTTGAGAGTTGTTGTGATCATGCTGAAGTTAAAGAGTGCTTTGAAATTCAAGATGATTATTAGACTGAAAATGGTAAAATCATGAATGGAGTTGATGAGGGTATTTATGAAACGGAAAAAACATATTTCAAGAAATAAAAAATGGATATATATATATATATATATATATATATATATATATATATATATATATATATATATATATATATATATAGATATATCCAATCAACTCTTGGTAATCTTCAACATATTGATTATTCAAGAAAGCAATGAAAGAAGATGTCTCGCTGGAGATGAAGAAGGATTCGAAAATATTTCTCAAGAAATTGACTTCCAGATTTGCACCAAGAACCATCTTTCAACAATTATGAAAAAGGAGAAACGATCAAGTTGCAAATTCACCCTCAGAGGTCTTATTTTGTAATTTTTGATGCTGCTCCTATTTATGATTTAGATGAAGAGTCATGGACATCTGCACAAGAAGAGGAACCTAATAATAAAGTTAACGAAGAGACTCTGGTCTATGACTCATATCATCCAGAGGAGGAGCCTAGTGTTATTCTTCAAGAAAACTAGATCGCAAGAAAATGTCATGAAGGAATTGATACAAAAGTTTTTTGCTTCAAGGAAGAAAATGCGGTCCCTAAAACAAAGGTAAGCAACCTACAATCATTTGACCATATGCATTTCTTTTTAAAAAGAAATCGACATTTTTCTAGAAAGTCCAAAGTTGAAGAATCAAGGAATAAAAATGGCTGTCGTGTAGAGAAAGGTATCTCCAACTGGCATAAGGAATTCTTAATTAAACTTTTTATGATGTATTTCGCTGAGCAATTACAAGATCTGAAGTAACTTTTGATATTGTTGACCAAAGTGATTTATGCTCTCATACATTTTATGACCCATTAGGATATTATATGGAAATTTTCTTTGGTCGACAACCAATATCAATATGTGGGTATGTGTTACATGTTTTATCTGAAATTTTTTTGTTATCCATTTCTTTTTTTTTACAAGATCCAAGTCCAGGGAGCATGTATAAGTTCCAACACCCAAATGTTGGGTTGTCACCATTGGAAATCAGATTTCACTTGATTAAAATCAGAGGGTTTGCAAATAGTAGAACTGTTGTACTTAAATAAGCTCAACCATAGAGCATTTAATTTTCAGTTTGTAGACGTTTAATTTCAGTTTTCCAGCTTATGAATAAAGGCTAATTATTCAGAGAGTAAGTCTATTGGGATATTTCACATTGGAAGCAATTTCAGAGAATTTGAATCCATACCAAACCAGGCTACTGTCCTACAGTTCTCGGTATTTTGCAGGCAAAACATTGCCCCCAATTGGAGCCAATGTTGTAGCTAAATCCTGCATTATGAAAATGATATAGTTTCTAGATTTAAGACCTTTGTGGTTTATATCTTTTGATTTAGAAGCCGGAGAACCCGCAGTATTAACCATTTCTTTTATCAACGTTTCGAATCCCAATTGGGATCCATCATCAGGACAAACTTGAATGAAGATAGTAGAAGAGCTTTAATGAGGGTTTAAATAGTTTTTAATAGAGTTGATTCACCTATGCTGCTGAATATGTCACTGTCTATGCTGCACACTGTTCCACACTTAAACGGATTCTCTACACTGTCTGCATTAATCCACGCATTAATGTTTTCTAGAAAACTACTATTGTTCAGTGAAATGGTTTCACCAGAGCTGTCTGCGCTGTTTATAGTCCACAAAGAAGCGTTTTCACTGCTGACTGGTCTATTACTAGCCCTTGATGGAACCGCGCTGTCATTCAACGAATTTGAATTGCCTACGATTGTTCTTGCATTATTTTCTTTATCAACTGCTGTAACCAGGTTCTTTAACACGTTTGCTCTTGATTTTCCATCGGGTATTGTAGAGCTTAATACTTCTGAACCTGCTGCATATGACCTATTTAATAACTTCAACAACTTTTTGCGCTGTCTGGTCTGGGCAATGTGTCCTTCATTGCTAGCTTTTAGAGCAGCCCTGGCATCAATTATAGACCAAAGATCTTTTTGGATGCTGTTGGCTAGCTTTAGATGTGCTGAGAGGGTTGAGCATCCAAGACTATCTAGAGAAGCCCTAACCTTCTTAATCTCTGCCCGAACTAGAGTGATGCTTAGCTGAAAAAATGCCTTGCTATTAAATTTGTTATGTAATCTATGGTTAATTTGCGCAAATGAGGGAATAAGATTATTGTCATGACAATATTTAAGAAATTGAAGGTCTGCAGCTCTTCTTGCTATCTTCACCCTAAATTTTTTGAGTAAATTGATTTCACTCCATGTATCCCCTCCGCATAGGGAAATGATTCTGGATTTAAGACCTCTGTGGTTTATATCTTTTGATTTAGAAGTCGGAGAACCCACAGTATTAACCATTTCTTTTATCAACATTTCAAATCCCAATCGGGATCCATCATCAGGACAAACTTGAATGAAGATAGTAGAAGAGCTTTAATGAGGGTTTAAATAGTTTTTAATAGAGTTGATTCACCTATGCTGTTGAATATGTCGCTGTTTGTGCTGCACAATGTTCCACACTTAAATGGATTCTCTACACTGTCTGCGTTAATCCTTGGATAAGGAGGACTATGTTAGTAAGATGAATGAACACCTTAGATGTGGAAGTTACAAGAAGCTGAATAATAATCCCATTCCCAAGATTATGAAAGAAGTAAGGAAGACAATTGCAGATTCCAACCTTGATGATAAGTTAAAGAAGAAATTAATTCCTTCTTGCGAAACCATCCCAAGAATTTATGGTTTACCAAAGATCCATAAAGAGGGTGTTCCTCTTAGACCTATAGTCAATACCATTGGCTCCCCTACCTATGAGCTCGCTAAGTACGTCGCTAGAATCCTTAGACCCCTTGTTGGGAATACTGATTCTTTCATTAAGGACTCTCAGGACTTTGTGAACCTTATTAAAAATGAGAGGTTAGACCCTGACGACATCCTTGTTAGCTTTGACGTAGTATCCCTATTCACCAAGATCCCTCTTGATGAAGCCATTCAGGTTATTAAAGATGTTACTGATCCAGGAACAACAAAACTGGCAGAAATTTGTTTACGATCGACTGTTTTCACCTTCCAAGGAGAATATTATGAGCAGACATCTGGAGTGGCAATGGGATCACCCCTTTCACCAATTGTAGCCAACTTATACATGGAATACTTTGAAAAGAAAGCCCTTGAATCATACCCTTTGAAGCCAGCTTGGTGGAAGCGATTCGTCGATGATACTAATATAAAATGGACTCATGGTAAAACAGAGCTTGACAAGTTTTTTATTCATCTTAACTCTATCTCTCCAGAGATAAAATTCACTATGGAGCTTGAAGAAAACATGAGCATCCCATTTTTAGATGTGCTCATCATCAGAAAGAATGATGGCTCTTTGGGTCATAAGGTTTTCAGAAAGTCAACCCACACTGAAAACTACCTCCACGCTGATTCCCACCATCACCCAGCCCAGAAGTTTGGTGTTCTAAACACTCTTGCCATCAGAGCCCTTTGAATTTCTGACTCTGAGCATTTGGATGAAGAAAAGAAGCATTTAGTCTCAGCTTTTAAAGGTATAGGCTACAATGAAAAAGAAATTAAAGCAGCTATAAAGAAAGCTGAAGGAAAGGTGCTATCTCATAAGCCTAAGGATCAAGACCAACCTCAGTATGGGAGGGTTTTTCTTCCTTATATTCAAGGAGTGACTGATAAAATTGCAAAAATCCTTAAAAAGAAAAACATAATCACGCAATTCTCAGCACCTGGAACTATTAGGCAAAAGATGAGGTCTGTCAAGGATAATATTAATAGACAACAGCTTAAGGGAGTCTATAAAATAGATTGCTCATGTGGAAAAAGTTACATTGGCGAAACAGGTCGATCCTTGCAGACTAGACTCAAGGAACATGGAGCTGACATTAGGAATGAAAGGTCTCGAACCTCAGCTCTTGCAGAGCATTCCTCAAAAACCAAGCACCATGTCTGCTTGGAAAACACTTCAATTATCGCTCGTGAAGATAAACATCACAGGCGGAAGATCAGAGAAGCTCTTGAAATTATCAAACATCCACATAATCTCAACAGGGACAATGGTATTGAGATTAGTGGTAGCTGGCTTCCCTTAATCAGAAAGATTAAGAACGACAGTACATCTCAGGTAGAGCTTAGCAGGTAAATTAGCAATCAATGGTTAGTTGCTTCTCTATTAGGTATTAATTAGAACATTAATATTATTAGTTATTAATTATTATTAATACATTAACTTTATTTATTGTTAATTATTAATTATTATTAATACATTAATTTAATATTGTAAGATTACTAATTATTATTATCTCACTAAAATTAATATTATTAATAAATATTAGTTATTTATTATTATTAACATTTTAACATTAATATTATTAATACTTACTAGTTCATAATTAATAATTAATAATTATTTATTAATTAATAATTTATTATACATTAACTTAGTAATTATTAGGTATTAATTATTAATAATTAGTATTAAATTCATTGACATTACCATTATTATTAATTATAAATTATTATTAACACATTATTATTATCATTTTTATTAGTTATTAATTATCAATTATCAATTCATTATTATTATTATTAACTATTAGTTATTGATTATCTATTATTAGTTATTAATCATCGATTATTATTAATACATTAGCATTACTATTATTATTTATTATTAATTATTAATTATTAATTATCATTATTATTAATACATATTAATTATCATTATCACTATTTATTATTACTATTATTTATTAGTTATTAATTATTAATCATTATTAATACATTAACATTAATATTATTATTGAGGTTAATAGTATTATTTATATTTAATAGTAATAATAATAAATTAAAATTATTCACTTATTATTATTAATATATATACACTGAATATTAACTCAAATAATAAATGTGTTATTATAATTTTGAACAAATAAAAATACTAATAATAATAATAAAATGATTTAAACAAACAATCGACTAGCAGACATATTTCTATTAAAAACTATTTAAACCCTCATTAAAGCTCTTCTATTATCTTCATTCAAGTTTGTCCTGATGATGGATCCCGATTGGGATTTGAAACGTTGATAAAAGAAATGGTTAATACTGTGAGTTCTCCGGCTTCTAAATCAAATAATATAGTTTTTCCAGGCATGAAATGTTGAAAAGAAGGCATTGAGTCTTCGAGTTCCTTACCGCCTTGCAAGGAGGACAACATCCTCATCAAACCTATGATATCATATAAGTGGTCCATTGGGCATCTTTGCATCGTAATTCAAATCCTTTTGTCAAAGTTCATGTTATATTCAAGCGGGCCACTTTGCATGCAAATCCTTTTGTCAATATTCATGTTATATTCAAACCTTGACCTTCCTATGTTCATCACTTATTGTCCAGAATCTTGACCTTCCTATGTTCATCACTTACTGTCCAGAATCTTGGAAATATGTTCCCAAACCTTTGGGATTTGGATGATTATTACTATGTTCTGGTCCAAAAACTTGGAAATATGTTCCCAAAACCTTTGGTATTCGGGTGATTATAACTTTAAAAAGATTAGTCTACATATATACACTTTGCCCGGCCTCACACATTTCGGATCCGGCACTATGACTTTTATCCTACCTAAATATCTATTCACTTATATCACTTATTGTCCAGAATCTTGGATCCCTGTAGCAGGCCAACAAGTCTCTCAGGTAGGCCTTTGAAATACTCAGTTTGAGCGATGCTGTGGGCATTGGCAGCGAGAGTTGTGGTGTGACGTGAATGAATCCAAGAAGTTGCAGCACAAAAGCCCCCTCGATCTGATTTCCCTGTTCCTCGTACGCCTCTCAGCTGACAAACTAGCTTTAAAGCTATTAGTGGAGCTGATTCCATGCAGCGTCCAAAATTTCAGTATCAAGAAACATGCAGTCGACAATTGAGAGATGGGAGTTTATATGCCACGTTATCTTCTCATGTCTCTGGAATCAACGTATATAGTAAAATATATAAACATACCCTTCTGGTTGGCATTTCTATTTAGTGTTGACATTTACACCAATTTTATCATTTGATGTTTACTTTATACAATGATTTTGGATTTTTGGTATATCAGATGTTACTTTTAATTGAACTCAGGGATGGTGAAGTGATTTTGGATTGTCATTTTATGGACATGGACACGAATTTAGGTTGAAATTAGTTTAGAGAATGGTTTTTTAACAACTTTTATCTCAGGTGTGAGTGGAAATAGTTTATTATTTTATGATATTTAGAAGATTGAAAATGTTTTTTTTGGGTTAATAAAGTTATTATAAATTTGAATTTTATTTTAAATATTTCTATTTAAGTTTATATATATATATATATTTTTTTAATAATAATAAATTTTGCTTAATTTGACTTTTTAAAGTTATTTTTCACATATTAGATTATATCCACAGTTACATTGGTATAACTCCTACCTATTGGAGACGTACCCCATGTTCTCACATTTTTGGGAGTTCGGGAGTTGAGAGGAAACATTCCAAATTTGTGGGGAGTTTCAGGAGATATTTTGGAGCTTTTAGGGAGCTTCACTACAACATATTTTGACGTTTTGTGTACATATTTTGAGCTTTCCTGTTTCGAGTACTTATTTTGAGACACATTGGAGAGATGTACCCCATGGAGTTTGGGAGCTGGGAGGAAACATTCCAAAATTGTCAGGAGTTTCAATAGATACTTTGGAGCCTTTTGAGAGCTTCACTGCAACATATTTTGACGTTTTGAGTACTTATTTTGAGCTTTCATGTTTCGAGTACCTATTTTGAGCACGAAATGTACCATTTGTTTATTTTCTAAGCAATACATGTCATGTGAGGGGGCTGGATTGCTTGAGCTCTATAAAATGATAGAGACATGGAGATGGAGCAAAGGTTTTACAATTGTGAGTCATTCGAAGGCAACTTTTGTTGCAAATCTTGAAATTTAACAATTGCAAATGAAATAAGTCTACTCTCTTGTAGCCTATCTTGAAACTTTAATGATAAGATTCAACGAATTACAATGATAGTTACAAAGAGAAAAAGTAGTGTGTTACTCAGATTCATTTTATAAATTTCCAAGCTTGAATTTTGAAGTTGAATATAATATAGTATTGGTACTAGAGAGCCTCCTTACAGAGGGAGCACTGATCCAGGTCTCACTGTGCGGATGATCAATCTTGTTTTGTAGGGCAATACTACTTGGAGGATACTTGGAGATAACTCTGTGGAGTGGTTGTATAAGTAGAATGCATTGCCTCTAGATTTTGTTATCTGGTGGCGTCAATTGTGATTGGGACTTATTAGATGCAATCACTCTGTTTCTCTTCCAATCTGCTTCCATTACCTAAATAAACAAATTGCGCTAATTTCTATATGACTAGTTCTCTTGCATGAATCCTTTTGAGATGATAAGTAATTCGACATAATATATTATAATATTCCAGCAGAATATGAACACAATTCAAGTTCATGCAAAAGCATCTTACTTCACCCCTTGATGTCCTTTTCATTCATGTACTAAGATATATCTTTCGTTATATGAATATTTTGGTTTTTATTTATTTCGTTTTATGTTGAATGGTTTGTTCGATGATTTGGACATAAGTTTAGTTTGTTCTTAATGTATGATTCATATATTAGTTGGTTTGCTCGGAATTTAATTTTCATTATGTTATCGATTTAAATGTTATAATTGAGAAAGATAAAAGATGAAATAATTTGTAGAGTAAAAATTGTTCCATTGATATCCAATTCTATTTACCATTAGTGTCCCAATCTATCTAGCCTTGCACAATTTGATTAAAACATCTCCTAATGAAAATATACCTATATTAATCATGAAAACCACACACATTTGTATTTGTTTACGATTTATCTCTTTGATTCTCTACGAATTTATACAATATTTGGTATCCATGAGAAACATGTGAATTGAATGGGCATAAAATCACAATTATCTAAAGAGCCACATACACCAGTACGCTATCCATTACACTATCCATGCTCTGGACATTATGTTTGCAAATATGAATCATTGAGACTTATATATATAGCAGTGATTTGTGGTATGGATTGATTAAGTATGTGGGTGGGAAAATTGAAACTTAAGGGTTACTCATTAAAGTGATGTGAAGACTAAAAAGTATTTTAACATTAAAATGGAAGGATACTTAGGCATAATTAACTCGAACAAATATTCAAAATGGAAGGAAACTGAGGGACAATTAACTCGGATTAGAGTGGGAACGTGGAAGTTTCCAAGAAATACCAACTTTGTACAAAGTATGACCCATAATTTGATGTTTTACCCTCCATTCAAGACCACCAAAATTGCTCTTGTTATCCAAAAATGGCCACAATCATATGAAATTCTCATGTTTAACACTGTCATTTGCTTCTGGAAAAATGTCACAATATATTAGTACTCACGTCATTATTTTTCTTTACGAAAAGTAAATACATGGAATTTTCAAGTAATGCCCTATCAACTAAGTTTACAGAGAATCAAATTCTAACTAACATATGGTGGTAAACTCGATTCACATCTACCACTCTAAAGATGCAGCCCATTCCAAACTATTTACCAATCACTTTGTTGGTAGTCACTTCAATCAAGGTATTTATGAAATTTTAAATTTCATTTTATTGAGGTAGTATTGATAATCATTGATTTTTCAAAGCAATTTTGCACTGTTTTATGTTTTTAACATTTTACACCAAAATCTTGGGAAACAATTATATTTTTCATTTAAACTAGAATATTTTTCAAAAACCTTTGCCACTTCAAACTTATGTAGCTCTCTCGTCGTAACGATCTTTGAAGATTCTGCCAATTCATTCGAAATTTATTAATGGCATTATATGTGATCCAATTGATTTTTGGCACTGATAATCAATGTGCTTCTTTCAGAATGATTCTAATTAATTAATTATTTTATTCTCGTCAAAGTTCTTTCATGTACTAATTCTTTATATAGAAAAAATCTTAGGTCAAAAAGAATATCATTCTTTCGTATGTTAATTCAAATTGAGTTCGAGTCTCTGTTGGAGAAGATGTTGCTCATGCATAGATAAACTCACTTGTCGATAAAACTAGTAAACTCTTACAAATACTAATAAACGCACACCAAATAGAGGCATAGAGATTGTCAACGCTCTTGAGAGATTTCTTACTAAGACTCCCAATGTATATATGTCAAAAAATTTAAAATATATGATTTTGTTCTTGATGTTAAATGGAATTCAATTGAAATTTAATTTAATTTAGTTATCGAATAAACTAAAGTTTTGTTTTTTCTTGAATACTCAAATTCATAATTAACGGTGAATAGATTTTAAAATTTAAAATATATGATTTTGTTCTAGATGTTAAATGGATTCAAATAAAATTTAATTTTAATTTAGTTACCAAATAAGCTAAAGTTTTGTTTTTCTTGAATACTCAAATTCATAATTAATGGTGAATAGACTTTTATTTTTTGGAAAACTTGGAGTAAATAATGTCCAAATCATCAAAAGTCAAAACTGTCCATTGTTACTTAGTCGCTAGCATTTATCAGTGCACAGAAAAAACATATATTAAACACATTTAAAAAAAATTAAAACCTCCTAACCATTTTCATATCAATGAAATGGATCTTTCACGGTTTGTTATTTTATTGTTTGAGCTTCCTTATACAAAACATGTATATAGATATATATATGACAATGACTAACTTTCAATTTGTGTAGCTTGAAATTACATCCTTCATTTTATTTTCAAGCTTTTTGTTTTGATGATCTTCCTTTTCATATTATGTATTTTCTCTTACGCTGTTATACCATTGTTATCTGTTATTTGTGTGATTGAAAATTCCATCGTTAAATGCTATGTTTTATCATAGTTACATGTCGTCTCAAATGACAATTTTCAATTTGAAACAAATTAGTCAATAATTGGCTTAAATACTTCACCAAAGTTCATAAATGTAATTTATGAAAATAAAATACAATACCTATGCCAGATCTATGACGTAATTTATCAAAATAAAATACAACATCTATGCCAGATGTATGAAGCATCCTATAATTTTCTCCCATGATGATATTCTTCTTTTCATAGGCTTTCATTTATTTTTTATTAGTTATTTCGGAATCATAACTTTGTATTTTGCCCCTCTTCCTATATAGAATTCCACGCAGAGCGATTTACGAAGGAGTTAGCAACAATGAACCTCGTTAAAGCCTACAAAGTTTCTTTCCCCTCACTTAAGGATTATGTATGAATTTTCAGGAATGTATTATATTGAACTTTGTGAGAAACCAATGATAAATTGATGAATATCGAATCTAGGGGTCCCTCACTTCAATCCCTTGATGGCTCCAATTCGGAAGCATATGGGTTATGGCTCATAAAAGTTTGGCTCTCCTCAATAATATTTGTACCATGAACTCATAACCTTCTTCTAAACCCTAACTTTGGATTTCGCCTCCATCCAAATAATCGACATCGCACTGTTACCTCAGCAAGAACTACATCCTCACATTTCCACATTACTCTCTCCGATGGAACACATTAACACCAAACTCTGCTACCATATGCATATACTAGACAAGTTGCATTTGAAGGCACCCAAGTCGGCTTGATCATTATGCTTTAAAAAGTAGCTTACATAATCTTCCAAAACTCTTCGAAAGGACCAAAATGTGCCTGGACTCCTTTTTTTTTTTTCATTTCACTCTTCTTGTATTACACAAAAAAAACTAATGGATTCTACATTAATTTCTTCTTCTATCTTTTACACAAGGTCCATAAGAGTTCTTGAACTTGAAGTTGTGAGACACAAAGTAGTGCTAACTAAAGACTCATCAACACTACTACATGCAAAGGCAGGCACATCCCAAGCTATCTCTTCATCAACACAAGAGGGTTTTCCCTCTATAGTAACTCCAATTGTTATTGTTGTTGCATTCTATTTTCCACGCTTTGTTTTGCTTGTATAACTAGGTAACTCATAGAACAATATAATAAATTTTACACAAAATTCTCTAGCTATTTACTCAAAGTGATACACATTTTACTCTTAATGTTTCTATTCATTATTCTGTATTATTTACGTCTTGCATTATTTGTTTTTAATAAATTTTAATAAAGATGGATAAAAAATATCACTTTGTTAAATTATCAACCATCACAAGTTTAATATATTGCAGTTGAACACTCATTTATTTTGGCTCGCTTATCACAAGGGAATATTAAATAGCTACCAAATGAAGTGCAATAGTTGAATCATAAGGCAAATCAAGACTAGTGATCAGGAAACCAACAGGAGTCAGTGTCAAGGTCTTTTTCTTAGCGGTCTTAATTGATGAAGTGATTATAGATGGAGATGATCTAGATGATCTCTCGGGATTCAAAGGAGTGGTTGACTCTTTCCATCCAAATGGAAAACTCGAATAATGCTAATTGATCTCAATTTGGTCAAGTAACGCAGAAGAAATTACTTACATAAGTAACTGAAAAGTCATATTCAACTTCTCTCAATAATCCTTCTCATCTCTTGATGTTGACCAATTGAGAGCAATTGCATCCATACTTTTACTCCTTTGTTTACTTGCATCTATAGAGGCTGAAGCAAGAAACATGCATTACCACTACTAATTAGGCTTCCTGCTTCAAATTTATGACCACTCCAGTTGAACTAATATTTCCCTTTGGCGTTATTTCTTTGTTCCTTATATATTCATGTTTGGTGAATGGATATTAATTCATGGCTACATTTTGATGTCCTTTTCGTTATGGAGGATTGCATACTTTTGTAGGTTTTTGATCCTTAAATCCTAAATATGAATTTCATGTTCAATTATCATCGTAAGGAAAATATGAGATCTTAGCATGTGCTTTATTTCTCACATACCTTCCATTATTAACAGATTTTGAGGCTTCAAAAATTCAATACAAACATGTTTGGATATTTTGCATTTCAATGAAGTGTTTTCTTCTCTTTCATTGTTGATCGATTGCAAAAATTCAGAATCTTGGTTTTCGAGCCTATTCATATTATGCATTAAAACAAGGCAAACTATTTCCCTCTGTTGTATATAGTGTCTCTTAAAATCCTTTCTTCATAGGTTAAGTGAGCATACTGATTCAAGAGGTTTTAAATAAAGTGACAACACAGGTATTAATGTCAAACAAGGGATTTTATGACAACATAAAGGAAACTCACAAAATAGAACCACTGGATTTTTTATATGTAAACATTTTGATATCAAACAAAGGATTTTATGAAATTAGGAAAAAAAACTCACAAAGTAAAACTCATAAATTTAGATATTGAAAAGAGTCTAAACAATATTACAAAGAGAAGTTCACGTGAAAGAACAAAAAATTGTAGAGCAAACTTCAAAGCATCCTTTAAAAACCTCGAGGCACCAAATTTAAGGTCAAAATATTTAAGGAAGGGAAGGTTTAAAAGGATTTGGAGATCAAACACCCTTAAGGTGCTTGATTTCCAATGAGACACATAAAGCCTAGGAATGTCCTCTAAACCTCAGAGCTTCTAACAAGTGAACAAATACATAAGAAGAATCACATGGAGAGGAAGGTGAGTGTGAAACAGGAAAAACATTAAGGTTGCAAAGAAATTTAGTAATGATGTGCCAAAAAGGGAACAAAATGTGATGCCTAAGAGGCATGGACATAGGGGATTTGGAAACCATCTAGTATGAACTTAAATTGTCTATAAATTCTATTTCACTTGTATTCCTCTAACTGATTCTTATAAAACCTCTTGGTTAAAAAAAATCAAATTATGTTAGTAGACAACTCATGTTGGGTTGCTTTGATAATGGGCCATACGACAATTGGGTGTTTCGTGATGTAATACATAGTGGATGTTGGTCACCTTTTGTTGGGGAGACCTGTAAATATTATATGAATGCCATTCAACATGTTCTGGAAAATACACATAAAGTGTAGTGAGCATACATCAATGATCACAAGCATCAGAATAGCTTACAAGCTAAAATCTCTATGCCTATAGGCATAAAGAAAAATAGGATAGAATGGTCTATACCAATCATAGTTTGCAAGAGTACTTACACATTAGGTAAAAACCATCTCGTATTAACATATGAAGATAGTTTACATTGCCAAGGAGAAAACCATTTCTTGAATGCAATGGATCTATTTATAAATGTGTTCATGGATTTTGGCGTTTTAACTTTTGTGATTCTCCATTTACCTTACATAACTAATATTAGAAATTAACTAATAGTTATATTAGTCTAGCTTGACGTGTAATTTCCAAGCTGGGTGAAAGTCTTATCCAACAACCTTTCATGTGTATAAGAAATATTCCCCAACTTTGGTTTAAGACTTACTAATCTAAATTCTACATTGACCTTTTTACTTGTCAATTCAACAAATACACTTTTACCTTTTCAACTTGCTTGGTAGGAAGTACTATATAGTCATCAAGAGCTACTTCATCAACATCGTGAATCTTGCTAGCATTAAATTTCCTTGATTCAATGCTTCTAATGACTTTGTCTCTGAGTTACTCGAATGAGATCTCTACTTCTTTTGGATAGTTAAGCAGTGAAACCAACATTCTTCCCATGACCTGCATATTTTCCAATGCATTCAACACCTGTAAGTCTGTGTTTTGATTTGTGCACTTTATACACTTTTTTTTTCATAATTGATATATGCATGTGGTTTGACCACTTATAACTGATTTAGGGAATAAATGTGGGTTGGAGTTGGTGCATACTATTCTTGCTACTATATGCATTGCAAGCGTTGTGACTGTCAACACCAAACCTCATTTAGCTCCTAATCAACTTGTCAACTGAAAATTGTTGCTACATCCCAGAATATGCATATGATAATGATATTCTTGAAATACTCAATTATAAATATCATAAGTTCATCCTTCAGTGTAGTAGCTTTCCTAATTAACATTGTCTTGCTCTTGACCATGTCACTCTGGATCCTGAGTTGTTCTTTTAAATTGTCGATCATTGTCCTTGGCCATGAGATCAACATGCATCTTTTTCAACTTCACATCAGATAACTATGTGATATTGATTCCCACTACTCTAAGGGCTAAAGGATGTGCATCATCAACATCGAAAATGTATTCTTCAGTCATTTGTATTTATGACTTCATCTTTGCACCTTGCCCTTTTTTGTATTACCTGCTTAAAGGATTTATGCATGAAGTCAAATTTCAATGTATCGATTTGGCATTTTGTTCCCATGTCCCACTGAATATTTTGTGTTAATGAGCTAGGGTGCTGACCCAATTTTTTGGCTTACTACTTCACAACTAGGGCTCCTTCATTCTTCTTCCTAGTAACACTACCTCCCTTTGTGCTCTGCATATTGCTGGAATGATGTTGATCATTTTAGGACATGATTTGGTCTTCTTCTCTAGAGATCACCTTGGGATTTGGGCATTCTGACTCTTTACGAATGCCAAGATCAGGTGGTTCAATCTGTTGCACATTGTCAACCTTTGAATCATCTATTTGATTGTCGAAGTTTCCTTTTCAATCATAGAACTCCCTTTTTGCTAGCAAGAAGGTATGTTGTATATTGTCCCAAAAGTTGATGGTGTTTCAAAATGATGGTCTTGGATCTATTAGAGCTGGAGGCCTCTCCACATGCTTGTTCTCCCCTTTATCTCTGTCAAACTCCTAGCTCTCCTATATAGTCGTTATTTCTCATTGTTTGATGACATATACTAATCCCTGAGAGAAGGAACTTCTTAATCATCTGAAGGCGGTGATGTATCTTGATTGAATCTGAGTGAAATTTATAAGCCCTATTACAACTCAAACTCTCATATAAGAGGAAAAGTCCTAACCCTAATGGGATAGCCAAGAGGAAACTCTCAGGCAACCCACCCATTGTCACCTTGGTGGCCTTGCCTCTCACTTTAAGGTTAAGGAAGAAACGTTCCTAACTTAAGGAAGGTGTTCCTAAGGGTCAACTTAAGTCAAAGTCATCGAGTACAGAAGGGGAGCTCTAAGACTTGGTTTGACTAAGGGAACTTGATAGTACCCACTCTCAAGGTAAAGGGAAATCTTGTGTAGGTGTTAATAGTAGATCAAATGGCCAAATGTGAACAAGCTTTAAGGTATTCAATTAGGAAAAAATACTTGTTCAAGATATTGCTCGGAAAAAAAAAAGGTCTTGCTCAAATAAACTATGTACAAGGTATAACGTAGGTGTTCAATTGCACCACGAAAAAACATTAAATTAATGACACATAAATCCAATGGAGAGATAGATCACAAGATATATTTGCAAGTAAAGATCATAGATCATTCATTCATCACATTTGTAAACATCATTATGAGACCAAATGACAAGAGATTGCATACCAATAGTGTAATTTTATTTTAGGATATCAGAGATATAGAAGAGTTACACTATTTAAGGCTGACCTTTCGTATATTGTCTTAGAATGAGTTGAAGTTTAAATGTCAACAAAGCCATAATAAAATACCCATGTCCAAGATGCACTTGCCAACATTCAACAGATCATAACCAAAGGAATGACATTTCAAAACATATTATCAGCATGAATTCTTCAGTATTTGCAACAGTGATTAGGAGTGTATGAAATGTTTTTATATGTGTGTGAGCTTAGAGCAGTTGTGATCAATGAAAACAATGATTCCTTTGACAACATTGCAAAGTTATTGTAATCAATGTGAATACAACAATGTGTTATTTAACAGTGATATTTAAAGCACATTTTAAACCATAAGGGCGGAGATCTAAAGAACATTCAAGGAAGAAAGATACATTCCTTTACCACAATATTCAAGAGCAGATCATATCCAATGCTCAGAGCATGTGAGAGCCAACTGATACTGTAACATTCAGTAGAGGATTTTACGGTGCATTTAACCATGATATTCTGTGTTTAAGGTGGAATAAAACCATGACAACTATTGTAGAAATGTCAACAATCCAGTGGTTTGTACCCCTTAAAATGATTTTGGATTTAGAACATTCAACCACAAATGTTATTCCCAAGTTGCAGTTATTGAAAAATGTGAGTAATATTATCTTATTCCAGGCACATTTACCTCTATGTGCTAGCATAGATTAGGGTCATGAAGGAGAAGATTAGCAAATGCCCCAAACAGTGAGATGGTTACAAGCATTTGTTCAAGAGAATGAATACCATATATATATGTGGACTGTGTAAATGACAAACCGTTAGATCTCTACTGAACTTTAAAATTCAATCTTGAACCTTCGTGGGGTAAATTAAATACCTCTAAAAGATGATCTTGATTGAAAATAGAGTTGCAAATCTTCTCTTCCACAACATAAAGCACCTTCTCATTAGAGGATTTTTCAAACCCTAATTCGAACATTACTTCCTTGAGGGGATGAAAACTGAAATCGACAATGCATTTGGTGTAATCCACCAAACTTTGGTCCTGGGCAACAAAATTGGCGTTAAGGGCTCGACGAAGGAGTTGAGAGAAAAGTTGCTTGCAGGTAATGAATGGAAAAACAAAACCCTCATATTTGAGGGAATCCAAAATTCCCATCAAGGCTCACAGATCTTTGCACTCACACAGAAAATTGAAGCAGTCTAGCAAAGGAACAATCTACTCCTCCACAGCATTTAGGTTGTTAAGATTCATGGACTTCCATTTCTAGAGAAAGTGTTTCACGTATAAAAGAAATAACAACCAGAACTCTGAGTTGTCTAGAGCTCAATCATAATACTTTGTCCATTATAATATGTAAACATCCTCTGCATAGATATATATAATTGACGAAATGACCACACAGTTTCTTTCAAGTTTGTAATGGTTGAAATTGTATCAAACTATATAGTGGTTGAAACTATATCAATCTGACGGTACAATATTCTTCAATCGTCTAACATTTAATCCAATGGTGCAAACCGATGGAGAGTGGCAACTAGGGGAGTTCTTCTATGAGGGAAACACCTTATAACGTAATTAAATAACATTTGTGTTGGGTGCATATGTCGTCATAGTGGCATGACGTAGTTGATAAGGGATTATAGTTTGTGGCAGGTTACTAGTCTATTTATCTCACAATGTTGTGCACAACTCGCCAAAATTGTTGTGATACTGCCAACTCAACATTAAAAAACTATTCAACCACAAAAAAGCTGTCAATGTTCACTCTGCTGCTCCACTAGACATATACTAAACAAATAAATTTAAGTATTTTAGAAAATTAATAAAGTCACATATTAGGAAATGTAATCAAATTTTAAATTCAAATGTAAATAATTAAATACATATTGCTAAATGCAATGGGTAAATAGATTTCTAAATACATATATTTTAATTTTACAATCACGATTGAAATTTCTAATGTTATAATTGTGAATGGAAAATTAAAAGGAGAAAAAAAAAAACTTGAATGGTAAATTTCTACTTTTATGAAATAAATGAAAATAATTAAATAATTAAAAAAAATACTTATATCTTAATATTAAAGTTTTTATCATAGATGAATTTTTATTTTTCAGATTTATGTTCAAAATGTCTTTTTATGGCCAATATTATTTAGATAATAACCTTATTCAGTGGCTTCTATGGTTGTGTTGTGCACTCGTGAACTTCTTTACTCAGTTATGCTTCTATGGTTGAGTTGTTCACTGGAGAACTTTACTCTGTTATGTATTTTAATAATTTTAATTATGTTTAGAGATTTCCCTATTTCCAAACAGGGGTTGCAGAGTGTAAGTTCTTTTAATTATAATATTACGTGGAGGGTTTGAATTTAATATACTCCAAATAAGAAATTTATTGTTTTTTGACTTTAGAATAATTGTAGTCAGGTTTCCACCACCTGTGATACTTGGTTTCATTGTTTTATATACGTGGCAATGAATTAAAATTCGCTGCATAGATCCTTCGATAAAAATTCCCTACTTATGATAAAAAAAATTCCCTAATTTCTTCCTATCAGATATGTTGGATCATTCCACACTCAAATCGTCTTTCCTTCAGGCTTGTTGCGCAATGAAATATGTTGGAATGTTGCATATCAAATCTGCCATGTAATTTCTAGTCATAGTTTTTTCCGGAAAGAGATCGTTCTTTCTATTAAAGCAAAGAATTACAGTCACTAATCTTAGTTCTAACATTGTTAGTAGATTATCAGGGGATGAAATAAGGTACTATATATAGAATTGCCCAGAATTTACAGAACATGTACCAAAACTATACTCTTACTAAACCATCCACTGTAAATTAGATACAACATGGATATTAAAACTGTGATTACTAGGACATAGACTTTTGTAAAAGAAAACTAAGTTCACCACTAGGGACCAAATTGATTGAACATGAAAAATCAAAAGACTAGAAACACTTAGATCTAGACATGAATGCAGAAAAAAAGATGGAGCAAGTTAAAGAGATAGAAGTTGATGGTTTGAGGGAACCAGTTAGCGTTCTCTCCACAGACGATAGTTGTCTTGAAATTTTTCCGCAATGATAACAACTTCATCTTCCAGTGGGCCTCTTTTGGATAAGACATTTGCCTTGCAGTTCAACTCTCTGTGGACATGTTGGAAAGTAAGATGTTAGAAAGTGTTCTTTCAGAAATATGATTCCCTCCTTACAACAAATAATATCTATAGCTTTGAGTTTATATCTTCCTTGGAGCTACCAACCACACATTGAGAGTCTCCTTGTACATGAATTGATACGACCTTCATGGAAGAAGAAACGAGAAGAAGAGCCCAACAAGCTACTATCTATGCTTTTGTGCTGTAACCTGACCCCATATTCAGATAAATCTGTATTGATGTTTTTTCAGGGAGATTAATAACACCACCACCATCGCAGACTCCATTCTACTGGACTCCATAAAAAAAACCAGAGTTATCTATAGGGAAAGCCAAGGGAGAAGCTATAATGCGTTGCGCTTTGGGTTTCTTATGTTTCTGATAGTCATGGGAAAAACTGAGAATTTGTGGAAGTATCCTCTGGATGCTAACTAGCTGATTGTAAAAACTCAGTTTATTATAGGTTTTCCAAATGCCCCAAGCCACATAAATTGGAAGGAATTTGTAAATCCCCATATTTTGTCCCACGAGGATAAGAAAGTCTCCAAATAGCTCAGTGGACTTGAAACTCGGAGGTTGAGGCTTATGATGAGTTTCTGTCATACAACATCTGTAAAAACACATTGGAAAAATAAATGCTCAACTAATTGGGACCCTTGCTTGTAGAGAACACAAGCATTTGGCCCCAAAAAACCACGCTTGGATAGGTTGTCCCAAGTTAGAATTCCATTTTCTAGCATCAACCAAAGAAAGCATTTGATCTTTGAAGGAATGTCCCAAAAACAATTTTTCTGATTCCACCATTTAACCTATGAGACCATATTTTCTATTGTGATCGTTGCATAGGCTAGCTTAGCCGAGATTTTTCCTATTGTTAAATTCTTTTGCCAAGCTATGGCATCCTTCCTATCATTTGGAATGAGACTACTCCGACACAATTTTAGGATGAAGCCCTGTTACTCCGCCAGATTACCCTGCAGACCCAAGTCCACCAAGGACTTTCATCTTCCATTAAAATTTCCTTTGGAGCTTGGCATGAAAGCATGACTCAACCTTGTTACGCCGTTTGAGTTAAGCTGATTAATTAGGTCTTGTGATAATTTGAAAAATGTTGTTCCTCTAATGAATGGTTCTTTTCCAATCTTTATGTTTTTACCATCACTAAGGTTCCACACAAGCCATATTTTTATCCAAGGTATAGTAGTCACCAGACCTTTCCATATAATCGATCCCCCCTTGAAAGATGAGGATTGTGCCAACCAGATCCATTCTCAAAACGGTCTGTTTTTCAAGTATTTGTCTACAACTATTGTGCTCCAGATACCCACTAGAGATCACATGCCATAGATTTTTCATTTCCAAGGTTGTGCCGAACCAGTGAAGGTTTTTATAGCCCCAACCTCCACATGTTTTGGGATGGGACAACACCTCCCATTTTGCAAGGTGGAAGCCAACCCGCTCTTTCTCACTGGCCCATAAAAAATTGAAGAAATTTTTCCTATTTCTATTAATAACAACTTTGGGAACCTTAGACAGTGAGAGCCAATAAACTTGTATACTCTCCAATATTGATTTTACAAGTGTTTAGCTGCTACCAATGGAAAACCACTTGTAGCACCAATTGCCAATATGGCTCTCAATGCATTTTTGTAGCCAATTCTAGTCCTCAATCATATAACAGTTTGGCTTAAGGCGATAACTAATATATGTAAGTCCATGCTCCAAAGATGTCACTTTTAATGGGAAAAAAGTTATAATCCTCTTCGAGATATCAACATTGGCATTGTGCATGTAGAAGTTGGACTTACCTTATCTTATATGCTTTCCAGTTGTCGCACAGAAAGAGTAAAAAATGGATTTGTAAATCTTCCATTCTCTAACCAATTCCTCTCCAAAGATTAGGACGTCATCCACAAAGAGAAAATGGGGAAGAAAGATGTTTTTGGAGATCTTGACACCCTTCAAAGTGTTGGAATGTGTAACTAGGTTCGGTATTCATAATATTCTATGTACCATTGATTTCATGTATTTGATGTAAAAGAGAAAGAAAATTTATTATTGTAATTTTATAGCATGGGTTTCATGCTCAAGGTCAATTTGTTTTAGGTCAAAGCACACATTGTGTGCTTCTAGGGTTTTTTCATAGAGTCAAGAAGACATAAGAGTCATTTTCGTATGTAATATACCCTATTGGGCATCTCCTATCAAGTAAAAAGAATTTATTTAAGTCAATATTGTGTCAAATGTCTCTCCAAGACCAAGTCGTCCTGTAGGAGAACAAGTCGGCCTCATGAAGGGTAATCTGACCTCCTAAAAAGCCTATTTATAAGAAGTACTCAACCTCATTTAAGGACCATCCAAGCAAGTTAGATCATAAGAAGAATAACAAGAAAGAAGAGTGAAGAGTAAGTTAAGGACTAGAAGATAACAAATTTGAATTTTTTGGGTCAATCTCTCTCACATGTTCGAAGGAGAAGCTAGGGTTTTTGCAACATCAAGGACGAAATTTCAGATGTCCAAGGAAGGATGAAATCAATGGTCAAAAGGAAAGACATATCATTCAATTGCCTAATAAATAAGAATCAAACCAAGTGAAGGAGTAAGGAGGCCTACAATAGCCTATCTATCCCACACATGCGAAGTTGCAATTGCTGTAGAAGGGTCAAAAAGTTCAAGACCTGCAATGAAGGTCGAAATTGTTGTTGGGGGTCAAAATTGTTGGAGAAGTTGATGGAAGGTCAATTTTTCTTGCTGGAAGTTGTGCAAGGAAAGCTCATCAAGAAGGAAGGTTGACTTGGTCTTGGAGGTGTCTCTATCTTAGGTATAAAGGGTCTTGGAATTCATCATTTGAAGATTCTATAAGAAGAGAATAATTACTTTTGGGTTTTCCTCTCTAGGAGAGGTTTTGACCCTGGCTTGTAACCTATATCTTGTGTTCATTTGTATGATTGATCTTCATGTTTTGGTAGTTGTTTGATGATAAGAACATCATAATAATGAATATAAGAAGAAGTTAATTATAAGAGAACATCACAAAAAGTTATCATGTTTAGATAAATCTCACCTATCTAACTGCCCTAGATTTCTCAACATGGTATCAAAGCTAAGGTGACAATGAAAGGAAGCTTGAACATTGTTCAATTGAAAATAATACATGAGGGTCAAATGAAAAAAGAAGAACAACAAGGATATGTAGTCATCACATCACAAAGATCTTATCATCTTGAATGAATATCTCTTGGAAAGGAATACCTCAATGACCCTACCTCCATCTTAAAGAAAGAAGGACTCAAGACATTTAAAGCATCCTAGGAAATATCACACATTATATATCCAAAGAAAGAAAGAAGAGAACTTCATCATCAAAGGAATCAAAGTAATCTTCATCACATTTAAGAAAGGATCACATCTCAATCATATTTGAAGAAGAACATCTCCCATTATCTTGAAGAAGTAGTGTTTCCATTCTGAAGATCATCCCTCCCTATAAAGCTGACAAGAAGGCATCATCATCAAGGAAGCATCTAGTGGAAGACATCATCATCAAGGAGGAATCTTCATTTTCAAGTAAGTACTTTACATTTATGTCTCAATCTACAAACCAAATGACTACTGTCTGCAAGGAGAACAATAAACTTGTTGGGACATCGAACTACCTTGCATGGAAGAAGAGAATAGATTTAATTCTCGTAGAGAATGAAGTTCTTGATTATGTCATGGACTCAATCACCAAATATTCACAAGATAAATCTCAATCACTGTCAAAATACATGAAAGGAGAAGTAAGGGCTCAAAGAATCCTCATTGAATTGATCAAGGATTCTCTCATTCCCTATGTAGAAAATTTGAAGACATCAAAATAAAGATATGACACGTTGGTGGATTTGTTCTCTGTAAGTACAACAAGAGAAATTTTATCTTTAAGAACTGAATTATACAAGATGAAAGTATCAATGGAAGAAGGGGTAGCCTCATATCTCGTTAAGGTATCTCAAATAAGAGATCAACTATAAGAGCTAGGAGAACCAATGTCAGATCCAGAGATGACCACTCTTGCACTCAATTCACTACCATATGAATGGGTAAACTTTGAATCAAGTATCTATGGAAATAAGGAAACTACTCCATTCAATGATATATGGTCATTATGTAAGATTGAAGAAACTATATTAGAAAAAAATAATGTTGGATCAAATGAACAAAAACAAGCATATGCAACTATGACTTGGAAGAAAAGGAAGTTTGGAAAGTTCGACCCTCAAAAAAGATTGCAAAAGAAAATCAACATGTCTAAGATTCAGTGCTATGAATGTAATGAATATGGACACTTCAATAGAAATTGTCCTAAACTCAAGAAAGGGAACAAGAAAAGAAAAGAAAGAAGTGAGGCCCATGTGACCAAAGAAGTAGAAGAACCGAAAGAAAAGAAGTCAAAGAAGGAAGAAGTGAAAGACCTCTACTATTGAAGGTCTCACATACATTTAAGTTTATTTTTAGTATATAGAAGTTAGCAAGTCATGGTAGGAAGCATTACAATGATGATAAAATGCATTATAGCAGAAATTAAGATGGCATCATTCTAGAAGCATGAAAGAATATCCAACAACAGTTTGTCTGGTTAAAGAAAATCATCTAAAAATATAGGAAGATGAGATATCATCACACCTCATCATCATTAGATCCTCCATATGAATATTTGTTAAAAGAGTTCCACTCTACCTAGAAGAAGCAAGTGTTACATAGATAGTCTACATTCCACCTAGTGTGGGATCCACAATTTAGAAGGATGAAGGCATGGTAACAAAAGAAGTGTAGCATGTTGAATCTTCAAGGAAGGGAAAGGAAGCTGCTAAAGGAAGTCTAGATGATCACATGAAGGAAGAGGTATGCATATGTTTTGATAGATAGTTGAAGTCATATCATCACTTAGTTGTGGACAGAATGATAGAAGTCTTTATCTCATAAGCATGGTTGAAGAAGAAGGAAACTCTTCCTTATGAATGATACTTGAAGGAATTTTAGGTCCCTATAATACAAGTGTAGCCCCTAATTGTTATTGTTAGTGTAAGCTCTAATTATATTGTGACCCCTTAGACTCCTATATATAGGAAGGAGGTCTTGTCATTTGTATCATCCAAGAAATTTTCATTTATGTGATGTAAAGGAGGTTTCCCCCTCAAAGATGATAATTCTCAAGTCATTTATCTATCTTTTCTTCTATTTTATGAGCTGGTTGCATAACATTTGGTATCAGATCTTTGGTTTTTAGGGTTTCGTTGCTTCAAACATGCCATCTTGGTATTTTCGCTATAACGTTTTTTCTACAAAGCTTCAGAAGCTGAAATTTTGACCACATAGAGTAGAAATCATGATTAACTTCATGTAAATATTTCAGAGCTTGGTTCACTATATTTTCAAAGATATGATCTGAGGAAGTTAGGGTTTTTGCAGGCACCATAATTCAATCTCAAATAGGTGACCTAGGGAAAATTTCCATAAATTTCTCTCCGAGCATCGGATTTGAATTTCATTAAAATTGATTGAAATTCCATGGACTCTAGTTTCATATATATTATTTTCAAGTCCGAAGGTCAAAACAGTGACACATGACGCTCCGTACAATTTCGCTCTATTGAACTAGTCTATACTTAGGTCATCGTGGGAGATCAAGAATAGTTATTTCTTGAAGAATCCAATCTCAGTTGACTCAGAAGGTTACCACAAGTAGAAATTTTAGATCTTGGAGATCTAAAATTATAGAGATAAAATAGCTTCAATATCGAGCTCGTAAAAAGCAAGAAAAAGGTGTGTAGTTTTTTTAATTTTACATAACTTTTGTTTGAAAAATTTGAAGTGATTCCAAGGGCGTATTGTAGCATATATATCAGTATTAGGTTCTAAAATTCCTCCCAAACGAAATAACTCTACACCCATTAGTCCCTCATAAAGCTCTACTATGACGCATGAAGAGGAAGAATTGCAACATGATATATCAAAATTGCGGGACTAAGCGCAACAAATTTCACTCTCACAAAGAGAAACCAAAGATGAACTAAAAGGGGACATGGATGGCTTAAAAGGGGACATGGAGAGTTTAAAATCAGACATGGAAGTTTTAAGGAAGTTTTTACAAAGTTGCTACAAGAAATGCTTCCTAATAGCGAAAAGGTATTTGATGAAACTCATGATGAGAAAAAAATGAATGTTAATCATGATTTCAGAGACTCTAATTTTGGATTAAAGACCCACCATATTCCAAATATTGATATGAGGAAGTTTGATGGCAATGATCTGGTAACCTAAATACTACATATGGAGCAATATTTTGATCTCCATAATGTGAAACACACACAAAAGGTACGAATTGCATCTTTATATTTAGAACCCAATCAATTTGTATGGTATTGATGGATTTGTTCTCGTAAACCACTTGTCACTTGGTCAATTTTTACGGAAGAAATGATAGCACATTATGAGAATACAAAGAGCAACACCTTCTTTATCCAATTGATAAATGTCAAACAAAAGGGTTCAATGAAGGAGCACGTTGAGGATTTCCAAAAATTGAATATAAAGGTAAATGGTATTCCAGAGGAGCATAAGATTGATGTCTTCATAGGGACTTTAAAGGATAACATCCAACACGAGGTTCATCTTTGGGAACCTGATTAATTGGAGAAGGCATTTAGGGTGGCAATAAAGTTTGAAAGAAAAATTATGGCCACAAGGAATTCTACCACTCACAACTATAAAGATGGAAGTGTTGTTTCTCCTAGCCTTCCATAACCTACAAGGTTGACACCACAAAAATTGGAAGAAAAAATAGCAAAAGGGATTTGTTACAGTTGTGATGGAAAATAAACTAAAGGTCATAAGTGTGCTGAGAAGAATTTATTTTACATAGATTGTGAAGAGGAGGAAGAAAAGGAAAAATAAACGTCAAAAGAAGAGGATATACACCATGAACAAACCCTATAGAAAGAAGAAATGAATCCGACCATATCTTGTAATGAATTGAAATGAATTACCACTCCTCAAAATCTCAAGATAAAAGGACATATCAAGAAGAAAACAATAATAGTGTTGATTGATTCAGGTAATACCCATAATTTTATTCATTGTAAGATAGCCAAGGAATTGAATTGCTTCCTATATCCAACACCAAAGTGTCAAGTGATGGTTCCAAATGGAGGAACTATAAATTTCTCTGGAAAGTGTCATAATATCAAGCTAACCATGGGGGAATATGTATTGAATAGTCTAATTCTTTCCATTTCAATGGGTGGTGTTGGTGTTGTACTAGGAGTCTAATGGTTACAATCTTTGGGTACAATAGCTTTTAATTTTCAAGAACTTTTCTTGAATTTTTTTTGAGAAGGAAAGGAATTTGAATTAAGGGGTATCACAAGGAAACAAGGAAATATAATCATCTCTAATGGCATGAAAAATCTTCTAAAGAAAGAACAACGAGGCATAATTGCACAATTATGCTCACTAGAGGTTCAAACATCGAAATCATATATTTCTCCAGATCTCCAAAAAGTCTTGGAAAATCATTCCAAGGTATTTGAGACTCCCAAAGGCCTCCCACCTATTCATGATCATGACCATGATATTCATTTGATTCTAGGAAGTGTTCCTCCAAACATCAGACCTTACAGATATCCCTATGCCCAAAAGAGTGAAATTGAATGTATGGTTGTAGAAATGCTAGAGGCCGTATAATTCAACCTAGTCAAAGTTCTTTCTCTGCTCTAGTAGTATTGGTGCACAAGAAGGATGGATCATGGCACATCTGTTTGGATTATAGGGAGGTCGGCAAGCTCACTATTAAAGATAAATTTCCCATTCCTCTCATTGATGACTTGTTGGATGAATTACATGGAGAAATTTACTTCACCAAGTTGGATCTTCGTTCGGGATATCATTAAATTATAATGAAGACTAAAGACATTTTGAAAACAACATTTAGAATTCATGAGGGTCATTATGAATTTTTGGTCATACATTTTAGCCTTACTAATGCACCTTCCACATTTCAAGGTTTGATGAATTCCATTTTCAAACCTGTTGATGGTGTTGGACCCGCCAACATCAAGGGATCTCCCCGGTATGAAGTCTCAACTAGAACTCACACCATTTGGTGTGGAAGTCCCATCTGGTATGATTTTCCGGTTGCCATTATATTAAATGTTTTCCTTAGCTCTTTTTTGTCAGCACAAGAGAGTGGTCTAATTTGTCTTCGAGTAGCGAGGTTCACGTGCCTGGTGATTGATGTATTACTTGTGTCAAGGTTCTTTCACTGAAAAGAGAGAGGGTGGGAGTGAGTCCCAAGTTGAATGGGAGGAAGCCCAACTTTGTTAGGAACACACAACACAACATGATGTGCGCAACTTCCAGAGGAGCAATCCACACAGATGTGACAGTCACAAAACACAAGGGAAGATAGCATGTACAACAGTCAACAAGGAAGGGTAGGGCTTTGGAAGGAAGGGTAGGGCTTGTGACATATCTCTTTCTCGAGCTGGGATAATCTAGTGGGATAAGATAGAGAGAACGTTTATTTTGCTCAGCTAAGACTAGCAAGAGAGATAATGGACCTGATGCCAGAGGTTGTGAGAATTATGGACTAGCGCTGAAATTCATAAGGTGGGTGGAGAAATCCGTGTGAGTGCGACGGTTGTTATAGTGAGTTTACGTGAAAGGTTCTGTGTGATGTCTAGGAGGTAACCAACAAGGGAAGGACAACGTTAAAAAATTATACAACACATTTTCATTAATATATGTATTAGAACAGTTGAATGAATTCAAGTGTTAAACACAGGTTAAAGCAACATGTATTACATGTGTTCAAGACAAATCTTACAAACAGTTACAACATATGTGTGAAAACGTGATGGCCTATTAGCAGGCTTTTGAATTAAGCAAAAGTTCCAAAACACATCGATACACCATACATCACTAACCCCGTGGATGGGACGTTGGAACCACTACTTACTCCTCAAATAAAATATTACAAACTCTCAAGGCTGTGTGGGAGGAGCCAAGGTGAAAAGTCCTTCGCATGTACAAATGAGGGCTATTTATAGCAAAGGGTAAAACTGACCCTTGTGATTGTTCGACTTCCCTCATGACTGTTTGACTTTGATGACTTTTCAGATTACAAGTGGGTCTCTTGGACTTCCATGTTACATTACATTGATTGACACAGTATGGCCCATAATAGTGATGTGGCTGACATGACTCATGACATGACTCGACATGACAGTGCTAGTACGTTTGTGTTGCTGTTGGTGTGCATGTCGAGCTGTAGTGTTGCTGAGTGATTGATTTCCTCATGGTGTATCACAGCTTCACGTCCGCATGACAGGGTGTGCAGAGTCTTCGATGGTCATTGGGATTGATTAATGTTGTGTTCGCACATTCATCCTTGTTTGTACTTTGGCATGCTTGACATGGTCGTCCATTCGTGAACACATCTCCTTGCATACATCGTTTGTTCATCCGTTCATGAAAATTCATGTTTGTCCATTCGTCCATCTGTGAACTCATCCTTGCATGTTCGTTTGTACGTCCATTCGTGAACAAATATTCGCATGGTTGTTCATTTGTGAACACATCTCCTCCCATGCATCATTTTTTCGTCCCATCTGTAGTCGTGTCATATCTATTCATGTACCTGTATCTACACTCACTCATGATGAGATGACATCAAATCCATAAACCTCCTATTCTACCATGATGCATGATCATTTTCAGATGCAGGTGACTCGGGAGAGAGGACAAGGGTACGAAATTGCACGAGGCAAGTTTTGAGCTAGGATGCGGACTCTTGGCACTGCTGATGAAAAATGTGCAAAAGTCACTGTGAGACAGAGACAGGCATTATGGATCAGCAGTGACTTTCCGCGGGATCTGCACAACTTATGGAGTGAGTGGGCAGCGGGAGCTTGGCAGCAAAAACTGCGCAGTTCCCGGAGGGAGCCGGTAGCAGGCTGCGGGAGCTTGGCAGAAAAAATTATGTAGTTCCTGGAGGGAGTTGGCAGCGGGTTGCAGGAGCTTGGAAGAAAAAACTGCACAGTTCTTGGAGGGAGCTTGGCAGAAAAAACTACGCAGTTCCTGGAGGGAGCTTGGAAGAAAAAACTGCATAGTTCCTGGAGGGAGCTTGCAGTGGGCTGCAGGAGCTTGGCAGCAAAAACTGTGCAGCTCCTGGAGGGGTCTGGTAGCGAGCTACTAGTTCCTGGAGGGAGTTGGTAGTGGGTTGTTGGGAGCTGCTAGTGGGAAAAAATGTGCAGTTGCTAGGAGGCTGACCTTCTGACCATCTCTACACAGTTTCTGAGCTGAGTGGACTTTTGGGCTGTAGAGGGCTTGCTCATGAAATATGCTCAGTTTTCTAGGTAAGCAACAGGCTGGCTGACTGGTGACTAGCTAGGAAAACTGCACAATTTAATGAGGGAGATAGGGATGGGCACTGGGTGTCTATTTGACCTGTCTGTGCAATTTTCTCAGTCAAAGGAGCGGGAATGGTCTGCGACCTCTGCACAATTTTTTAGGGGAGTCAGTCTCGGGCTCACTGCTCAGTCAAACTCTCTGGTTGACCAGCAAGAGTGTTGATTGATGAGCTTGCAGGCAACACAACTTGAAATGGCTTGCTGAGTGCTTCTGCACTGTTTTGTTAACAATCGATCGAGTCGATGACTGGGTGATGGTCTGGCTATGAGAGGGTGATATGGTCATCATAATTTCACTAAAAATGACTAAGTGTGTGAGTGAGTGAAATGCTACATACACGACCTTACAAACACACACTCACATGACTTGATGACAAGATGCCTTAAAACATCAAGACACACATGCTCAACATGACCGACCGATGGTGCGAGCGAAAAGCGTGACGCTTGTGATCGATCGTTGGATGACTACGTCGAGGCTTGCATGACAGTGCATACAACTCCATGTGTGAATGTGATAGATGTTTACCAAGTGAACACGACACGTACACACGAAGTGAAGACCTTGTGCACGACCAAAACATGGTCACAAGCGAGACATTGATACTAACATACAAAACCTGTCCATTGAACGATCAAGAAAAGTGGGTGGAAAGACTCACACGAGCTCACAGGGTGAACCTGAGTGCATGAAAACATCAAGTAAAACTCTCAAAGGAGGCTCCAAAATTGGATGCGGGCCAAAATTTTGGAGGGTGTTGTAGCTGCTACCACACTTGGCAACGCACTGGTAGAACTCCAGCTTCTTTGTTTAAGTTCATTGACAGCACAAGGCCTTGGTCTTTCGGGGAGTATTGAATCACTATTCAGGTTGCTTTGGTTTCCCCACTTACCCCATGGACAAACACGGTTCACCATTTTCCAACTCAGTCAAACACAACAAAAATTTTAGCTTGATCACAGTGTTTCGAAATCAGGGAGGGTAGTTTGGCTCATGAGTTGAAAATTTTCAGAGTATAAGTTTTCATCTCTGATGTTGCTCCACTGCTAGCAGGCCTGGATAGTACCCCAGCGGAGTCATGTAGGAACACATGCATTTTTCCACTGCCAATGAGCCTAGTCAGTACCCCGGTGGAGTTGCATGCTTCACCTCTCTGCGTAGGAAGCCTTTCTCTTCTTTTGCCTTTGTATTTTTTCAAGAGGACTGTGCGTTGACACTTATTTGTTTTTGGGTGGAAGAGGGATCCTGAATTATTGAGAGAAGAAGAGGTTTTTCCTTCAGAGAAGCATGCAATACCTCTGACATAGGTTTGCTCGTTTAGATATTTCCCTTTCTCCGTTTCTACTTGTTTTATGAGCTTGAATACACAGAGCAAAAGGCTGAGTACAGGCATGGGGTTTCCCAGTGTGGACACAGGTTCATGGTTGGACCAAAGTTCCCCTTGCAGATGACTCGTATTTTCCGTTAAGAATTTATCGGCCGATGGTTACAACCAAGCACAAAGAAGACGTATGCAAGACTGGCCAAGTGCTGTAGTGTCATAAGTCTCTTAGATTTCAGCCACATACTCATTCAAAAGCCAGAAATCAATAGATGGCAACAATTATTTTTGGAAAACAAAAATAGCAAGGTATCAATCAAACAAAACAAAATGAAACAAAAATAGTAAGCAAAGCCAACACAACAATAAGCAAGTAAATCAAACAAGAAAACAAACTAAACCAAGTCAACAAGAAAACAAACATGAAAACCACAAAGCAAAGACAATGAAAAAGAAAACACTACTCCTGCTCCTACGCTAAAAGGTCGGGGTTATGTGAAATGAAATTTCCAGTGAAGCCACCATAGGCATACCCAACTTGCAGTCATAAAGATACGAGCGATTAAAATAGATAAAAAACAATGTGCAACAAAAAATGCAAAAACTTGACAAACTTGCACACGAGAGAGAAGGTCTCGCCTGGGAGCGAAAGAATGTGTCACAACCACCCAACACACATTCTTAACTCTTGCGTGACTACCATTTTCAACAAACCTCAGAGGCCTCTTGCAAGTGTGTGTTGTTCTGCACTAGGTTTCTTAGCAAGTGCGAGGAAGGACTAAAGCTTGTTACCTACAACACGACTCGTCAAGTAAGCTTGTTCCAACCATTCGGCGATTGGATCATAAAATCAGTGATGGATGTTTTGAAAGATTCATGATCTTTAAGAAGATGGATTCCTGATTCGAGAGAGGGGATCACGATGGGAATCTGATATGGATATATAGATCTGGTCATTCTCGTCGGTCATGTAAAGACAGCGAGGGCCTACCATAGCCATCAACACAGGCCGAAGTGCCTCACTTGCTTGACAAAAGTCTAATAATAAAGATGTTACACGGTGAAGATCATATTGTGTGAAGTGACTGTCATTGGATGTAATGTTGGGAAAATGATAAATTGCATGACAACCACCCAAGATAGAAGAAAAATCAAACCAGTCGGTCGAGATGCCAGATTCCCAATTTGACATGAACAAAGAAAATTTTTGAGCAATCTTGCGAATGATCTGAATGAGGGAACCAAATTCATTGTGTATTAGACATGATAGAACAACCATGTGCAATTGGTAAAAAAATGCGCAAGCATCATGGTCATAACAAAAATGTAGAAAGGATGCCAACACTGTGAATGTGTGAAATCAGTTGCGGTGTGGTGAAATGAGAGTAACTTGATTCGCGCGATAGGTTGTGTGCTTATCATCACATAGGGAGAATGCTGGTGTGATGAGTGGGTAGATTTGACGTGAAAATTTTGCAAAAAAGACCATGGAGCTAATTATGAGAGAGAACATCGGATAAGTATGATTCCAGATAAAGATAGTCTTTGAGATGATCAACTTCGAAGTCCCATGATTGCATGAGGGGCGAACACTCCCAAACCAAATTGGATGTAAGGGAGGTGGATGAAGATGGACATGCTATAACAGACTCGTGGATTCGATCATTAGCAAATATATGAAATTTTGAAATATCACACTTCGAATAGTAAATATTCTTTACACGGGGATCCATGTTGAGTGCAACCATGCAGATAGACGGATTGTGCGTGAGAAACAAGATTTGATTTGGTTTGATGGGCTTACCAGAGTCGCGAGGTCCTGATAACCATTAATGGACGTTGAAGTGCCTCGACTCCATGGCACATCCCAAAACTTTCTAGAATTGAAAAATTGCATTTTGATATGTGAACCAGATCATTCATGGCTTGAGGATGGATGTTGTTACTGATTTAAAAATTTCTCGTAGGATGACATCCATCTCTGTCGTAGGCTTCATAAAACTTTTCAGCAAGCTGAAATGATGAGTTGTCTTCATGTAACACACAAGATGATGACGAGTGGGAAGAGTCTTGTGTGTTGAGGCTATTTTCATCATGGACAACCTCATTGACTTGTGTCAATTGAGGAAATAACTCATAAGATGAAGAAGCAAGAGAACACAGAGTATCTTCGACGCATGTTGATGCGCTTTGAATGACAGGATAGATGGGCAAGTGAGGTGCATAGGAAGCTTCGATATGGATGTCTGCTTTGACCGGTGCACATTCCAGATCTGAGTTAGAGTGTACATGAGATGAAAGTAGATCATATGATGTGCTTGGATGTTCATCACAACATACGGAAATGTGGGAGTGATGAAAACCCAAGACTGGAGGTTGATCAAAAGAATTGATTGTGCATGATGTTTCACCAAGCTTCGTGGATCAAGAATCGATTAAGAATTGAAGCTCAATGTTTTGAGGGGAATTGATTATGTCTTCACCATCATACTCCTCCGCTTGTATGATGAGACTGCCTTGCACATGACTGCAACTTGAGCCAGTAGCTCAAGAATCAAGAGAGTTCGTGCAGCTAGCTTGTGAAGTAGATCACTGAAGCGAGTCATGGTGCAAGGAGTCATGGCTTGTAGATGATGGAGGATGGCAAAGATGTAGATTAGACTCAAGACTTGGGTTATGAACAGTGATGTCCTCTTGCAGAATGCAGGGATGAGTTTTTGCCATAGGATTTCTTAACCATTCTCGAATTTCCTCCGTTGGGGCAGGAGACAGCCGAGCAAATGGGTTGGGAACATGCTGCGTAGATTTCTCAGCTTTGGAACCACTGCGAGGGGGTACTTGCTGCACAGATTTCTTATCTTTGCGGTCACTGTGAGGGGGCACCCTCTTTGAGACATGAGGTGTCTCATGATCCGCAAGAGTCGATGAAGAAGGAAATTCAGGATGTTCACCATTTTAGGAGACATAAACCAAGCGTTTTAGCTCTTAGCTCATGAATTCAAGGTCCACAAACCGTTCAGGAATTTCGTGACAGAGGTGAAGGAAGCGAGTAGCAAACTCCTCAACTGATTCGCCAGGGTTAATTCTTAAATGAGAGATTCTTTCATAGACATCTTGGTGGTCACACTCATCGAAGGCTTGATGGAGCTCCTTAAGGAAAGTGAGAAGGGAATGGACAGAAGCAGGTGGCAGGGTATGACACCACCGATTAGCACAACCTTCAAGGATGAGGAAGAAGAGTACGAAACAAGCTCATCACTATTGATTTCATGAGATTCATAGACATGAAGAAAATCAGAAATGTGCTCGGTTACGGACGTTCTGTCTTCACCGTCAAACTTTAACAAGGACCATTGATCGAGAAGCTCATCGGGGATTGATAGCTGATTAAGGGAGAATTGAGAGAGACACCCTGGAAGCATGAATTGTGTATGATTCATTGGGTAAGAGATTCAACCCAAATGTATGGGCTTATCTTGTCATCTGGCCCTCCTAGCACCAAAATGTTGATGGTGCTGGACCGACCAACATCAGGGGATCTCCCCGATATGAAGTCCCAACTAGACCTCACACCATTTGGTGTGGGATTACCATTTGGTATGATGGCCCAATTTCCATTATCTTAAATGTTTGCCTTAGCTCTTACTTGTCAGCACAAGCGAGTGGTCTTCTTTTTCTTCGAGTAGTGAGGTTCACGTGTCTGGTGATTGATAGTGTTACTTGTGTCAAGGTTCTTTCAAAACAGAGACAGAGGGTGGGAGTGAGTCCCAAGTCGAATGGGAGGAATCCTAACTCTATTAGGAACACACAACACAATAGGACATGTGCAGCTTCCAGAGGAACAATCCACACGGATGCGACAGTCACAACACATAAGGGAAGATAGCACGTACAACACTTAGAGGGCATTCCACGCGAGTGCGATGGTTGTTATAGCGAGTTTACGTGAAAGGTTATGTTTGATGTTTGGGAGGTAACTGACATGGGCAGGACAATGTTAACAACTTATACAACACATTTTCATTAATATATGTATTAAAACAATTGAATGAATTCAAGTGTTAAACACAGGTTAAAGCAACATGTATTACAAGTGTTCAAGACAAATCTTACAAACAGTTACAACACGTGTGAAAATGTGTTGGCCTATTAGCAGGCTTCTAAATTAAGCGAAAGCTACAAGACACATCAATACACAATACAACACTAATCCCGTGGATGGGGCGTTGGAGCCACTACTTACTCATCAAATAAAAGATTACAAAATCTCAAGGCTATGTGGGAGGAGCCAAGGTGAAAATTCCTTTGCATGTACAAATGAGGGCTATTTATAGCCAAGGGTAAAACTAACCCTTGTGAATTTTTGACTTCCCTCATGACCGTTTGACTTTCATGACCTTTAAGATTATAAGTGGGTCTCTTGGACTTCCACGTTACATTACATTGATTGAC
The DNA here is from genome assembly GCA_031772625.1 of Pinus tabuliformis. Lineage (NCBI taxonomy): Eukaryota > Viridiplantae > Streptophyta > Pinopsida > Pinales > Pinaceae > Pinus > Pinus tabuliformis. Next base: position 1,118,557,384 of record CM062820.1, read on the forward strand.
ATAGTATGGCCCACAGTAGTGATGTGGCTCACATGACTCATGACACGACTCGACATGACAGTGTTGGTACGTTCGTGCTACTGCTAGTGTGCATGTTGAGCTGCAGTGCTACTGAGTGATGGAAGTCCTCATGGTGTATCACAACTTCACCTCCACATGGTAGGGTGTGCGAAGTCTTCAATGGTCATTGGGTTCACTTGATGTTGCGTTCGCATGTTGCTCCTTGCTTTTACTTTGGCATGCTTGACATGGTCATCCATTCACGAACACATCTCCTTGCATGCATCGTTTGTTCGTCTGTTCGAGAAAATGCATGTTCGTCCGTTCGACCATCCGTGAACTCATCCTTTCATGTTCGTCTATTCGTCCATCCGCGAACACATATTCACATGGTATACCGTTTGCGAACACATCTCCTCGCATGCATCATTTGTTCGTCCATTCGTGAACATGTCCTTTTTCGTGTACTTTCCTTGTTCATCCCATTTGTAGTCGTGCCATGTCTATTCATGTACCTATATCTGCGGTCACTCATGATGAGATGACATCAAATCCATAAATCTCCTAGTCTACCATGATGCATGATCATTTTCGGATGTAGGTGACTGGGAGAGAGGACAAGGTTATGAAATTGCGTGAGGCAAGTTTCGAGCTAGGATGCAGGCTCTGGGCACTACTGATGAAAAATGCGCAGAAGTCACTGGGAGATAGAGATAGACATTCTGTACCAGCAGTGACTGTTCACGGGATCTGGCTCGGCTGGAGGACAAATTTGCGCAATTTTTGGGAGAAGAAGTGTGGGTTGCAGGAGGATTGGGCATGCATGATCTATGCAATTTCTGGAGTGAGCGGGCAGCAGGCAATTGGAAGCAAAAGTTGTGCAGTTCCTAGAGGGAGCTGGCAGCAGGCTGCGGGAGCTTGGCAGCAAAAACTGCGCAGTTCCTGGAGGGTGTTGGCAGCAAAAACTACGTAGTTCCTAGAGGGAGCTAGTAGTGGGCTACTGGGAGCTAAAAATGTGCAGTTCCTCGAGGGAGCTGGGAGCTAATGGTGGGAAATACTATGCAGTTGTTGGGAGGCCGACCTGCTGACCACCTCTGCGCAGATACTGAGTTGAGTGGACTGTTGGGCTGGAGAGTGGTTTCTCATGAAATCTATGCAGTTTTTCGGGTGAACAGCCGGTTGGCTGACTGGTGACTAGTTGGGAAAACTGCGCAAAATTTTGAGGGAGACAGGGACGGGCACTGGGTGTTTGTTTGAAAGGTCTGTGCAATTTTCTTAGTCAGCAGAGTGGGCATGGTCTGCATCCTCTGCACAATTTTTGAGGGGACTTAGACTTGGGTTGACTGCCTGGTCAAACTCTCCGGTTGACCAGCAGGAGGGTTGATTGATGAGCTTGTGGGTAGCGCATCTTGAAATGGATTATTGAGTGCTTCTGCACTATTCTAGTGACAGTCAATCGAGGTGATAATGGGGTGATGGTTTGACTATGAGAGGGTGATTTGGTCGTCAGAATTTCAGCAAAAATGACTAAGTGTGTGAGCGAGTGAAATGGTGCATACGCGACCTTGCAAACACACACTCACATGACTTGATGACAAGACGCCTCAAAACATCAAGACACACATGCTCAACATGACCGATTGATGGTGCGAGCGACAAGCGCGACGCTTGTGATTGATCGTTGGATGACCGTGATGATGCTTGCGCGATAGTGCATACGACTTCATGTGTGAATGTGACAGATGTTTACCTAGCGAACACGACATGTACACATGAAGTGAAGACCTTGTGCACGACCAGAACATGGTCACAAGTGAGACATTGATACCAACATACAAAAGTTGTCTGTTGAACAATCAAGTAAGGTGGGTGAAAAGACTCACACAAGCTCATGAGGTGAACCCGAGTGCGTGCAAACATCAAGTAAAACTCTCAAAGGAGGCTCTGAAATTGGATGCAGGACAAAATTTCGGAGGGTCTTGCAGCCTCTACAACAAAGCTCTTCCTTAGAAAATTTGTGTTAGCATTTTTTGATGATATATTATTCTATAACAATTCTTGGAAGGATCATGTTCAACATGTTGATAGGGTGCTCCAACTATTGGAGGAGAAACAATTATATGAAAAAACCTCCAAATGTTTCTTTGGAGTACAAGGGGTGGAATATTTGGGTCATATTGTAACTCATGTGGATGATAAGGCAGACCATAACAAAATTAAAGCCATTACGGAATGGAAAATCCCCACAGCCATAAAGCATCTTTGAGGATTTCTCGGGTTGACAGGGTATTATATCAAGTGTGTTAAGAATTATGGGAGAATAGTAGGACCTCTAACAACATTACTGAAGAAAAATGCATTTTCTTGGACTCCAGAAGCAATTAAGGCCTTTGAACATCTTAAAGGGGCAATGTGCCAAGAATTGGTCTTAGCTACGCCAGACTTCATTAAAAACTTTATTGTGGAATGTGATTCCTTGGGAAATGGAATTGGTGTGGTTTTAATGCAAGAAGGAAGACCCATTTCTTTTTAAAGTCGTCCAATCAAAGGAATGTATTTACACAAACCTATTTTTGAGAAGGAAATGTTGGAAATACTACATGCACTAAAGAAATGGCGACCTTACCTAATGGGAAGACACTTCAAGCTAAAATGAAATTATGATAGTCTTAAATACTTTTTGGAAAAAAGATTATCTTCAGAAGAGAAGAAAAAATGGGTCACAAATGGGTTATGACTTTGAAATCATCTACAAAAAAGAGAAGAAAAATGTTGTTGTAGATGCACTCTCAAGAAAGGATGAGGATGTGAAAGCATTTCTTTGTGCCATTTCTATTAGCCAACCAGATTGGATAACTGAAGCAAGGGATGAATGGAAGAATGACGAAGAAGTGTGGACACTCATATAAAAGTTGCAGCAAGATCCCAATACATTTGATATATTTAGTTGGAAAAATGATTCATTATGGTACAAAGATCTCTTATATCTTTGTAAGAATTCCCAAATCAAAAAAAATATTCTTTTGGAATTGCACAACTCTCCCTTAGGAGGGCACTCGGGGTTTTTAAAATCTAACCACAGGGTCAAGAAGGATTATTTTTGGGATGGACTTAAATCTAATATTCAAAAGTTTGTGGTTTTCCAACAAAATAAAGTTGAGACAATTTAGAGCTCGAGTCTGTTACAACCTTTAGTCATTCCAAGTCAAAATTGGGAGAAGGTCTTGATGGATTTTATCACAGGTTTACCCAAGTCCAAAGGAAAGAGTGTCATCATGGCGGTAGTTGATATACTTACCAAGTATGCACACTTTTCTACATTATATCATCCAATTAAAGATGATACAATTGCTATTTCATTTATGGAAACAATTCAAAAGCTACATGGAAACCCAAAGATTATTGTAAGCAACAGAGATCCCATTATCACTGGAAAATTTTGCATGGAATTATTTTCTTGTCTAGGTAACCAATTAGCTCATAGCCCATCTTATCATCCTCAAACTGATGGGAAAACTGAGATAGTGAAAAAATGTTTGGAAGAATATTTTCGTTGCTTTGTATCTGATAAACAAATACAATGGGTCAAGTGGTTACCTCTGGCTAAATGGTGGTATAACATTTCCTTCCATACTGCAGCAAAATTGACCCGATTTATGGAACTTTATGGATATCATCCACCATCCATCACATCATATTTAAGAGAAAATTCTAAGGTTCAAGCAGTGGAAGATCACATTGAGCATCAACAACAAGTTCTCCAACTCTTAAAGGATAACCTCACTTTGGTGCTTTATCAAATGAAACAACATGAATATAAACATCGCATTAAAATAAGTTTTGATGTAGGAGACTAAGCATTTTTTTGACTACAACCATACAAAAAAATGTCCCTCAATCAAGATAAGAAGGATAATAAAATATCACCAATAACAATGTCCTTACAAGGTATTGCAAAACATTGGTACTATGGCATACAAATTGGAGCTTCATGCATCTTCTCGAGTGCACCCAGTTTGTAGATTTTCCTATAGATTCATAGCTCTTGTAATTTCCTAAAGCACAAGACAATAATCTACTCTACTCTCAAACAATGGAAACCAATGATTGATGAAAATAATAATCAGCAAGAGGAAGAACATCTATGGCACATAACACAATATTTCTCTGGGGAAAGCAACTACTCAAAACCCCAACTATCTATATTGCATTAATCAGAAATCCAAGATGAAAACACAATGCTTTTTCTCACTAGAACAATCCCTGCACAAATATAATCAACTCTCTGCTCACAAGCTAGCTCAAGCCAAGCCTTAGCCTATTCTGCTGCTCTCCAAGACCCTATTTCCTTGCGCAATTCCTAAGAGGATCAACCCATATTTAATTGGGAAATCCTTCTTCCAAAACTTCACAATCCAAACTTAGGTCCATAATTGATTGCATGCATGATCTGTACAACTTAGAAAATCATACAACTGATAGTACACTATCCCTGCACTCTAGTCTCAATTGGGTCTTTCTCTGAAATGACATGCATGAGTTTCTCTTGAGTGGATCTCCAGTTCACTAGAGTAGTACTGAGGATGCACCAACTCACTACTAGACCTCTACTAGTTCCACCAACAATTAGAACTAGTTTAACTTTCTATAACTCAGTCAAACTGAGTTATCTAATTACAACTCAAATAAACTCAATCTAGACTCCTAAAACTTAGGGATCACACTTACATGACTTCAGATAGACTTCTAACTCAAAATTCCTAAGTTAACTAAGTCAACTTAACTTAGTTAACTATTACAGGTTGCTATGAGAAAATAATTACAATTTAATTCAAAGACAAATTAAATTGGAATTTCTAGATGTTATTTTTAACATTTCTTGTTGTTATTTTCAACACTCCCTCTCAATAAGAAAGGAATTCAACTCTATCCTGATCCTGAACCTTTGGAATGTTTTACATGCAACACTTCTCTCTAGTGTTGTTGCTACAAAAACTCTTGAAACTAAAAAAAACATCCAACTTGAATTAGTATGATGCATCTGTCATCAAAGTCTTTGACTACTACTAGCTCTACCTTTGTCGACTGAAAACTCTGCGCTTCTTCTAACTTTGCCTTTCTACATTGTTGTCAACTCTACTCTATGCTCTCCACTATTTGACTACTCTAGCCTCTGTCACTTTTATCTCTGACTGCATCAAGCACCACTGATCCATCCTACTACTATGTACTTTGGGCTCCCATAGCAAGGTATGGTCCAAGAGATTAAACCTCTCAATGGACCCTGCCCAATTTTCTGCACTCTTAGGACTAGTACTTCACATCACCCCACCTCTTACCTAGAGGTATGGCTGCATGTGCTCCCTCTACCCACTAGGCTCAAAATTTGCCTCTACTGGAGGTCTCTACTTGAGTGGATGTCTCCACTCGATCTCCTCTTTGCTTCTCTAATTGCAGTTGCTCCACAACTTGTTGAAGCTGCTTCTGAGGCTACATGTTGAGAGGTAATTTATGCTCCCTCTCAACCACCAAGTCTCTAACCTTTTCCTTTCTCCTCAAGGCTTTGCATGCATCTTGTATCTCAAGTGCATACAGGTACTGGCCTCGCACACTAATTTGTTTCATTTGTCCCGCCATCACGAAATTTTCTGAAAAAAGAGATGATTTTAAATTGACGATATCTCCCTCATTCAAACTCTGATTCAGACGATTTTTTTTTGAATTTGGGTATTTTTTGCAAGGAATATAGATCTACTATTTTTTTTTTGAAAATTTTGAACAAAAATTTTCAGATCTACTCTGCAAACTCGCCGCCAAAAAAATTAATCTTACTCGATCTGCCCACTAGTAGCCTTCTAGCTCCATTAAGAAGTCTGCACATAGGGTCTTCTGGATCTACCTTGAACTAGAGCTCCAGCAATTTTCAAGGAAAAATTTGAATTCTTCTCTTCTATATTGTCTTTAGCTCTAATACCATGTAGATTTCCCTATAGATTCACAACTCATGTAATTCCTAAAACACAAGACAAGAATCTACTCTACTCTCAAATAGTGGAAACCAATGATCGATGAAAACAATAATGAGCAAGAGGAAGAACATCAATGGAACATAACACATTATTTCTCTGGGGAAAACAACTGATCAAAACCTTGACTATCTATATTCCATTAAAAAAAAATCCAAGATGAAAATACAACGCTTGTTCTCACTAGAACAATCCCCGCACAAGTATAATTAACTCTATGCTCACAAGCTAGCTCAAGCCAAACCTTAGCCTATGTTGCTGCTCTCCAAGCCCCTATTTCCTTGCGCAATTCCTAACATGATCAACCCATATTTAATTGGGAAATCCTTCTTCCAAAACTGTGAAATCCAAACTTAGGTCCATAACTGATTGCATGCATGATTTGTACAACTCGAAAAATCATACAACTAATAATACATTGTCCCTGCACTCTAGTCTCGACCGGGTCTTTCTCTAAAATGACATGCATGATTTTATCTTGAGTAAATCTCTAATTAGATAGAGTAGTACTGAGGATTCACCATTGCACCAACTCAATACTAGACCTCTACTAGTTCCACCAACAGTTAAAACTAGTTTAACTATCTATGACCTAGTCAAGCTGAGTTATCTAATTACAACTCAAATAAACTCATATGGACCCCTAAGACTTAGGGATCACACTTACATGACTTCAAATAGTCTTCTAACTCGAAATTCCTAAGTTAACTAAGTCAACTTAACTTAGTTAACCATTACAAGTTGCTATGAGAAAATAATTACAATTTAATTCAAGGAAAAATTAAATTAGAATTTCTAGATGCTATTCTTAACATTTTTGGTTGTTATTTTCAACACATTTTTCCATGTTTCATGCTTAAAAAAGGTTATAGGTGACAAGATCCCGGTTCAAACAATATTTCCAGAACTTGACAAGGAAGGAAATATCATATTGGAACCTGAAGAAGTCACGAAAACAAGAACCCGATAGCTACGGAATCGATCAATTTCAAAGTATGTCATAAAGTAGAAAAAATTACCTGCTAAAGATTCCACATGGGAGGATGAGAATTTTGTACAAAAGCATCCATAACTACTCAAGCATTGAGTACAACACTTTTTGAAGGAGAGGGGCATGTTAGGGCCCTATAATACTATTGTAGCTCCTTATTGTTATTGTTAGTGTAGTCCCCATATTGTAATTTTTGTGCCCATGTAGTCCCCATATTGTTATTATTGTGCCCCATAGAAGCCCACTATTATTATTGTTGTGCCCTTACATTATTATTGGTATGTAGGCTATGATTATATTGTGACCCCTTAGACTCCTATATATATAAAGGAGGTCTTGTTATTTGTATTATCCAAGGATTATTCATTTATGTGACGTAAAGGAGGTTGCCTCTTCGAAGAGGCTAATTCTGAAGTAGTTGATTTATATTTTCTTATATTTTATGAGTTGATTGCATAACAAGGAATAAATTTCAATATGCCTTGAACTCTTCTACATGATGACAAGATGAAATCAACATTACATGACCTCATAAAGAATATGAGGTGGTTTGAAACCATTGTTCCTATGATGAAGGAACTATGTATTGAGATCTCGAGGAAGTAGTATATGAAGAATTTGGAAGAAGAGTTCGTAAAGATGTACCTATAGCCACTTGAGATGAGATGAGTAATCAACATATAATAACAAATAGAAGGATTAACTATGACATCTCCATGAAAATGTTATGAAGACCTTGATAAGTATGATGAAGAAGGAGAACCTTGGTAATGAATGTCTTGGAGATGGATTCATACTAAGATGTTGATCTCACAGAAACATATGATATGAAAAAATGCCATCATGAAGAGGAAATTATATTTTTGAAGGTTCACTTTTTGATTTTTTAAAGCAAGCATATGGTTGGATTGGAATAGGGCTACTGATAGAAGGATGAGAAGGATGTAGCAATTCACCTACAACTAGTAGATAGAAAAGTGGATAAATAATTTTGAAAGGAAGATGACTTGGAAAAGGTAGCAGTATGAAGGATAACCAGATGATGACAAATAATGTCACTTTTTGATGAGAGGGATTACATTTTCAGTTCCAGAGGCTAGGAAGGAGTCGCAGAGTGTCAGAGAAGCATCTTTCCAGTCAATAAAAGGCATAATGACTTCATCAGAGAGTAGTATGAGACTAGACATCTAGCAGACTATGCAAAGGTTGAAGTAGAAGGTCAAAGGGTTGAGTTTCATAAGGAAATTTGTGTCGCGAGTTTGAATGCGAGGTGAGGAAAATTCCTCACTAGATTTTTTATAGTATTTTTCTCTGTAGGATTTCCAGATTTTGACATCCAGTTGTACTCAGATTTGCTCAGAGCTACATAATAATAAAACCCTTAGTTGTTGCACTGGTTTTCCCAAGTTGGGTTTTTCCGGGGAATTTTGTCCAAAAAAACCTGTGTTATTTTTTATGTGTGTGATAGCATTTCTCAATTTCCAATGCATTATTTTCTTCCACGGTATTTTATTTGTGAAGATTGCAGTGTGATTTATTCATTATTTTCCATAACAAACAACAAATAAATTGTTAAATAAAATTAACAATTAGGAGAATAATTTCCAGTTGCTGCAATAGGGTTCCAGTTTAGAATTTTCACATGGCATCAGAGTGCAGTTGATCAGCTGGAGAGCTAAGAGGAGAAAAAAGAAGGAATTTTGTTACTCATTATGGGCAGCAAGCTGAAATTCCCAAGGACAGTGCAGTCATTCTGCCAGGGTCGAGTTACTTGTGGAGGTTCCATTTTTTTTATTGAGAGGCAGAAAAAATCAATCCTATAGATTGAGTGATTCCAGACGTATAGGGAGAAAACCAGATCTTTCGTTGGGCATATCTTTAGCTAGACACAGTGGTTTTTGCAACAGTTCGATAGAGAAAGGACACCGCCAGGGTGGAAGAGAGAAGAGCACACACAAAGGGAAAATTTTCCTCAGGGAATTTCTAGTCTCAAGAAGTTTGATTTTTCCTTGCAGTTCGAGAGTCATTGTGAGTAGATCTTCTCACTCCAGAAGGGAGTGCGAACAACAAAGCAACAACCAAGAAGAAGGAAAGAGGAATTTTTCGATAGTTTATTGAGATGGCCATTACAGGGCTTCGTGATCAGGATAGGTTGGATGGAGATTCCAACTACATCATCTTGAAGGAAAGGATGTCCTTCCTTCTAAATCAATATGGCCTGAAAGCATATATTGATGCAATGGTGGAAATTCCCATGGATGGATATCAACTGAAAGAGTACAAAAAGGAGATGGTGCAGGTGAAACCATTGATCATAGATGGAGTCAAGGATCATGTTGTTTCACATATAGTTGGAAATGATACTACCAAGAAGATGTGGGATGCTCTCGCCACATTGTATCAGGGTACTTCAGAGTAGCAGAAGATGTACCTCGAGGAGAAGTTGAGGCTCAGCCAGATGTAGAAGGGGGAAGGCATAGACTCCTTCTTCACTAGGATTCAGGAGGTTTAAGACCATTTTTCAGTTGTTTGGGCAGTGCCTCAACCCAAAAATATTGTGAGATTGGTACTCAACTGATCAGAAAATGATCCTTAAGGACTTTCTAAATGCTCAAAAATGAAATTCAAAGCATGCTCTTGGAAATAGTCTCATTGCGTAGATCTTTTCAATCTAAATCTACTGCAATTTGAATTGGCGAAAACAGACTTCGGATAAAGAAACTATTGTAAAAAGAAATTTTCCCATTGTCCTTTGAAAAGGAGGCAATTTCTTACTAAATGGGACTTAAGGGAAAATGTGTTTTTAAACATAAAATCCCTTAAATTTTATCACATCGCAACCTTTCATCGCATCGGAGAAAAGCCAAGCGGAGTGTTTAAAGGATCGTGGCCTTAGGGAATTGTGATTAGTGATTAGTGCGATATAATGTGGACCATAGATCGGGCGCGCAGATCAATGGTGGATATGATAATATCGCATTGCATATTTCCAAGAGGAAGGGACCAAGACCCGCGACCATTGCGATTAGCGATTGCAATGAAGCGGATTAGGGGATCGGCGATCAGCGATGTATATCACATAGAAGCCGTCCATTGGCAGAGGAACAGACCTTGGGCTGTTGTGACTTGCGATATGTGATGCGCCGATAGTGCCATCGATGATCGGCGATTGGTGATCGGGATCGCGACAATACAAAGGGCCAATGCACATGCGATGGAGCCGATAGCGATACGCCGATGCGATCAGCGATCGGAGATCGGATCACAACAAAGCAAGAGCAGAGTACCCCGACCCATGTGACATGTGATATGAAATGGGCCAATTAGCGATATCGACGATCGGAGATCGGGAATCCCAAATAAAAATGGACCATGACCTTTGGGCAGCGCGATATGCGATATATGATAAGATCATGGACCTGATAAGGTTTATGGATGCGATTTCATATCATTTGAAATTTGGCCTTGGTGCTCGATAGAGGATTTTCTGTGTATTGGCTATTATGGTCGTTTTCGGGATTTCGTCCGAAGAAAGGCAACCGATTCCTTTGTAAATTTCCCTGTTCTAAAATCATTGTGCCACACTGTAAGCGGGCGTTTTGTAACAAATGATGCGATTTGAAACAATGATGTGTTTGTAATAGGAATGTGTTATGTAACGCGTAGAGCCACCAAGCCAGAAGCCAGAGGGCCAGACAGAGCCAGAGCCACCAGAGGGCCAGACACAGAGCCACAAAGCTAGTAAGCCAGAGGGCCAATCAAAGAGACAGGGAGTAGAAGAAGCCGCAGAGTCGCAGAGGAATGATTTCACAAAGAGGAGCGGACATGGAAGTCGCAGAGTCAGAGGATTCCTAAAAGGCCAGAGAGCCAAGCGAAGAAGCTAGTCTCCCTTCGAGGAGCTCACAGAAGGCTCCCTTCAAGGAAGTTCTCTCTCTAGAGATCTCACGCTGTAACATCCCATAGCTGCAGAGCTGATAGAGGTATAGAGCCACCAGAGGTTCGGGGCAAATTTCCCAGGGATGATTCCTCAGGATGAGGAAGGGATAGAGAGCCCGAGAACTTAAGCACCGAGAGACAGAAAGCCTGAGAGCTTCAGAGCTAGAGGGCCGAGTAGAGGCAGAGCCACCAGAGGTTGGAGGTAGAGCCAGATGGACAGAGCCAGATAGCTGAGAGAGCCAGAGCCAGATGACCAAGAGAGTTGAGAGCCAGAGCCAGTTAGCTAGAGAGCCAGAGCCGCAGAGCTAGAGAGCTCAAAATAGACTTCTAAGAGCCATGGGCTATAATGAAGTTGCAGAACAAAAAAGAGATCAAATGATCAAGCTATTGCTGATGTTCGAAGTTTGTTGAAGACAGAAGAAGGAATTCCAAAGATAGTAAAAAAATTCTGAGGGAGTTGGTGCAAGCGAGGAGCTCAAGATAGCTCGGAGCGTTGATTGAAGGAATCTAGTCCAGAGAAGCCTAGATCTGTCTGCTAAGTATGGACAACCAGTGGGATAAGATGGTATTCCAAACCCATAGATTCAGTTGTAAACCAATGGATTTGAGCATTGAGCTTGTAAAAGAAGTTAAGCCATAATCCCAAAGAGCCTAGTCGAGTTGACTAGAGCTCAAGGAGATGTAGTCCAAGATATTAGGGTGAACTCCATATTATATTGTTGTCTTATGTGTTTGTTTATTTGCTGCATTATTTACTGTTACATGTATTTAAATATCAACATAAGCAAAGAACACAAAGAACATAATCACTCTAAAAACAAATATAATCATACACCTCTTTCAAGCACTTTTAATTTCGCAAATTATCAATCATAAGCTAGATCTTGGGAATATATAAGCTTTGGAGTGGGAGAGGTTCTTGTAAGTTAGACAAGAAGCATTTAGTGCCCCATTTTCAGGTCAGGTGGTATCGGAGCATCAGGTTCATTAACCCCACCTTCAAAGAAGGTTATATCAGAGCTAAGTTATACCAGAGCAGGTTGTATCATGAAGCAGGTTGTATCATGATGCAAGTGGTATCAGATCAGAATGCTTGATTGACAAAGCAATCTATATGCTTGTTTGACTTGAAAGGTGTTCAAATAGTAGCAAGGATTTTGTTGTTTGATTGTTTGTAAACTGACTGTTGTTTGAGTTTGTAGAGGTGAAGGGAAATCTATTGATAGCTAAGTTCAGGAGAGGACAAGAGGGAAGAAGGGCTGAAGGAATTCTTCTTATCCCAAAGGACCTGAAAGCAATCCTTGAAGTATAAGAGGTTTGTTGCAAAAATTTGCTTGAATAGGCTCTTTCATGATATTCATTTTAGCTTCGAAAGTATAGTGTACTTAAGCGAAAGTTTAAGGATGAAAGCAAACATTATATTCATTTCAGCTTCAAAAGTACAATGTACTTAAGTGAAAGTTGAAAGATGAAATGCATGCATAAGCTTGATATGCATGAACACAGGGATGTTGATGATTTCCTTGTATTTTAACATGTACGTGTGATTAACTTGAAGGGTTGATTACTTTGTTGTAAACATGCATGTAATGCAATATCGACTTGAGAAAAGTTGATTTGGTCTTCAAGATGGAGATAATGATGAAGTGCTTCATCTTTGAAAAAGAACTGTAGAATTCTTTTTCTACATGCTTGACTTGAAGGGTCAATTGTTTAAAGGCATGTTTGTTGGCTTGTTATCTAGTCAATCACTTGTATGTAGATGTAAAGACATGGAGGTGTTCACAAGATGTGAAATCTGTTTCTTTTGTTGAAGCATGAGTTTAGGCCATCTAGTTGTTGTCTGTAATCCTGTTGTTGCTAACAGTTGTTGTTGACAGTATGTCAAATAGGTACAAATGAAAATTTTGTGAAGAAGATGCAACTTCACATTTGTTTGAACCACCTTGGATCAATGATCAAAGAAGATAGGTTCAAACTACCTTCTGTAAACCTTCTCAGTATGAGTTTTGCATGAAATCAAGGAGGACACTTTTAACAGAAGGAAGACAGTTCATAACTGAAGGAAAAACACATCTAGGAAGGAAAGTGTTGACTATCTTCGAGTTTTGGTTCAGAGGCACTAGCTATGCAAGGAAAGTGTATGAAGGTTGAAAGAAGAGGGTGCTGTTACTCTCATCTACTATGAAAATTAGTATATCAGTCTTTTGGGGTCCAAAAGATTCACAGTGGGGAGGCATGATCAGAAAATGATCCTCAAGGACTTTCTAAATGCTAAAAAATGAAAGTCAAAGGATGCTCCTAGAAATAGTCTCATTGCATAGATCTCTTCATTCTGAATCTAATGCAATTTGAATGGGTGAAAACGGACTTCGGATGAAGAAGTTATTGTAAAAAGAAATTTGCCCATTGTCCTTTGAAAAGGAGGCAATTTCTTACTAAATGGGACTTAAGGGAAAATGTGTTTTTAAACATAAAATCCCTTAAAGTTTATCGCATCGCAACCTTTCATTGCATTGGAGAAAAGCCAAGCGGAGTGTTTAAAGGACTGTGGCCTTAGGGAATTGCGATTAGTGATCAACGCGATATAACGTGGACCATAGATTGGGTGCACAGATCAACGGTGGATATGATAATATCACATCGCAGATTTCCAAGAGGAAGGGACCAAGACCCGCGACCATTGCGATTAATGATTGCGATGAAGTGGATCAGGGGATTGGCGATCGGCAATGTATATCGCATTGGATCCGTGCATTGGCGGAGGAACAAACCCGGGCTGTTGCGACTTGCGATATGCGATGCGCCGATAGCACGATCGGTGATCAGTGATCATCGATCGGGATCGTGACAATACAAAGGGCCAATGCACATGCGATGGAGTTGATAGTGATACGTCGATGTGATCGGTGATCAGAGATCGAATCTTAACAAAGCAGAAGTAGAGTTCCCCGACCCATGCAACATGCAATATGTGATGGGCCGAGATCGGGAATCCCAAATACAAATGGACCATGACCTTTGGGAAGTGCGATATGTGATATGCAATAAGTGCACGAACCTGATAAGGTTTATGGACGCGATTTCATATCATTTGAAATCCAGCCTTAGCGCATGATAGAGGATTTTCTATGTATTTACTGTGTATTGGTTATTATGGTCATTTTCGGGATTTCGTCCAAAGAAAGGCCTCCGATTCCTTTGTAACTGTCCCTGTTCTAAAATCATTGTGCCACACTGTATGCAGGCATTTTGTAACAAATGATGTGTTTTGAAACAATGATGCGTTTGAAACAGGAATGTATTATGTAACGCGCAGAGCCATCGAGCCAGAAGCCAGAGGGCTAGACACAGAGCCACAGAGCTAGAGAGCCAAAGGGCCAGATGCAGAGCCACAGAGCCAGTAAGCCAGAGGGCCAGTCAAAGAGACAGGGAGTAGAAGAAGCCGTAGAGCCGCAGAGGAATGATTGCACAGAGAGGAACGAACATGGAAGCTGCAGAGTCAGAGGATTCCTAAAAGGCTAGAGAGCCAAGCGAAGAAGCTAGTCTCCCTTCGAGGAGCTCACAGCAAGCTCCCTTTAGGGAATTTCTCTCTCCAGAGAGCTCACGCTGTAACATCCCATAGCCATAGAGCTGATTGAGGCATAGAGCCACCAGAGGTTGGGGGCGAATTGCCCAGGGATGATTCCTTAGGATGAGGAAGGGACAGAGAGCCTGAGAACTTAAGAACCAAGAGCCAGAAAGCATAAGAGCTTCAGAGCCAGAGGGTCGAGCAGAGGTAGAGCCACTAGAGGTTGGAGGCAGAGCTAGATGGATAGAGCCAAATAGCTAAGAGAGCCAGAGAGTTGAGAGCCAAAGCCAGTTATCTAGAGAGCTAGAGCCGCAGAGCTAGAGAGCTCAAATAGACTTCTAAGAGCAATGGGCTGTAATGAAGTTGCAGAACAACAAAGAGATCAAATGATCAAGCTATTGTTGATGTCCGAAGTGTGGTGAAGATAGAAGAAGGAATTCCAGAGACAATAAAAGAATTCTGAGGGAGTTGGTGCAAGCCAGGAGCTCAAGATAGCCTGGAGCATTGATTGAAGGAATCTAGTTCAGAGAAGCCTAGATCTGTCTGCAGAGTATGGACAGCCAGTGGGATAAGATGGTATTCCAAACCCATAGGTTCAGTTGTAAACCAATGGAGTTGAGTGTGGAGCTTGTAAAAGAAGTTAAGCCATAATCCCAAAGAGCCTAGTCGAGTTGACTAGAGCTCAAGGAGACGTAGCCCAAGATATTAGGGTGAACTCCATATTATGTTGTTGTCTTATGTGTTTGTTTATTTGCTGCATTATTTATTGTTACATGTATTTAGATATCAGCATAAGCAAAGAACACAAAGCACATAAACAGTGTAAAAACAAACATAAGCATACACCTCTTTCAAGCACTTTTAATTTCGCAAATTATCAATCATAAGCTAGATCTTGGGAATATATAAGCTTTGGAGTGGGAGAGGTTCTTGTAAGTTAGACAAGAAGCCTTTAGTGCCCCATTTTCAGATCATCAACAATGTCTCCAAGGACTGGTACGTTTTTTTCCAAAGCGCGTTGGGCAGAGACAAGTTACTAGACCGAAACATGATGTGGGCTGACTTGCAATAGGAGGAATTGAGGGGATCTTGATCCAGGCGGATATTGGTGGCCACCTGCCAATTCCACTTGGACCCCCACCATTGTTTCTTTCATTTTTTAGTTTCCTTAATTGTAGCACAATTTACTATTTTTAGCAGTTTTTCAGGGCCTAAACTTCCGGAGCCATTTTGATGCCCTAAACGACGTTTTTTTTGGCAATCTACTGCTACTGATTTTTTCAAAAAATCATATTTTCCATCGTAGTCCTTGCAGAGATCTTTCCAATGGGGTATCATGTGTCAAACAAAGATAATATGACCAAGTCACGACCTCGGGAAGTTGGCTACCCAACTAACCCCAATGGGGCCCATAAAAGCTTGGTGTTACATCTCCTCGAGTTAGGGTTTTGGTTGTTTAGGGTTTTCCCTTATTGTTCAATAATAAAAAGGCCCCTGAGCCTCATTGTAACGCAGTTCAGATGCATGTAGCCACCACATCTCTTCTCAGAGATAAGCTACCATTGCCGAGCTAGTCTCATTTCCATACTGTTTGAAAGCATATTTCATTATTTGATATTAATCAAAGGAACTGTTATTTCTACTGCATCTTTGTATTTATGGTTATATTTGTAATTTGTTGTGTTCCTGTTTAAATTAGGATTAATGGTATCAGAGTGGTTTTCTCTTTCTATGTTTTTCTTTGCATGTCCCCAATGAGGTTGGGATATAAGGAGTTAGGGCTCGAACTAGTTGAACCTTTGCAAGACCAGCCTCGTAAATCCCGATTGCCTCCCATGGAGGAAGAAAAGAAAGATGAGGGAGTAGGAGATCCTATCAAAATATTTCTTGAGGAGGCCCTCTAGAAACAAAGGAACATGATGATGGATAACTTTGCTCAGATCCTTCAACGGTTCCCACCGGTGGCACATCCACATCCAACGGCCACTCTAGAGGCTCCACACCTTTTAAGGTACAAGTAAACTTTGACATTCCCATATTTGTGGGACAAATAGATGTAGATGTCGTAGATAAATGGTTGAATCTGATAGAAGGATATTTTTCTGTTCATGATTTTTCCAGCCAAGAAAAGATTACTTTTTCTCTTCTCAAAGCTGCCCCCCATGTTAAGGACTAGTGGGAAACCTATTGTGAGTAGAAGGATGAAAGTACGAACTCACTGTTTTCAGCTGCTCCCACTTGGAATTCATTCTGCATGCCATCAAGGAGCAGTACTACCCTATCAGGAGATATGAGGACAAATACATAAAGTGGACCACCCTACGACAGTGAAGGGACCAAGATGTGCCAGATTTTACCAATGTTTTTCATACCCTGTGCACGAAGTTGGGCATTAAGGATTCTAAGAAACATTTGGTACTTAAGTAACTCGACTGCCTACATAGATACATCAAGGAAGAGATGGAGTTCCTGGACATCTCCTCGCTTGGCATGGCGTATCGATACGTTGTCAAGATTGAGCAGAAGTTTAAATAGAAGAAATGATACTTTGGATCTGTGAATTCGAAGCAAGGGAAAGGTGCCCCCAAACCATAGAACAAAGGACAAATCCAAGGCAGGATGGCCTAGGACAACTTGCCAATGCCACAAGCAAAGGACAACACCGCAAAGCCGAAGAAGGACATGGGAAAGTGGTGTGAGTTCCATAAGAACTCCACCCACAACACAAGCGAGTGTCGGGCCAAGCAATCTCTGGTGGCCAAGCTAAAGGCTTTAGAATCAGATGCATGTTCTAACTCTAAGTCAGAACCCGTACAAGGGGAATGACAAGGGGAATTAGATTATCGATGTAGAGCCCAATGCCACCATTGCCACCACAAATATCCAGAAGGAGGAACTCGCAGATCCAAAGGAGCAGGAGTGTCACTTCCACTCCCAGATGTGGGTGAATAGTTCCCCACTACAGTTCATTGTTGATAGCAGGAGGCAAAAGAACCTCATTGCAACATAGGTTGTGAGGCATCTGGGCTTACTGACAAAAACACACCCACAACTGTACACCATCGAGTGGCTTCACCAAGGACGAGATCTGCGCGTGTGACAATAATGATGCCTTCCATACAACATCAAGCCCTTCATGGATGAGGTATTATGTGACGTTTCTCCCCTTGATGTTTGTGATGTATTATTAGGCCAACCGTACTTGTGGAAGTGACATTTGTGTATAAGTCAAGGCCTCGCGTTGTTATTGTTACATTAGGAAATAAGTTGTATAGGGTACTAGAGGTAGCCCCGCCTACCGCCATCTCTCTGGTTACTACAAAGAAATGCAGTAAACTAATTTAAAAAACCGGGATTTTTTTTTCCTGATGATACGCCCTCAAGGAAAGAAGAAGACAGTGGCCACGACCTCTAAACAAGGCCCCTCCACACGACAACAAAAGATGGACAAGGTCGTAGAGGAGTTTGAGGACATCTTCACCTCCCTTGCAGGGGTGTCTCTGCACAGTGAGGTCAAGCACTCCATCGATCTGACCCTAGGTGGGCCATTACCCAATGGACCAATCTATTGACGCTCCATTCTAGATAATGATGAAATCAAGAGGAAAATTCAGGACCTGCTGTAGAAAGGTCACAGTCGGCCAAGTTCATCGCCCTATGGAAGCCCGATCGTGTTGGTACAAAAGAAGGATGGGACTTGGAGATTTTGCATTGACTATCGGGCACTAAACAAGATCACTGTCTAGAATAGGTACCTAATACCATGGATTGATGACCTTCTGGACCAACTCACAGGAGCAAAATATTTCAGCAAGATCGACCTGAAGTTTGGATATCACCAGGTACCAATCGAATCCTTCGATGTGTGGAAGATTGCCTTCAAAGACAAGGAGGGCCTCTTCGAATGGTTGGTTATGCCTTTCGGGTTGGCGAATGCTCCTGCAACCTTCATGAGGCTCATGGATGACATATTATGGCAATTCACCAACTCATTTGTAGTGGTATACTTGGATGAAATCTTGATCTTCAGCCAGAGTTGGGAAGAGCACCTCCACCACATCCGACAAGTTCTCCAAACACTGCGGCAACACAAGCTGTGTGCCAATTTGGAGAAATGTAATTTTGGCGTGGCCCAAGTTCATTATCTGGGATACATTATTGATGAATGGGGGGTGCAAGTGGATCCAGCCAAGATCCAAGTCATTCAGGATTAGCTAGCCCCAACCACTCTAACAGAGCTTCGTAGCTTTCTGGGTCTTTCCAATTTCTACCGCAGGTTCATGTTGAGGTTCTGTCATATCAGTTGGCCCTTGAGTCAAGTCACCAAAGGAGGAGTGAAATAAAAATTATTTTGGTTTGAATCTCAATAGAAGGCATTCACAGAGTTGAAACATCGCCTTTGCTCTACACCAGCGCTCACATTACCAGACTTGCAACAACCATTTGAGATTGAGACAAATGCCTCTGACTATGCTATTAGGGTAGTCCTTACTCAACAGGGGAATCCAATGGCATATCACAATGAGACACTTTTAGACACGGTCTGGAAGTATCCTACTTATGATAAAGAGATGTATTCCATTGTGCAGGCTTGCTGACAATGGAAGAATTACATTTTGGGGAAGGAAACGGTCATCCACACAAACCACCGACCCCTGCAATTCATAGAGACACAAGGGAAGTTGTAGAATGATCACCATCAGAAGTGGTCCACATACATGCAACAGTTCCATTTGAATATCAATTACAAGAAGGGCAACACAAATAATGTTGTAGACTACCTCAGCCGACCACCGATCATGGTGTTAACTACCGTGCTCAACTCTTGAGGGCATGAGACTTTTGATTGGCCAGTTCTCTACAAAATCGACCCAGAATTTAACCACAAATACCATATGCTCTTGGGGGGTCAGCAAGTTCCATGTTTTCACCTCCAGGATGCGTTGTTATGCCATATGGGACACCTTTGTGTTCCTTCAAGCGAGCGTGAAAATATTATTTGGGAAGTGCACTACAGTCAGGCCACTAGGCATTTCAGGTCGAGAAAATAGTGGCAAGTACTGTAGAAATACTTCTATTGGTTGAATCTTCGACAGGATGTTGGGAAATACATCAGATCTTGCACTGCTTGCACCATCGCCAAATCGACCATCAAGAAGCAAGGTTTCTATACTCCGCTACCTACCCCTAGTCGACTGTGGGAATCCATCTCCTTGGATTACATGTCAGGCCTTCCTTCTACTAAGCATGGAAACAACTATGTTTTTGTGGTTGTCGATCGATTCTCAAAGATGCCCATTATGGCGGCTTGCATGAAGAGTATCACAACAGAAGCCATTGCTAAACTCTTCTTTGAATGAGTGTAGGTACACTTTGGGATCCCAGAGTCTATCATCTCAGATTGGGACAACATGTTCCTCAGTACATTTTGGTCCAGTTTGTGGTCGATGCTTGACATCAAGCTCACTAAGTCCACAACTTTCCATTCGCAAACTGATGGCCAGACAGAGGTCGTCAACAGGATGATCGTACACATTCTGCTCATGTACAACTCAAAGCATCCACACACTTTGGATGAGAGCCTCCCCTATGTCCAGCATAGCTACAACCGAGCTCTCCACAACTCAACAGGTCACAACCCTTTTCAGGTGGGATTGAGATTCCAACCACTATGTCCCATTGATGTGGACATACTAGTTGCATCGACTCAGGGAGATTCGACTCATGTCAAGTCCGAGGCCGACAAGGCAAATAGCTTCATTGAGAATATTCAACACATCTGCCAATAGGTCCATGACATATTGGACAAAACCAATGCTAAGTACAAGCAGCGGCATGATCAGCATTGGGTGCCACACAAGTTCTAGGTGGGCGACAAAGTTTGGCTACATTTTCAGAAGGAGTGCCTCGCTGGGCCCCATCACAAGATTCATTTGTTTCGATATCGGCCATACACCATCATGAAGGGTGTGGGAGATAATTCTTTTGAGCTTAGCATTCCTCCATTCCTTGGCCTGCACCAAGTGTTTAATTTGGATCGCCTTCGGCCATACTTTCCACCATTACTAGACACATCTGGCATTGCAGAACAACTCACACCAAAAGAGTTAAATCCAGATTACATGGAACAAGCTGCAACTAATCAGATCATGGACACGAAGATCAAGCACACTCGCCAACAGAAGATCCAACTATATCGAGTTGTCAAAGCAGGCCAACTCCTTCACCAGGGCAAGTGGCTCACCAGGGACCAAGTTCAACAGAAGTTTCCTTGTCTCATGGAGGAACTCAACGCAATGGGGGCCATTGCTTCCTAAAGGGGGAGGAATGATCCAGGTGGATATTGGTGGCCACTCGCCAATTCCACTTGGACCCCCACCATTGTTTCTTTCAGTTTTTCAGTTTCCTTAATTGCAGCACACTTTACTATTTTTAGCAGTTTTTCACGTCCTAAACTTTTGGAGCCATTTTGAGGCCCTAAATGATGTTTTTTTGGCAATTTTTCCAAAAAATCATCTTTTTTGTCGTAGTCCTCGGAGAGATCTTTCCAACGGGGTATGATGCGCATCAAACAAAGATAATATGACCAAGTCACGACCCCGGAAGTTGGATGCCCAACTAACCCCAACGAGGCCCATAAACACTTGGTGTTACATCTCCTCGGGTTAGGGTTTACCGTTATTGTTCAATAATAAAAAGGCCCTTGAACCTCATTGTAACGTAGCTCAGATGCATGTAGCCACCACATCTCTTCTCAGAGATAAGCTACCATTGCCGAGCTAGTCTCATTTCCATACTGTTTGTAAGCATATTTCATTTTTTGATATTAATCAAAGGAAGTGTTATTTCTGCTGCATCTCTGTATTTATGGTTATATCTGTAAATTGTTGCGTTCCTATTTAAATTGGTATCAATGGTATCAGAGCGGTCTGATCTTTCTCTATTTTTCTTTGCATGTCCCCAATGAGGTCGGGATATAAGGAGTTAGGGCTAGAACTGGTCAAACCTTTGCAAGACCAGCCTCGTAAATCCTGACCGCCTCCCATGGAGGAAGAAAAGAAAGACGAGGGAGCAGGAGATTCTATGAAAATATTGCTCAAGGAGGCCCTCGAGAAACAAAGGAACGCAATGATGGATAACTTTGCTCAAATCCTTCAATGATTGCCCACCGACGGTGCATCCACATCCAACAGCCACTCTGGAGGCTCCACACCTTTTACGGTACAAGTAAACTTTGACATTCCCATATTTGAGGGCCAAATAGATGCAAACGCCATAGATAAATGGTTGAATATGTTAGAAGGATATTTTTATGTTCATGATTTTTCCAGTTGAGAAAAGATTACTTTTTCTCTTCTCAAAGCCGTCCCCCACATCAAGGACTGGTGCGAAACCTATTGTGAGCAAAAGGTTGAAAGTATGAACTCACTGTTTTTAGCCGCTCCCACTTGGAATTCATTTTGGGATTCCATCAAGGAGAAGTACTACCCTGTCAGGAGCTATGAGGACAAATACATAAAGTGGACCATGCTGCGACAGGGAAGGGACCAAGATGTGCTGGATTTTACCAATTTTTTTCATACTCTGTGCAGGAAGTTGGCCATCAAGGATTTTGAGAAACATTTGGTACTCAAGTATCACGAATTCCTACATAGATACATCTAGGATGAGATGGAGTACTTGGACATATCCTCACTCGGCACGGCTTATCGATACGCCATCAATATCGAGCAAAATTTTAAACAGAAGAAGCAAGATTTTGGATTTGTGAATTCGAAGCAAGGGAAAGGTGCCCCAAAACTGCATAACAAAGGACAAAGCTAAGGCGGGACGGCCCAGGAAAACCCGCCAATGCCACAAGAAAAGGAAAACACTACAAAGTTGAAGAAGGACATTGGAAAGTGGTGTGAGTTCCATAAGAGCTCCACCCATAACACAAGCGAGTGTCGGGCCAAGCAATCAGTGGTGGCCGAGCTGAAAGCTTCAAAATCAGATGCATGTGCTGACTCTGAGTCAGAACCCGACAAGGGGAATGACAAGGGGAAGCAGATTATTGATGCTTAGCCCAACGCCACTGTCGCCACCACAAATATCCAGAAGGAGGAACTCGAAGATCCAGAGGAGGAACGTCTCTTCCACTCCCAGATGTGGGTGAAGGGTTCCCCACTATACTTCATTATTGACAGCGGGAGCCAAAAGAACCTCATCGCAGTAGAGGTTGTGAAGCAGCTAGGCTTACCAACCATAGCACACCCACAACTGTACACCATTGGGTGGCTTCACCAAGGATGGGATTTGCACGTGAGTCAACAATGCCGCCTTCCATACATCATCAAGCCCTTCACATATGAGTTATTATGTGACGTTTCTCCCCTTGATTTTTGTAATGTATTATTAGGCCAACCATAGTTGTGGAAGAGACATTTTGTGTATGAGTCAAGGCCTCACACTGTTATTGTTACATTAGGAAATAATTTGTACAGGATATCGAAGGTAGCCCCGCCTACCGCCATTTCTCTGGTTACTGCAAAACAGTGCAGTAAACTAATTTCAAAAATGGGAAATTTGTTTTCCTGATGATACGCCCTCAAGGAAAGAAGAAGACAATGGCCACGACCTCCAGAAAAGGTCCCTCCACACGACAACAACATATGGACAAGGTCATGGAGGAGTACAAGGACATATTCACCTCCCTTACAGGGGTGCCTCTGCACTGTCAGGTCAAGCACTCCATCGATCTGACCCTAGGTGCGTCGTTACCCAATGGACCAATCTATTGACACTCCGTTATGGAGAATGATGAAATCAAGAGGCAAATTCAAGAGTTGCTGCAGAAAGGTTACATTCGGCCAAGTTCATCACCCTGTGGGAGCCTGATCGTGTTGGTATAGAAGAAGGATGGGAATTGGAGACTCTGTATTGACTATCGAGCACTGAACAAGATCACTGTCCAGAATAGGTACCCGACCCCACAGATTGATGACCTTCTAGACCAACTCATGGGAGAAAAATATTTCAGCAATATCGACTTGAAGTCCGGATATCACCAAGTACCAATAGAACCCTCCGATGTGTGGAAGACTGCCTTCAAAGCCAAGGAGGGCATTTTCGAATGGTTGGTTATGCCTTTTGGGTTGATGAATGCTCCTGTAACCTTCATGAGGCTCATGGATGACATCTTATGGCCATTCACCAACTCATTTGTAGTGGTATACTTGGATGACATCTTGATCTTCAGCCAGAGTTGGGAAGAGCACCTCCACCACATCCAACATGTTCTCCAAACACTGCGGCAACACAAGATGTGTGCCAATTTGGAGAAATGTACTTTTGGCATGACCCAGGTTTAGTATCTGGGATACATTATTGATGAACGAGGGGTGCAGGTGGATCTAGCCAAGATCCAAGTCATTCAGGATTGGCTAGCCCCAACCACTTTAATAGAGCTCCGCAACTTTCTAGGTCTTGTGAATTTCTACTGCAAGTTCGTGTTCAGGTTCTCTCATATCAATTGGCCCTTGAGTCAAGTCACTAAAGGAGGAGCGAAAGAAAAATTCTTTAGGTTTGAATCTCAATAGAAGGCATTCACAGAGTTGAAATATCACCTCTTCTCCGCACCAGTGCTCACATTACCAGACTTGCAAAAACCATTTGAGATTGAGACAAATGCCTCTAACTATGCTATTGGGGTAGTCCTTACTCAATAGGGGCATCCAATGGAATATCATAGTGAGACACATTCAGACATGGTTCAAAAGTATCCCACTAATGATAAAGAGATGTATTCCATTGTGCATGCCTGCCGAAAATGGAAGCATTACATTTTGGGGAAGGAAACGGTCATCCACACAGACCACCGTCCCCTGCAATTCATACAGACGCAAGGGAATTTGCAGAATGATCGCCATCAGAAGTATTCCACATACCTGAAACAGTTCCATTTGACTATCAAGTACAAGAAGGGCAACACAAATAATGTTGCATACTACCTCAACTGACCACCGATCATGGCCTTAACTATTGTGCTCAACTCTTATGGGCATGAGACTTATGATTGGTCACTTCTCTACAAAAGTGACCCAAAATTTGTCCACACATACCATATGCTCTTGGGGGGTCAGGAAGTTCCAGGTTTTCACCTCTAGGATGCGCTGTTATGCCATATGGGACACCTTTGTGTTCCTTCAAGTGAGCGTGCGAAGATGATTTTGGAAGCACACTAAAGTTGGGCCACTGGGCATTTCAGGGTCGAGAAAATAATGGCAGTACTGTAGAAGTATTTCTATTGGCCGAATCTTCGACAGGATGTCATGAAATACATCAGATCCTGCACTACCTGCGCCATTGCCAAATTGACCATCAAGAAGTAGGGTCTCTATACTCTACTACCTACCCCTAGTTGACTGTGGGAATCCATCTCCATGGATTACATGTTAGGCCTTCCTTCTACTAAGCATGGAAACGACTGTGTTTTTGTGGTCGTCGATCGATTCTCGAAGATAGCCATTGTGGCGACCTGCAAGAAGAGTATCACAACAGAAGCCATTGCTAAACTCTTCTTTGAACGAGTGTGGGTAAACTTTGGGATCCCACAGTCTATCATCTCAGATCGAGACAGAAGGTTCCTCAGTACATTTTGGTCGAGTCTCTGGATGATGCTGGACATCAAGGTCACTAAGTGCATAGCTTTCCATCCCCAAACTGATGGCTAGACAGAGGTCATCAACAAGATGATCGTACACATTCTACGCATGTACAACTCAAAGCATCCACACACATGGGATGAGAGCCTCCCCTATGTCTAGCATAGCTACAACCGGGCTCTCCACAGCTTGATGGGCCACAACCCTTTTCAGGTGGGCTTGGGATTCCAGCCACTATGTCCCATTGATGTGGCCATACCAGTTGTAGCGACTCAGGGAGATTCAGCTCATGTCCAGTTCAGAGCCGACAAGGAAAATAGCTACATTGAGCATATTCAACATATCCGCCAACAAGTCCATGACATATTGGAAAAAACCAATGCCAAGTACAAGCTGCGGCATGATCAACATCAGGTACCACACAAGTTCCAGGTGGGCGACAAAGTTTGGGTACATTTACAGAAGGAGTGCCTCGCTTGGCCCGACTGCAAGATTTTCCCACTCCGATATGGGCCATACACCATCACCAAGGCTATGGAAGATAATGATTTTGAGCTTAGGATTCCCCCATTCCTTGGCCTACACCCAATGTTTAATGTGGATCGCCTTCGACCATACTTTCCACCATTACTAGACACATCCGACATTGCAGAAAAACTCACACCAATAGAGTTAAATCAAGATTGCATGGAACAAGTTGCAACTGATCGGATCATGGACACGCAAATCAAGCACACTCGCCAGCAGAATATCCAACTGTACCAAGTTGTCAAAGCAGGCCAACTCCTTCACCAGGGAAAGTTGCTCACCAGGGACCAAGTTCAGCAGAAGTTTCCTCATCTCATGGAGGAACTCAACGCAATGAGGACCATTGCTTCCTAAGGGGGGAGGAATGATCCAGGTGGATATTGGTGGCCACCCTCCAATTCCACTTGGACCCCCACCATCGTTTGTTTCAGATTTCCAGTTTCCTTAATTGTAGCACAATTTAATATTCTTAGTAGTTTTTTGGGTCCTAAACTTCTGGATTCGTTTTGGGGCCCTAACCGACATTTTTTTGGCAATCTACCGCCAATGATTTTTGGATAAACTCATATTTCTCATCATAGTCCTCGGAGAGATATTTCCAACGGGGCATCATGCACGTGAAATGGAGATAATATGATCAAGTCACGACCCCGAGAAGTTGGCTGCCCAACTAATCCCAACGGGGGCCCATAAACTCTTGGTGTTACATCTCCTCGTGTTAGGGTTTTGGTTGTTTAGGGTTTTCCCTTATTGTTCAACAATAAAAAGGCCCTCGAGCCTCATTGTAACGCAGTTCAGATGCATGTAGCCACCACATCTCTTCTCAGAGATGAGCTAGTCTCATTTCCATATTGTTTGTAAGCATATTTCATTATTTGATATTAATCAATGGAAGTGTTATTTTTGCTGCATCTCTTTATTTATGGTTATATCTTTAATTTGTTGCGTTCTTGTTTAAATTCAGATCAAATCTCTTCTGAATATTTCCATCAGTGGCAACAACAACGGATCGAAGTAGGTGAAGGAGGAGGAGAATATGGCCCTCACATCTAAGGGTCCCATTCAGGGATAAGGTGAGCATAGGAAGAAGTAGAAGGACCTATCGAAGGTCAAGTGCTTTAGATGTGGTGAGCTTGGTCACTACAGTACCCAATGTCCTCTCAGGAAGAAGGAAAATGAAGAGAAGTAGAACCAGCAAGAATCTTTAGCAGAGATCGATAGGTTGTCCTCCAAGTTGGAGGAATACTTTGCCATGTTTGTTGATACACGAGTGAGGTGGGGTGACTTGGTGTTGTAGCCCCAGAGCGATATAGATGGGAAGGGTCCTTGAGGAGTCCACCTCATGGATTAATACATTTCTACAAGGGCCCACATTATTCAGTAGCAATATAGATCAGTGGCAACTTGTAGAAATTTTGAATAATATGACACTTATTCACAGAGATTATCTTGATTATACACTATTGCAGAACGCATGCATAATACATAACCTCCTCTACGTTGATCATCAATTTTGCAGAATTAAAAACAATGAAACATCAATCGCATGCCCACATTAACACAGTATGTAACCCAGGGAAAGCATACAGCTGAAATCCCCACACTATCTGTATATTATAATGATTGAGAACATGTAACAATACATAGTACAATACTCCTCACAAGTACTCAGTACTATCTCCACCTGTTACACACAAACTAGCTCAGATCTGAATCACTCACAGGTTCAAATCTCCTCCACTATCTGCCTGCCTCCATTGCGCAATCCTGCATGAGAATAGATGAGAATGGCTGATCCAAACTTGTATTTCCTTGGCTGAACCACGCAATCCTCATTGGCAATACTCAATCCATTGATTGTGCAAATCTCATGCACAACTATAGTCACAACTGATAGCAATCTCAACCTCTAACACCTGTCTCCACTGAACTGTCCATGCACTGAGTTAACTGATGTATTGTTTAGTTGCTTTATGAGTTAATAATTAGTGAATTAATTAACAATTAATTCACATCACTCATCACTAGTGTATTTTCAGTTAAACTAAATACAACTAGTTCAACCAAGTCAAACTGAACACAACTCCATCAACTCCTCAATCAACTCCACCAAACTCAACCACTTGAGTTCTAACTAAAGTCCATCATGCAATAGCTCAACTGACTCATAAGAAAAGCATATTTCCTTCTGACAGCTGCATGTGCCACATCTGTAGCTCAAATTGAAGTGCTCCAAGAGGATAAGATAATGATTATAGTCCAAATATTATTATGAGCTAATAATATTCGACTGTTCTATTTTTAGCCTGGCAGTCTAAAAATAGACTCGCCCATATGTCTAAAAATAGAAGTCCATCTATTTTTACCAACATGACCAATCATCCACAAATAGCATCCTGCAACTCATAGACCATGATCCATATGTCTAAAAATAGACATAGTCTAAAAATAGACTTTGCGCCAAAAATAGCCTACGGGCCCACTTAGTGAAGGCGACTCCTTTCCACTAAGCTCCATCATCTTGTTGCATTTTCAACACTCCCTCTCAACAATATATGGATTATCTGCAACCCCTATCCTGCAACTCTGGAATGTTCTGCATGCAACACATTTGCCCGGTCCACTTGCTCCAACAACACTTGGAACAAAAACACTCCCAACTGACCACTCTGTTGGGCTAGGAACATACTCTGATGCTGAAGCTCTACCTGCTGCTGACAAGTGCTCCCTCTCTGCATCTATGCTACTGCAACATCTCCATGAATCTCGCACCATTGCACACCTCTCTGTGCCACCTAGCACTGTGCAAAACACTTGTGCCTCTCGCATTGCTGCAGCCTGCTAGCTATGCGCTGTCCTGGGATTCCCTACACTGTTGCTCTCTCTGCTGCTCCATCCGCATCTATCTCTACCCAATCAGTCAGTTCCTGCTACTCCACATCGGGGCTCCCGTAGCAAGGTCTCATCCAAGAGGTTGGGTACCTCAAGGATCCTACTCCTCCTTGGGATGATCACTCTATATCGCCCCACCTCCTACCTGGAGGTATGGCTGCATGTGATCCCTCTGCCCACCTAGCTCGAAGTTTCCCCCTACTGGAGGTCTCCGCATGAGTAGATGTCTCTACTCGATCTCCTCTCATCTTCCCTTGTTGTGGCTACTCCACAACCTCCTGAAGCTGCTGCACCAATCGTGGCTCCTCCACAACCGTCTGAGACTTCTTCTGGCTCTGCATGTTGAGAGGTAATATACGCTCCCTCTCAACCACCAAGTCTCCATCAGTTGCCTCGCTGCTCAAGGCTTTGCAAGCATCTTGAACCTCAAGAGCATACAGGTTCTTAACCCATGAACCAATCTGCTTCACCTGTCCAGTGATGATGTGTATAAGGAAAACCTTTCCCTTACTGAAGACTACATCATAGCCTCTATCTTCCAGCATCGCGATCGACACCAAGTTTCTCTTCAGTCCTGGTACATACTTGACATCGGTCAAGGTAAGGCAATCTCCATGCTCCCTCTGAAAAATAACTGTGCCTACACCTGAGACACTATACTTCTCATCATTACCCAAAGCTATGAGTATCTGGAGATCTTTCTCCTCCAAGGTACTGAACAAACTTTTGTCACCGGTCATGTGGAAAGAAGCTCCACTGTCAAGAAACCAACCACTTCCCATCATGGATGAAACCATGCATGCAAAAAGTGTGAAATCAAACTCAAACTGTGAAGCAAGTGCCTCACCTTCAGATCCTTCCCCGGATCCCTTCTTGGATTTCTTCTTTGGGCAATTAGTAGCATAATGGCCCAACTCATGACAACGAAAGCATCGCACTTTCGATTTTTAACCCTTCTTCCCATCATTGGAAGAACTGGATTCAGAAAGAGAACCCTTCTCCTTCCCCTTCTTTGCTTTGGCATCCAAAGAGAAATTTTCTTCATCAGATGCCTTTGATGAAGATCCGTCCCTGGTATTCCGCTTGATCTCCTCCTGCAAAAGATCTGACCATAGTCTTTCCCATCCTGGCAATTTCTCCCGACCATTGACAGAGTCCTGATAGGAATGCCAACTCTTCGGAAGACCAAGGAGAGCCAAGTTCACCAAGTCCTCATCATCGACAGTCACCCCCACACTTCCCAGCTCATCCCGACACTGGGTGAACTTCGTGAGATACTTGGGCATACTGTCTCCATTCTCACACTTAATGTTTCTGAGTTTATCCTTGAGTGCCAACTTCCTCTGGTCGCTGTTGCTTTGGAATAGATATGTCAATGCTTTCCACATCAAATATGGAGAAGCCTTTCCATGCAGGCTGGATACAATGTGATCCTTCACGCCCTCCAACAGAATCCTTTGACACTTTGCTGTCTTCTTTTGCCAAACCTCAACGTGAGCAGCATCAGTAGGCTTTGGGACCTCAGCCTCTATAAACTCCTTCAGCCCATTGTCATTTAACACCACCTCCATCCTGTCTTTCCATGCAATATAATTTGAGCTGCCTTCAAGAGTATACTCCAATCGCAATTTGTTGCAAGACATTTCAACTTTGACACCAAGAAAACACTGCTGCAAATTCGAATTCCACCAGCTCAAAACTCAACTGCTTCTGATCTAAAATTCGTGAGAACAAAGTATTTATCGTACAAAGATTGACTGTATGGGCTTTTACCGGATATCTCACCTTCCAAAAGAAGGATGAATCCAGAGGCTACCTGGCCCGATTACAAACTCTGCCTGAAGAAATAAAATGTAATCACTTTCTGAATAATAGATCTGATGATCAACTCTGCTCCAATACCATGTAGAAATTTTGAATAATATGACACTTATTCATAGAGATTATCCTGATTATACACTATTGCGGAATGCATGCATAATACATAACCTCCTCTACGTTGATCATCAATTTTGTGGAATTAAAAACAATGAAACATCAATCGCATGCGCACATTAACACAGTATGTAACCCGGGGAAAGCATACAGCTGAAAACCCCACACTATCTATATATTATAATGATTAAGAACATGTAACAATACATAGTACAATACTCCTCACAAGTACTCAGTACTATCTCCACCTATTACACACAAACTAGCTCAGATCTGAATCAATCATAGGTTCAAATCTCCTCCACTGTCTACCTGCCTCCACTGCGCAATCCTGCATGAGAATAAATGAGAATGGCTGATCCAAACTTGTATTTCCTTGGCTAAACCATGCAATCCTCATTGGCAATACTCAATCCATTGATTGTGCAAATCTCATGCACAACTATAGTCACAACTGATAGCAATCTCAACCTCTAACACCTGTCTCCACTGAACTTTCCATGCACTGAGTTAATTGATGTATTGTTTAGTTGCTTTATGAGTTAATAATTAGTGAATTAATTAACAATTAATTCACATCACTCATCACTAGTGTATTTGCAGTTAAACTAAATACAACTAGTTCAACCAAGTCAAACTGAACACAATTCCATCTACTCCACCAAACTCAACCACTTGAGTTCTAACTGAAGTCCATCATGCAATAGCTCAACTGACTCATAAGAAAAGCGTATTTCCTTTTGACAGCTGCATGTGCCACATCTGTAGCTCAAACTGAAGTGCTCCAAGAGGATAAGATAATGTTTATAGTCCAAATATTATTATGAGCTAATAATATTCGACTGTTCTATTTTTAGTCTGGCAGTCTAAAAATAGACTCCGCCCATATGTCTAAAAATAGAAGTCCATCTATTTTTACCAACATGACCAATCATCCACAAATAGCATCCTGCAACTCATAGACCATGATCCATATGTCGAAAAATAGACATAGTCTAAAAATAGACTTTGCGCCAAAAATAGCCTGCGGGCCCACTTAGTGAAGGCAACTCCTTTCCACTAAGCTCCATCATCTTGTTGCATTTTCAACACAGCTGATGTAGTCAGAGACCGAGTGACAGTTGCAAAAACTAGTGGAAATTAGTTGTTGGGGAGTGCAGTGCAGAGTTGGCAACAATGTAGTTGGCATAGAGCCGAGTCAACAGCAGTGCAAATCCTTAAGTGATAGTGCAGATGCTAGTAGCAGACAAAGACTTTGGAGACATATGCATCATACTAATCACAGTTGATTCAATGTTTTGGATGGTTTTCAGTTGAAGATGTTGCAGTTGCAGCAACAACAGATGATAGGGAGTTGCAGTGTTGACAACAATATGGAAGTGTCAACAGAAGCACAAATGCAACATATATCATAGTTGCATGGTGGTTGGTAGGAAATATGGCCAGACATCAACAACGTGGTAGGAAATGATGCAGAGACAGAGTGTGCAGTAGCACTAGAACACATTCCTCGCTAAGAGGGAGAGTTACTTTTTGTAGAATACGATGTGTTATAGCCTTGAAATTTTGTGGAGAGGCTAGAATACATGAGATCTCCAAAACCAGAATTTTTTTTTCTGGAAATTCCACCTAGAAATGACTTAATTATATTATTAACCAATTTTTAAATATTTCCTATGTCTAAACTTAGGGAATATGGTTAATTAATCAATATCAATTAAGTCAAGGCAATAATTATCTAGAAATTCACATATATCGATTCCACGATGATCCTAGCCATTGATTAAGTTTTAATCTTGGTCATTGGTGCTACAATATAAGATTATAAGAGGAAGTTGGTGTGGTGATGGAGAAGACACTTGAGTAGTTTGATTTCTGAGCAGATTGATTTCTAGAGTACCAGCAGTTAGTTTCCAGAGAGAGAGCTAGAGATTAAAGCAGTGTGAGAGGGGAAGAGATAGTGGGGTTGGAGGAGGAATTCCAAATCCAGCAAGTGCATTTACAGAGAGCCAGAAGAGTCAAAGAGAGGCTAACACTGGTGATCCAGGAGGATCTCATCAGATCAGTTGCACAGGTTCATCATCAGTGTTCAGTGTCGTCGTCAGCATTCAGTTTAGTGTTGTCAGCTTCGACAATATTGTTTATGGTTCAGATTGAGCAGGTGATGTCTATGGTTTTTCATGGTGTTCAGTTGATATGGTTTTGTACTTGGCTGTCAACATGTGTTTCTCGTCATTTCTGCTAGGATTTGGTCGACGACATGTGTTTTTCATTCGCCTCGTAGGATTTGGGTTGTCGACATGAGGTTGTCATCCACTTTGCAGGATTTGGTGTCGACGTGGGTTTTGTCGTCCACTCACAGGTTTTGATGTCGACGGGTTTGTCATCATGTGACAAATATTTCTAACGTCGCCTTGTGACATTAGGTCATAAATGGGTATTTTAAAAACCTAATGTAAAACCCTAAACCTAGAACCTAATGCAAAAAATTCAAAATGCATTAAAAAACCATTAAAACCTATGCTAAAAGGGTATAACCCTCATCCTATACCTATCAGCCCTCATTGCCTTACAAACTATGTGTTAAAATACATATACACCTAAGTCTAAACCTATTCGGACCATTACAAAATAATGCAAAACATTATAAATACATTAACACAGTCTTAAACTGCCAATCTAACCGCGCGGGGTTCTAACCACAACAAATACATGTGATTAGATGAGACCATCGGGTTATGTAACCATGGCTTGGAGTTAGCCGCGCGGAGAGTTAACCTTAACTGTGGACATGTGAGCAGGTAAGCAGATAACTGTTTGCTCTTAACCCGGTCCCTCACTGCAGCATCAACATTAACCATAACATGTGAGTAGTGGTCATAACCACCATGGTGTCAGAGGTTACATAACCACAACGCAGAAACCGCAGAGTAAACCTCGCCATATGATCAGGGCAGTAAACTGTCAGCAGTTTGGTAGCCGAAACTGCCGGGGGAAGACCGTGGAGGTGGCAGTTGGTGGTTAGACTGCCACCTATTCACATGGGTGGTCAACCTCCTCTGCCTGGTTAGTAAGCCACCGACGACTATGGTTTAATACAAATTCTTTTTATGGGTTTTGTTAAGTTTTTTTTACTATTATTAATATAACCACCATGGAAATCTAACCCTAAGGTGTCCAACAATGACAAGACTGAACCAATTCAAACCTAGATTGGAACTGATTCATTCCCAAACTTGGTGGAGGGAGTTAGAATGTATCTAAGGGGTTTTAAAAGGTATTTTTGTCCTCATTGAGAAGAGGAGAGTGGTTTTGGATTTTGTATGCAGGTTATGGAGGTCATAGTCGTTTTTGTTTTCAATGTAACAGGAGCATCCAGAGTCGGAATTGGGAACCATGACAGGCGTTGGAAAGATAGTTCAAAGAGATATCTTTTGACAGTGACCGAAAGTGCCTGTTGTACATTTAGTTTGGTCAAATCTCTGTGTAATTGACCTCTTCTATTT
The DNA here is from genome assembly GCA_031772625.1 of Pinus tabuliformis. Classification (NCBI taxonomy): domain Eukaryota; kingdom Viridiplantae; phylum Streptophyta; class Pinopsida; order Pinales; family Pinaceae; genus Pinus; species Pinus tabuliformis. The sequence goes on from CM062820.1 coordinate 1,118,591,412, forward strand.
CAATCCTAATAAAGCGGTTGCCCATCTTGAAAGCGGACCCGGAGGCATAGTCCATCAGGGATGAACTCAGTAATCAATTTTGCTGTCTGGTATTACTGTGTTTTTTTTTGTTTTCACTTCTGTTATGCATCTTACTTATGTTTTATAAGCTTTTGTAAAGTCTTTCTTCTCAAGTAGCTCTCTCGGTTTCTGCACTTTCAGTTAACATTCTATTCATTAATGGCTAATCAATTCTACATTAGTTTTAAATTACGATCATTTCGGATCCACTGGGGTAGTGCAACAACTTCTAGAAGCAAAGTTGTATTATTGAGACAAATTGGCGTTTTCAGTTCTAGAAGGAGTCCCATAGTGCTGGAGAATCATCTTTCCAGTCAAAAGAAGGTAGAATGACTTCATCAGAGACCGATTTGAGGCTATACATCCAACAGGTGTCGCAGAGTGGCACAAAGAATGACAAAGAGGGTCAGAGTGTCGAGTTTCAGAAGGCAAGCCGTGTTGGGAGTTTGCTTGTGGGTGAGGAAAATTCCTTACTAGATTTTTTCCACTATTTTTCTCTTTAGGATTGCCAAATTACAACATCCATTTGTACTCAAATTTTCTCACTGTTGCATAACAAGAAAACCCTTAGCTGATGCATCAGTTTTCCCAAGTTGGGGTTTTTCTAGGGACTTTTTTCCAAAAAACATTGTGCTATTTTTTATGTGTGTGCTAGCATTTCTCAGTTTCCAATGCATTATTTTCTTCTGCAGTATTTTATTTGTGAAGGTTGTAGTGTCATTTATTTAGTATTTGTCGTAGCAAACATCAAATAAATTGTTAAATAAAATTAACAATTAGGAGAATAATTTTCAGTTGTTGCAATAGGGTTCCAGTTTGGAATTTTGACATGGTGTTCATAATATTCTATGTACTATTATGTAAAAGAGAGAAAAAATTATTATTGTTATTTTATAGCATGGGTTTCATGCTTAGGTCAAAGCACACATTGTGTGCTTCTAGGGTTTTGTCATCTAGTCAGGAAGGCCTAAGAGGCATTGTCATATATAATAGACCCTAGTGGGCATATTGTATCAAGTCAAAATAATTTATTTAAGTCAATATTATGTCAAATGTCCCTCCAAGACCAATTCGGTCTACAAGAGAACAAGTCCGCCTCATGACGGGTAATTCGACCTCGTAAGAAGCTTATTTATAAGAATAACTTGAACTCATTTGGAGGACCATCTAAGCAAGTTTGATCATAAGAAGAAGAACAAGAAAGAAGAGCGCAAAGAAAATTAAGGACTAGAAGATAACAAATTAGAAATTTTTGGGTCAATCTATCTCACACATGCAAAGGAGAGTCTAGGGTTTATGCAACATGAAGGATGAAATTTCAGATCTATAAGGAAGGATGAAATCAATGGTCAAAGGGAAAGACATAAATTCCAATTGTCTAGGAAAGAAGAAGAAAGTTAAGTGAAGGAGTAAGGAGGCCTAAAATAACCTATCTATCCCACATGTGTGAAGTTGCAACTATTGCAGAAGGGCCAAAAAGTTGCAGACCTGCATTGAAGGTCAAAATTGTTGCGGGGGGTCAATGTTTCTTGAAAAGTTGTTTGAAGGTCAAATTTTGTTTCTAGAAGTTGTGTAAGGAAAGCTCATCGAGAAGGAAGTTCTGGTCTTGTAACTGTATCTATATTAGGTCTAAAGGTTCTTAGAATCCATCATTTGAAGATTCTATAAGAATAGAAAAATTACTCATAGGTTTTCCTCTCTAGAAAAGGTTTTGGCCCTGGCTCGTAGCCTATTTATTGTGTTTGTTTGTATTATTGATCTTTAAGTTTTTGTAGTTTTCTGATGATAAGAACACCATAATACTAAATAGAATAAGAAGTTAATTATAAGAGAACATCACACGCAATTATCAAGTTTATACAAATCTCACCTATCTAGTTGCCATAGATTTCTCAACATGGTATCAGAGCTAAGGTTACAAGGAAAGAAAACTTGAAGATCATTCTATTGAAAAGAATACATAACGACAAAATACAATAATAAGAACAACAAGGATATGTAGTCATCACATCATAAGGATCCTATCATCTGGAAGGAAGAATTCTTGGAAAGGAAGACCTCAAGGACCCTACCTCCATCTTAAATAAAGAAGGACTCTACACATTTGAAGCATCTTGGGAAATATCTCACATTCTATATCCAAAGGAAGAAAGAAGATCACTTCATCATCAAAGGAATCAAAGTAATCTCTGTCACATTGAATAAAGGATCACATCTCAAGCATCTTTGAAGAACAACATATCCCTTATCTTGAGGAAGTAGCATTTCCACTATGAATATCATCCCTCCTTATAAAGCTCACATAAAGACTCATGATCAAGAAAGCATCTAGTGGAAGACATCATCCTCAAGGAGGCATATTCATTTTTAAAGTAAGCACTTTACATTTATGTCTCAATCTACAAACCAAATGACTACTTTATGTAAGGAGAACAATAAACTTGTTGGGACATCGAAATACCTTGCATGGAAGAAGAGAATAGATTTAATTCTCACAGAGAATGAAGTTATTGATTATGTCATGGGCTCAATCACCAAACCTTCTCAAGAGAAATCTCAAGAAATATCAAAATATATGAAAGGAGAAGTAAGGGCTTAGAGAATCCTCATTGAATTGATCAAGGATTCACTCATTCCATATGTAGGAAAGTTGAAGACATCAAAAGAAATCTATGACAAGTTGGTGGAAATGTTCTCTGTAAGTACAACAAGAGAAATAATATCTTTAAGAACTGAATTATACAAGATGAAAGTTTCAAGGGAAAAATGGATAACCTCATATCTCATGAAGGTTTCACAAATAAGAGATCAACTACAATATCTAGGAGAAACAATGTCAGATCTAGAGATGACCACTATTGTACTCAATGCACTACCAAATGAATGGAGAAACGTTGTATCAAGTATCTATGGAAAGAAGGAAACTACTCCATTCAATGATCTATGGTCATTATGTAAGATTGAATAAACCCGATTAAAGGCAAAGAATGACTTTGGATCAAATGAACAAACACAAGCATATGTAGCTATGATGACGAAGAAAGGGAAGTTTGGAAAGTTTGAGCCCCGAAAAAGATTGCAAAATAAAATTGACATGTCTAAGGTTCAATGCTATGAATGTAATTAATATGGACACTTCAAGAGAAGTTTTCCTAAACTCAAGAAAGGGAACAAGAAAAGAAAAGAAAGAAGTGAGGCCCATGTTACCGAGGAAATAGAAGAATCAGAAGAAAAGTAGTCGAAGGAAGAAGAAGCGAAAGACCTCTACTATTAAAGGTCTCACATACATTTAAGTTTATTTTGAAGTATATAGAAGTTAGCAAGTCATAGTAGGAAGCATAAAAATCATGGTAAAATGCATTACAAAAAAAAATATGGCATCATTCTAGAAGCATGAAAGAATAACCAAAGTAGGAGTTTGTATGGTTAAATTGTTGAAAATGCAGCAAGAAAGTCTCAATTTTGATTTTGCCTTAATCAAATTGAGGAAATTCGAAATTTCACATTAGCAAACAACTTGGAGGAGTTAACTAAGGTGACATGGCTCTTGTCACTCAGTTAAGAACACTCAATTCAAGTTAATGAGTTGAAGTTTAGTTTGCTTGTGTTGATTCCTAAAAAAATATGATTCTAACTCAGTTAATTCAAGTTAGGGGAATGAAGTTCAGTCGTGTGTAGTGGGTCCCTAAATTGTAGGATCCTAGGTTGAGTTAATTTCAGTTCCTTCAACTTGTCCTGACGATGAACCACACTGGTTGGTTCGAAACGCGTCGACAAAAGATTGACTATGTGATTTTGCCGAAGATTTTCTAAACAATGTAGAAATTTAATTCAATTAAATTGAGATATGGTTAGTTAAAGTAGTTCTAACTATTGGAGGAACTAGTGGAAGGTCAAGTTGCGGAAGTGGAACTTCAACCACACTCAGTGATCAACCAAATGACTGATAAATCAACCTAAATTAACTCATGCATGCAAAGAATTAAATTTACCCTGTTAAGATGGAGGTTATAAGGCAATGTAATATCAGTTGTAGACTATTCCAAAGTGTACAAGTGGTGCATGCAGTGAGAGGAAGACCCAAAAGGAATTGCACAATCGAGATGAGGGAATTTCCTAATTAATAGGGGCATAATTCCCAGAGTAACAACGCAAGGAAGTAGGAGCTTGGAGGGATTGAAAATTGGCTAAGTGTTGGCCAGAGTCAGTCAATCAGGTAGAGGGATAGACTATACACTTGCAGGGTGTGCTCAAGCTTGAGAAAGCATATGTATTTCTTTTCTGTTCTATGATTAATGCAATATATATAGTAAGGGGTTTTGAGCAATTTCTTCCCCCTAGATAATTTTTTGTGCATGTGTGATGTTTCCTATTTCATGTCTATGATTTATATTTTATATGTTGAATTAACTTCTGTAGATCAGTAGAGTAGATTCAGGTCTTGTGATTTAGTAAATTTCATGAGCAATTTTCAATCTACACATTAATTTCTACATGGTATTACAGTTGGAATCACTGTAGAGTGGCAATTTCGAAGTTGTCATTGCAAGAGATTCAAATTTGAAGATTAGTGTTGCAGGTTTTCTTCAGGACTGAGAATATGCCTTTCAATGGAGTAAGGCTTGAGTATGCCCTTGAGGGAAGCTCAAATTATGTTTCATGGAAGGACCGCATGGAGGCAATGTTGGAAGATAATGGGTTGAAGGAATTCATTTATAATGATATTCTAAAACCAACAACATATGATGCTAAGGATCTAGCATAATGGAAAAAGTGTGTAGCCAAGGCGAGGAGAATCATATTGGAGGGAGTACGAGACCATATTGTGTCAAATATCCATGGGAAAGAGACTTTCTATAAAATGTGGCAAGCATTGACAGATTTGTTCTAAAATAGTAGTGGCGACAGGGAGATGGCGCTTAAGGAAAAACTTCGAAATATCAAGATGAAAAAGAATAAGACTATTCTGCACTACCTGAGTAGGTTCACACAATGCTATAATGAACTTGGTCAAGTTTATGTTATTGTAGTAGAAGATGATTTAGTAAGCCTAGCCTTCCAGGCATTCCCAAGAGCTGGCACAACTATCGAGATTTGACAAATGGGAGGGAGAAACTACCAAATTGGGAGCACCTATGGTTTGACTTGGTTCAGGAGGAAATAAGGTGAAATAATAGAGATGGGACCTCATCCAAAGAAGAGGAAGAGTTATTTTATCTAGTCAGCAAAGGAAGGAAGGCTGAGGGGAAGATGTCCCAAGGTGAGACTAATTCCAGCCAAGAGGGCAAGAAGAAAAACTTGTCCAAAATCAAGTGTTTCAACTATCATGAATTTGGGCAATATGCCATGAAGTGTCCACACAAGAAGGCAATCAAGAAGGAGTCTGAAGTAGCAGCAACAGGTGAAGCCTTGGCTTCATAGTTCAAGCTTGTGTTCACTCTCATCGCATGCAAGGTGAGCACAATGATGGGGAGCATGTGGTACCTGGACAATGGTGCCTCATTCCATATGACGAGGAACAAATATTTTTTCAGTGAATTGGAGGAGAAATATTTCCAGATGAACATTGAGTTTGGAGATGATGTAAGGTATAGTGCGACCAGGATTGGTACTGTCACCTTTCAAAGGGAGTCAAGATCCCCTCTCAAACTCAAGGATGTGATGTTTGTTCCGTGTCCAAAGAAGAATCTTGACTTTGTTGCAGTTTTGGAAGACCATGGTTATGATGTGATCTTCAACAAACGAAAGGCATTTTGAGACACATAGCCATGGGACAGGTGAAGTAGATCGGGGTTCATGTCAAGAACTTGTATGCACTTGAGGTAGAAGATGCATGCAAAGCCTTGAGGAGCAAGGCAAAGAATAGATATGTGGTGGTTGAGAGGGAGCATGATTTACCTCTCAACTTGCAGCCTCAGAAGAAGCCTCAGGAAATTGTGGAGAAGCCACAAATGGAGAAGAAAACAGGAGGCAAAGTGGAAACGTCCACTCGAGTAGAGATCTCTAGTAGGGGGAGAGTTTGAACCAAGTGGGTAGAGGGATCACATGAATCTATACCTCCAGGAGCGAGGTGGAGAGATGTAGATCCTTAGTCCAAGAGTTGTAGAAATTTGGGCAGGGTCCATTGAGGCATTCTCCTCTTGGATAATTACCTAGCTATGGGGTCCCATAGTATTCAGCAGCAGGAGGATCACAGGGGCTTCACTCAATGAACCTATAGCATAGCATGTGTGTTCGTGGCATACTAAACAATACCCTTAATTTGACTACATATTGGAAAATACCTATAAAAATCACATTATTTAACCCCGTACCAATACAAACCCAATACACCTTCCCATTTTAAAAAACACCTACTTTGACTAGATATTGTAGGTATCTATTTTTTCATTAACATTTTTTATACCCCTTTATATTTTTTTATTAGCTTTGAGCTCGATTTTTTATACCCGCCAATATAAAAACCCTTTACTCCTTATTATATGCTCAATTTATTATGTCATTTTTCCTCAATATATATCCCCCAATATAAATGCACATGGTATGGTATTTCTCCTCGAGTGAAGTCCCTATGAGGAGGATCAATACCGATCAGATACCAAGGAGTGAAAAGGAGTGTTGAGACCAGAGCAAGAGGCTTAGTAGCAGAGTTAGCAACAAAACAATATTCCTGGTAGACATTTGTAGACATAGTTGATTCAGTTTTTTTTTATGCTTCTCAGTTGCAGATCTTGCAGTAGCAACAACAACAATAAGAAGTTATTCATGAAAGTACATTCCACAGGTGCAGGATAAGGGTGGTTTATAATCCCTTTCTTGCTGAGAGGGAGTGTTGAAAATCAACAAGAAAGTCTCAATTTTGATTTTTCCTTAATCAAATTAAGGAAATACAACATTCCACATCAGAAGACAACTTGGAGGAGTTAACTGAGGTGACATGGCTCTTGTCACTCAATTAAGAACACTCAATTCGATTTAAACGGGTTGAAGTTCAATTTACTTGATTTGATTCCTAAAAAATAGGGGTATAACTCAGTTAATTCAAGTTAGGGGCATGAAGTTCAGTTGTTTGTAGTGGGTTCCTACATTTTAGGAGCCTAGGTTGAATTAATTTCAGTTGTATCAATTTATTTCAGTTAAATTGAGTTATGATTAGTTAAACTAGTTTTAACTATTGGAGGAACTAGTGGAAGGTCAAGTTGTGGAAGTGGAACTTCAACCACACTTAATGATCAACCAAATCACTGATAAATCAACCTAAACAAACTCATGCATGCAGAGAATTTGAGTTACCCAGTTGAGATGGAGATTCCAAGGAAGTGTACTATCAATTGTAGACTATTCCGATGTGTAAACATTGTGCATGCAGCCAAAGGAAGACCTAAAATAAATTGTGCAATCCAAATGATAGAATTTCCTAATTAATAGGGGCATGATTCCTAGAGGAACACGCAAGGAAATAGGAGCTTGGAGGGCTTGAAAATTGGCTAAGTCTTGGCCAGAGTTAATCAGTCAGGGAGAGGAATAAACTATACACTTGTAGGGTGTTCTCAAGCTTAAGCAAACATATGTATTTCTTCTCTATTCTCTGATTAATGAAATATAGATAGTAAGGGGTTTTGAGAAGTTTCTTTCTCCTAGATAAATATTTTTGCATGTGTGATTTTTCCTATTGCATGTCTATGATTTTTGCTCTATATGGTGAATTAACTTCACAGATTAGAAGAGTAGCTTCAAGTCTTGTGATTTAGTAAATTTCATGAGAAGTTTTGAATCTACACATTAATTTCTACATAAAGCAAGTCATATAGCAAGATAGGAAGATAAGAGAGCATCACACCTCATCATCATTAGAAAGAAGTTGTAACAACCCTAGTGAAAATTCCATGTAATAAAAGTTAATAAAGGGAAAAATAATAACCTTGGTTGATGGGACACTTTTTCCAAGCTGAATGTTGGGCAAGACATCCTAGTGTGGGTGTTCATTTGGTTATTAATGGCTAAGGAAATTGGCAAAGGAAATGACAAAGGCAAAATGGAATTTTTGGCACATTTATTTATGAAAATAATCAAAATTAGGAGGAAAAGGAGGTGGAAGGTCACAAGTTGCATGTGAGGAGGAAAATGAAGGGAAATAATGGAAAATGAAGAAAATAGAGGCATCATTCAAGGCTTCTAAGGATCAGTTGGTAACATTTGGCCAATTCATTTTTGGAGCTCTGTCATTATTCTCTCTCTCTCTCTCATACTCTTGGATACTTAAAGTTTTCTTGGAGCACTCTTGGAGGGTGTGGAATACTTGGATATTTGGAGCAAGAAGGCAAAGGAAGAGCAGGAGAGCGCAAGAAGACATCAGGATCAGCGACTACAACATATTTTGCTTGCAGGTACTGAGTTGCATGTATTTTTTCCTCACTAGTTTTGGCATGCATGGAATATGCATGTGGTTTGTTGGTTGTGTTCTATCATGGGCATGGAGGATTTTCGGGATTAACAGTGGATTGCATAACCTTGCCATTTCCTGGATAGCCATGGTGATTGTGTATTTGTTTTCCTTGTTTTGTTTTGGTTGGTTCTCATGTTTCCTTGGCTTGGGTTGAGTTATTAGACCCAGAAGCCTTGATTGGACAAATGCTCTGGAAGCCCTGTAACAACCTGGGTTGAGTTACTAGTCTTGGAAGCCTTGGTGGGTTGAATTATTAGTCCTAGAAGCCTTGGTTGGAAAAACGCTCTAGAATCCTGGTAAAAGATGTGGGTTGAGTTACTAGTCCTAGAAGGCTTGGATAGAGACACATTTGATGATGGTTATGTGATGTTTGACCATGAGGTGGAATCACTATTTTATGGGTTGAAGTGGATGGCCTCTGGAAGCCCTGGATGGTTTTGGATTGATGTGTTCTATGAGATCCCACATTCATGCGTGGAATATGGCATGGGGGTGAATGGTTGAAGAGAGATTTGGCTCGACCATTCTATGGTCAAGTGGAACGTGGAAGTGCCATCCCAGGTTTGGATTTTGCATCATCAATATGAGGTTATTTCTCCTTGTATTTCTATGAGTATTATACTGGATTATATGTGGTTTATATGGCTGTGATTTCATTAGTATTTCTGCTGCTATTATCTTGGTTATATATTTGTTTTATGACAGTAGATATGTATGGCTCTCATCATGTTTTTACTTGAAAATGAATGATTAATGTATCTATGACCTAATGGATGAAATGGAAGTTAATATGTTGAGGCATCAATGTCTCTTAGTGGTTCTCAGCTAAGTATGAGCCCCCTATGCTTAGATCTGTTATTTACACCTGTAGATTACATATTCGTGATATGTTGCCTATCATGGCTAGTAGGTGTCTAGTCAAGGTCTCTTTCAAGTGATTGCATTTATACTATCTTATCCTTGTTATTTTACTGTTCTGAAGATGTGATTCAATTCTGGGCAGTGACCTAGGCTCTGGGCTTGAAAAAGTGGCTCAAATCTCGGGGACAATGGCACATCATTATACAAAAGAGTCCCTGGACGCTAGTTTGCAGGCCTGTGAGAGTGTCTAAAGGTCCCTGGACGCTGGTATGCCCATAGCATGAGAGCGTCCAGAGGTCAAGTGGTCCAAAATATTAGTGGGACCTAGGGGCTAGTTGGTAGAAAGCACGCAAAAAGGTTGGATTAGTTCATGAGGATCCTAATGCTGACGTTAAATGGTTGTATGGTGTGTTTCCATATGTTCCACTTTTTTATGTGACTTCGGAGGTCTAATCATATCATGGTGGCCTCTCGTTGCATGTTTATCCCGGTTGGTTGGTTTCTTGGGTAGATGTGGGAGGAGAGTGTTATAGAGTCGTATCAGAGAATGGTTCACCCATCGGACTAGATGGGATGTGTGTTGGTCATGCATGCGTGTCAGTTGCATGTGTGTCTCTTACACTTTCATTCCATGTGCTTGCTGCATTTGCATGATGTTGATCATGGTTGTAGTGATGTCGTCATTTGGAACTTGATGTTTTTATTGTGGAGTGCATCATCATGAGTGTATGACCGATTACATATCGATTATGTCGCTTAAATGTATCATTATTGTATGCTTGGTTACATCCTTCTATGTTTGGTTATATTCTTGTATGCTTGGTTGCATGTATCATTCTTATAGGTTCGGTTACAAGTTTTGTTTGTTTATGCTTGATTATATGTGTTTATGCATGTGTGTGGTTGGTTACACATTGCTTACACATATTCATGTTTACATGTGGTCAAGTGTGCAGTGATGTAATGGTTGTTGTCATGCATGAGGTTGTGGTATGTGTTGTTGTTAAGGTCATGCATTGATGACTGGACCCTAGCTAGAATGATAGTTGCATGGTTATATGCTTATGTATTATGTTTCTATATGTTGTCATGATTATGTTATACATGTATCACGTTGATTTATTGATCTCACAGACAAAGTATCTTCCTTGAGCTATACTAAGGTACATTGGTTTATTGTGATTTGGTTTAGCTGACATGATATACCTTGCATGAAGAAATATCAAATGGCTAACAAGATGGTAGATTACGAAGATTCCCCCTATGAATCAGAAGAGCAGTATGGTGTTGGGAACTCTTCCGATTTTGCAGATACACTGAGAAGCTTAAAGGAAGAAATAAGGAGTTGTAAGGCAGATAATGGCATGATCATACAGGTGCAGGAGAAGCTAGCAGAGGTAAATGCAATGATACTTTAGTGGGAGGCCCTAGAAATTGAAAAAAGACCCAATAATTTGAATAGAGATGATAGTTGGAATATTAGTAGAAGTTGGGTCTCTATCTTGTCCTCCTAGTTTTTTAGGCTTCTTTTGGTGATTTATTTTGTTTGTTTGTTTATCTATGTAGGTATTGGCATCCTTTTTATAGTATTTGTTGTTGATTTATTCTTCATTAGAGTTTATTTTCTTGATCCTTCGTGTTTTTTTATGTATTTTATCGTCCTATTCGTTCTTAACTCCTTTTAGTATTTTTGTTATTTGTTTAATGGGCTTGAGCCTGATATTTTATTGTTGACCCTGTTTTATTTATTGATAATTATTATTATTATAATTTTTTTTTGATATATATATGTTTTATATTTTTATTTATATATATATTTATTTTGACTTGTGTATATTTTTGTTTTATTTTATTTATTTTTCCATTAATTATTTTTAATTTATTTTATTTTATTTCCATTCGTTAATTTATTTATGAAATGGTCTTGTCTCGATTAGGGTCTTCACTCGTTTTTATAATTTTTGACTCTCCTCCTTTAAAGTTTGACTTTGATTATTTATTTATTTATTTTAATATTATTTCTCAAAAACTAGCTATTTAATATAGTGGCTACTTATTAATATTTGTTTTTAATAAATTAATAAACTAATATCACAGTTTAAATATTATTTTTCAAAAACTAGTAAAATTTGGTTTTAATAAATTAATTTAAATATTATTTTTCAAAAACTAGCCGTTTAATATAGCCGTTATATATTAATATTTTAATAAATTAATAAACTAATATCAGTATTTAAATATTGTTTTTCAAGAACTAGTAACATTCGGTTTTAATAAATTAATTCAAATATTATTTTTCAAAGACTAGCCATTTAAAATAGCCATTACCTATTAATATTTTTAATAAATTAATGAAATAATATCATTATTTAAATATTTTTTTTCAAAAACTAGCCGTTTAATATAGTCGTTACTTAATAATATTTGTTTTTAATATATTAATGAATTAATATTATAATTTAAACATTATTGTTCAAATATAGCCATTACTTGAAATTATGTCTCTACATTGGTTTCTATTTAAGCCTTTGCCATGGTTTGCCTCTTCATCTGGTCCTAATGATGAACCACACTTGTTGGTTCGAAATGCGTTGGCCAAAAAATTCTCTCATGTGATTTCTACCGAAAGACTTTGTTTAATTCATTATGGATCACATAAGTTTGAATACAGAAACTTTAGAGTTTGTCATATTTTCAGTGACAGGGACCACGTAGGATCATCTATGAGTCGGATGAAAGAACTGATGGGGCATATGGTAGTAGTTCGAATGGTGGTCACATGTCATATGGTGATGCAATGGTCATGGATGGCAGATTGTTGGGCACTTCGGATAGGAGAGGGGATAGACACATGTATTATTCTAGTTTTGATTCAGATAGACACTATGATTTTCATTGTTATCATCCTTATAGGAGGAGTCATATGGGATACTTGCTAGATGAGTTTAAGAAAGCAAAGCCACCTAATTTTAATGGAGAGATGAAGAAACCACAAGATGTAGAGGCATGGTTGCTTGGCATGAGGAAGTTATTCAGGTTGCATGACTATTCAGAGAACATGAAAGCCGTAATAGCTACATTCAGTCTCAAAGGTAAAGTAGACATTTGGTGGGAAGATGTGAATAATCTCAGAGGTATACATGAGGAAGATTTGACTTGGAGTGAGTTTGAGTGACTATTCAAAAGGAAGTACCTATCAGAGAGATAATTTGTTGACTGGATAGAGGAATTCTATGAGCTTAGGATGGGATCCATGACAGATGATGAGTACATTAGCAAGTTCTTAGAGCTACCGAGGTATGTGTGTTGGCATTATGAGTTATTTTTTGTCCTTGATGGAAACCTACCTAACGAATGGCAACCTACTTAATGAGTTGTCTCTTGATGGAAACATATTTGTTGAAAATGTAAACAGGATGTGAAAGAGTGTTTTGGAAAAGGCATAGCAATTCAGAGGAAAAGGTATGATAAAGTTGAAAGTTGAAGAAGTATACGTAGGTTCTGTTAAGCAAAGTTGCGTACACACGTGAGTATGAAGAAGCAAAGGCGCATACAGTTTCCGCACCATGGTATTCTAAATACCAAGGGTCCTTACCATGGTATTTCCCTGTGGTATTGAGCCCAGTAACGGATGTTTTGATCCCATCTAAGAAAACCATCGGCTAGAGTATGGTTTTGACCTATGGTATTGAAAAAGGCTAAGCTATATAAGGTGATGAAGATCAAAGTGGTAAAATGTGTGCAATGTGTGCAAGTGATGGAAATCTTATGAATAGTTAGATTTGAAGAAAATATGCATGTTATGGGCTATTGATGCTTTGCTTGATCTAAACTAAGTATGCACCCGAGAGTTTGATGATGGATCAGATCCAATAGATCTAATATGAAAATCATAATTATGGGATGATTTGATTTGTGTTGATGGCATCTTAACATGTGAATTTTCTATGTATGCTGAGATCTGGGTATGTCTGAAGTTTTGTGTTGCAATGAAGATTTGATTATAAATTTGCAGATTTGTACGTGGGTTTTATAGCCTGCAAGGTGTGTACACACACTAGTGTGGTTTTGGTAAGTCGAGTACACACGGGTTTGTTTTTTTGAAAAATGCGTACACACGTGGATATGCTTTGAAGAAAGCGTGTACAGAAAGTAGGGTTTTGATGAAAAGGTTGTTTGATCAGTTTTATTAGTTTTGATGTGTTTCTGTTGTCAGCCAATGAAGCCTTCTTGATGATCTGGGCTTAAACAGTGATGTCTTGATTATGAATTGATTTATTGAAGAATGTTGAAGTTACTTTTTGGTTGTGATTAAAGTTTAGTGAAGGTTCTGTGGTTGTGTCAGAATGAGACAATAAATCCGAGTAAGATTCAACGTTTGTTTTAGTATTGAAATGGTTCAGTTTTCAGGTTTCATAGGTTTAATATCTGTGCGCAGGTATCATTCATGAAATTCATGTACACACGCGATTTTTCTACTGAAAAGTAACACACATATTTTGACACATGGTTGATGAGGGTTTGCAGTAACATAATCTAGTTTCTATGATGCATAGTATGTTGTTTGTATTTTGGTTACAATGATCTTACTATTATGATTGGTTGAATTTCAGTTGATTGGGTTTCAGTGATTGGTTGATTAAGTTACAGTGATGAGTTACAGTTTGATGATTGATATTGAAATTAAATGTTGGTAGTGGGTCAAGTTTGAAAATTTGATGAAACGTGGCCTACAAGCTATGATGTGTTGTAGCAGGTGGATCAAGTATGAAAATTAATGAAACGTGGTCCCCGGAGTTGAGGGAGTTGGAGCTTCCTTCCAATGGTAGCTGGTAAATTAGATTAAGGGTTGGAGCTCCCTTCTAATAACAATTGGAGAATGAGTAGGTTGTAGCCTTCTGTAGGTTGGTGCCTGTGTACTGGTATAAGTTTACGCCAGTACAAGATTCAAGGGGTTGGAGGTCCCTTCCAATAGGATCTGGAAGATGAGTGAAGGTTGTAGCCTTCTGTAGGTGGGTGCTTGTGTATTGGTATGAATCTGCGCCAGTACAAGATTGTAAAAGATTTTATTTGTATTAAAAAGAAGACAAATTCGACAGCATCAGGTGGTTTTTTCCCACATTGGGTTTCCACCTTAAATCTTGGTGTTCATGTGTGTTGATTATATGTGATGGTTTATTTTGTTTTTACTGCACATGGTTACTATCTATTCAATGTTTAATGAAGTAATTATGCACTAGATCAAAATAAATAGAAGATGAATTAATTGCAAAGTAATTTTACTGTATATACGCTAGTTGTCTTAAGAACAATCACATACACATGCTGGTTCCCTTTTGTAAAGTTGCATACATAAATCAGGAAATGAAATGAAAAGTTAATTGATTTGCAAATACTGATTAACCCCCCCAGTATATTTCTCAAAAATGTGCCTTACCTCAAGGAGAAGAAGACCAAGGTTAAGAGATTCACTATTGGGTTACCAAAGGAATTCAAAGATAAGATTGAGTTCAGTGAGCCTAGATCATTGGTGGATGCCAGTTGGAAGCTAAAGCATTGTTATGAACAATCGAAGCACGAATCTGAGACTAAGCTAGACTATAAGGGAAATGCAAAGAACAAAGGAAAATGGTACAAAAAGCGAGCAAGACCTCAGGGTACAAGTAACAAAGAGAATACAACTCCATCTAAGAAGTTCAATGCATCAGACAGAGGACAAAGATTTCGATCAAAAGAGAAGAACAAGGAGGCAGGCTGGAAGCCTATAGAGTGTTGGACTTGTGGAAAATATCATCGCAGGAGAGACTATCTGCAGAATCAGGGTGGTAGGCCTCAGATATATAGTGCACAAGATGCATAGATTGTTGGGGATGTTGGTCAGAGCATTCCTCGTATTTATGTAGCATTGAATAACAAACAGGCAGACCATCAGGCATTTATCATTGAGATGGAAGGTAATATTTGTGATCAAGTTATTTCTATTTTGATTGACCCTGGATCTAATTATTGCTATGTTAGTATTGAATTGGTGGATAAGTGTGGTTTGAGTAAGGAATTGCATGTAGAATCTTGGTTAGGGCAGTTGGTTACATGTTCGAAGAAGCGAGTTCATCATTGAGTAAGAAATTATGCATTTGATTTGAAGGGTATGCTTACCACAACACATTTGAATGTATTACCATTGGGATCATACAACATGTTGTTGGGAATGGATTGGTTGTGTCTTCATAGAACCAAGGTGGATTGTTATGACAAAGCTATTGAGTGCTTGGATGACAATGGGGAACCAAGAGTCTTGCAGGAAAGAAGAAATCGATATCAGTTAGGATGGTGACAACTATGCAAGAAAAGTGCAGTCCAAGAAAAGGGTGTGTGTTATTTGTTGAGAATGCAACAAGATGATGGATCTTAGTGGAAAGGAGTCGCCTTCACTAAGTGGGCCCGTAGGCCAATTATGGCGCAAAGTCTATTTTTGGATCACAGCAGGAGTGATCAGAGTCTATTTTTAGACTGCTAGTCAAAAATAGAAAAGTCAAATATTATTGTCTCATAATAATATTTAGACTATAAACTTTATCTTATTCTCTTGGAGCACTTCAGTTTGAGCTACAGATGTGGCACATGCAGCTGTCAGAAGGAAATACGCTTTCTTTGTGGGTCAGTTGAGTTGTTGCATGCATGACTTCAGTTAGAACTCAAGCAGTTGAGTTTGGTGGAGTTGATTGTGGAGTTGATGGAGTTGTGTTCAGTTTGACTTGGTTAAACTAGTTGTAATTAGTCTAACTGCAAATAGACTAATGATGAGTTGTTAAACTAATTATTAACTCATAAAGCAACTAAAGAATACATCAGTTAACTCAGTTGCATGTCAGTGCATGTACAGTTCAATAGGGACAGGTGTTAGAGGATGAGATTGCTATCAGTTGTGACTATAGTTGTGCATGAGGATTTGCACAAGCAATGTATTGAGTATGCCAATGAGTATTGTGTTGATTTGCCCAGTAGAATAGCTTGTGCTCACGTGATTTCCAGTGTGAGTGATTCTCAGCAGGTTTATGCAATAGAGGCAGGCAAAGCAGTGGAGTAGATTTGAACTTGTGACTTGTTTGAGTCTGAGCTGGTTTGTGTGTAACAGGTGGAGATAGTGCTGGATACTTGTGAGGAGTATTGACTATGTAATGTTACATGTTCTCAATCATTAATATACAGATAGTGTGGGGTTTTCAGCTGTAAGCTTTCCTCGGGTTACATACTGTGTTAATGTGTGCATGCTATTGATGTTTTATTGTTATTGATGCTGCTAAATTGATGATCAACGTAGAGGAGCTTATGTATTGTGTATGTATTCCGCAATAGTACATGATCATGATAATCTCCATTGACTATGTGTTTATTATTCAAAATTTCTACATGGTATCAGAGCTATTGATCACCAGATCTACTATTCAGGAAGTGTTTACATTCTTCTTCAGGCAGAGTCTGTAATCGGGCTAGGTAGCCTCTGGATTCATCCTTCCTTTGGAAGGTGAGATATCTGGTAAAAGCCCATACAGTCAATCTCTATACGAGAAATATTTTGTTCTCACGAATCTTAGATCCGAGGCGGTTTAGTTTGGAGCTGGTGGAATTCGAATTTGCAGTAGTGTTTTCTTGGTGTCAAAGAAGCAATGTCTTTCAACGGATTGCAATTGGAGTATGCTCTTGAGGGCAGCTCAAACTATATTGCATGGAAGGACAGGATGGAGGCAGTATTGGATGATAACGGGCTGAAGGAGTTCATAGAGACTGATGTCCCAAAGCCCGCTGATGCTACTTAAGCTGATGCTTAGCAAAAGAAGACAGCAAAGTGTTGAAGGATTCTGTTGGAGGGCGTGAAGGATCACATTGTGTCTAGCCTGCATGGAAAGATTTCTCCATACTTGATGTGGAAGGCTTTAATAGATCTATTCCAAAGCAAGAGCGATCAGAGGAAGCTGGTGCTCAAAGATAAACTCAGAAACATCAAATGCGAGAAGGGTGACAGTATGCCCAAGTATCTCACGAAGTTCACTCAGTGTCGAGATGAGCTGGGAAGTGTGGGGGTTACTGTCGATGATGAGGACTTGGTGAGCTTGGCTCTCCTTGGTCTTCCGAAGAGTTGGAATTCCTATCAGGAATCTGTCAATGGTCGGGAGAAATTGCCAGGATGGGAAAGACTGTGGTCAGATCTTGTGCAGGAGGAGATCAGGCAGAGTACCAGGGACGGATCTTCATCAAAGGGAGCTGATGAAGAAAGTTGCGCTTTGGCTGCCAAAGCAAAGAAGGGGAAGGGCAAGAAAGCTTCTCAGTCTGGTGTGAAAGGAAAGAAGCAAGACATGTCCAAGGTGAAGTGTTTTCACTGTCACCAGCACGGACACTATGCCACTAATTGTCCGCAGAAAAAGAAGAATAAGCAAGCTGCTGGATCTGCAGCAAGGGAGACTCTAGCCTTGCAGTTTGAGCTTGATTTTTCATTGATCGCATGCTTGGTTTCAAGTGTGATGGGATCAGTGTGGTTCTTGCACAGTGGTGTGTCTTTTCACATGACGGGAGATCGAGATTTGTTTTCTGATCTGGAGGACAAAGATCTTGGAGTGCACATCGAGATGGGCGATGATGGTAGATACAGTGTGACTGGTATTGGTACCATTTCCTTTGAGAGGGAGTCTGGTAAACCATTCGTATTGAAGGAAGTCATGCATGTTCCAGGATTGAAGAAGAATCTTATCTCTATGGCGATGTTAGAAGACAAGGGGTATGATGTTGTTTTCAGCGAGGGAAAGGCTTTCCTGTGCAGCAAGACAACTAGTGAAACCCGGAAGATAGGGGTTCGAGTGAGGAACCTTTATCAGTTGCATGTAGATGGTGCGCAGCAATGGCATGCAAGGCAAAAGGATTGGTGAGCCGGGATGATGGCGAGTTGTGGCACAGGAGATTGGGTCACCTTCACCATGGAGCCTTGAAGATACTGCAGCAGATCACTACAGAGCTTCCTAAAGGCACTCTTGCACAGTCAGATCAGTGCAAGGGGTGTACTTTGGGAAAGTTTGTGAAAGCCACCTTTCACGAGAAGGATAATCGCGCCATGACGATCCTTGAGAGAATTCATACAGACGTGTGTGGACCTTTCTCAGTAGCTTCGACAACAAAACACAGGTATTATGTGATTTTTGTTGATGATTTCTCTCATAAGTGCTGGATCTTCTTCATACAGAAGAAGAGCGAGACATATTCAAAGTTCTGTGAATTCAAAGCACTAGTTGAGAAGGAGTCAGGGAAGAAAGTGAAGGCTCTTAGGAGCGATAATGGTGGTGAATACATCTCTGATGAGTTCAAGGATTTCTGCAAGGTAGAAGGGATTCGAAGAGAGCTCATAGCTCCCCATAACCCACAGCAGAACGGGGTTGCTGAGCGGAAGAACAGAACGATCGTGGGTGCTGCACGGGCGATGTTGCATGATCAGGACCTACCCCTTCACTTGTGGGCGGAAGCATGCAATACAGCAGTTTATGTGTAGAACCATTGTCCTCACAGGATACTTGGCATGAGTACACCCGAGGAAGCTTATTCTGGTAAGAGGCCTGATATTTGTCATTTGAGGATTTTTGGTGCTAACGTTTACATGCATGTGACGAAGGATGCCAGGAAGAAGTTGGAGCTGACCAGAGGTTGGGATATTTGTGGGGTACACTGATACGCCCCACAACTATCGTGTGTATTTGCCAAGCAGTGGTAAAATTGTTGTGCGACGGGATATAAAATTTCAGGAGGAGAAAGCCATGAAGTGTTCGCTTGAGAGGGAGCTACACTTGCATGCAGATGAGGAGCTATTAGTTCCTAAGGATGAGCTTCAAGATGTGGATCAGCCACAGGATGAGGTTCATGGAGTGGAAGAGACCACTCATGCAGCGCCAACCATCAGAGGGCAAAAGCGCTTGACAAAAGCTGAGTGACTGGCTCAAGATGCAGAGAAAGTTGTATGACCACCTATAGCCCAATGCAGGTAGAGACAGTCACCTGATCGGTACACTTGATACATGGCTCTTATGAGCAAGTGTGTTGTGACTGAGCCATCCTCTTTCGAGGAAGCTGTGGAGGATCCCGCATGGGTAGACGCCATGGTGGAAGAGTATGATTCTATTGTCAGAAATAGTGCATGGGAGATTATTCTTAGACTGGAAGGGAAATCAGTGGTGGGTTTGAGATGGATCTACAAAGTTAAGCAGGCAGCTGACGGGAGTGTGGAGAAGTACAAGGCAAGATTTGTTACGCGAGGCTTTTCACAGATAGAGGGGATTGATTATGAGGAAACCTTTGCACTTGTTGCAAGGTATTCTTCCATACGGACGATTCTTGCTCTCTCAGCGGAGATGGGATGGCACATTCATCAGATGGATGTGAAGACTGCGTTCCTCAACGGAGTCATTGAGGAGGAGGTGTACATTGAGCAACCCGAAGGTTTTGAGATCTTCAGCAGTGAGTCGCATGTGTGCAGGCTCAAGAGAGCGCTGTATGGGTTGAAACAAGCACCACGTGCTTGGTACACACAGATAGACAACTATTTCACTGGACTTGGATTCTCCAAGAGCGAGGCGGATCCTAACCTATACCAGATTGTGGTGGAGGGTAAGTTGCTTATCATTGTACTGTATGTAGATGATTTTATTCTAACGGGTGATGAGCTATTGATACTTTCATGCAAGGATGATCTTGCTAAGGAGTTTGAGATGAAGGACTTGGGCCTCCTTCACTATTTCCTGGGATTGGAAATTTGGCAGCGCAGTGGTGGACTGTTTGTTTCTCAGGGTAAGTATGCTCGGGAGATACTGGAGAAGTTCAACATGCATGGCTGCAAGCCTGTTGATACTCCTCTTCCTGGAGGTTGGAGGAAGGAGGATGCCACTTCGGCAGAAGAAGTGGATGCCACTGTTTATCGACAGTTGGTGGGGTCGCTTATGTATCTGGTCAATACACGACCTGATATATGCTATGCAGTTAACCAGCTTTCACAAGCTATGGTTAAGCCTACCAAGCTCTTCTGGAAGGCGGGCAAGCATGTATTGCGTTATTTGAGAGGCACATCGGGATATGGATTGTGGTACAGACAGGAGGATGAGGTGAAGCTATGTGGCTTCACGGATGCAGATTGGGCAGGGAGCCCAACGGACAAAAAGAGCACATCAGGAGGGGTCTTCAGTATTGGGTCGACAGCAGTTTCTTAGTACAGCAGGAAGTAGAGATCCGTGGCACTCAGTTCAGCAGAGATCGAGTATATGGCAGCAAGTTTGGCTGCATGCGAGGCTATATGGATGAGGAAGATTCTAGTCAGTTTGTTCGGTTCTCACTTGGATCCTACTGTGATTTACTGTGATAACTAGAGTTGCATTAAACTCTTGGCTAATCATGTATTTCATGATAGATCTAAGCATATTGAAATCAGGTACCATCATATCAGAGATTGTGTGCAGTGGAGAATCATGTTACTTTCATACATTCCAATGGAGGATTAGGATGCTGATATCTTGACGAAGGCGCTCACCAGGAGCAAATTCGAATACCACCGAGGCAGGATAGGGGTTGCTGATAATCCATATCTTGTTGAGAGGGAGTGTTGAGAATGCAACAAGATGATGGAGCTTAGTGGAAAGGAGTCACCTTCACTAAGTGGGCCCGTAGGCCAATTATGGCGCAAAGTCTATTTTTGGATCACAGCAGGAGTGATCACAATAGGAGTGATTAGAGTCTATTTTTAGATTGCTAGTCAAAAATAGAAAAGTCAAATATTATTGTCTCATAATAATATTTAGACTATAAACTTTATCTTATTCTCTTGGAGCACTTCAGTTTGAGCTTCAGATGTGGCACATGCAGCTGTCAGAAGGAAATACGCTTTCTTTTGGGGTTAGTTGAGTTGTTGCATGCATGACTTCAGTTAGAACTCAAGCAGTTGAGTTTGGTGGAGTTGATTGTGGAGTTGATGGAGTTGTGTTCAGTTTGACTTGGTTAAACTAGTTGTAATTAGTCTAACTACAAATAGACTAATGATGAGTTGTTAAACTAATTATTAACTCATAAAGCAACTAAAGAATACATCAGTTAACTCAGTTGCATGTCAGTGCATGTACAGTTCAACAGGGACAAGTGTTAGAGGATGAGATTGCTATCAGTTGTGACTATAGTTGTGCATGAGGATTTGCACAAGCAATGTATTGAGTATGCCAATGAGTATTGCGTTGATTTTCCTAGTAGAATAGCCTGTGCTCACGTGATTTCCAGTGTGAGTGATTCTCAGCAGGTTTATGCAATAGAGGCAGGCAAAGCAGTGGAGAAGATTTGAACTTGTGACTTGTTTGAGTCTGAGCTGGTTTGTGTGTAACAGGTGGAGATAGTGTTGGATACTTGTGAGGAGTATTGACTATGTAAAGTTACACGTTCTCAATCATTAATATACAGATAGTGTGGGGTTTTCAGCTGTAAGCTTTCCCCGGGTTACATACTGTGTTAATGTGTGCATGCTATTGATGTTTTATTGTTATTGATGCTGCTAAATTGATGATCAACGTAGAGGAGCTTATGTATTGTGTATGTATTCCGCAATAGTACATGATCAGGATAATCTCCATTGAATATGTGTATATTATTCAAAATTTATACATTATTTGCATTGCATGTTTCTAGTGATAAAGGTAAGGAAGTTGAGGATGCAAATGTTTTTAGTAGGTACCCAGTTCTACAACAGTTCAAGGATGTATTTCTTGAGGATATTTCAGAGTTGCCACCTCACACAGAGGTAGAATTTTCTATTGAGTTGGTGTCATGGATAGATCCAACATCAAAAGCAACTCACAGGATGAGCACACTTGAGTTGGTGGATTTGAAGCTCCTGTTCAAGGAAATGTTGGACAATGGGTACATTAGGCCAAGTGTATCACCATGGGGTGCATCAGTATTGTTTGTGAAGAAGAAATATGGTACTATTAGATTATGCATTGACTATAGGTAGTTGAAAGAAGTGACCATCAAGAACAAGTATTTGTTGTCGAGGATTAATGACTTGTTCAATCAGTTAAAGGGAGAAACTGTGTTCTCAAAGATTGATCTGAGATCTGGATATCACCATGTACACATCTAAGAGGAGGATATTTACAAGACAACTTTTTGGACCACATATAGGCATTATGAGTTTGTTGTAGTTCCATTTGGATTAATTAATGCTCCAGCTACATTTATGTGCTTGATGAATAGTGTGTTGTGTCCGTACTTGGATAAAATTTTTATTGTGTTCATTGTTGACATATTGGTATATTTTAAAATGAGGAAGACCATGCTAATAATTTAGCAGCAGTGTTGAGGTTGTTGAGAGAGCATTAATTGTATGCTAAGCTAAGAAAGTGTAGTTTCTTTCAGACTAAGGTACACTACTTGGGGCATGTTGTCTCCAAGGAGGTAATTCCAGTAGGTCCAAAAAAGATAAGGCTCATCATGGAGTGGGTAGCTCCTAGGAATGTAGATGAGGTGAGATATTTCACGGGGTTGGCATGCTATTATATGAGGTTAATTAGGAACTTCCCCCAGATTGCTTATCATATCATGTCGTTACAGGGGAAAGGTAAGAAGTTCGAATGGATAGAGGAGTGTGAAGCTATTTTTGAGCATCTTAAGGAGTTGTTGACACATGCACTAGTGTTAAAGATTGCATATCCAGACAAAGAGTTTGTAGTATGCACAGATGCTTGCAAGAAAGGACTTGGTGGAGTCCTTATGCAAAATGGATAGGTGATATGCTATGAGTTGTGAAAACTGAATGAGCACGAGCAGAAAAAACCAGCACATGATCTTGATTTGGAAGTGATTATACATACGTTGAAGATGTGGAGACACTATCTTCTGGGTAGGAGGTTTACATTGATGAGTGATCATAGTGGTTTGCAATATCTATTTGACCAATCGAATATGAATGGTAGGCAGGCTCAGTGGTTGGCTATGATTAGTGATTTCGATTTTGAGATTAGGTACATCAAAGGCAAAGAGAACATAGTAGAAGATGCTCTTAGTAGGCGAATATAGGCAAATCACTTAGCAGCCATGAGCTCCTATGGGACAGACTTACAGGATAGGATCTTGCAGGTAGGTCAACAGGATGTCAGATATATGGAGATTATGCATAGGTTTCAGCAGAGTACTGGTACAAGTACATGTGATAGTACATGTGATAATATAGGTATAGGTACAAGTACAGGTAATGGTATAGGTACAGGTGCAAGTGCACGAGATGTGGACTATTGCCTTACAACAAATGGATTGGTTAGGTTCATAAACAAGATATATGTGCTAGACAATAGTGAGGTCAAAAAGTTGATCTGAAGGGAGTTTCATGCGAAACCATATTCGGGTCACCCAGGTTATCAGGAGACACTGACATCAATGAAGAGATTTTATTATTGGCTGAATCTGAAGAGGGATGTAGCAGAATTTGTGGCTAGGTGTTTTGATTGTTAGCGTGTGAAAGTAGAGTGTAAGCACCCGGGTGGACTGCTACAACCAATTGTGATTCTAGAATGAAAATGGGAGCTCATTTCCATGGACTTCATCACAGGATTTCCAAGGACAGTGAGACAACATGATTCGATCATGGTTATTGTGGATAGGTTGACAAATGTTGTGCACTTCATGCCAGTGAAGTCTACATCATTAGCTAGCGATGTAGCACATGTATTAATCAGAGATGTGGTCAGATTTCATGGTGTTTGAAAGAATATTGTGTTAGATAGGGACGCGAAGTTCAATTCCAAGTTTTGGAAGGAGTTATTTGCAAGTTTGGGCACAGAGTTGGCTGTTAGTACAACTTATCATCTGCAGACAGATGGATAGATAGAGAGGGTCAGCGGGATATTGGAGGACATGTTGAGGATGTATGTGATGCACCAACAACAAAAGTGGGAAGAGTACCTTCCACTGGTAGAGTTTTCTTACAACAGTGGGTATCAGGAATATATGAAGATGAGTCCATTTGAGGCATTGTATAGGAGGAGTTGCAATACTCCTATCAGTTGGAGTGATCCAGTTAACAGGGTGTTGATTGGACCAAACATGTTGGTAGACATGGAACAGGAAATTCAGGTGATCAAGAAGAATCTAAAGGTAGCACAGGATAGGGAGAAGAGGTATGCATATCGCAATAGGTTTTTTAGGGAGTTCAAAGTTGGGGAACAAGTGTACTTGCGCATCAAACTGAAGAAGATCTCCTTACGCATTGGATCATGTGCTAAGATGGCTCCATGGTTTTGTGGACCCTTCAGTATTATTGAGAGGATTGGGCCAGTAGCTTATCGACTTACACTGCCTCTGACAATGAAATTACATGATTTTTTCCATGTATCATTGCTTAAAAAGTATGTTAAAGATGTTGATCATGTGATTGACTGGTTTGTATTGCTGGTGGAACCAGATGGAGAATTCCAGCCAGAACCTCAATTTATATTGCAGAAAAAGGTGCTCATGCTCCGGAACTAAGTAATCGAGCAAGTTAACGTGCAATTGAAGCACTTTGGGCCCAATGAAGCTACACAGGAGATGGCGGATCAGATTTGGGCTATGTATCCTTCCTTTTTTAGCGGTTGAGGCAAGGAAATTTTGGTATGTTTTTTTGGTATATTTCTTGGTATATGTTTTGGTACATGTTTTGGTGATGTTTGGTATATGTACATATGTATATGGATGTAAATACCACCATGAGCTATGCTATAAAGCTATAATAAGTGATATGGGTGTCATGTCATTATGATGTTATGTTTGTTATGTTTTCATGTTCGTTTGCTTCTCAACAGGTTGATCATTGTAAATACTGAAATGAGCTAAGTTATAAAGCTCCATCAATAGTATATTTTGCTTACAAATTTTTTGTGGTTATAGGTGTTGTTGAACATCGAGGATGCTGTTCCTCAAAGGGGGAGGGTTTTGTAACAACCCTCGAGAAAATTCCATGTAATAAAAGTTTAAAAAGTCAAAAATAATAACCACGGTTGATGGGACACTTATTCCAAGCTGAATGTTGGGCAAGACATCCTAGTGTGGGTGTTCATTTGGTTATTAATGGATAAGGAAATTGGAAAAGGCAATGGAAAAGGAAAAATTCCATTTTTGGCACATTTATTAATGAAAATAATGGAAATTAGGAGGAAAAGGAGGTGAAAGGTCACGAGTTTCATGTGAGGAGGAAAATGAAGTAAAATGATGGAAAATGAAGAAAATAGAGGCCTCATTCATAAAAATGATTTTTAGGATCAGTTGGTAACCTTTGGTCAATTTAGTTTTGGAGCTCTCTCATTATTCTCTCTCTCTCTCTCTTATACTCTTGAATACTTAAATTTTTCTTGGAGCACTCTTGGAGGGTGTGGCATACTTGGATATTTGGAGCAAGAAGGCAAAGGAAGAGAAGGAAAGTGTAAGAGGGCATTAGGATCAACAACTACAATGGATTTTGCTTGCAGGTACCGAGTTACATGTATGTTTTCCTCACTAGTTTTGACATGCATGGCATATACATGTGTTTTTTTTGTTGTGATTTGTCATGGGCATGGAGGATGGCTAGGATTGACAGTGGATTTACTAGCCATGCCATTTCCTAGATAGCCATGGTGATTGTGAATTTTTTTTTTCCTTGTTTTGTTTTGGTTGGTTCTCATGTTTCCTTAGCTTGGGTTGAGTTATTAGTCTTGGAAGCCTTGGTTGGACAAATGATTTGGAAGCCCTGTAACAACTTAGGTTGAGTTACTAGTCCTGGAAGCCTTGGTTGGACAAATGCTCTGGAAGCCCTTGGTGGGTTGAATTACTAGTCCTAGAAGCCTTGGTTGGAAAAACACTCTAGAATCTTGGTAAAATATGTGGGTTGAGTTACTAGTCCTGGAGTCCTTGGTTAGGCAAACTCTCTAGAAGCCCTGGAAGGCTTGGATATAGAAAAATCTGATGATGGTTATGTGATGTCTGACTGTGAGGTGGGATCACAATTTGAGGGGTTGATGTTGATGGCCTCTAGAAGCCCTGGATGGTTTTGGATTGATATGTTCTATGAGATCTCGCATTCATGCTTGGAATATGGCACAAGGGTGAATGATTGAAGAGAGATTTATCTCAGTCATTCTACAATTGGGTGGAACATGGAAGTCCCATCTCGGATTCGGATTTTGCATCATCAATATGAGGTTATTTCTCCTTATATTTCTATGAGTATTATACTGAATTATATGTGGTTTATGTGGTTGTGATTTCATTGGTATTTCTATTGCTATTATGTTGGTTATATATGTGTTTTATGACAGTAGCTATGTATGGCTCTCATCACGTTTTTACCTACAATTGAATGATCCATGTATTTATGACCTAATGAATGAAATGGCAGCTAATATGTTTTGGCATCAATGTCTCTTATTGATTCTCAGCTAAGTATTTAGATCTGTTATTTACACCTGTAGATTACATATTCATGATATGTTTGAAGAAATGCCTATCATGGCTAGTAGGGGTCCAGTTAAGGTCTTATTCAAGTGATTGCATTTATACTGTCATTTCTTTGTTATTTTACTATTCTAAAGATGTGATTCAATTCTGGGTAGTGACCTGGGATCTGGGCTTGAAAAAGTGGCTCAAATCTCGGGAAAAGTGGCACAAAATTGGGCAAAAGAGTCCCTGGACGCTGGCTTGTAGGCCTGTAAGAGTGTCTAGAGGTCCTTGGATGTTGGTATGCCCATAACATGAGAGCGTCCAGAGGTCAAGTGGTCCAAAATCTCAGTGGGACCTAGGGGTTGGTTGGCAGAAAGGTTGGATTAGTTACTGAGGGTCCTAATGCTGATGTTGAATGTATGTATGGTGTGCTTCCGTAGGTTCCACTTCCTTAACGTAACTTAGTAGGTCAAATCATATCATAGTGGAATCTCATCACATGTTTACCCCAGTTGGTTGGTGGCCTGGGTGGATGTGGGAGGAAGGTGTTACAGAAGAATTGGTAGAATAATAATCATCAAGATCCTCCACAGTAATATTTGTTAAAAGAGTTCCACTCTGCCTAGAAGAAGCAAGTGTTACATAGATAGTGTACATTCCACCTAGATTGGGATCCAAAATTTAGAAGGATGAAGGCATGGTGACAAAATAATCTCATCATGTTGAATCTTCAAGGAAGGGAAATGAAGTTGCTAAATGAATTCTAGATGATCACATGAAGGAAGAGGTATGCATATGTTTTGATATATAGTTGAAGTCATATCATCACTTAGTTGCAGACAAAATTATTAGAAGGCTCTATCTCATAAGCATGATTGAAGAAGAAGGAAACTCTTCCTTCTAAATGATACATGAAGGCATAAAATTAAATATTCCTTAAACTCTTCTACATGATGACAAGAT
The DNA here is from genome assembly GCA_031772625.1 of Pinus tabuliformis. Lineage (NCBI taxonomy): Eukaryota > Viridiplantae > Streptophyta > Pinopsida > Pinales > Pinaceae > Pinus > Pinus tabuliformis. The sequence continues at coordinate 1,118,619,199 of CM062820.1, forward strand.
TAAATCAACATTACATGACCACATAAAGAATATGAGGTGGTTGGAAACCATTGTTCCTATGATGAAGGAATTATGTATTGAGATCCCAAGGAAGTAGTATATGAAGAAGCTGAAAGAAGAGTTCGTAAATATGTACTTATATCCAATTGATATGAGATGAGTAATCAACATATGATAACAATTAGAATGACTAACTATGACATCTCCATGAAAATGTTATGAAGACCCTGATAAGTATGACAAAGAAGGAGAAACTTGGTAATGAATTTCTTGGAGTTGGATTCATATTAAGATGTTGACGTTGCAGAAACAGATGATATGACCAAAGGCCACCATGAAGAGGTAATTATATTTTTGAAGAAATACCTTTTTATTTATGAAATAAAGAATCTAGTTGGATTGGAATAGGGATATCGACAAAAGTTTGAGATGGTTGTAAGAATTCACTTACAACTAGTACATATAAATTTGGATAAATAATTATGAAAGGAACATGAATTGGAACAGGTAGCAGTATGAAGGATATCCAGATGATGATAAAGAAGGTCACTTTTTGATGAAAAGAAGGAGGACATGTCTAATATTTTTTGATAAGGGAAAGTGATATAGAAGATGGTCGAAGCCCTACGAAGAAGTTATGAAAGAAGATGGCTCCATGATGTAGAAGTTGAAGTTTTTGCAAGACATGATGATGCGGAAAGAAGGAGCCCTACAAGAAGCTGATAATATCATGATCTCCACCAAATAACAGATAATTATTGTTGAAAACAAGTCAATAAGTTAAGAGGGAGCTTGAGTATATTCCTTCCATTTAAAGGAACGAGTAAATAATTAGGGGAATTTTGAGGTCTAAAATGGGCCTCCTAAGGAAATTGTAAAATAATAGTGGAAATAATAAAATAAGATTAGATTACATCATCAAATTTTAGAGGGAAAAAAGAAAAACTATGTTTTTCAACTTGTAATTTCAACTTATCTCCTTATGGGTTTACTCAAATTTCAAGAGACAACACTTGTTGGATGCAGAATTTGATTCTTCATCCAAGGAGTACCCATGTTGCATTCTTTTGATGAACCCTTCTACACGAAAAATAAGAAATACATGAAAATCGTGATTGCAACCATGTTTTTTCATGTATTTCTCATTTTTCGTGTAGAAGAGTCCATCGAAAGTATGCAACATGGGTACTCCTTGGATGAGGAATTAAATTTTGCATCCAACGAGTACTTACGCTCAAAATTTGAGTAAAACCTTAGGGAGATAAGTTGAAAATACGAGTTGAAAAAGTAGTTTTATTATTTTATTATTTTTTAATCTTTTTACTTTTTTACTCCAAAAATGGTGAATCATCCCCCATTGTTGACATCATCATCTTGAATCCTATTGGTTCTTATAAAGTTTATTTTAGTTGTACATTTTTTTAGGAGGCCCATTTTAAACCTCAAAATTCCCTTAATGCCTCCCTAGTTGAGAGGGAGAGATAGACACATAATTCTTGTCTTCACATCATGAAGAAAGAAGGGAGGATTGGGTAAGCATATGAGATTATCTTGTGAACATCCAGATGGGGTATGTGCCTTGACAGACAATGATGAAGGTTTATATAAATCATTATCTCCCCAACATTGTGCTCTAATATAGTGGAGAGATAGAGTTGTTAGTCAAGGCCCTGTTATATGACAATGTTGGTTGATATGATAAAGATGCACTGATATAAGCTGAGAAGATAGCTTATGAGATGGCTCACCAATCTGACTATTCTTATGATAATTCTTTAGTATGAGAATGTCCAAGTACCATTTATGTATTATGAATACCTCCCTAGATAAGAGGGAGTGTTGAATGTGTAACTAGGTTTGGTCTTCATAATAATCTATCTACTATTGATTTCATGTATTTGATGTAAGGAGAAAGAAAATTTAGTATTGTTATTTTATAGCATTTTGGGTGTAGAACCTGATTTTCTTCCTGATTATTGAAAGTTTTTTTGTTTCAACTGAATTTGATACTTATTCCTAACAGGGCGACAATGTCGTTGATATGATCGTCGTCAGGCGGTTCAGGGGCAATGCCCTCAAACTTAAAAATAGATGGAAATTTTTCTTGTAAAATATTGTAATTTCATAGTCAATCTAGGTTGTTCATTAGGTGGATGATCTGGCGGTAGAAGTTATGTTAATTTAGTTTTTTTTCCCTAGAAGGAAACCCTTGTTTTCTATGAGGGAATTGTATTGTGACTGTGTATTATTATTCTGAGCGAAAAAGAGAGAGGAGACTATGTGACAGTGAAGAGGAAATTATAGTGGATATGTTGTGGGTTGTATCTCTTCATTTTATTGGATAATATAAAAGGAAGGACTGTTTGTTTCTTCGTGGAGGTAGGCCAAATTGGGTGAACCACGTATATCTGTGTCTCTGTTGTTTTATGTGTTCATTTGTTTATGTTTATGTTTCTGCAATATTTGTATGTGTTGCATTGCTCCGTTAATTAATTTCTAACAAGCATGGGTTTTATGCTCAAGGTCAATTTGTTTTAGGTAAAATCACCCATTGTTTGCTTCTAGAGTTTTTGCATAGAGTTAAGAAGGCATAAGAGTCATTTTCATATGTAATAGACCCTATTGGGAATCTTGTATCAAGTCAAAAGAATTTATTTAAGTCAATATTGTGTCAAATGTCCCTCCAAGACCAATTCGGCCTGCAAGAGAACAAGTCGGCCTCATGAAGGGTGATTTGAACTCCTAAGAAGCCTATTTATAATAATAAATCGACCTCATTTGAAGGACCATCCAAGCTATTAGAAACTATATCACTACTGAGAGGGGGTGAATCACTAGTGATGGAATTTAAATCAATTTTAAATATTTTTACCACAATATCAAATAACCATGCACATTCACAACATTAGCTTAACTAAATATGAAAGTAGCAATAAACTCGAAGCATAATAATAATTAGAAACATCAACACAAGTATGCACACGCAAGAACACAAGTATTTATGGTGGAAACCCTTTTGGGAGAAAACCACCCTTCTACTGTTGCACTGCTTAATTCTTCTATTAATATGCTAAATTTTTTTTACATGGATTAGCTTAAAACCATAAGCCCAAAGGAGGGAAATTATTCTCTTCTTCTCACATCAAAAACTCTTCTCTCAAACACAAAAACTCTCAAATTATCCTCAAATCAATCTCTGATTTGAATACAACACTTTGATGTAAATCTGCAAAACTATGTGAGTAGCTGCATCAATCTCTTATCACTCTCAATGCCCTCACAATGGCATGCTCTCATGATCTCAAGAAGACCAACCAACCAACAACAATTTTTTTCTTCATAAAAGTAAAAGCCAAAATATCGTCAATAATTCTCAAAGTTATGTCAAATACCAAGGAATTGTGTACCATGGTAATATCCAAAACAACACTACAGGAAAATACCATGGTTATGTCAATAGCAAGACTATATGCATGTTAATTACCTATAATACTAGTGTATCCCCCTTATTGTTATTGTTAGTATAGCCCCATATTGTTATTCTTGTGCCCATGTAGGCCCCATATTGTTATTGTTGTGCCCCATAGAAGCACACTATTTTTATTTTTGTTACCTTACATTATTATTGATATGTAGGCTATGATTATATTATGACCCCTTAGACTCCTATATATACCAAGGAGGTCTTGTCATTTGTATCATTTCATAATTGTTCATTTATGTGATGTAAAGGAGGTTTCCCCCTGAAGAGAATAGTTTTTAAGTTTTTGATCTATCTATTATTTTGTTTTAAGAGTTGGTTGCACAACATTTGGTATTAGAGCTTTGGATTCTAGGGTTTTTCTTCTTCAAATAGGTCACATTGGTATTTTCACTATAACTTTTATTCTACGAGGATTCAAAAGTTGAAATTGAAACCACGTGGAGCCGAAATATTGGTGAAATTTTTTTACAAATTTCAGATCTTGGTTCGCTATATTTTTGGAGATATGATCCGAGGAAGTTAAGGTTGACAAGTTTATCAACAAGTTTATCTCCATTTCGTAAGACATGTAGGGGGTACAGCTTGTAATTTTAACTAATTTCTCCACTATTCTTTCTAGACTTTCTAATAGCCTTTAACTCTTGTTGACTTTCATTGGATTGGAGCCATTATGGATTTTTTTCATTGTAATGGTAGTTTTACAGTCCCCTTTGATCATAAGTTTTTGGAAATCTAATTGATTGGCTATAGCTAGTCCTTTATCCAATACATATAACTATGTTGCATTGTTGGTATCATTTCCCATAACTCTCACTTATATATAAACTTTCTGGCCTTTCTCATTTTAAATACTCCTCCATAACTGGCTAGCCCCGGGTTACTTTTTAGGGTTCCATCAACATTCAATTTTAGGAATCCTTCCAAAAGGGGAAGCCAATTATTTGAACTAGAATGGTTAATAAGAGGAGTGTGAATTTCATTAGTATAGTTAGATTGTTGGGATTCCAAGAGTCTAAGTATGATGGATCCTTTGCGGAGCATTCCCAATCTTGATTTTTCCATGAAGAGATTAAAATCGATTCCCTAACCTTTCCAACAATTGAGTACTAGATAGTATTTAGATCCAAAAATTTATCTTTGAATTTTCTTCTATTGCACTCCTTATAGTTTTCCCATACAATGAATCCTACGAAGAGTTTCCAAGCTCAATTTAAGATGATATTATTGAGGGGTGTTGATTTCCATTCTTCAATTGTGGATTGTATGTTGTCCTTTTTCATATTACTTTGTTTGGATAATATGTTTCATAGCTCTGAAGAAAATTGGCATGCATTTATAAGATCTTTAGTTTTTTATGTTTTTTGTGCATAGGTGACACCATGTTGGTCCGTAGAACCATCTTCTTTGTAGTTTATCCCAAGTTAATATTTTATTTTGCAAGAGTAGGCATATGAAGATGGTTATTTTGAGCCAAAGTTGGACTTTCCACTTTTTTCTTAATCTATTTTCTTTATTCTACTCCATTTCCCCTACAAGGATATTTCATGCCTCCTTTAAGTTAAACATGCCTTTGTGATTGTGTCCCCCTTGGAGGATGTCATTCCCACTTTTTATTTCAATTCACCTAGACATTTTGTCTTTTTTAAGGCCTATTTAGATGCATTGCTAATGTTGGCAAGTCATTCCATGCTATTTCCCATTACCTCCATTAATGTTGTGCCCATGGTTGGATCTAGTAGTGCTAAACTATTGTTTTTCCTTATAGTTGTAGGTTGGCCTCGAGGTTGTCCATGTCCCCCCCTTGCTCAAGTCTTGGCCATTACTGCCAAGAATATTTCCAAGAGAGAGCTAGGTTGTCATCCTAAACTTCCCAAAAATTATGATCTTGAATAAGGTGTTTGTTGCTCCATGCTTAATACCACATATGTGATCCCTTTATTTGTCCTTGCAGTCGTATTAATTTATCGTTATTGAAATTTGGAGTATATTTATTTTTCCTTATTTTACTCCATAGGGCCCCCAGATTTTAAAGTCATCTCCGTCACATTTTGGGTTTGAAAGATTGGCTAAGAATTTGAGTCTCTTAAACCCAACCATACTTGTAACCATTACTTTGCACAGTTTATCCTAGGCAACTAGAACCCATTTCTTTTCTTGCTTTGCTCCTCCCCATAAGAAGGATCTTCGTATTTTTCTGATCTTTTGAAGGATATATTTGGGAGTAGAAAGGGCTAAGAGGAGGTATAAGGGAATGACTTGAAGGATTTATTTGAGTAGTGTTAGTACGTCAGCAAGGTTTAGAGCTCTAAATTTCCAAAAAGATAATATTTTTTTCCATATTCTACAAGAGATCATCCCATACTTTTACTTTAAGGGGATTTTTTACAAGGGGTGCTCCTAGGTATTTGGACAAAAGGAAACTTCATTGAATGCCAATATTTTGGAAATGTTGATTTGTATGGCAAGGGGGCATTGAAGAAAAATATTTTGTATTTAGCCAAATTGATATATGTTCCTGATGCATTGGCAAAATCATAGAGAATAGAGTGGAGAGTCCTAGCTTTCGTAATAGTTGGTTGATGCATTAACAATGTCGTCGACAAACTGTTGGTGATTTTACGACAAATTGGATGGCCCTATGGGTAAAACTTTTAAAGAACCTTCAAATACTATGTGTTTGGAAGATATTCCTAAAAAAATTTCCATAAGGAGGAAGAGATAGGGGAAGACAAGATCTCCTTGTTTAAGGCCACGATGGATAAAAATTACAAGAGTGAGATTCATTGACTAAGATGGAGAAGAAATATTTTGTTATAAATTACATGACCCATGAAATAAAGGTTTCAACAAGGCCATAATCTTTCAACATGTGGTATATAAATTCCCAACTAAGGTTATCAAAATCCTTTGACATATCAAGTTTGATAATTATACCCATATTTTTGGAAGTGGAAAGAGAATGGACATGTTCATAAGCTATAAGAATACTATCGAGAATTTTCCTTCCCTCTATGTAGCCTATTCATTCTTGAGATATTATTGCAAATTACATTACAGAGTGTGATAGGTCTTAAGTCTACATGGATTTTAGCTTGATATTTTTATGGGACAAGTGTAATGAAGGTTGTGTCTAAGGTTGAAAGCAAGGGAGATGATTTCCTATAATATCCGATAATTTTTACTACATCTTTGCAAATAATTTTCCAACACTCTTAAAAGAATTCTACAAGGAATCCATCTAGCCCTGTGGCTTTGATTTTGGGCACTCCCATCACTATTTCTTCCACCTTTGTTGGAGTGACTTCTCTCATGAGCATGATATCATTATGTTCTTCAATTACCATTTTGGCTATATGCTTTGTTATTTTAGTAGATGATCTTCTATCCCTTACTAGTTATGTTAGAAGCTCATTGAAATATTTCTTGAGTTCTAAAGTAATTTCCTCATGGCTCTCTACTTTTTGGTTTGATATTTCTTGAGACTAAGTATTATGTTTTGTTTCTTATGCTAGATCATTGATCTGTGGAAGAACTTAGTGTTTGTTTTTCCCTCTTTCAACCATTGCACTCTTGACTTTTATTTCCATAGAATTTCCTCTTGTTTTAGTCGCCCTTCAAGTTGAATTTAAGTGATGGATTCTTTGTGTTATCATTCTTCAAATATCCCCTCCTTTATGATTTCTTGTTGTACATTTTCCATTTCTTTCTCTAGTTTTAGATTTTCTTCATGTATGTTGCCAAATACTAGAATATTCCATTCCTTTACTTTTTTCTTTATAAACTTTAATTTATGTTGGAATTGATAGATGTTGTTGCCTTCTATGGTATTTTCTTCACTCCATGACTTTATGTTTTGATATTATTATGTTCAACATTATTATTTGTATTATTATTATTGTTCTCTTTGTATTAATTACTTTTATTATCATTTGTTATTTTTATCCATCATGTTATAAATAATAATATTTGAAAAAAATATTATTTATAACATTATCAACAAAAGGAAGAAAAAATTTGAGATATTTTTATTGTATTTTCTTTAAAATATTTTTTCAATTTCATAGAATATGATAATGCGCACACCAAGTAGAAACTTTATTTCTTTTGAAATGTTGTTGTGCTTCATTGCATTAAAGTCCGGTATCTTATTACTTTTATCATATATCTATACAACATAATATTAAAATTGGACTTACTGAATTATAAATATGAAACAAAGCATCTTGGCCTTTTAATCTTTAACATGCATATGTCCCTATGTCTTTGCAGGCTACCTTATTATCATTTTATATCACGCTATGGCATTTCCCAACCCTTCATGAATGTCATAATGTGACATAATTGAGGAAAATAACATTTCCTTATAAGCCAACCAAGATGAATATCATAATGCACTAACAAAGATAACATTTAAGGAATGTCACAAGCTAAGAAATATTGCAAAGTGTGTATAAAAACCATTATATGAAAATACTTATGAGTGAATTTAGAAACTAATAAAACCCTTGAGGAACAAGATGTTATCAAAAACCATTGATGAACATAGCACTTTGAAATTTTTTTGCCAAGATAAATGTCACAATGTGTTGAATCTAACATAACCCTTCATCAATGTCACAATGTGTTGAACATAACCATTCATCAACATCATAATTTTATGAACATAACCCTTCATTAGAACATTCTTGACACCACTTTCTAAAAAAGAAAGAATACACAAAAGGAGAAAAAGTAGATAGGCACTTAAATATTACAAAGCCTAAGTCAACTATAGAAACAAAACCTAAATCCATTGTAGAATGAGTTAGGCTCAATACACGAGGAAGAAAGAATTCCTAATGTGATGAGGACTGACATCCTAGTGTGAGGAAAAAAATAACTGATGTAATATGACGAAAAAAATCAATGACTCAAAGTGACAAAAAAAAATTGATGTTGTGATGTGACAAACAAAAATCCATGTTGCAATGAAAATCCATATTATGATGTTATGAACAAATATTATTAAATCATGCACAACCAACCACTTAAAAAATAAATGTTGTGGTGTGATGAACAAAAATCATCATCGTAATGTAACAAAAATAAATTTCATATTGTGATGAACAAAATTCTATGTTGCATTATGATGAACAAAACCAATGTCACAATGTGACAAAAAAAATATCGATGTTGCTATGTGACAAAGAAAAATCCATGTTGCATTGTTACAAATAAAAACCAATGTCACAATATGATGAATAAGAAATTTATGTCTTAATGTGATGAAGAGAAATCGATGTGTCATTATGATGAACAAAAATCACCGTCGCAATGTGATGAACAAAAATTGGCATCACAATGTGGCAGACAAAATATGACATAGCAACGCAATGAACCAAAATTGCATTGCAATGCAATGAACAAAAATTGTCATTGCAATGCGACAAAAAAATTTCAGTGTCATAATGTGATGAAAAAAATTCCATGTCACATTTTGATGAACAAAAACCAATGTTGTAATTTGATGGACGAAAAATCAATGTCATGAGATGAACAAAAATCAATATCACAGCATGATGAACATATATTGACATCGTAATGTGATGAACAAAACATGGCATTGCAATGCATTAAACTGAAACTAATGTCACATGTGACTAACTAAAATCATCATTGCAATGTGATGAACAAAAATTGACATTGCATTGTGATAAATAAAAATTAATGTCAGAATGTAATAAACAAAAAATAACATCTCAATGTGATAAAAAATAATTGACTTCGCAATGTGATGGACAAAACCATTGTCAAACATGGTTAACCATGGTCGACCTTTGTTAACCATAGTCACCCTAATATACATCAACATGGTATTTAAAGAAAAGGTAACATGATTGTATTCATCCACACAAAATAGATATTTGTTTGAGAAGCTATAATTATGAGTCCTTAAGAAAATCACAAAGGTCACATTGAAACACAAAAATATGGTATTGAAAGAAAAAATAACATAGTTATATCCAACCACACAAAATGGATATTTGTTTGAGGAAACATAATTATGAATCCTCAAGTATTTTATCGAAGAGAATTTGATTAGAATGTCATATAACGATGGATCATGGGATATTTCGGATGTGACATGAAGCATTCAATGTTGAAGATATTATTAATTGAGTATGAAGAAAAAGAAAATAAGCATATTTCTTAAAAAATTGAATTTATTAAATAAAATAAAGAATAACAATATTAGAAAATAATATTATATAGATTAGTCTTAGAACTTGATGGCTTGTAGGATGCTTTTCCCCATTGAAAATAATATCTGTGAATTGGATACAAAATTTTCCTGTCAAACAATTAATTGTAAGTATCAAAGTTTCAAGTCATCAAATTGATGTTTAATTTCTTAGGATACCCATCATAAATTTTAGTCATTGTATTATGTTATAGATAGCTACTACCTATTACAAAGTCTATACTACATTATGAAGGGGTTGGAGTTGGCCTACATAATTTATGTGCCCAATTTATCTCTAGCCAAAATACTATGGTACATATTGGACATGAGGCCTATTAAGTCCATTCATTTGCATATTGATATGAGACTTTATCAAATTCAAAATCAAAAGTAGAAATATTATGCAAGAATATAGTATAACCTATAATTATTAATGCATGGCTCAGTTGGGGCAACAATAAGGGATTATTTGTTGGTGAAAGTTGTTCATTATCAAGGAGTAAATGAAATTGATTGGTGTATTAATTTTCTATATATACTATGCATGAACTCAATTTCCCATAATCTATTTAGCCTTACTTTGTTCAATCTACCTTGGCAAGTGACTGGGTCATTAACTTCCAACTTCAACTCATTTTAATAATCCATTCAACCTTGCTTAGCTTATTGTTGGGTCTACTCCACTTTGATTGGTAGCTAACTTCCAAGTTCCAACTCTTTGTAGCTCACTAGTTTCCAAGTATTTTGATAAAACTTTTAACCATAATTCTAACATATATATTTTTTATTTAAAATTTCATTATATGATATAAATTGAAAATAGCATTCTAAATATTTTGTTCATTTTGTTCCCTTTGCTTACTCTACTGAATGTGATAGTGTATATGTAACTTTTATTCATATATCTCTGCTATATTATTATTCTCCTATAACTATACTTTTGTTATAACTTTTCAATAGATTTTTAGAAAACATCTTGCTTTTCGTCGTTATCAAACACTTTGTAGCTTCTATAGAATAGAAAACCTAAAGTGTGAAACAAATTTAACAAAAGTCCTTTAAATGTTCAAATAACATTATTAAAAAGTTAAGTAAGCCATTATAAGTGTCTTAGCCACAATTACACAATTACATAAAATAAGTATTTAATCCCTTATATTAACTCACAAATCTCTATATATGCCCATCCATACCTCACACAAAACATGAAATATACATAAAACTTAAAATACAAACACACAAGACAAACAACCTTCCTCAATTTTTTACTACCTAGGAAAAGGAGATGTGCAATGGTGTACCAAGCATAGAATATTGCCCACATTGAAGATGTGATGGATTTTAACCTTTCTCACAATGTTACCTCACAGAAAAATGGCAACACCTATAAGTTATACACATTTGTTTTAAATATGAGTTTCAAAGTTCCATCTGTCATACTTTAGTTATATGTCAATGTTTCGTCAGCGTAAATACAATTGGCAGAATTTTGAAATACAACTAGGGAAATCGTGAGCAATATATGTGATGTTTGACCACAAATACACTAAGAAGAGTTTGTATAATGGATAAGCTCTTCCCAGAAAAAGAGATGTGTTCTTGCATACCTGGTATAGAATATATTCCATATTATATTGCAATAGTCTATGCCTAATATATATAAATATAGATATATAAACACATTTTTCAAATTATAATGTTTTTAATTACTTAATTATTATTTGTATCACTACTAAAATGAAATCTAAATCACTACTAATATTAATTTACAATTGACAAAATTTCACAAAAACTTCCTTCAAATTTTAAACCTAGATAACCACTACAATGTTAATTTAAATAGTTAACAAAATTGTATTGATTGATTTTGCAATTATGATTATTTTGTTGAATCTAAATATTTTAATAAATATTAAAATATATTTTTACAACTTTGATAATTTAATTCAATTCAAATATTATAATAATTTTGCAATATATTTCTACAATTTTTGATGACTTAATCCATTCCAATATTTAAAACTAATTATAATAACTTAAATGCATACGCCAAAATTTTCCACTATAACATCATTAAATTGGTTTTAAAGTATTAATCCATTAAAATAAATAGTTTGTAAAGTTTGCGTGTGAGAGATTATCATAAAATTTCCCATAACAACGTTGGATTGGTTCTATAGTCGGTTTGTGTCTCAGAGTTTATCGACGGTGATAAAAAATAAATGGTCATCGCTATTAAATAGGTGTAACATATTGGATGTTCATTTTTATTAAATAATTTGAATGGTGTGTAAGCTTGTATGTGAGGGATTATCACAAATTTTCCCATCATAATATCTCTGAATTTTTTGAATGATTAGTAAGCTGGTAGGTGAGAGATTATGACAAATTTTCCATTGATTATATTAAACATTAGAACCATCTTTATTGAATTGTTTTGTAGATTTGTATGTGACAAATTATCAATGGTGACTAAAAGTAATATGGAGTTTTGATATTATGGTGTTATTATGAAACATTAGAATTTCAATATTATAGTGTTATTATGAAATAGTAATATTTAAAAATAAAATAAAATTCAAATTTTCTCAAATTTTATTATAATTAGTAAATTTAAATTTGATTAACTTTTTAAATAAATTCATAAAAGTTTGAATATGAAAAAAATATTTTTATAATATAATTAATTTAATATTTTTTTATAATAAAAATAAAATTTTAATTAAATAAAATTTAAATTTCATTATCTGTAAATTGATTATTTTTTAAAAATTTAGCAAAACAAAATTTTGAATCCCACACCTAGGTCAATAATAAAAGAATAGAGCCAAAGAACTTAGTCCATAATAAAAAAGATTTGAGATATGATAGAAAAAGGTGTTTTTAGCTCTCCTACTCTACATAGGTAGAAGAGAAGATATTGTTAAATAATATTATTGTCATATAATATTATATAGTAAAAAAATTGAAAAAAAAAAACAAAAATTATAATTATATATATAAAAGAGAATACAAATTAACTTTAAAGTAAATTTGAATTTACGTTTTAAAATTAAAAGGCAAAATGATTATTAATTTTACTATATGTCATTAATAATAATAAAGATTTATCTTTAAAGCAAAATACAAATAATTCTAAATTAAATTAAATTAAATTTATATTTTTAAGTTATAATTAAAAATAAAAATAAAAGTAAAAATTGTTAATTTTACCATATGTTAATAATAACAACACATATTTTTTTAAAATTATACATTGAAAACTAATAAAAAAAATTAATGATTACTTATTTATATTCATAAATTATTATTGAAATTTCAAAATGATTATTTTTATTAATTGCCATTAAACAAAAAGGATTGAACTATATTGAGACTTGATTCATTTATATTTAAGAGGAAACTTTGTCATGTAACATTATGTTTTATATATATATAAACATGACAACAAACATTCAAGTGTGTAATAAATTTGTTAGTCCTTTTAGTATGAATGAATTAATAAGTTACATGGAATTGAATGATAAAAAAAAGGTACACTTTAAAATTTTTGATCCCTTTCAATTCTTGGTAGTTCTAAGTTTAAGATGGATCTATTCTTAGTGTTAAACCAAAAAACATAAATACATTGTATTAAGAAAATTGGAAGCATCAATGTTCAAAATAGTTTTTTAAGCATTGTACATTTAAAAAATGACAAAATCAATATATCTTGATTTGACTTTAAATAAATGTTATTTTTTTTCAAATCAATAAAACATGCAGGGATATTGCTTCAAGTTCATATTCATATCTAAATTATATCATTCATAATAATAAATTATTTAACATCTACAACCATTCTCAAGACAATCGTATAGTTTTGTCATATCACCCACATATTATGTCATTCTAGTACAATTATTATAAGTAATATTCTTATAAACCATTATACTATGTTATATAGCCTATATATTATGCCATTCTTCTTGTAATTATTATAAACTAGCCTAGATCCATCTCAACTGTAGATCTATCAAGAGGGACCAAATCTCTTTTCACTCTAAAAGAGATTTGCATCCCAAGAGATTTGATCCCTCTCAGCACTTGGTAGATCATTAAGAAGGATCTAGGTGAGTTTAATTATTAATTATAATTAAATAATTATTAATTTATGTTTTTTATTTTATTTTTATTTTTATGTAATTCAACCAAACAATAAGTACAATTATTAATTATTTTATTTATTTTTATTTAATTTGACCAAAATGTTGCACCAAAGCCATACAAATTCAATAATTTTGATAAAAAAAAATGTGTTAGGGATGTTAATATTGAAACTAGGCCAACACCATTATGATTGGATGGAAAAGTAAAAAAAAGCTTACCATACATTTTATTACCATGGTTTCTCCTCACTTATTGTATAAATAAGAGGCTCGAGCAGCCTAGTAGACAACTAGAAATGAGAGTGAAGAATAGGAGGAAAGACTAGATTTGGATTTTCAAACAAGTTTTGTAATTGTGTAATGTGAAAATAGTTCCTCAGTTAATGGAAGTGGTGTTCTATTTCAACTTCTAGTTTGGCTTTCCTCTAAGGGACTTTGAACTTCCTTAGGCTTGGCCCACCCCAAGAGCTCTATATCCCTCTTGTAAATTGTGTTAATCTTATGCATTTATTTATTTTTGCAGCATTTCTGAAAGTTACATTTGCATAGCACTCATGCATGGTTAATTAGAAGGTCTTATAAATAACTCTTTCATATAGGTTATCTCAACAATTGGTTATGGTAGTAGCATTAATTAATATCATTTCCATTCCTCATTTACATCATTTCATTTGTTGTTACACATTTACTATTCAATGTTCTCTCATTTACTCTTCAATGTTTTATTTTGTTGTGTAACCATCTTTACAGCTACAAGAAACACACAAAGTTTATTTTTCTCACGTTAAATTTGCAATAAGTTGTCTTGAAACTTGATCAGGTGGACTTGATCATCGTTTAACATTTCCACTTCTTCCTTGCTTCTCAAATTTCATTTTTCTTGGTTACACGCTCCTTGGACTAACTCCTGTAGTAAAATAAGGACTCTTGTAGCAGCCTATAGCCAACCCTCCATTCTCACTCGACTTTGCAATAAATTCATGATTTGACTTCTATAGCATATTACAACACTCTTGGAAAAATGATAATGGAACTTAGATGTATAGAGACCTTGTGTATTCTTTTATTGATTTAGAAAGTTGTTTTTACTACAAATAGGGTTTTAAATTCATAGTTTTTCATTTTAGAAATGTGCTTTTCCTTTCCTTTCAGATATCATAGAAGTGTGAAAATGTGCTTTCCTTTTATTGCAAATATTGTAGAAGTGTGTAAGTGTGCTTTCTTCCACTACAAGTAACTTAAGGTTGCATGTCATTTTCCTTTCAACAGGTCATTTTCTGCAATTATATTTTTCTTGTGGCATAGATTAGTTAACTTGGTCTTTGTACAACTAGCTTTCATTTCAGTACTTCCACCTACATAAAAATCAACAAGAGAAAGAGATAGTGTCTACTGCACATACAACATCAACCCCTCTTAAGTTTGTACAAACCTCGGATTGATAATTAAAGTTGAGACCCTTGAGAGTTGTAGCGTTGTTGTTGCAATACCAAGGGCCATCACTTTTTGGCATTGTTGCTAGGGAGGTGTCATAGTATGTACTGCCTTTTTCTTAAGTTGATTTTCTCTTTCTTCCATTTCATCTCCTGCAAAAAGAAAAAAAAAAAACATTATCATCTTCTTTTAAAAAAATATGGAAAAACAAATTATTTTCTTTACATCTCAAAGAAGTAGGGATAAGACAAGGAAAATTTTGCCAAAAAACCCCGCTTCCACAACAACCATCCCTTTTCAACTAACTGTGAGCCTCCTACCTTGTATACAGGTACCTTTGAGGCCCTTTTTGGTGAGAAAGCAAGGATATTTGAGGAGCTTGCAAAAGGATAAATACCTTCACACCCCACCAACACTATGGTTCAAGATAGACATCCAAAAGTGTTTACATTTCCCATTAGAAAAATATATGGAGAAGCTAGAATGAAAAACATTAATCCATTTGTGCTCCCGCGCTTCTATGGTTTGATTATAGAGGATCAAATACTTTCATGTTTACTTTGTTGTGGCATGTAGGACTTATGATTACACCATTGATGAGTAGAAGCTCAAATTTCTTCCTTCCATCTTGAAGGATGGATCCCTTCAATGATCCATGAACCTAGAAGGAAATAGCATCACCACATGGGAACAAATGCAACAAGCCTTCAACAAAAAATACTGAGATTATTGTAGAGCAAGGGATACCAAAGAAGAAATATTCAAAATGATCCAAGGAAAAAATGAGTCTTAAGAAGACTTTGAGGAGAGATTCTAGCTAAGTTATAGAAGGCTGCATAATTCCACCTTGGATCCAAACTCCTTGAAACTAGTTCTACTATGAGGATTCATGGATCATACAATGGAGACACTCAACTTGTTGGCCAGTGGAGATACATACTAGCTTACTTATGATGACATTAAACAAGTATTCAAAAATCATTCAAGAGCTACTAGAAAGAGAGGTAGAGCAAGCAAAAACCTCAGTAAGTCCTTCCTCCATTTCACTGTGTTAGCACTTCGTAATTTCCTTTGGATATAGGAAGGAAACCCAGAGGTAACCACAAACCTCTTTTGGCCAGAATCTAGCCCTTTTGGCCTAGAGAGGGCTCTCTCTATAGGAAATTTCAGTCAATTAGATAACCAAGTGTCTCAGATTTTATGATAGTTCTTAAGGACAAAGAGAAATGAATTTGTTTTAATTTTTTAAAAGTTTGATGTCAGAGTGATAGAGACATCCATTGGGTATGGAGCACTTGTTTTGGAAAATCTCAGTGATGAAAATGGTATAGTGAGTAGTTCTGCACTAAGAGAAATATAGTCAATTCTTTGGATCTTCAAAACCCGTTGTAGTATATGGTGGAGTAATAAAGCATTATAATCCACTAAGCATAAAACGTCTACCAGGGATGAATTTTACACTTAGATTCAGATGAAACACGTTAATATTATTTGAAAGGAGAAAACAAAGCACCTATCTTTGATGAATTTTGTATTCACATAAATTTCATTTAAATAATGAGTACAGTAGATTCATGGATAACTGAAAGGAAAAAGGACACATAAACATAGAAAAAATCACATCACCAAAGCTTGCTGACACAAGAGTCCTTGAAATAAATAACTTTGGCCTTCTTCATTTACCAATGAGTATGAAAAAATAAGTAATCACAAAATACACCCAAACTCTCTCTCTTGCATTTTCCAATCAACCATTTATTCATATTTTGTGTAGCCTTAAATATATTTTATCAAAGAAGATTGATATGACCAGATATAGTGTATTGCTTATCCACTGAGTGGATCGAATCCAACTTAACTCAACAACATCATGTTTTTTGAACAAATCTAAAACAAAGCTGACATAAAAACTATAATTTTATCCTTAAAAAGAAAGTAAATTGATCTTATCTCCCAGCTAATGGCGTATCCATTAATTTTATCTTTATCTCTATCCTTAATCATCAACAGAACAATGTTCGGGCTAAATACAAAAGTGGAAATAACAAGTAGTGGAGTTGCACAACAGTGGAGGGTTGCACAATAGTTGCACAATAAGCTCAAGTTTGGCATACACACATGTAACACTGACTGAGAGAAGGCTAATGAAGATGATGACTAGGTGTCTGAGGTGGAGAGAGACCCATCTGATGTGTCATTTCACATGTGCAAGCTCCGAACATCTTTAATTTCACACTTGCGCAACAAAATTTGAAATCTGAAGTTGAACACCTTTTCTGCTTTAAAACAAAACTAAGACCAGCAACTGATCACTTGAACCTCATGTCTCCCAAACACCATCCAAAACTACAAAAATTATGCATCATTTTCCCCAAAATTGAAAAATAATCTCTACTACGCAAGGTAAAATCTCCAGTAACTGACAAAACATTATGATTCAAACACATTACCTCCTTCTTTTTTTACTGGGTGAAGGTTTACTGGATGAGGATTGAACATATTTGCAGGAGGTCTTAGTTTCTCTAGCTGGTTGTAACTATGGATGTTGCTTTGGCTATGTAGGCACACTTCTAGGTGTCCATTTGTATTTCTTCAACTGTCTCCTATCTTTTGACAACTTTTTCTTCATTAGCCTCAACCTCTTTCTCAAATCAAATTTCTCACGTAATAATTTTTTAAATTCCTACGCAGGGGAAGAGTCCATTTCATGAACTGTTTGGCTCCATCAAGTGCATCCAGGGATTCTACAATTTGAGTATCAGCTTCTTTAATAGTCTCATTGATGGCCTTCTTGTATTTTTCATTGTTTTCTTCTATTTGGTCAGCTTTCCTTTGGCAAATTTCAATCTCTTAAAAAAACCTCTGATACTCCTTCCACTCATCAAAAATTGGTTTTTCTGTTGTCTGAAAAACCTCTTTCATTTGTTCTTTCCACCCAGTTGTATCCCTTGCTACCCTGGTCATATATTTTCTTGGTTGTACTTTGGGTTCTTCCATTTCTTCCACATCTATCACTTGTTTCCCTTTTTCTTGAGCAGTCGGTCTAGGAGATCATTTAGATTTTTCATTTTCTGCCTATTGAGTTGCCTTTGCTATTGTGTGTATGAGCTCCTTATTTTCCTTTTGCAAATAGGCAATCTGAAGATGGGCTTTGGCAAGATTGTCTTGCAACATTGCAATTTCACTATCTTTGTCCTCCATCTGAACATTTTGTGCTTCCTTTACATCCTTCACTAGCATATCTTCTGGAATATTCATAATTTTTTGAGCAGTTGGCTCCCCATTCATCTATTTGGTTCTCAATCTAGTCCTTGGCTTGGACAAAAATTGTGTTTCCTTTGATGTTGCTTAAACCTTTTCTTTCCCTTTTGGTTGCTTTCTTATCTTTGATTGTTTCTTTCACTGCCTATTTCAAAGTTTCTTTAGTTTTGAGCTCTTCTTCTTCTTCATATGTCTTCATTGGGGATTGTCTGCATGAGATAGCATACCTACATTTGATAATAAACTTTCCCATGACATTTTCCTCTTCTCCATCTCAAGCAATACTAGAAACTTGATCAATGCAAAATGGAAAAGACTCGGCATATGTTTATCTCCCTTTGATTGCACCCTCTCTGCCATTTTACCCAAACTCTTAAAAAATTGTATGACAAATTTAAACTCTTCTTGGCAGTAAAATCCACGAGAAGTCTGATATGATACTGGTATACCTTACTAAACCGACCCTCACAAGTGAAGTACCTTTGGGCTACTTTTAGCAACTAATTGTAATGGTTTAACAAGTATGTTTTCGGAAATGTAGTATCATACTTATCCTTGAACTAGGGTTTGAAAAATTTCTTGAAGTATGTTGCATCATGTTCCTACCCCTTAAACCAATTTTTACCTAGCAAAAGGATAGTTGTAGGTTCAGAATCAGTCTTGTCTGTAATCACAAAATCCAGGTCACCCAACTTGACTCTATCTCCTTTGAAATTTAAAGAAAACAGGCTTTCAAGTTGTACATGATGGCCATAAGACTATATCAAAAAAATAAATACAGTTGGTGTGTTTGAAGGCCACTCTAATAGCTGGATTGAAATTTACAAGGTCTAGGTTCCTGGGCTCAATGTGCACTATGTCCCCTCCTTTGTTTTCTCTCATGCTAGCAGTGGTATCCATGTGACTTTAAAAACTACAGGACATACTATACTTAGGTTCGTGGCACACTGGTTTTGTGGTGGTATGATAGAGTTATACACACATCGACAGTGTAATGGAAACAAGTGATTTGGTTCTCTCACAAGTGTTAAAAAGGCTCTGCATATCAGTTTTGATTAAAACACGTTGCACATATTATAAAATGGGGGGGGGTAATGCGGTAGGTATAATTGGAATTTCATTAAAAGGACTTACCAGGCTTATAACTTGACACACTCAAGATTTGACACCACTCACCAAACCCTAGTCCTGCGATTTGATCCCCAAAATTGAACCAAAAGAGAAAACAAGGTCCTTGCGCAGTAATTAGGTAGCAACACATACAACAATCCTCCATTGACTTAAACCTGAGCTCCAAAAAAACAAATTGTGGTCAAGGATGATGTATCCTTCCTCAAACTTTGAAGAAAACCAATTTGTGATTGTGTGTCTACTCTGCACGGTGTTGGAGAACATTGCACAACGACTGTGCAATTTCCAGATTCTGTGTAGCGCTTGTGCAGCAGTCTCCTACAGTGAAAACCAACTTTGTCTTGTCATCATGTCTGTTGGGTTCGATCTCTGAACTAGTATATTGTTTCTAAGTTTTTAGAATGGGTGAATTTGTATTCTTTCCTTTAGTATGCTCATTCATTCAATCACTTTGTTTTTTGATTGATTTTTCATGAATGTAGGTCTAGAGCAAAGGGTTATGGGAATAATGGTAATTAAGGGCATGATGTGTGAATGATAACGAATAGACATGGGTGAATAACATAGATGATGGTAGGAAATGAGTGTAGGAATGTAGATAATAATGTTTAGAAGGTAGGTTTAGAATGGGAGGGGGTTGGTAGGTATGAAGGGAATTACTGAAATAGGGTATAGGATGGGAAAATGTATGGTAGAGAGATATGAATATAAGCATAAAATGTAAATGGTGGAATGAATTAATGAATCATACTTCATTACAAGCTTAATAGAACCTTTCAAATGAGCTAGACTTATTTTTAATGGTTTTGACTAGTGAACACTGACTCATAACCCTTTGAACCTTAACTAAATTTTTATAGACAACTGACCTCATGTCTTGACTAAGACTCCTTTGAACGTTTTATGAACCCTTTATGAATAACTGGTAGTGATATTGGACAGTGACCTTTAGACTATGACAACAACAATAGTTCATAGGCTAAACTGTTGCTCAAAAACAAAAATTGAATGAATGAGACAAAGGTATTTGAGCTCAAAACCCTAAGACCTTAACATTGGCTTGAATGGGGATGGATTACCACATACTAGTAGCCTAATTAGACCATCGGGCAATGGAGTCAACATAAAAATTGAAAATTGTAACTGACTGAGTGACTGATTTTACATATGGCAACATATCACTGGAACCTTAGGGCCTTCTCCTCGGGCTTTAAATTCTAATGATAACCACCCACACCTTCAGTATTGAAAGTAAATCGGTATGTACAATGAAATGTTGGGTTAGCTACAACTCAGGTAAGAAAATGTTTTAATAGCCTGTCATTGACAGGTCGTCCTCCAAGTGGTTCATCTGATAGATCTTCGAGAAAATAAGCATTTTTTCCATGGAAAGTAGCGATTTTGAAATTTCCTTTCAACAAGTTTTCAATATTCCCATGCTTCCCTTTCTCCTCATTCCTAGCATCCCATTTTAATACTAAGTCTCCAATTTGAAAATCAGCTGCCTTAGTCCTCCTGTCATAAATATTTTTTATCCGGTCTTGTATTAGCTGAGTATTATTGAACACATCTTCTCTAGACTGTCAGAGTTGGATCATTTGACTGATTCTTCTCTATATATCATTGGGTTCCACTTAAGCCTCCTGTAACAACTTCATCATCGAAACTCCTAATCAATAAGGAAAATTGCATCTGTTCCATAAACTAATTGAAAAGGAGACATGCCTATTGACTTTTTGGTGCTTACCCGGTTAGCCCATAGTGCATTCACTAGCTTCTTATGCCAACTTCTTTTATTTTCTTGTAGTAGTTTCTTAATTATGTTGATCAGGCTCTTGTTTGAAGGTTCAACCAAGCGATTACCCTGAGTGTAATAGGTTGTTGAGTGTTCGAGAATAATGTTATATTTATGACAGAAATCCACCATTTTCTTTGATCTAAAAGTAGCAGCGTTATCTGTGACGATTTTCTGTGGGCAACCAAATCTAGAAAAAATATTGCCTTCCAAAAAATGAAAGATAATTGTGTTTGTAGCCTGTCTAGTTGGGACTGCCTCAATCCACTTGGTAAAATAATTAATTATTGTCTATATCCATTTATGTTGTCCAGATGAAGTAGGGTGAATTTCACCAATGACATCAAGTCCCCATTGCTGAAATGGTGACTCAACCACTATGGGTTTTAGGGGCAGCGGGAGCAGTTTCTTCCTTCCTTCGAAGATCTAACATTCATGACAATTACTAACCTTCTTATATACATCAGTAAACAGGTTCAGCCAATAAAACCCAGCCCTTAGAATCTTGTTCGCAATGGTCTTCCAAAACAAATGTCCACGATAGTCCCCTTTATGAAACTCCTTTATTGTCTTTTGTGCTTCATCTTCTAGTGGAAAATTCAACAACATACCATTGGGATCTTTCCAATACAAAAATTGATCTATGATGCAAAATTTGACCGCTTTCAACTTAAAGAATCGGGCTTTGGTTTTGGTCAAACCTAAAGGTGCTTGCAAGTGTTGCAACACACAAAATGTTTGCATACCAGGGAGAAACAACAAATTTCTATGATACCCGCTGAATTGACCTTGAATTGTCCTCCTCTGACAGGGCAGCCAAGAAATTGATTTCAAGTGCATGCATATTTGATTCTGCCATCATCCTTTCCATTCATTACCTTTTAATCAGCTTCATGGGTTTAATCTCTATGTCATACTCAAGTATTGAATCGATCCACTTACCTCTCCTACCTTCCAGATCATTTTGACTAAGAATATCCATCACAATAGAACTTGGGACATAAGCAATAATGTGTGAATACAAAATGTACACCCAAAAATCCTTTAAAGCTTTCACCAAAGAAAAGGCCTACTTTTCCATAATTTTGTATTTCAGGGCAGCATCTCTAAGAGTCTTGATGATAAATGTTATTGGCTTCTCTACACCTTGTTGGTTCTTCTACATCAAGACATGTGTTATACTATGCTTTGAAGCAAATAAAAAAATTATAAAATCTTGGGTGTAATTTGGACTAATAAGTATAGGGGCTCAAAAAAAGGGAGATTTTACCTCATTGAAAGATTTTCTGGTTTCTTCATTCCATTTAACCTTGATTTCCTTTTTCAACATGTCTGTAATTTCCCTTTTATTTATGCAAAGTTGGGGATCAATCTCCTTAAAATTTTTATCCTGCCCATAAATGATTGGATTTCCTTCTTTCTTCTAGTGATGTCCATCTTTTGAATTTCCTCTATTCTTCTAGGATCTATTCTAATGCCATATTTGGAAATCATATGGCATAACCGTTTACCTTCTTCCAACACAAACAAAGACTTCTTTGGATTCAATGAGATGCCATATTTTCTGCACTTATCAAAAACTGCCCTCAAGTGTTGCAAATGATCTTCGTCTAACTGTGAATAGAAAGTGATGTCATCAAGATATATCACTAAAAAATTGTACTTCTCATCCACAAAATCTATATCCATAGCTCGCTTAAATTTTGCTCCTGCATTCATCAGAGCGAAAGGCATTTTAGCATATTTGAAGGTACCCCACGGTGTAGTAAATGCAGTCTTGTCTTGATCCTCCGGATGACCAAGAATCTGGTTGTATCCTGAAAAACCATCCAGCAGTGACATCCTTCTTCCACCCACCACCTTTTGAAGAATATGATCCATTTTGGGCAAGGGGTAGTTGTCTTTAAGAGATACCCTATTCAAATTTCTAAAATCTACACATAATCTGATTTCTCCCATCTTCTTCCTAACTAGCACTAAGTTAGACAACCATTTAGAAAATCTGAGAGGTATTATGATTCCAGCATCAAACAAATTTCTTACCTCCTTTTCGATCAAAGGCATTAGAATGAGATTTTTCCTCTGCAATTTTTTCTTGAATGGATTTTGGTCCTATTTGATTGGTATTGTGTGTTGGATGATACTCTTTTCATAGACATTCAGATCCTCATATCCCCAGGCAAAAACACCAAAAAATTCTTTCAACAAATCTAAATACTTCTAATTCATTTCTAGACTTGGAGTTTTGTACAATTTGACCATCTTGGGATTGTCTGTTGTACCTATGTTACATTCCTCTACTCTGGTCTCACTAGGCATCAACTTTGGCCTTTTAGCTACATCATTTTGGTTGAAAAGTTCTTCCAGTGGTACCAGCCTTCTCGGAATGATATTATCTTTTAATTACAACACCTTCAATTTAGTCCGATGCATGTCTAACTCTTCTTCGATTTGATTTATAAAATTATCCTTATCATATTCTTCCCACCTACCGTCATTATCAAACCGCATCTTGGAAAATTCTTCCTTCATCAACAAAAAAATTCCAGTTGTTTATCATTCTCAAAAACTTGCCAATACTTCATATTATCTGGGATAGCAGGATTGTATTTGACTTCAAATTTGTATTTTCCTTTAGTGTTACTAGGAATTTCAAAATCTCAAGCTAATGTAGCTAAGGCATCTGCAACTGCATTTTGTCTTCTAGGAATAACTGAAAAATTATACTCAGAAAATTTTTGCAAACAATCTAGGACAACATTCTGGTAAGCATGCATTCTTGGATGTTTTATTTAGTACTCGCCTTTAATCTTCTTTATAACTAATTATGAATCTCCATAGATAGTTATCCTTCTAGCTCTTGACTTCTTCAAGACTTGCAAACGCAAGAGGAGAGCCTCATACTCCACTACATTATTTGTGCAATCAAAAGCTAGTTTGTAGGAACACATTTTGGTCTTTCCAACTACGGGGCTGACTATCCATACACATACACTGGCACCTTCTTTACCTGTTGAACCATCAAAATTCATGCTCCAAAGGTGTTGTTTTCCCCTTCTTCTTCACTCATCTTGGCCTTCAAATATTTAGATTTCTTATCAACTTTTTTGTTGACCCATCCTTTATCTTCGTTGTTGTCCTATTTTGTGTTTTCCTCTCCTTTTAATTTTGTTATAATTACTAAACTTGATTTCTCTTCTTCAGGACAACCAGTATTAAAAATAACAGGAGATTCTAAATTCGAGTGAACTGCATACACATGATGATTGGTGGGATTTTATTTGTTGTTGATCATGTATTTCATTAATGGCTCCTGATAGAGTCTCCTAGATTAACCACCAAATCCTAAAACAATGATGTAAGACGTGTTTGTCTGCACAACCCATTGCAATTTTGTTATCCATGACCTGGATAAGAGCATGCCAAACTTAGGAGGTATGTCTGCTACGACAATGTCCATCACCATGATCTTGGAGGAAATCTGAGTGAGGGAAAATGTTAGACCCTTTATCAACCCCAAACACTTCACCTTGCTAGAATTGAAAGAATACATGTCTTTGTATGGTCTAGTTACATCCATTCCAAGCCTTTCCATAATTACCTTCAGCATAAGGTTATGGGAATCCCCGAAATCCAGCAAGGCATTGTGCAAAATTTTATCATGCACGTTTAAACTCACATAGAAAGGACACACTTCACCATCCTAACCCCTGTCATCAAGTTTTGGCCCAAATATGATAGCAGGAATATCATTCGTGACATTGATAGTGTCAGAAGTCTTGTCGATCCTTAAAGCCTTTAAAATTTGAACCCTATACTGATCATTTTTCAGCACCTCGCCTAGAGGAATAGAAATTTTAAGCTTAGCAAGTTTAGTCTCAAAATTGAAAGGATTATGGGTCCTATATGCCTCCTTAGGGACTAAATCTTTATTGTCTATGCTTTCTTTAGTAGAATCGTCTTTCCACTGCAGAATGCTGATTGGTGGATATTTTTTCTGACTACTGCTACTTGGCACATCTTTCTTTTCACTATTAGCTGCTAAATCCTTCTTTGTTGAACTGTTTCCAACATTTATGCTCCTTAAATTATACTTCCTTTGGACCTACATGATGGAATTTTGATAGCCCTTTTTATATTCTTTGGATTCATCCATCATCATATCATCTTGAGACTGAGAAAACAACAATTCTTCCTCTTCTATCAAAATTTTTTCAAATTGTTCTTGCTCTTTGTCTTCTTTGGTCAAATATATAGTTTGTTGCTTATCACTGAAAAAATGAATCTGACCTTTAGGTGCCTGCTCATCCTCCTCATCTTGATCTTGTGCATAATTTTGTTGAAAAGGGGGTCTGACTTGCTATTGTGGTTGTTCTGGACCCTTTGCTCCCTCTGTTGAATTTGGACTTATGGCTACCTATTGAAATTTGGCTTTCGAATCTGTGGACCTCCTTGAGGTTCTTTAGCAGAAACCCTACCAGACAATGTTATTTTCTCCATGGTATTGATTAGGGTATCTAATTTTGCATTAGATGAGGAAGAAGGTTCTTCTTTTATGGTCACTCTTCTCTCTGATTTCATCTTAGACTTCTTCACCAATAGATTAGCCTCCACACTAACTGCATTTCTCTGCATATCTTCAAGTGTTGCGGGATTTATTTCCCTGAGTTGGTATGTCATCTCGGGATCGAAACCATCAGGGTAATAGAGTAAATATAATTTTGTAGGGGTTTTTATATCTACTGGGATGGCATTGTACACTTTGTTGAACCGTGTTGAGAAGTCCTACACCGTTTCACGAGGTTATCTTTTCAAATTGTCATATTCAGCAAGGATTTTTAAAGGGTAATTTTTCTCGCGCCATCTTGCAATGAAGTCATCCTCCAATTCTTGATAGGTAGCAAAAGTTATGGATCTAAAACTTCTAAACCACTTCTTGACCTCTCCGGAGAAACTATGTGAAAACAAACTCATCTTTACATCCTCGAGATCAACTTCTTCAAGGTCCATGAAATCATTGACTTTATCTACATGCTATTTGGTAGTAGTTTCACCAGTGCCATCATACTGAGGGAGTCTTTGACCATACTTCTGAGGCAAGTCATGTAACTGAGTAGGTGAAACTAGAGGGGCATACTTGGCTACTGTGGGTGTTGTTGGACTGAAAAAAGAACTTGTTGTGGGAATATTTGGTATGGATGAAATAAAAGGCAGCAAAACAGTTTCTTGAGTTCTTGTTATGTAGATGATGTAGGAACAAAGGATAATATAGGAGCTGAATTGAAATTTAGGCTTGTAGAGACTACAAAATAAGACACAACAGACGTTGGGACAACAACTAAAATAGGAACAACAGATGAAAGACGAAATGTATGTTGGAAAATAGTTGTTTTTTCAGCAGTCTTATGTTAGACTCATTGATATCAGATTTTGATAGTGAAAGATAGGGTCTTAATATTGTTTCATCTATGACAATATTAGAGGCAAAGGACTCGGATTTGGTCCTAAGCAAATAATTTTGAAAAGGGAAATCGAACTCAAGATCTTCAATAGTAAACAAATCCTCAGGCAGAGAGTAAGACCTTACAAGATGAATAATACTCCCTAGACTTTCTTCAATTGTTCTCTTCTTCCTAAGAAGATTTTCTGTTAGGATATTCCGACACATAGGAAATAGTTAAGTTCAACTTGGTCTAGTATAGAGTTAGGTATAGAGTTAGGTAAAGTGTGTTTCTTTACCGTTGTACATTTTGTAACTTACAATCCGACGGTCACGATATGTAGTGATCCGACGGTTCACTCTCTCCTCGGTATTACCGACACTTGATCCGTGGCTTGACACCCGATTGGTCCATGAGTTCTATTTAAAGCGCATGGAGGGTCATTGTTCGGGTAATCCGTGCATGAGAGAAGCTTATGTAAATTTTCATTCTTTGATTAATAAATTGCCTGTAGTACCCACGTTGGGACAGGCCGTGGACTGTTTCCCTCTTTGAGGGTTTTAACCACGTCAAAAATACTGGTGTATTGATCTGTGATCTGGTTGTGAGCGGTGTCCTTTTGGTGTTCTTTCTGAGGAAATTACCCTGTAAATTCCTACATGGTATCAGAGCTATTTGAGGGCCGTGTCCGTTGGTGATCCAAATCTGAAGCCGGTAGAACTGCATCCGACTGTCGTTTCCTAGATCTGCTGTTTCTGACTGCTTTCGGGCCGAGAGGACTGCTCTGTTGCATTCGGAGCATCTGTTCCAGTGAGGAACCCCTTTCATT
The DNA here is from genome assembly GCA_031772625.1 of Pinus tabuliformis. Lineage (NCBI taxonomy): Eukaryota > Viridiplantae > Streptophyta > Pinopsida > Pinales > Pinaceae > Pinus > Pinus tabuliformis. The sequence goes on from CM062820.1 coordinate 1,118,646,945, forward strand.
TCACGCGAAAAGGTTTCCGGTAGCCCTAGCTGCGTCATTTTTCAGATCGGGAGGTATACAGTGTTTTTGCAGTTTACTGTTATTTTCTCTCTGCTTATTTCGGTTTCGGTTTATTTAGCCCTTTTTTTTAACCGGATCTATACCTTTCATTTCTGCGTATGCTCTTTGCCCTGCGACTCTGTGCGATCTGGGCAAATCAGAAACAGAAAGGAAGGATTTTTCTCATGCGTATGCTCTTTTCCCTGCACCTTAGTGTGATCTCGGAAAATCAGAAACATTGAGAAAAATATTTAGTTTTTCGGCTAAAGCTAACTTTGAGATTTTTTTTAAAATATCTAGTTTTTTGGCTAAAGCTAACTTCGAGCCGCAAGGTTCGTTTTTCTTGCATATTCGTATTGGGTTTTGTGTTTTGTGTTTTGTAGGGAAAAAGAGCTTTCTCAAGGCAAGCACGCAAACCAAGGCCCCCCCCCCCCCCCCCTCTCTCTCTCTCTCTCTCTCTCTCAAATTTTTTGTATAGATCAATTGGTTCAAAGCTATTTTAAGAGAGTAGAGGTCTTGGGTTCAAGTCTCCATTTTGTGGGGGCGGATTTTTTTCATTCCCGCACATTCGCGCACTTTGCCGCAACTTCAACAAATTTTTTTCAAAAAGCCATAACTTCTTCATCCGGAAGCCTTTTTCAGAGCCGTTTTTTTTAAAACAGCCTAATTTTTCGAGATCTATCCATTGGAACACTTACTTTCAGCATCTTCAGCTTCAGTTTTTTTTAAAAATGGAAAGTCCATGCCAAGTCATTCTTGACAGCACTAACTACTTCCAATGGGTAGCCTACATGGAAGATTTACTTAGAAGTAAAGGTCTCTTCAGAATAGCCACAGACCAAGAGAAGAAACCAAAAGATGAAGACAAGGCTGCAAAATGGGAAAATAGACAAGATCAAGCACGTGGTTTGATAGGGATGTCTATTTCTCCTGATCTTAGATTCCATATTGCAGAACTTGAGACTCCTCATGAAGCATTGGAAAAACTCGCTAAAGTTTTTGGGATTAAAAATGAAATTAGAGCCCATCAACTTGAAAATGAGTTGCTTACTTTGGATCCTAATAATTTTTCTTGCATTGAAGATTTCTTGTCCAAATTCAAGACCCTTAGATATCTCTTGGAAGGTGTTAAAGTTAAGAAAGAAGATGGTAACCTTATTTATTCCATCCTTACTAAGTTGGGACCAGCCTACTCTGTATTTGTTTCCACTTTCCATTCTACAAGGGAAGCTTTCATTTGTCAAGGAAAAGACTACAAGGCCCCTTCCTTTGACTCCTTTTGTGATTCCTTAATAAGAGAACAAGAAAAACTCTTACACCTTGGTCTTCTTAATCTTGGAAACTCTTCCAAGAAAGCGTTAGCCACCCAGCAGCAACCAAATTCAAAGAATCCTAAGAAGTCATATCCTAAAAAGAAGGGTCCTAAGCAAACTCAGCCTCAAAATGAAAGATCATTTCAGCAAAATGATAAGACCAATAAAAACAAATGGAAGAAGACTGATAGACATTGTAACTTTTGTAATCGAGATGGCCACTTAGAATCTAAATGCTTTAAGAAGATGGAAGCCTTGGAAGCCGCAATGAAGAAACATAACATCCATGTGGAGCATTCTTCAACTTCAACTTCAACTTCATCTTCAGGAATGGCACTTTCTGCATGTCGTTGTCAATCATCTCAGTCTGGTTATGCATTAAATGTATCTTCTTCTTCTCCTTCTCATGAGTGGCTCATTGATTCTGGAGCCTCTTATCACATGGCCAAAAACCAAGCCATGTTTTCTTCTTTAAATGATTGTAACACCAAAAATATCTATGTTGGTGATGATAGATCTCTTAATGTTGTAGGGACTGGAACTGTTCATCTAGACAATGGTCAGTTTAATGATGTATTATGTGTTCCAACCTTATCCTGCAACCTTCTATCTGTATATCAGATAACTCATTCAGGTGAAGGTAAAATTGTTGAATTTTCACCTCATGATGTTGTAATCAAGGATCTGAGAGATCCTAAACAGATTCTAGCTACTGGTATTGCTGATGATTCCACAAGGTTGTATAAGTTTCACAACTTTGGGTCATCAAATCTTCCCTCAGTATTTGTTGCTCATAATGATGAAGTGAGCAAACTTTGGCATGAGCGATTTGGTCACTTAAACTATCGCTCCCTTTAGCATCTATGTAAAGAAAATATGGTGACAGGTCTTCCTATGGTATCTTGCAGAGATGGTGTTTGTTCCGGATGTGTACTCGGAAAACATCATCGGGACAGCTTTGAAAAATGTGCCTCTTGGCACGCCTCAGCCCCTTTACAGCTTGTGCACAGTGATTTATGTGGTCCACTTCCTGTTGCTTCATTCTCTGGCTGCAAGTATTTCTTAACTTTCATTGATGATTTCTCCAGACGCACTTGGGTATACTTCTTAAAACTCAAGAGCGAAGTATTTAACACATTTTTGGCCTTCAAAGCCTTTGTTGAAAAACAATCTGGACATCAAATTCTTAAGCTAAGAACTGATAATGGTGGAGAATATGTTAAAAACACATTCATCAACTTTTGCACCGAAAATGGAATTCAAATGCAACATACTGTTCCATACACTCCACAACAAAATGGTGTAGCTGAAAGGAAAAATCGCACCTTAAAGGAAATGGCTAATTGTATGCTGCAATCTAAAGGACTCAGTCTTAGTTTTTGGGCCGAAGCAATTAATTGTGCAAATTATATAATCAATCGCACTCCTACTAAGGTTCTAAAGAATATCACTCCAGAAGAAGCTTGGAGTTCCATTAAACCAGATGTAAGTCACTTTCGTGTTTTTGGAAGTGAAGCATGGGCCCATATTCCAGATGAAAAGCATAAAGCTTTAGAACCTAAGAGTGAGAAATGTACTTTTGTTGGATATTCTGAAGATGTAAAAGGTTATAGACTTATTCCATTTAAGTCCAAAAATGTTATCATTAGAAGAGATGTAAAATTTGATGAAAATAAATCGGCCTGCGAGCCTAGTCCGGCGGATGTGCCACCTCTTCCTATCTCTTCTACTTTTGAAAACATTTCTTCTTCAGATGATGAAAGTGAGGATGATAATCCTTCCCCACCTTCTCAGGATCCTCAACTTCCAAGATGGGTCCGTGCTACTCGGGATGCAGCAGGTGATCTTGCCGGTGATCCTACAGATCAGCGACGTACACGTTCTCAGTTTGAAAGAGCCTCTTCTTTACTGGCTCAAGCTCCAGTAAATCATGATCCTGACACTTTTGCAGAAGCTTCAGGCCATCCACATTGGGAAGCAGCTATGAATGAAGAATATCATTCATTGTTGACAAATGATACATGGGATCTTGTTCCTCTACCAAAGGGACGCAAACTTGTTAGATGTAAATGGGTTTACAGAACCAAGTATGGACCAGATGGGAAAGTTGATAAACATAAAGCTCGTCTTGTTGCTAAGGGTTTTTCACAGGTTGAAGGCATTGACTACACTGAAACCTTCTCCCCTGTTGCCAAAATGAACTCTATCCGCCTTGTTCTTTCCCTTGCTGCCTCTTTAAAATGGGAAGTCCATCAGATGGATGTTAAATCTGCCTTCTTGCATGGGGACTTGCATGAAGAAATCTATATGGAACAACCCATTGGCTTCATCCAAACAGACTCCAGCCTTGTATGTCGACTTAAGAAATCTCTCTATGGTCTCAAGCAAGCTCCTCGGGCTTGGTATGCCAAAATGGATAGCTTTCTTTTAGAATCTGGCTTTTCTAGGTGTTATTCTGACAATACTGTCTACACCAAGAAAGTGGGAAACTCTCTTATCATCCTTGTTCTTTATGTTGATGATCTTATTCTTACTGGTAGTGATCCCAACCTTATCAACCATGTGAAGTCCAGCCTTAAAAAGAAATTTGAAATGACAGACTTAGGACACTTACACTATTTTCTCGGTCTTCAAGTCTTGCAATCCAAGGAGGGTATTTCCCTTTCCCAGTCCAAGTATGCTTGTGATATTCTTCGTCATTTTCACATGGAAGACTGTAAGCCAGCCCCTTCTCCCTTTCAGTCTAGAGTCAAACTTTCAGTCTCTTGTACTTCTCCTGAAGTTGATGCTACCTTATACCGTCAACTTGTAGGAAAACTCTTGTATTTAACCCATACTCGTCCTGATCTTTCCTTTGCTGTTGGCCTTGTTGCTCGTTTTATGCAAAACCCCCGTGAAAGTCATTGGAAAGCAGCCAAAAGAATACTTCGTTATGTTCGAGGTACAGTACAGTTTGGGATTCATTACAGTGCCAAAGCAGCTCCTCTATTAGTTGGTTTCACTGATTCTGATTGGGCTGGTGACCCTGATGATCGGAAGTCTACTGCCGGTTATGTCTTCACTCTTGGTTCAGGACCTATTACATGGGCTTGTAAGAAACAGGCTGCCATTTCTCTTTCGTCAGCAGAAGCAGAGTATCGTGGTGCCGTGGAAGCTAGTAAGGAAGCCTTGTGGCTTCGTCAGATCCTATCAGAGTTTGGCTTTGAGCAGCAGCATCCAACCACACTTTGGTGTGATAATCAAAGTGCCATTCAGCTATGCAAAGATCCAGTCCAGCATCAGCGCAGCAAACACATTGAACTACACATGCACTTCATCAGAAAGCTCATTCATGACCATGTTCTTGAAGTGCAATATTGTTCAACAGATGATCAGGTTGCAGACATCTTCACAAAGGCTCTCACAGAGGCGAAGTTCACTAAACTTCGATATATGCTTGGAGTTCAGGAAGTTGTCACTAAGGGGGGATAGGCTCTAGTGCCTCCTTCCTTCTCCTATTGTGTCATATTTGTAAATCCTTCAATCCTATCCCAAGTTGTTCTTAAGGGGGGATGTTAGGATATTTCGACACATAGGAAATAGTTAAGTTCAACTTGGTCTAGTATAGAGTTAGGTATAGAGTTAGGTAAAGTGTGTTTCTTTACCGTTGTACATTTTGTAACTTACAATCCGACGGTCACGATATGTAGTGATCCGACGGTTCACTCTCTCCTCGGTATTACCGACACTTGATCCGTGGCTTGACACCCGATTGGTCCATGAGTTCTATTTAAAGCGCATGGAGGGTCATTGTTCGGGTAATCCGTGCATGAGAGAAGCTTATGTAAATTTTCATTCTTTGATTAATAAATTGCCTGTAGTACCCACGTTGGGACAGGCCGTGGACTGTTTCCCTCTTTGAGGGTTTTAACCACGTCAAAAATACTGGTGTATTGATCTGTGATCTGGTTGTGAGCGGTGTCCTTTTGGTGTTCTTTTGAGGAACTTACCCTGTAAATTCCTACATTTTCTAGGCTATTTAAAATCTCGGGAGGATTAGGATCAAGATTTTTCCTGTTATGTATCCTGAAAGCCATATTTTCTCTCACAATTTTTCATGCAACAGATCACAACACAGGTCAAGGTTTTCAAAATCCTTTGACATATCAAGTTTGATAATTATACCCATATTTTTGGAAGTGGAAAGAGAATGGACATGTTCATAAGCTATAAGAATACTATTGAGAATTTTCCTTCCCTCTATGTAGCCTATTTATTCTTGAGATATTATTGCAAATTACATTACAGGGTGTGATAGGTCTCAAGTCTACAAGGATTTCAACTTGAAATTTTTTTGGGACAAGTGTAATGAAGGTTGTGTCTATGGTTGCAAGCAAGGGAGATGATTTCCTATAATATCCAATAATTTTTACTACATCTTTGCAAATAATTTTCCAACACTCTTAAAAGAATTCTACAGGGAATCCATCTAGCCCCGTGGATTTGATTTTGGGCATTCCCATCACTATTTCTTCCACCTTTGTTGGAGTGACTTCTCTCATGAGCATGATATCATTATGTTCTTCAATGACCATTTTGGATATATGCTCTGTTATTTTTTTATTAGATGATCTTCTATACCTTACTAGTTATGTTAGAAGCTCATTGAAATATTTCTTGAGTTCTAAAGTAATTTCCTCATGGCTCTCTACTTTTTGGTTTGATATTTCTTGAGACTGAGTATTATGTTTTGTTTCTTATGCTAGATCATTGACCTGTGGAAGAACTTAGTGTTTGTTTTTCCCTCTTTCAACCATTGCACTCTTGAATTTTATTTCAATAGAATTTCCTCTTGTTTTAGTCGCCCTTCAAGTTGAATTTAAGTGATGGATTCTTTGTGTTATCTTTCTTCAGATATCCCCTCCTTTATGATTTCTTGTTATACATTTTCCATTTCTTTCTCTAGTTTTAGATTTTCTTCATGTATGTTGCCAAATTCTAGAATATTCCATTCCTTTACTTTTTTCTTTATAAACTTTAATTTATGTTGGAATTGATAGATGTTGTTGCCTCCTATGGTATTTTCTTCACTCCATGACTTTATGTTTTGATATTATTATGTTCAACATTATTATTTGTATTATTATTATTGTTCTCTTTGTATTATTTACTTTTATTATTATTTGTTATTTTTATCCATCATGTTATAAATAATAATATTTGAAAACAATATTATTTATAACATTATCAACAAAAGGAAGAAAAAAACAGAGATATTTTTATTGTATTTTCTTTAAAATATTTTTTCAATTTCATAGAATATGAAAATGCGCACACCAAATAGAACCTTTATTTCTTTTGAAATGTTGTTGTGCTTCATTTCATTAAAGTCTTTTATCATATATCTATACAACATAATATTAAAATTGAACTTACTAAATTATAAATTTGAAACAAAGCATCTTGGCTTTTTAACCTTTATTATACATATGTCCCTATGTCTTTGAAGGCTACCATATTATCATTTTATATCACACTATGACATTTCCCAACCGTTCATGAATGTCATAATGTGACATAATCGAGTAAAATAACATTTCCTTATAAGCCAACCAAGATGAATATCATAATGCACTAAGATCATTTAAGGATATCTCCCTCAAAGATGACATTTAAGGAATGTCACAGGATAAGAAATCTTGTAAGGTGTGTAAACTTAAGTCAACTGTAATAAAAACCATTATACGAAAATACTTATGAGTGAATTTAGAAACTAATAAAACCCTTGAGGAACAAGTTGTTATCAAAAAACCATTGATGCACACAGTGCTTTGAATTTTTTTTACCAAGATAAATGTCACGATGTGTTGAATCTAACATAACCCTTCATCAATGTCACAATGTGTTGAACATAACCATTCATCAACATCATAATTTTATGAACACAACCATTCATTAGAACATCCCTGACACCACTTTCTAAAAAAGAAAGAATGCACAAAAGGAGAAAAAGTAGATAGGCACTCAAATATTACAAATCCTAAATCAACTATAGAAACAAAACCTAAATCCATTGTAGAATGAGTTAGGCTCAATACATGAGGAAGAAGGAATGCCTAATGTGAGGAGGATTGACATCCTAGTGTGAGGCAAAAAATAAATGATGTAATACGATGAAAAAAATCAATGACTCAAAGTGACAAAAAAAAATCGATGTTGTGATGTGACAAACAAAAATCCATGTTGCAATGAAATCCATATTATGATGTTATGAACAAATATTATTAAATCAAGCATGACCAACCACTTAAAAAATAAATGTTGTGGTGTGATGAACAAAAATCATCATCGTAATGTAACAAAAGTAAATTTCATATTGTGATGAACAAAATTCTATGTTGCATTATGATGAACAAAACCAATGTCACAATGTGACAAAAAAATATCGATGTTGCTATGTGACAAACAAAAATCCATGTTGTAGTGTTACAAATAAAACCAATGTCACAATATGATGAATAAGAAATTTATGTCTTAATGTGATGAAGAGAAATCGATGTGTCATTATGATGAACAAAAATCATCGTCGCAATGTGATGAACAAAAATTGGCATCACAATGTGGCAGACAAAATATAACATAGCAACACAATGAACCAAAATTGCATTGCAATGCAATGAACAAAAATTGTCATCGCAATGCGACAAAAAAAATTCAGTGTCATAATGTGATGAACAAAATTCCATGTCACATTTTGATGAACAAAAACCAATGTTGTAATATGATGGACAAAAAAACAATGTCTTGAGATGAACAAAAATCAATATCACAGTGTGATGAACATATATTGGCATCGTAATGTGATGAACAAAACATGGCATTGCAATGCAGTAAACTGAAACTAATGTCACATGTGACTAACTAAAATGATCATTGCAATGTGATGAACAAAAATTGGCATTGCATTGTGACAAACAAAAATTAATGTTAGAATGTAATAAACAAAAAATAACATCACAATGTGATAAAAGATAAATGACTTCGCAATGTGATGGACAAAACCATTGTCAAACATGGTTAACCATGGTCGACCTTAGTTAACCATAGTCACCCTAATATACATAAACATGGTATTTAAAGAAAGGGTAACATGATTGTATTCATCTACACAAAATAGATATTTGTTTGAGGAAATATAATTATGAGTCCTTAAGAAAAATCATAAAGGTCACATTGAAACACAGAAATATGGTATTGAAAGAAAAAATAACATAGTTGTATCCAACAACACAAAATGGATATTTGTTTGAGGAAACATAATTATGAATCCTCAAGTATTTTATGGAAGAGAATTTGATTACAATGTCATATAACAATGGATCATGGGATATTTCAGATGTGACATGATGCATTCAATGTTGAAGATATTATTAATTGTGTATGAAGAAAAAGAAAATAAGCATATTTCTTAAAAATTTGAGTTTATTAAATAAAATAAAGAATAACAATATTAGAAAATAATATTATATAGATTAGTCTTAGAACTTGATGGCATGTAGGATGCTTTTTCCTATTGAAAATAATATCTGTGAATTGGATACAAATTTTCTTGTCAAACAATTAATTGTAAGTATCAAAGTTTCAAGTCATCAAATTGATGTTTAATTTCTTAGGGTACCCATCATAAATTTTAGTCATTGTATAATGTTATAGATAGCTACTACCTATTACAAAGTCTATACTACATTATGAAGGGTTTGGAGTTGGTCTACATAATTTATGTGCCCAATTTATCTCTAGCCAAAATACTATGGTACATATTGGGCATGGGCCTATTAAGTCCATTCGTTTGCATATTGATATGGGACTTTATCAAATTCAAAAATAGAAGTAGAAATTTTATGCAAGACTATAGTATAAACTATGATTATTAATGCATGGCTCGGTTGGGGCAACAATAAGGCATTATTTGTTGGTGAAATTTGTTCATTATCAAGGAGCAAATGAAATTGATTGGTGTATTAATTTACTATATATATTATGCATGAACTCAATTTCCCATAATCTATTTAGCCTTACTTTGTTCAATCTACCTTGGCAAGTCATCAGGTCACTAACTTCCAACTTCAACTCATTTTAATAATCCATTCAACGTTTCTCAACTTATTGTTGGGTCTACTCCACTTTGATTGGTAGCTAACTTCCAAGTTCCAAGTCTTTGTAGCTCACTAGTTTCCAAGTATTCTGATAAAACATTTAACCATAATTCTAACATATGTTTTTTTATTTAAAATTTCATTATATGATATAAATTGAAAATATGATTCTAAATATTTTGTTCATTTTGTTCCCTTTGCTTACTCTATTGAATGTGATAGTGTATATGCAACTTTTATTCATATATCTCTGTTATATTATTATTCTCCTATAACTATACTTTTGTTATAACTTTTCAATAGATTTTAGAAAACATCTTGCTTTTCATCCTTATCAAGCATTTTGTAGCTTCTATAGAATAGCAAACCTAAAATGTGAAACAAATTTAATAAAAGTTCTTTAAATGTTCAAATAACATTATTAAAAAGTTAAATTAAGCCATTATAAGTGTCTTAGCCACAATTACACAATTACATAAAATAAGTATTTAATCCCTTATATTAACTCTCAACTCTCTATATGTGCCCATCCATACCTCACACAAAACACGAAAGATACATAAAACTTAAAATACAAACACGTAAGACAAATAACCTTCCTCAATTTTTTACTACCTAGGAAAAGGAGATGTGCAATGGTGTACCAAACATAGAATATTGCCCACATTGAAGATGTGATGGATTTTAACCTTTCTCACAATGTTACCTCATAGAAAAAGGGCAACACCTATAAGTTATACACATTTGTTTATGTGAGTTTCAAAGTTCCATCCGTCATACTTTAGTTATACGCCAATGTTCCGTCAGCATAAATATAATTGGCGGAATTTTGATATACAACTAGAGAAACCATGAGCAATATATGTGATGTCTGACCACAAATACACTAAGAAGAGTTTGTATATTGGATAAGCTCTTCCTAGAAAAAAAATGTACTCTTGCGTACCTGATATAGAATATATTCCATGTTATACTGCAATGGTCTATGCCTAATATATATAAATATAAATATATAAACACATTTTTTCAAATTATAATGTTTTTAATTACTTAATTATTATTTGTATCACTACTAAGATGAAATCTAAATCACTACTAATGTTGATTTACAATTGACAAAATTCACAAAAGCTTCCTTCAAATTTAAACCTAGATAACCAAAAAATGTTAATTTAAATAGTTAATAAAATTGTATTTATTGATTTTGCAATTATGATTATTTTGTTGAATCTAAATATTTTAATAAATATTAAAATATATTTTTACAACTTTGATGATTTAATTCAATTCAAATATTATAATAATTTTGCAATATATTTCTACAATTTTGATGACTTAATCCATTCAAATACTTAAAACATATTTGTAATAACTTAAATGCATACGCCAAAATTTTCCACTATAACATCATTAAATTGGTTTTAAAGTATTAATCAATTAAAATAAATAGTTTGTAAAGTTTGCGTGTGAGAGATTATCATAAAATTTCCCCCTAATAACGTTGGATTGGTTCTGTAGTCGGTTTGTGTCTGAGAGTTTATCGACGGTGATAAAAAAATAAATGGTCATCGCTATTAAATAGGTGTAACATTTTTGGATTGGCTGAATGTGTTTTATATTGTAAGCTTGCATGTGAGGGATTATCACAAATTTTACCATCATAATGTCTCTGAATTTTTTGAATGATTAGTAAGCTGGTAGGTGAGAGATTATGACAAATTTTCCCTTGATTATATTAAACATTAGAACCATCTTTATTGAATTGTTTTGTAGATTTGTATGTGACAAATTTTCAATGGTGACTAAAAGTAATATGGAGTTTTGATATTATGGTGTTATTATGAAACATTAGAATTTCAATATTATGAAATAGTAATATTTTAAAATAAAATAAAGTTAAAATTTTGTCAAATTTTATTATAATTAATAAATTTAAATTTATTAATTTTTTAAGTAAATTTATAAAAGTTTAAATATAGAAAAATATTTTTATAATATAATTAATTTAATATTTTTAATAATAAAAATAAAATTTAAATTTCATTATCTATAAATTGATTATTTTTTAAAAATTGGACAAAACAAAATTTTGAATCCCACACCTAGCTCAATAATAAAAGAATAAAGCCAAAGAACTTAGTCCATAATAAAAAAAGATATGAGATATGATAGGAAAAAGGTGTTTTTAGCTCTCCTACTCTACCTCAGGTAAAAGGAGATATTGTTAAATAATATTAATAAAATAATAAAATTTTTTTTTTTAATATAAAAGAATACACATTAACTTTAAAGTAAATTTGAATTTACGTTTTAAAATTAAAAGGAAAAATGATTATTAATTTTACTATATGTCTTTAATAATAATAAAATTGATTTTTTTTTTTAATATAAAAGAATACAAATTAACTTTAAAATAAATTTGAATTTACATTTTAAAATTAAATGGAAAAATGATTATTAATTTTACTATATGTCTTTAATAATAATAAAGATTTATTTTTAAAGCAAAATACAACTAATTTTAAATTAAATTAAATTAATATTTTTAAATTATAAATAAAAATAAAAATAAAAATTGTTAATTTTACCATATGTTAATAATAACAACACATATTTTTTTTTTTTTTAATTATACATTGAAAACTAATAAAAAAAATAATAATTACTTATTTATATTCATAAATTATTATTGAAATTTCAAAATGATTATTTTTTTAATTACAATTAAACAAAAAGGATTGAACTATATTGATACTTGATTCATTTATATTTAAGAGGAAACTTGGCTAATAATAACAACAATTTTTTTATTTTTTATTTTATTTTATTTTATTTATTTATTTTTTTCTCTGTAAAACTAATTCTATTAAGAGTAAGAATGGTACAGTATGAAGTTACAACCAAGAGAAGCAAGAAAACGGGCAGCCGGAGAGGATAGAATATCCACCTCGGCCCCTAAGAGAGAACAAGAAGAGAGTAGTGTTAAGCAAGAAGTGACAAGAGGAACAGAGTAACAAGAGCAGAACAAAGGATTCTACCCAACGTGGGTAGAATCAACTATTCGACATTTTTTCCCTTTCTGTTTACCAACTTTGACCCATCCAAGATGACTTTGCTGTGCTGGTATGATTTGCAAACTGAGCTGGGCTGACGGAGAAGTTTCCTTGTCTGAATCCGAGGGAGAGGACTCCAGAGTTCTTTTCTGTGAGTTTGGAGGGACAGTAGAATCCTCAGGACCAGTCGAGGGCGGGTCCTGTGCCAGCGTTGCGTCCATTCCTTCCACATCCCCTTCCTCTTCATCTGAGCTGGAATCAAAATCATCAACATCATCCATGGGGGGAGGATCATGAGGTTTCCAGCTTTTGGATTTCGGCTTAGGATTGGCTTTCTTCTTTTGGGCAGGCTTCGAGGGACAAGAGCTTTGAAGGTGCCTTGTGTGATGGCAAGTTCGGCAGCGGAAGGCTGTGTTCTCGTAATCCAGGGTCTGAGTCCAATGGAAGTCTCCAATTTTGAGAATAATCTGATCAGGTAAACCTTTGCTCATGTCTATTTCTGCACAGATTCTGGCGAAGGTGTATATGCCCTTTTCCCCTCTAGAGGTGTCTGTAGTTAGAAAGCGGCCTAGAGTATTGCCGATCCCTTGGAATACAACAAAGTGCCATAGATGCGCCGGGAGATTAGGAAGTCTGACCCAGATGGGGAGCTTGGTAATGATTGCTGTAGAGGGATCGAAATCTGGGAACCAAGGGGTGAGGAATAAACCTGCTGAGCCCCAAAACCATGGGCCTTCCGTTAATGCTTTTTGGTAGTCCTCACTGAAAGCAAACACTACAATGAAGAAACCCTTTGAGCAGAGAAGAACCTTGCAGTTGTTGGTCCAGTGAGAGTGAATCCATTGATAGAGATCTGCTGTACGTGGCCATAGCCCATTAAACCTGCAAATAATGCCATGCTCTGCATACTTTTGGATTTGCTCATCCAGCGTTGGATGCATTATTTCAATGGAAGGGGTTTCCTCTAGTTTGTCCACCAAAAAAGGTTTGGGAGCCTGAGCTGGTGGAGCTGTTTTCTTGGGCATCTGAGCATGGACAACATCTTTGTATGAAAAAGCCGCAGCTGAAGATGGCTGTCCGACAACTCCCCCTCTCAAATGAAGGGTTACCACCATTGAGCTGTTCCTAGTAATGCTGTAAGAAGAGAGGGGAAGAAGATCTTCAAGTTGTTTACCTTGAAAGAGAAGTCTCTGAAGGTCTGAAGGGATCCCAATCCGCCATTCTAGCTCCAGTTTAAGATTCAGCACCAGATCTGAAGAGCTGACCCATTGCAGGATGGTTCTGCCTGTAGGCTGAGAAATTTGAACCTGAAAAGAGTCAAAGAAGGACCTAGACCCAGTTCCAGGGCTTCTAGTGCTTCCTAGAGCAGATCTGCCATGGCTATTTTCCATCCGGGCCCTATCTGATTGATCAATGGCGGATCTGCCGGACCGTTCAACTTCGAGAAGCCTGAGAGTCAAAAACCCCGAGCACTTCTCCAGTTTAGGAGCCTGCAGTATGCGGTTGCGGGCGCGGGTCAGAGCCCTGAGATCTTCATCCATAACGATCATTCTGCGCAGATGAAGAGCCTTTAAGCAAAGCAGCGTTTGGGAAATCTCATTAATCCTCGGTTCAGCGTATTCGCTCTCTCCCTTATTGTTTCGCTTGAGAAAACTAGATTGATCAGCACGGGAAGGTCGGATTGGGAGCAGGGGTTCATCCGGCCGCGTAGCCTTCCCTCCATCGCGAGCAGCCCTGCTCTGTTTGACTGCGCCTCCTGCGTCGATGTGAACTGCGGATCGAGTAAGGAAAGGGTCTGAGCTATCCTTTGCATCGTTTATCCCTTGCGGCGCTGATCTGTGACTGCTCTGTTCCCTGGTTTCCTGTGCAGCGGCGGCATATTGCTTGCCCTGTGTAACCCTAGCCATCGTATGAAGAATTACAAGGGTATTGCTATTATCATGCAAAAATGATTTTAAAAAGGAAGCCCAATAAGATTTAAAAGATGATGAAAATTTTGATGCAAGTGTAGGCACAAAAAGTCGATGCAATAGAATTTATTTTTTATTTTTAAATTATACATTGAAAACTAATAAAAAAAATAATGATTACTTATTTATATTCATAAATTATTATTGAAATTTCAAAATGATTATTTTTGTTAATTACCATTAAACAAAAAGAATTGAACTATATTGATACTTGATTCATTTATATTTAAGAGGAAACTTTGTCATGTAACATTATGTGTGAAATATATATATATATATATATATATATATATATATATATATTCTCATACAAACATGACAACAAACATTCAAGTGTGTAATAAATTTGTTAGACCTTTTAGTATGAATGAATTAATACATTACATGGAATTGAATGACAAAAAAAAGACACACTTTAAGAATTTTGATCCCTCTCAATTCTTGGTAGTTCCAAGTTTAAGATGGATCTACTCTTAGTGTTAAACCCAAAAACATAAATACATTGTATTAAGTAAATTGGAAGCATCAATGTTCAAAATAGTTTTTTAAACATTGTACATTTAAAAAATGGTGAAATCAATATATCTTGATTTGACTTTAAATAAATGTTATTTTTTTTCAAATCAATAAAACATGCAGGGATATTGCTTCAAGTTCATATTCATATCTAAATTATACCATTCATAATAATCAATTATTTAACATCTACAACCATTCTCAAGACAACTGCATAGTTTTGACATATCACCCATATATTATGTCATTCTAGTACAATTATTATAAGTAATATTCTTATAAACCATTATACTATGTTATATAGCCTATATATTATGTCATTCTTCTTGTAATTATTATAAACTAGCCTAGATCCATCTCAACTCTAGATCTATCAAGAGGGATCAAATCTCTTTTCACTATAAAAGAGGTTTGCATCTCAAGAGATTTGATCCCTCTCGGCACTTGGTAGATCGGTTAAGATGGATCTAGGTGAGTTTAATTATTAATTTATGTTTTTAATTTTATATTTATTTTTATGTAATTCGACCAAACAATAAGTACGATTATTAATTATTTTATTTGACCAGAATGTTGCACCAAAGCCATACAAATTCAACAGTTTTGATAAAAATGTGTACTAGGGATGTTAATATTGAAACTAGGCCAACACCATTATGATTGGAGAGAAAAGTTAAAAAAAACTTATCATACATTTTATTACCATGGGTTCTCCTCACTTATTGTATAAATACGAGGCTCGAGTAGCCTAGTAGACAACTAGAAATTAAAGTGAAGAATAGGAGGAAAGACTAGATTTGGATTTCCAAACAAGTTTTGTAATTGCGTAATGTGAAAGCATTTTCTCACTTAATGGAAGTGGTGTTCTATTTCAACTTCTACTTTGGCTTTCCTCTAAGGTACTTTGAGCTTCCTTAGGCTTGGCCCACCCCAAGAGTTCTATATCCCTCCTGTAAATTGTGTTAGTCTTATGCATTTATTTATTTTTGTAGCATTTCTGAAAGTTACATTTTCATAGCACTCATGCATGGTTAGTTAGAATATCTTATATATAGCTCTTTCTTACAGGTTATCTCAACAATTGGTTATGGTAGTAGCATTAATTAATATCATTTCCATTCCTCATTTACATCATTTCATTTGTTGTTACACATTTACTATTCAATGTTTTCTAATTTACTCTTCACTGTTTTATTTTGCTGTGTAACCATCTTTGCAGCTACAAGAAACACACAAAGTTTATTTTTCTCACGGTAAATTTGCAATAAGTTGTCTTGAAACTTTGATCAGGTTGACTTTATCATATTTTAACATTTCCACTTCCTCCTTGCTTCTCAGATTGCATTTTGCTTGGTTACACACTCGTTAGACTATCTCTTGTAGTAAAATAAGGACTCTTGTTGTAGCCTGTAGCCAACCCCCCATTCTCACTCGACTTTGGAATAAATTCATGATTTGACTTCTGTAGCATATTACAACACTCTTGGAAAACTGATAATGGAACTTAGAGGTATAGAGACCTTGTATAATCTTTTATTGATTCAGAAAATTGTTTTTACTACAACTTAGGGTTTTAAATTCATAGTTTTTCATTTTAGAAATGTGATTTTCCTTTCCTTTCATATATCATAGAAGTGTGCAAATGTGCTTTCCTTTTATTGAAAATATTGTAGAAGTGTGTAAGTGTGCTTTCTTCCACTACAAGTAGCTTAGGGTTGCATGTCATTTTCCTTTCAACAAGCCATTTTCTGCAATTATATTTTTCCTGTGGCATAGATTAGTTAACTTGGTCTTTGTATAACTAGTTTTCATTTCAATACTTCCACCTACATAAAAGTCAACAAGAGAAAGAGATAGTGTCTACTGCAAATACAACATCAACCCCTCTTAAGTTTGTACGAACCTCGGGTTGATAATTAAAGTTGAGACCCTTGAGAGTTGTAGCATTGTTGTTGCAATACCAAAGGTCATCACTTTTTGGCATTGTTGCTAGGGAGGTGTCAAAGTATGTACTGCCTTTTTCTTAAGTTGATTTTCTCTTTCCTCCATTTCATCTCCCACAAAAAGAAAAAAAAGACATTAGCATCTTCTTTTCAAAAAATATAGAAAAGCAAATTATTTTCTTTACATCTCAAAGAATTAGGGATAAGACAGGAATTTTTTTAGCAAAAACCTCACTTCCACAACAACCATCCCCTTTCAACTAACTGTGAGCCTCCTTCCTTGTATACAGGTACCTTTGAGGCCATTTTTGGTGAGCAAGCAAGGATATTTAAGGAGCTTGCAAAAGGATAAATACCTTCACACCCCACCAACACTATGGTTCAAGACAGACATCCAAAAGTGTTTACATTTCCCATTAGAAAAATAGATGGAGAAGCTAGAATGAAAAACATTAATCCATTTGTGCTCCCACACTTCTATGGTTTGATTATAGAGGATCAAGTACTTTCATGTTTTACTTTGTTGTGGTATGTAGGACTTATGATTACACCACTAAGGAGCAAAAGCTCAAATTGCTTCCTTCCATCCTAAAGGATGGAGCCCTTCAATGGTCCATGAGCCTAGAAGGAAATAGCATCACCACATGGGAACAAATGCAACAAGCCTTCAACAACAAATACTGAGATTATTGTAGAGCAAGGGATACTAAAGAAGAAATATTCAAAATGATCCAAGGAAAAAATGAGTCTCAAGAAGACTTTGAGGAGAAATTCTAGCTAAGTTATAGAAGGGTGCATAATTCCACCTTGGATCTAGAATCCTTGAAACTAGTTCTACTATGAGGATTCATGGAATATACAATGGAAACACTCAACTTGTTGGCCAATGGAGATACATAATAGCTTACTTATGATGACATTAAATAAGTATTCAAAAATCATTCAAGCGCTACTAGAAAGAGAGGTAGAGCAAGCAAAACCTCGGTAAGTCCTTCCTCCATTTCACTGTGTTAGCACTTCGTAATTTCCTTTAGATGTAGGAACGAAATCCAGAGGTAACCAAAAACCTCTTTTTGGCCAGAATCTAGCCCTTTTGGCCTTGAGAGGGCTCTCTCTATAGGAAATTTCAGTCAATTAGATAATTGAGTGTTTCAGATTTTATGATAGTTCTTAAGGGCAAAGAGAAATGAATTTGTTTTAATTTTTTAAAAGTTTGATTGCAAAGTGATAGAGACATCCATTGGGTGTGGAGTCACTTTCTTTGGAAAATCTCAGTGATCAAAATGGGATAGTGAGTAGTTATGCACTAAGGGAAAGATTGTCAATGCTTTGGATCCTCAAAACCTGTTGTAGTATATGGTGGAGTAATAAATCATTATAGTCCACTAAGCACAAAGCATCTATCAGGGATGAATTTTACACTTGGATTCAGATGAAAAACATTAATATTATTTGAAAGGAGAAAATAGAGCACCTATCTTTGATGAATTTTGTATTCACATAAATTTCATTCAAATAATAAGGAAAGTAGATTCATGGATAACTGAAAGGAAATAGGACACATAAACATAGAACAAATCACATCACCAAAACTTGCTGACACAAGAATCCTTGAAATAAATAACGCTGGCCTTCTTCATTTACCAATGAGTATGGAAAAATAAGAAATCACAACATACACCCAAACTCTCTCTCTTGCATTTTCCAATCAACCATTTATTCATATTTTGTGTAGCCTTAAATATATTTTATCAAATTGGATTGATATGACCAGATATAGTGTATTGCATATCCACTGAGTGGATTGGATCCAACTTAACTTAGCAACATCATGTTTTTTGAACAAAAACTAAAACAAAGCTGACATAAAACTTGTAATTTTATCCTTAAAAAGAAAGTAAATTTATCTTATCTCATAGCTAATGGCGTATCCATTAATTTTATATTTATCTCTATCCTTAATCATCAACACAACAAAGTTCAGGCTAAATAAAAAAGAGGAAATAACAAGTAGTTGAGTTGTGCAGCAGTGGAGGGTTGCGCAAAGTTGCGCAGTAAGCTCCAATTTGGCATACACACATGTAACACTAACTGATAGAAGGCTAATGAAGATGGTGACTAGGTGTCTGAGGTGGAGAGAGACCCATCTGATGTGTCCTTTCACATGTGCAAGCTCCAAACCTGTTAAATTTCACACTTGCGCAACAAAATTTGAAATCTGAAGTTGAACACCTTTCCCGCTTCAAAACATAACTAAGACCAACGACTGATCACTTGAACCTCATATCTCCCAAACACCATCCAAAACTACGAAAATTATGCATCATTTTCCCCAAAACTGCAAAATAGGCTCTACTACGCAAGGTGAAATCTCTAGTAACTGACAAAATAGTATGATTTAAACACATTACCTCCTTCTTTTTTTACTAGGTGAAGTTTTACTGGATGAAGAATTAACATATTTGAAAGAGGTCTTAGTTTCTCTAGCTAGTTGTAACTATGGATGTGGCTTTGGCTATGTAGGCACACTTCCAGATGTCCATTTGTATTTCTTCAACTGTCTCCTATCTGTTGACAACTTTTTCTTCATTAACCTCAACCTCTTCCTCAAAATCAAATTTCTCACGTAATACTTTTTTTAATTCCTATGCAGGGGAAGAGTGCATTTGGTGAACTGTTTGGCTCCATCAAGTGCATACAGGGCTTCTACAATTTCAGTATCATCTTCTTTAATAGTCTCATTGATGGCCTTCTTGTATTTTTCATTGTTCTCTTCTATTTGGTCAACTTACCTTTGGAAAATTTCAATCTCTTCAAACAACCTCTGATACTCCTTCCACTCATCAAACACTAGTTTTCCTGTCATTTGAAAAACCTATTTCATTTGTTCTTTCCACCCAGCTATAGCCTTTGCTGCCCTGGTCATAGGTTTTCTTGGTTTTACTTTGGGTTCTTCCATTTCTTCCACATCTATCACTTGTTTCCATTTTTCTTGATAGTGGGTCTATGAGGTCCTTTAGATTTGTCACTTTTTTCCTATTGAGTTGCCTTTCTTATTGTGTGTCCGAGGTCCTTATTTTCCTTTTGAAAATAGGCAATCTGAAGATGGGATTTGGCAAGACTATCTTGCAACTTTACAATTTCACTGTCTTTGTCCTCCTCCATCTGAACATTTTGTGCTTCCCTTGCATCCTTCATTAGAATATCTTCTGGAATATTAATACTTTTTTGAGCAATTGGCTCCCCATTCATCTGTTTGGTTCTCAATCTAGTCCTTGGCCTGAATAAAAATTGTGTTTCCTTTGATGTTGCGTGAACCTTTTCTTTCCATTTTTGGTTGCTTTCTTATCTTTGACCATTTCTTTCACTTCCTATTTCAAAGTTGCTTTAGTTTTGGGCTCATATTCTTCTTCATATATCTCCATTGGGGAGATGTTTGCATGAGCTAGCATACCTACATTTGATAATACTTTCCCGCGACATTTTCCTCTTCTCCATCTCATGCAACACTAGCAACTTGATCAATGAAAAATGGAAAAGACTGGGCATATGTTTATCTCCCTTTGATTGCACCCTCTTTGCCATTTTACCCAAACTCTTTAAAAAATCGTATGGAAAATTTAAACTCTTCCTGACAATAAAATGCATGAGAAGTTTGATATGATGCTGGTATACCTTACTAAACCGACCCTCACAAGTGAAGTACCTCCGGACTACTTTTAGCAACTGATTGTAATGGTTTAACAATTATGTTTTGGGAAATGTAGTATCATACTTATCCTTGTCAAACTGGGGTTTCACAAATTTCTTTAAGTATTTTGCATCATGTTCATGCCCCTTAAACCAATTTTCACCTAGAAAAGGGATAGTTGTAGCTTCAGAAATAGTCTTGTCTGTAATCAAAAACTCCAGGTCACCCAACTTGAGTCTATCTCCTTTGAAATTTAAATAAAACAGGCTTGCAAGTTGTACATTATGGCCATGAGACTATATTTTCTCACAAAAAGAAATACATCTCGTGTGTTTGAAGGCCACTCTAATAGCTGGATTGAAATTTACAAGGTCTAGGTTCATGGGCTCAATGTGCACTACATCCCCTCCTTTGTTTTTTCTCATGCTAGCAGTGGTATCCATGTGACTTTAAAAACTACATGACATACTTTATTTAGTTTTGTGGTGGTATGATAGAGTTATACACACATTGACAGTGCAATGGAAACAAGTGATTTGGTTCTCTCACAAGTGTTAAAAAGGCTTTGCCTATCAATTTTTATTAAAACACGTTGCACAGATTATGAAATTGGGGGGGGGGGGGGGGTAATGTGGTAGGTATAAGTGGAATTTCATTAAAAGGACTTAACAAGCTTATGACTTGACACACTCAATATTTGACACCACTCACACAAACCCTAGGCCTGCGATTTGATCCCCAAACTTGAACCAAAAGGGAAAACAAGGTCCTTGTTGTTGGCATTATGATACAGGTGTTGTCCTTGATGGCTACTCACTAAGATGACAAGATCACAGTTTAGACTCAAAGAATAAAGAAAAAGAAATATATGCAGGTTCCCCTTGACCAAGCCGCGTATACACGCGGGTTTGGCGACCAAAAGGAGCATATGCGTATACACGCACTTTCATGCAAGGAAAGGCGCATACATTTGGATTTGGTCTGTGGTATTTGGACCATGGTATTGTAATCCATGGTATTGGTCCAAGGTATCTTGTCCGACGTATTGACCCCAGGTATTTGGTCCAAGGTATTGGTTCTAAGTGGTTTTGGACCATAGTATTGAGTAAGGTTTAAGACTATAAAAGGAGGAGAAGATCATTAGGCAAAGGTATTCAGAAAGTCTTGAATATTTGATGAAGTATGAGATCCAGTATGCAGGTTATGGGTTCATGATGCTTTGCTTGATCTGAGCCAAGGAGGAATCTCAACGGTTGATGGAGGACAAGATCTAATGATGGATCGGGATCTTATGGCTTGGAATGAATCATCTCTATATGGTTTGATCATGCTTATTCTAGATCTGTATACTGACGCATGTAATGTTTTGTAAATATTATGATCTGGGTATAACTCAAGTTTGGAATAGCTGCAAATCATGAATGAATATTTACAGATGTATACGCTGGTTGACTTTGATAAAAGCGTGTACATACACAGGTTAGATACATATAAATAGTGTATACCATATAAACTATGATGTTTGAAGTTATAGGTGGTTCTGGTTGTTGATGCAAAGTTCTGAGTTTTGGTGACTGTTTACTGGTGTCAGTATTATGCACATTCAGATTGGTTGATTGTGATTAGCTTCAGAGTTGATGGATGAGATCTAATAATGGATCAGGATCATAATGTCTTATCTTTATGTGATCTTATGGACTAGATCTGATTGCTGACACACGTATTATCCTTTTGTATGTAATGATCTGGGTATGTCTGAAGTCAGGAAGTGCAACGAAGTTATAAGTAAGTATTTGATGATATATATGCTGGTTCGCCTTTGTGAAGTTGCGTATACATGCTGGTTTGGCTCTTCCAAGTACTGTATGCACTCTGATGCATGATTTTTGATGATACAGTTGGATCTGAATATTGTTGCAGAGTCCTATGTTTTGGTGACTGCATTTTGTTGACAAGGTTTCAGTGATTCAGTATTGGGTGATTCAGAGATTGATGATGCAAGTGGCAATTGATTTTGTGCTTCAATGATATTGATGGGTCCAGTATGAAAATTGGATGAAACATGGCCTTCAGATTATGATTTTGTGTTCCATGAGTATCCAGTCTAAAAATTTATGAAACGTGGTACCTGGAGGAAGAAAGAGAAGGTTGTAGCCTTTTGTAGGTCAGCACCTATGTACTAGTACATCAGCTAGTACAAGAGCTAAGGGGGTTGTAGCTCCCTTCCAGGAGAAGCTGGAGAATGAGAGAAGGTTGTAGCCTTCTGTAGGTCGGCACCTACGTACTAGTACATCAGCTAGTACAAGAGCTAAGGGGGTTGTAGCTCCCTTCCAGGAGAAGCTGGAGAACGAGAGAAGGTTGTAGCCTTCTGCAGGTAGAAGCCTGCATACTGGTATAAGACTGCACTAGTACAGAAATATTGTAAAAAGAAGTTTCTTATTAAAAGAAGATAGAGACGAATTGCAGCAGGTGGTTTTCACCCACATTGGGTTTCCACCTTATATCATTGTGTTCATGTGTGCTTCTTATGTGTGATGATCTGTTCTGTTTTACTGCACCAATTTACTATTCATATGGTTAATGAAGTTTTGATGCACTAAAGATCAACATTTAATGGATTAATTGAATCATAAGTTTACTGGACATACGCTAGTTGCATTAGACAAAGTTGCGTGTACATGCAGGTTCCCTTAACTGAAGTAGCATACATGAATCTAAGTATAGAAAATAAAAAGATTGTTGATTTGCTAATACTGATTCACCCCCCCTCTCAGTATTATTTCCAACAATTTGGATCAGAGAAGGTCCTTTGGTAGAAGCTTGATTGCTTGAAGGAGATCTGTAGAACAATGGGAAAGAAGCTAAAGAAGAAAGCGCCTCAGAAGAAGAAGACATCTCAAAGGAACTAGGACAGTGGGAGAATCGATTGGGGAATATGTGGAAGCAACACTTCATATTCAGAATCACCTTAGAATGAAGATAAACAAGCAAAAGAACTATCAGGTATGAGTTTGTTATCCTCTGGTGATACATGTCTCCATCCATTTAAAGATGATGAAAGTGATAGCAAAACAACTGAACTTGCTCTTATGGGTGAGGATGAAAGATACCAAATAGAGACAGAATTTAAAAGGCTTACGGACAAAATTAAAGATCAACAAGATCTATTGGACAAAAGGGAATGTGCCTCCAAAGAAGAAGCTACCAAACTAAAAGCTCAACTAGAGGAAGGAAATAGGGTAAGGAAGCTATTCAAGGAAAAGGAAGATCAATGTTAAAAGCTACAAGATGAAGTGACATCATTAAGAAATGAAGTAAATGAAAGGAGCACAACAATCAAGAAACTCATAGAAAGATCCAGTTACTATGAAAGTCTTGAAGCTAAGATCCTCTCGCTAAAAGAAGATCTTGAAGAATCAAATAAGCAGAATAAAGAACTAATCCAAGCTCTTGAAAAACAAGAAAACAAAGTTCTTGAATTAAGTCATCAGTTGGAAGAAGGAAGAAAAGCTGAAGGAATCATGAAGAAACAATATCTTGAAAAGGAAGAGCAACATCAGGTTGAGGTAAATATTCTAAAAGATAAATTAGAAGAAAAGGATAAGCTCTTATGATTTCAAGATAGTACTAAGATCTTGGATGATATTCTTAGTAGTCAAAGGTCTCCTGCTATCAAAACTAGTCTTGGTTTTCATGAATCTGTTGAAGGTGAATCTAGTTCACAAAGTAAGACAAGGAACTCTAATGCAAAATCTGAAATGCTCAACAAGGAGATGAGAGGTCAATCCCATCAACAACCAAGAAAAAAAATTCTTCAAAGAAAATCTTTTACTCCTAACTATGGAAGTGATAGTCGGTTATTTCCTCCGATGAATAATGTTGAATGTTATATATGTCATAATTTTGGACATGTTGCAACCAGATGTAGAAGTAGAATGGTTCAAGACCATCACTCAGAAAGATCATCATGTTCCAGGTACTTTAAGGGATATTGTTTTTCTTGCAATATGTTTGGTCACAACGCTGTTGATTGCTACAGAAGGAATATGAAACATGTAAGATGTTATGCATGTAACATGCTTGGACATATAGCAAAGGAATGCAGGAACAAATTACGAGCACCATACCAAAAGGAGAAAACATCATCACACTTGAAGATATGGAAGAAGAAGGAAGTACAATCAGAAAGATGTGGCATAGCACAATGTACAGATATAACAGACTCATAGGGAGCTGAAAGTGTAAAACTTCAGTGTTCTAAATCTCATACGCAAGTTTCATGAAGAGAAGTCACGTATATACGCGAGTTAGACATTGCACAGTCGCATATATGTTAGTTTTAGGAAAAGTAGTGGGACAGACTCAGGAAAAAGGGTCTGATATGATTCAGTCCATTATTTGCTCTGTTTGATAATGGTTACAATCTATTGATGTTGTGTGGAAATGTCTTGGTACTCATAAGATGTTCTTCATCCTAACTTGATGATGATGATGCCTTGATACTTCTTGATGATATATGCATGATCAAATCTGATAGTGAACAAATGGCACAAGTTCAGGGGGAGCATATGCTTTGAATAATGCATTGTTAGCATTATGGTTAGAAGTCCTTGGTGATGATGCTTATATGACTAAAAGATACATCTTACTATGATATGGTTATGAGTTTCCCATGACAAAATCTCATATGATTCTTGGGGTTACATAGTTGGTGTTCAGATCAGATTTGTGGATGATTCTCTGATGATGCATATATGTTGCTTACATGGTGATCTTCATAAGGATAAGGAGAAGTACAAAGCTTGAACACACAACTTCATTACTTGATGATGAGTCACTCATATGCTACTGGTGACAGTTGTGGGATGATGAGTCACTCATATGCTGTTGGTGACAGCTGTGAGCTCAAGGTTTGCTAGATACATAGTGCTATATACAGTATGCTGAATACATGGATTATTAGTCAAAGTTGCATTATAATGGAGTTATTGCAGGTCACATGAAGACATAACTATTTGAAGACATGAGTTCTAACCTATGTGATGATAGGTTGATACTCACATATGTTGATTAATGCTTATCAAATGAGGGATCTTCCCAAGAGATGATACATGGATAGTATAAAAGATCATACAGATCTTGATGATAATATGATGACTATGGTGTTTTTCACATATGATATAATGTGAATGATCTTGTATGACATATGCAGAATTCATTCATGGAAGGCTATGATAATGTTCAAAAGGATGAGTTGATATCTATATGCAGACATACCTTGTTACAGGTTGATGATATCTACACTAATGGACATATACAGGTTGTTGGTTTGGATACCGTTGACAAATGCTTATGGAGCAGATCATACATTGTGTATGATAGTTGTTGATGACTATCATGGTATTGTTTAGATATTTGGTCTATGTTATAAATGTCATTCGATGTAAAGGTCATATCAGTTTGTCTCTGTCTATTGTAGTCGTTTGATGAATTCCTTTTGGTCATATGATGTAATTTGTACCCCCACTATGCATGGGAAGGATGATGTAATATTTCAAGTCATGTATAAACAATTGGTATCTGGTATATCCCCACTTGGTTGGGTGGATGAGTCAAGTTTATCCCCACTTGGTTGGGAGAATGAATGTATGTATGAGTCATTGGTGATAGGAAGGTCAAACTCACATAGTTGAGTTATAGAGTCATGTTATTTTCTTGAAAATATTTACAGACTCTGCATGTACTCAGGGGGAGTATGGATGATACAGTACATCTCAGCATGAACAGAGGGGGAGCTCAATCAGAGATTTCAGCATGCACTTAGGGGGAGCATGACCCTTTGCCCTTGATGTCAAAGGGGGAGAGTGATTTGGTGTTGGTGTTGTTGCCATCAAGTCCAAAGGGGGAGATTGTTGGCATTATGATGCATGTGTTGTACTTGATGGAAACGAACTTGTAGCAAAACAACTCACTTATATATAACTAGATGAATCTACAGAAGAAATATCAGATGTGACAGAATACATGGGATGCATGGTAGTTCAAAGGAATCAGTTCAGATGTAATGTACAATGACAACTCATTAAGATGACAGTTCACAGTGTAGCAAGTTAACATTGCCATCAAGTCCAAAGGGGGAGATTGTTGGCATTATGATACAGGTGTTGTCCTTGATGGCAACTCACTAAGATGACAGATCACAGTTCAGACTCACAGAATGAAGAAAAAGAGATATACGCAGGTTCCCCTTGACCAAGCCGCGTATACACGCGGGTTCGATGACCAAAAGGAGCATATGCATATACACACACTTTCATGCAAGGAAAGGTGCGTACATTTGGTTTTGGTCCATGGTATTTGGACCATGGTATTGTAATCCATGGTATTGGTCCAAGGTATCTTGTTCGACGTATTGACCCCAAGTATTTGGTCCAAGGTATTAGTTCTAAGTGGTTTTGGACCATGGTATTGAGTAAGGTCTAAGACTATAAAAGGAGGAGAAGATCATTAGGCAAAGGAATTCAGAAAGTCTTGAATATCTGATGAAGTATGAGATCCAGTATGCAGGTTATGGGTTCATGATGCTTTGCTTGATCTGAGCCTAGAAGGTGTTAGCACCTAAATTTGCCTTAGGCTGAAGGAAGGAAAAATTCAGGGTAACCACAAACCACTCTCAGTCTGGTAGCTAGCCCTACTAGAACAGGAGAGGGCTCTCTCCGAGTCACGCTCAGTGAATAGATAAATGAAATGTTCTGAGATGACTTACAGTGAAATATTTATCTTAGGCTAGTAAGTGAATATGGATACAAGAAACAATTTTTATGAATGACTGAGCTTCTGGGATGTTATGGTACCAACGGACAGCAATGAATAGAGAATTTAATACAAAGGCACATATTACTCCGTGAGGCAAGACAGGCGGAAAGTGTAGCAAATTTAGTTCGAAATAACGCAGAATGGAGAGATTGCTTAGGAGAGTGAAAAGGGAATAAGTACATGAATCCTTTTCAACAGAAGAAGAACACTCAACATGAAATTTTCCCACAGGCAGAGCAATAAAATTGAATTCTACCTTATCTAACTTAGAAAATTTCACTGGAAATGAATATGAATTGAACTATGAACATCACAAAATACATATGAAACATAAGAGACACATTTACTACACTCACAACCACATGAATCTCATGAAACAGAGCCGCTGCCTTTCATTAATTCTCTGTCAAAAATATACAGTGAAGAAACAGAGTTTCTTTCCCACAGTCTCCCAGAAGTTACAAGCCAAGCAACCCTTTGCAAATAGTTTGCATACAATATATAGAATGTGCCATGAAGAGATAGAACGCCCAGGGGTTGGGAAGTTACTCGAATCATTACAAAATGGAAGTGGAAAGCCAACCATTAGCTACATGTGCAGCGTTACAAACATGACAAATGGCTTGGGTGACCGTTTGCCTTCCTTTGCCACTTGGATAGAAACCAATCTGGAGTGAAAATACTTTAAATTCCGCCCTAGGTGCCAAAAAACTAAAATGTAGATGAGCGGGCCCACTTGGAGAAGTCGCGAATCAAAATTTCGCGAAACGGAGGTAAAATTGGGCTTTTTTCCCGTATGCACCGCGCCATTTTCTGTGTACACTGCGCCACTTTGGAGCCTGTTTTGAGGCACTTGCAGGAGTCCAAAATGTGCCCAAGTGTGCTTTTTGGAAAGCCTGTCCTGTCTACTTTCTAACCCAAGTGGAATTTCTGAATTTGGTGCTCATTTTCCCTCCAAATCTTCATTCTCCCAAGACTGCTTCCTGTGTGTCAAAATAGGGGCAGAGAGGTCATTTTTTGGGTGTTTTTGACCTCCTGGAGACTCAGATCTTGCCCAAATTTCTTGTCCAAGCACTAGTAGTCGTGATTTTTCATGCTGAATCCAAAAATGCAAACCATTCTTCATTTGGAGCTCCCAATTTTAGCGGAAAAAACCCGTGTTTTGCCCAAAAATTTGTCATGTGACCAAAATTTCCCCAAATTTCTTGAAATTTGGGCTGGAGGTCCTCTATGAAGTGCTATGCTGTGCCAAGGAAGCTTCAGCCAAGATTCGAAGCCGATCTTTCTCTTTTGCCTCTTTTGTTGCTTTGCTCAATTTTGCCTTCAAGCTCTTTATCCGGGCCCTTGTACTCATGTTTCGTGCCCTGTAATGGAAAGCCATATGTCTCAGTAAGGCATGGTCCTTGTCGGCCTTGTCTAGCAGCCTCTCCAAGTGCATGTTAACTCTCTCTAGATTGGCCTCCCGATCCTCATTGATCTCTTGCTCTAATGACGTGAGCTCAACTCTTCTTCTTTGTGCAGCTTGGCGATGCTCACGAATGTTTTGTAGCTCCATGATCGCCCACTGATCCTCGAGCTGTTTTTTCCTCTGCTCCAAGTATTTCATGTTCCACTTAGCCCTCTCCAAGTCAAGGGATAATGCCTCAATCATTGATTGCTGCTCCTGGATGATCTCTCTAAGCTCTGCATTTGTAGGTTCTGTATCTGTCTCATCATCATGAAGGAGAACGAATTCTGTCTCTCGTTCGCCTGATGGCTCACCTGAAGGCCCCTCATCATGCATTGGCTCCTTACCTCTATCCTGTTCCTGTGTCGTCGATGCCGGAAGCGAGGCCCCTTCCACCTCGGGTGGAGATAACACTCGCTTTTCCGCTGCAAACAAATGTCTACTGCCTCTCTGATAGGTGATGAATACTGGCATAGTAGCGGCCTCATGGCACTCATACTGATGAGAAGGACCACCTATCTCATGCTCTGCCTCTGATACTACCTGTGGAGTGCTGAAGAAGTCACAGGAAATGAATTCCTCCCAAGCAATGCCCTGCAATCCCAACTGATGATCCACCAAAATCCGGATAAGAGCAAAGTGATAAACACTGTTAAGCTGCTGCTGAGGGGTCTTATGCTGCATGAAATTGTTCATCCTCTCTATGTTCCTACAAATGAAAAATGGGAGGTTCATCATCCGCACCCTGGTAAAGTGCATGAGCAACCTGATGTGATAGGCATATAGGCGAGAGAACCTCCCCTCACAACTGAAGTACTTCATGATCAATTTCATGAGCGGAGCATACTCATCTTTCAAATATCTGAATGGGAAGACTCTTGTGAGATGCCTCAAACAACTGGCCTTAATGTAAGGCTCATAGTATTGCCTATCCACCTTCTTCTTCTTATGCCACTGTTCTCCAACATTTGGTATGCCTGTTGCCACTGATATAGTTTCGGGTGTCAATGTGAAGGTGACCCCAGCCAAGATAGACTGACCTCCATGTAGATGAAGCACAAAAAGACGGGCCAACTCATGATGAACTCTAACATTACCCACCCTTTGACAAAATTCAAAACATTCTAGGTGCTGGAAACATGACATAGCAAGAGGGCATGCCTGCAATTTAGTGAGGGTGTTTGGCTCATCCCTAACATGTTTTCCACTCTGGTGATGTCTCTTGGGAGCCTGTTCTTCTGGGGATGTATCACTTTGAGTCTCCACCTCATACTCTGATGAACCCTCAGATGCCATGACTGCTGTTTATATACTATACTTAGGCTGCCCTTTGATGATGGTTAAGTTGGGTGTTGTTTGTGATATCTGCCACCAAGGGGAACAATGAAACAAAGGGAGTATTAGGAAGGGAGTAATGTGATGGGAATAGGGGTTATGGGGGGAAGTTTGTTTAGGGATATGTAGGGGGTTTGACAAGGTAGGGTTTGGGGTTTTTATAAGGTAGGGTTTGGGGTTTGTATTGACCAATAGGAGGAGGGGGAGGGGAATAGGGTTTGGTAGTGTTTTAGGGTAATGATAATAGGAAAAATGGCATGGGGGAATAAGGAAAAATGGTAAGGAAGGGAAAATGGGACCTTGGCATCAACAACACCATTACAAAACCCTAGCAAAAATGGCCCTTTGTGTTTTCTTGTGGTTGCTTTATGAATTTTGTTGCATTTCAATCGTAGGCATACATCACTATATTATTTACATAATTTGAGGAACCATTGATGTTATAGAGCCTACCTCTCGAGCTGATGGGCATCCACAAAATATTTGAGGGAGTTTTGGCAAGTTTCTGGCCCTTTGTCTGTGTGTGCCGCGTGCAAAACCTAGTGCGCTGCACCCTGGGTGTGCACCACGCCAGTTAGAAAATTGCACTGTGGGTGGGCTATGTGTGCGCCGTGCCCCAGTCTATATGCGCCACGCGCTGAAACTGTCTCCAACATTGCTCCAAAACGCATGATGCACACTCCACGACTTTGCAATGTTTTCCCTATGCCTTTGATTGCACAATGACTTTGATTTTTGATGTAAACTTGTGTATAAAGACTTGGAGGTCATGATTTAAATTTTGCTTTTTCAAAAACCCTTTTTTCTAATGTCATGTTTTGCCACTTTTTCACTGCCTTAAATCAACACTGATTTTCACTTTTCCTTTGAAATTTTGGCTCAAATGATGAAGTTTTCGACACTCTTTGCGGGGATTGCATGACAGGGCATTTGGCCACGGGAACCATGACTATGCCTGGAAAAATCAACTGTCGATCTCTTTGAAAATTTTATCACCAATGACACTGTTTGACTTTTCTTCAAAACAGAGTTTTGAAGAACAGTCGAAGTTTATCAATATGACGATGAAACTCTCTGAATTATTACTTTGTAAGGGCCTCTCTCTGGCCTGCATGGCTTTACTGGACATATTTAAAGACCAAACTGATAAATCCCTAGACCTAATGATCAAAAATGACTTTTGTCCATTAAAGGACCAGACCTTGACTGTCATGGACTTTGGTGATCATTGACAAAAGACCAAAGCCAGCAGGAGCCAGACATGAGGGGAAATGACTAGCATGACCTTTTCCGTCAGATTATGGCATGCCCCTAGCGGAATGCAGCTGAGTGAATGGAGCGGGACACCTAAAAATGAAATGCATAAAGAGTTTTGATCTCTGACGGAGGACTGACCAGACCGACTCTAACATTGGCTCCAATGGGGGATGGTAGCTCCTTGGAGGTGCCAAGAACAATAGATCTCTGGAAGAGCTAGATAGTGCCTTCAGCCATTGGGCTATGGAGTCATTTTTTCGACTAACAACACAAGACTCTGACTCATTTTTGAAACTAAAATGACCAAAAAATTAACTGAAACTTGACATTGAAATGACTTGAAGACAAACTTGACAAACTCAAACCATACTGAAATAAAAATGGTATTTACAATGACAGTGGAAGCAGCGTTAATAACTCAGAAATGGTATCGCTTGAGCAGCCGACCATTGATCAGCCCTCCTAGACAATCTTCCCCGTTCATTTCCTTAGAAGAAAGGCATTCTGCCCCCTACATGCTGAAATCTTGAAAGGACCTTTCCAAAGATTCTCGAACTTACTGTGCTTACCTTTCTCCTCATTCCTTGCATCCCACTTCAGCACCACATCATCCAATTGAAATTTATCTGCCTTTGCTTTTCTGTCATAAATTTTCTTGATCTTCTCCTGCAATTTGGATGTGTTCTTGAAAACTTCTTCTCTTGTCTGCTGCAAATGGACCATTTGATTCAACCTTCTCTACATGGGATCTTCTTCACTGCCGGCCTCCTGAAGAAGTCTGACTACTGGGGCAGTGAGAGAGGTAGGGAGTACTGTATCAACTCCATAAACAAGCTCAAACGGTGACATACCAATGGATTTTTTCTGACTGATCCGATCTGCCCAAAGTGCATGGACCAACCTCTTATGCCAGCTCTTCTTATTTATTTCCAGCAGCTTCTTGATGATGTTGACCAATGATTTGTTCGAAGACTCCGCCAATCCATTGCCTTGCGGATGATAGGTAGTTGAGTGACCCAAAATGATGTGATATTTATGACAAAACTCTACCATCCTTTTTGATTTGAAAGCTGCTGCGTTATCGGTGATTAACTTGTTCGGGCAACCAAAACGAGACAAGATGTTATTTTCAAGGAATGAAATGATTATCGCATCTGTAGCTTGTCTGGTGGGAATTGCCTCGATCCATTTTGTGAAATAATCTGTTGCTGTGAGGATCCATCTGTGTTGACCAGAAGAAGCGGGATGAATTTCACCAATGAAATCCAACCCCCATTTCTGGAAAGGAGCGCTCACCTCGATAGGCTTAAGTGGCAAAGGCTGTAACTTCTGCTTCCCTTCGAAAATATGACATTTATGACAACGCTTAACCATCTTATATACATCAACAAACAATGTCGGCCAATAGTATCCTGCTCTCAGAATTTTATTTGCTGTTGATTTCCAAAAAAGGTGACCACCACACTCTCCTCCGTGGAAATCCTCCATGACTTTCTTTGCCTCCTCTTCCACCAAACAATTTAACAAAACGCCACCGGGATCTTTCCAATACAGCGCAGAATTTAGAATGCAAAACTTGGCAGCTTTCAACTTGAGTGTTCTCGCTTTGTTTCTAGGCATGCCGGGTGGTGGTGACAAATTTTTAAGCACATATATGATATCTGAATACCATGGAGAAAGAGCAAACATTTCAGATACCTGAATTGATGATGATTCTTCATTCTCATCGGACATAGCAGCGATCAAATTTATGTCCAAGGCATGCAAGTTTGATTCGGCCATTAACTTCGCCAATCCCTGTCCTTTAACCATCTTTGTAGGCTTTATTTCCACATCATATTCCAGCAAGGTTGCAATTCATTTGCCTTGTCTTCCTTCTAGATCGGTCTGTACTAAAACATCTTTTACGACAATGTTAGGAACATAGGCCAATATATGAGAATGTAGAATATATACCCGGAAATCTTTCAATGCCTTCACAAGTGCAAGGGCTTGCTTCTCAATGATGTTGTATTTTAAGGCTGCATCTCTTATAGCTCTACTGAAGAATGCAATGGGTCTTTCATGGTCATCTCTTTTCTGCAATAATACTGCTGCCATAGTGTGCTCCGAAGCAAACGAAAACAATATGAAATCCTGAGTGTAGTCTGGGCTGACTAGAACAGGAGCTGAAGAAAGAGCCAATTTGACCAAATTGAAAGATTTTACAGCCTCCTCCATCCATTTCACTTGGCTGTCCTTCTTAAGCATGTTTGTCATTTCTCTTAAGTGTTCAGCAAGATTAGGCACAAAGCGACGTAGAAAATTCATCTTACCATTGAACGATTGTATCTCTTTTTTATTCCGGGGCAGATCTATTTGCTGAATTGCTTGCACACATGCTGGGTCAATATGAATGCCATCTCTTGAGATAATATGCCCGAGTAATTTGCCTTCCTCCATGGTGAACAAGCTCTTCTTCGGATTCAGCGACAAACCATATTTTCTACACTTTTGAAAGACAGTTTTTAGATGGTGCATGTGCTCTTCATCAGATTTGGAAAACACCGTCAAATCATCCAAGTACACCACCAAAAAGACATCCTTCTCATTTTCAAAAGCCAAGTCCATTGCACGCTAAAATGTGGCACCTGCATTCTTTAAACCGAAAGGCATTTTGGTGTAATGAAAGGTTCCCCATGGAGTGGTGAATGCTATCTTGTCTCGGTCATCTTCATGGATAGAAATTTGGTTATATCCGGAATAACCATCAAGTAGTGACATTCGAGATGCTCCCACTACTCGCTGAAGTATAT
Source organism: Pinus tabuliformis (assembly GCA_031772625.1). Taxonomy (NCBI): domain Eukaryota; kingdom Viridiplantae; phylum Streptophyta; class Pinopsida; order Pinales; family Pinaceae; genus Pinus; species Pinus tabuliformis. The sequence goes on from CM062820.1 coordinate 1,118,681,255, forward strand.
GGTCCATTTTGGGTAGTGGATAGTTGTCCTTCAATGAAACTTTATTGAGATTTCTAAAATCAATGCATAAGCGGATCTCATCGGTCTTCTTTCGTACGGGCACCAAGTTAGAGATCCAATCTGAAAATTTGATGGGCACAATGATCCTTGATTTGTACAACCTGTTTACCTCCTTTTCAATATATGGCAACAACTTTGGATTTATCCTTCTCAACTTTTGTCTGAATGGTTTTTGATTGGGCTTGATGGGTATAGTGTGCTGAATTATATTGGTATCATATGTCTTTAAATCAGAATAGTCCCAAGCAAACACATCTGCAAATGAAGCCAACAAACTGATGTATTTGTCCTTGATCTTTGGCGGCAATGCTTTGGACAATTTTACCAACTTAGGATTAGCAGTTGTTCCGATGTTGACCTCTTCTACACCCTTCTCTATTGGCTGCAATGTTGGCTTGCGGGCTACATCATCTTGATCAAAAAGTTCTTCTAAAGGTATCAAGCCTTTAGGAATAACGTTATTCTTCAGCTGCAACACGTCCATTTCATTGATCTATACTTCATCTGTACCATTCCCTTTACCATCGTCATTTTCTACATCTATTGAGGTTTCTTTGAACTTGCCTTTGTTTTGCAGAAAATCATTAATCTCCTCATCATCTTGAAACACTTGCCAATATCTCTGATTGTCTGGAACGGTTGGACGATGCTTGACATGGATTTCGAATTTATTGCTAGAGTTCATTGGGATCTTCAAACTACTTGCTGCCTTGGCAAGAGCGTCAGCAATACTATTTTGTATACGAGGCACACATGTCAAGGTGTATTCTGAAAATAATTTTAGGATGTCTAGAACTGCATTACGGTAGGCCCGCATCCTAGGATGCTTTGCTTGATACTCGCCTCTGACCTGCTTAATTACCAATTCGGAGTCGCCATATACTGAAATCCTCTTAGCATTTAGCTTTCTTAGAATCTTTAGGCCAGCAATCAGAGCTTCATACTCAGCTTCATTGTTTGAACACTCAAAAGCCAACTTGTAAGAGCATACCCGCACGTTACTAGGCACTTTGTTCGGGGCGGAGAAAGGACTGCGTACCCAAATTCCAATTCCAGCGCCATCATTTCCCACTGCTCCATCAAAATCCATGGTCCACAAACCTTCTTCCTCCTCTTGCAAGTGCTGGAAATTTGTTTGTTGTGCCTTGTCTGCTTGATGTCCATTACTTTCAGTTGATTGCCCAACAGTGTTCTGCTGTTCTTGTCCTTTTTTCTTTAAAATTTCTCTAAAATTTTCTGTTATTTCCGGAATATCATCTGCTTCAACTAACTGACTATCTATATCATTAAAACTATCTGAATACAAAACAAAAGAGTCTAAATCTGTATGTACATAATTAATTGGATGATTTATTGGTTTCTCCTTACTTGTGATCATGTATTTCATTTTTTGTTCCCGATACAATTTCCTCATTTGTCCAAACACCGGAATCGTTGCATAGGAGAAATCTAGCTGTAGTGTCCCTTTCAATTTCGATACCCAAGACCTGGAAAGAAGCATGCCAAACCTGGGAGGAATATCTACTACGACCACATCCATCAAAACATTCTTCATTGGGAGCTGATCCAGACTCACAACCAAGTCTTTGATGAGTCCTATACATCTCACTCTGCTGGAATCAAATGAATAGAGATCGTGGTATTGCCGGGTGATGTCCAGACCAAGTTTATCCATGATAGCCTTGGGCATGAGATTGTGAGAGGCTCCGGAATCGAACATGGCATTGTGTAACACAAAATCATGCAATCTTAAACTGATATAAAAGGGTGGCACATCACTATCAGGAGACTCACCATTCGATGCTGGTCCAAAAATCATTTTAGGCTGATTGTCTTCAACATTCACCATGTCAGACATTGGGTCCAAATTCAACATCTTAGATATTTGTCCTCTATAACTACTGTTCTTCATTATTTCAGTCAAGGGGATGGATACTTTTAATTTGGAAATCTCATTCTCTAAATTAAAAGTGGGAATCTTTTCTACCTCTTTGACTGGGATTTCTTTCTTTTCCTTTTCTTTTGATGCAACTTGCTGATGTGATTGTTCTGCTGATGTTGATTTGCTGCTCTCCGGACCAACTGCCTCTTTTCCTTTCATTTATGTAGTTGATGAATCATTCTTTGATGCCTCAACATCCTTCCTTTTCTGAATTGGTTTGGCCGGCACATCTATGTTTCTAAGTGAATATTGCTGTTGCTGTGCGGACAGAGCATTCATATATCCCCTTTGATACTCCTCTAATTCTTCTTGTAAAACAGTGTCACTTGCTAGAATGAAATCTGCATCTTTGTGTGCAGCTGAACTCACCACACACTCTTCCTCTTCAGTAATGTAAGTAGGCAGCTCATCTGGAGTAAAGAGGTGGTTTTCTTCACCTATTACATTCCCGTCCTCATCTGACTCCGGTCCATGCACAAAATTTTGCTGCAAAGGTGTCTGTACTGGCTGTTGTGTTGTCTGCTCTTGGGCTCGCTGATCTCTCTATCTTATTCTATATTGTGGTTGCTGCTGGCCATGGAAGTTAGGATTTCTAACTTGTGGCTCAGGTTTGTCGAGCTTCACCCTTTCGAGCATCTGCTCTAGCTTTTTTAGTAATTGATCCATTGAAGAAGACTCTTCCTTAACAGTGACTTTCTTTTCTGCTTTCACTCTAGCTCTCTTGGACAGCAGATTTGCTTCAATGCTGACCGCGATTTTCTGCATGTCTTCCATTGTAGCCGGTTCTCTCTCTCTTAATTGGTAGGCCATGTCAGCATCAAAACCATCCAGAAATTTCATCATAGCTAGTCCCACAGGTGGCTTTAGATGATATGGAATTTCGTTATAAACTGAATTGAATCTAATACAATAGTCTTGGACCGACTCACTAGCGTTTCATTTGATTTGTTCATATTCAGCCAGAATTTGAAGGGGATTCTTTTTCACTTCCCATTGGTTTAAAAATTGCCTTTGTAGTTCGGCCAAGGTAGCGATACATGCCGCCGGCAAACCTCTGAACCATTTCCTCACTTCACCTGCAAATGTCTGTACAAAGAGTCTCATTGCCACATTCTCCACATCGATCTCATGAAGTTCATAGAAGTCTGCCATTTTGTCTACATTTTGCTGAGCAGTAATGCTGTTAGGAGTGCCATAAAAAAATTGGATTTTGCTTTGATAATCTGCGGGCATATCATCTAGAACTTGGGGTAGAACAAGGGGTGCAAAACGGGCAGCGATCACTCTTGGTGGATTTGGCCTTGGAGGTGTTGGAGGAGTGTGCACAGTTTGTAAGGGGCTAGCAATTGGAGTTTGAGGCTGTGCCGCAATATAATTATCAATTAACTGGTTAGCTCTTTCGATTTCTAGGTCTACAAGAAATTGAGGATTGGGGATAGTATAGTCAACAGCCCTTTCGGATTTAGACTCGAACAATGATATTTCAAACCGCTCGTCAAACTCAAGCTCTTCAAGATACTCAAAAATGTCAGGACATGAATGGGATTTGAACACGGGAGTTATAGTGCTCTCTTGACGAAGGAGTCTTGGAATCAAATTTGGGTTTTCGTAGATATGAGGAGGATTCGGGTCTGGATTGGCTCTGGTATATCGTCTCGAAGCCAATGTGCTATTGAAAAAATCACAGGACACGAACAACTTACTCAGCCTATCCAATCCTAAACTTATCATCCGGAAGCTTAGAATTATTAAGAAATAAGGGGATTTGATTTCAGTCCCCAGTGGAGTCGCCAGTATGTTAGCACCTAAATCTGCCTTAGGCTGAAGGAAGGCAAAATTCAAGGTAACCAGAAACCACGCTCAGTCTGGTAGCTAGCCCTACCAGAACAGGAGAGGGCTCTCTCCGAGTCATGCTTAGTGAATAGATAAACGAAACGATCTGAGATGACTTATAGTGAAATATTTATCTTAGGCTAGTAAGTGAATATGGATACAAGAAACAATTTTTATGAATGACTGAGCTTCTGGGATGTTATGGGACCAACGGACAACAATGAACAAAGAATTTAATACAAAGGCATAGATTACTCCGTGAGGCAAGACAGGCGGAAAGTGTAGCAAATTTAGTTTGAAATAACGCGGAATGGAGAGATTGCTTAGGAGAGTGAAAAGGGCATAAGTACATGAATCCTTTTCAACAGAAGAAGAACACTGAACATGAAATTTTCCCACAGGCAAAGCAATAAAATTGAATTCTACCTTATCTAACTCAGAAAATTTCACTGGAAATGAATATGAATTGAACTATGAACATCACAAAATACATATGAAACATAAGAGACACATTTACTACACTCACAACCACATGAATCTCATGAAATAGAGCCGCTACCTTTCATTAATTCTCTGTCAAAAATATACAGTGAAGAAACAAAGTTTCTTTCCCACAGTCTCCCAGAAGTTACAAGCCAAGCAACCCTTTGCAAATAGTTTGCATACAATATATAGAATGTGCCATGAAGAGATAGAATGCCCAAGGGTTGGGGAGTTACTCGAACCCTTACAAAATGGAAGTGGAAAGCCAACCATTAGCTACAGGTGCAGCGTTACAAACATGACAAATGGCTTGGGTGACCATTTGCTTTCCTTTGCCACTTGGATAGAAACCAATCTGGAGTGAAAATACTTTAAATGCCACCCTAGGTGCCAAAAAACTGAAATGTAGATGAGCGGGCCCACTTGGAGAAGTCGCGAATCAAAATTTCGCGAACGGAGGTAAAATTGGGCTTTTTTCCCGTTTGCGCCGCGCCATTTTCTGTGTGCGCCGCGCCACTTTGGAGCCTGTTTTGAGGCACTTGTAGGAGTCCAAAATGTGCCCAAGTGTGCTTGTTGGAAAGCATGTCTTGTCTACTTTCTAACCCAAGTGGAATTTCTGAATTTGGTGCTCATTTTCCCCTCCAAATCTTCATTCTCCCAAGACTGCTTCCTATGTGTCAAAATAGGGGTAGAGAGGTCATTTTTTGGGTGTTTTTGACCTCCTGGAGACTCAGATCTTGCCCAAATTTCTTGTACAAGCACCAGTAGTCGTGATTTTTCATGCTGAATCCAAAAATGCAAACCATTCTTCATTTGGAGCTCCCAATTTTTAGCGGAAAAAACTTGTGTTTTGCCCAAAAATTTGTCATGTGACCAAAATTTCCCCAAATTTCTTGAAATTTGGGCTATAGGTCCTCTATGAAGTGCTATGCTATGCCAAGGAAGCTTCAGCCAATATTTGAAGCCGATCTTGCTCTTTTGCCTCTTTTGTTGCTTTGCTCAATTTTACCTTCAAGCTCTTTATCCGGGCCCTTGCAGTCATGTTTTGTGCCCTGTAATGGAAAGCCATGTGTCTCAGTAAGGCATGGTCTTTGTTGGCCTTCTCCAAAAGCCTCTCCAAGTGAATGTTAACTCTCTCTAGATTGGCCTCCTGATCCTCATTGATCTCTTGCTCCAGTGACGTGAGCTCAACTCTTCTTCTTTGTGCAGCTTGGCGATGATCACGAATGTTTTGTAGCTCCATGATCGCCTGCTGATCCTCCAGATGTTTGTTCCTCTGCTCCAGGTATTTCATGTTCCACTTAGCCCTCTCCAAGTCAAGGGATAAGGCCTTAATCACTGATTGCTGCTCCTGGATGATCTCTCTAAGCTTTGCATTTGTAGGTTCTGTATCTGTCTCATCATCATGAAGGAGAACGAATTCTGTCTCTCGTTCACCTGATTGCTCACCTGAAGGCCCCTCATCATGCATTGGCTCCTTACCTTTGTCATGTTCCTGTGTCGTCGATGCCGGAAGCGAGGCCCCTTCCACCTCGGGTGGAGATAACACTCGCTTTGCCGCTGCAAACAAATGTCTACTGCCTCTCTGATAAGTGATGAATACTGGCATAGTAGCGGCCTCATGGCACTCATACTGATGAGAAGGACCACCTATCTCATGCTCTGCCTCTGATACTACCTGTGGAGTGCTGAAGAAGTCACGAGAGATGAAGTCCTCCCAAGCAATGCCCTGCAATCCCAACTGATGATCCACCAAAATCCGGATAAGAGCAATGCGATAAACACTGTTAAGCTGCTGCTGAGGGGTCTTATGCTGCATGAAATTTTTCATCCTCTCTATGTTCCTGCAAATGAAAAATGGGAGGTTCATCATCCGCACCCTGGTAAAGTGCATGAGCAACCTGATGTGATAGGCATATAGGCGAGAGAACCTCCCCTCACAACTGAAGTACTTCATGATCAATTTCATGAGCGGAGCATACTCATCTTGCAAATATCTGAATGGGAAGACTCTTGTGAGATGCCTCAAACAAATAGCCTTAATGTAAGGCTCATAGTATTGCCTATCCACCTTCTTCTTCTTATGCCACTGTTCTCCAACATTTGGTATGCCTATTGCCACTGAGATAGTTTCAGGTGTCAATGTGAAGGTGACCCTGACCAAGATAGAATGACCATCCATGTAGATGAAGCACAAAAAGACGGGCCAACTCATGATGAACTCTAACATTACCCACCCTTTGACAAAATTCAAAACATGCTAGGTGCTGGAAACATGACATAGCAAGAGGGCATGCCTGCAATTCAGTGAGGGTGTTTGGCTCATCCCTAACATGTTTTCCACTCTGGTGATGTCTCCTGGGAGCCTGTTCTTCTGGGGATGTATCACTTTGAGTCTCCACCTCATACTCTGATGAACCCTCAGATGCCATGACTGTTGTTTATATACTGTACTTAGGCTGCCCTTTGATGATAGTGAAGTTGGGTGTTGTTTGTGATATCTTCCACCAAGGGGAACAATGAAACAAAGGGAGTATTAGGAAGGGAGTAGTGTGATGGGAATAGGGTTATGGGGGGAAGTTTGTTTAGGGATATGTAGGGGGTTTGACAGGGTAGGGTTTGGGGTTTTTATAAGGTAGGGTTTGGGGTTTGTATTGACCAATAGGAGGAGGGGGAGGGGAATAGGGTTTGGTAGTGTTTTAGGGTAGTGATAATAGGAAAAATGGCTTGGGGGAATAAGGAAAAATGGTAAGGAAGGGAAAATGGGACCTTGGCATCAACAACACCATTACACAACCCTAGCAAAAATGGCCCTTTGTGTTTTCTTGTGGTTGCTTTATGAGTTTTGTTGCCTTTCAATCGTAGGCATACATCACTATATTATTTACATAATTTGAGGAACCATTGATGTTATAGAGCCTACCTCTCGAGCTGATGGGCATCCACAAAAGATTTGAGGGAGTTTTGGCAAGTTTCTGGCCCTTTGTCTGTGTGCGCCGCGCGCAAAACCCAGTGCGTCGCGCCCTGGGTGTGCGCCACGCTAGTTAGAAAATTACATTGCGGGTGGGCTCTATGTGCACCACGCCCCAGTCTATATGCGCTGCGCGCTGAAACCGCCTCCAACTTTGCTCCAAAACGCACGATGCACACTCCACGACTTTGCAATGTTTTCCCTATGCCTTTGATTGCACAATGACTTTGATTTTTGATATAAACTTGTGTATAAAGACTTGGAGATCATGATTTAAATTTTTCTTTTTCAAAAACCCATTTTTTTAATGTCATGTTTTGCCACTTTTTCACTGCCTTAAATCAACACTAATTTTCACTTTTCCTTTGAAATTTTGGCTCAAATGATGAAATTTTCGACACTCTTTGCGGGGATTGCATGACAGGGCATTTGGCCACGGGAACCATGACTGCGCCTAGAAAAATCAACTGTCTTTCTCTTTGAAAATTTTATCACCAATGACACTGTTTGACTTTTCTTCAAGACATAGTTTTGAAGAACAGTCGAAGTTTATCAATATGACGATGAAACTCTCTAAATTATTACTTTGTAAGGGCCTCTCTCTGGCCTGCATGGCTTTACTGGACATATTTAAAGACCAAACTAATAAATCCCTGGACCTAATGATCAAAAATGACTTTTGTCCTTTAAAGGACCAGACCTTGACTATCATGGACTTTTGTGATCATTGACAAAAGACCAAAGCTAGCAGGAGCCAGACATGAGGGGAAATGACTAGCATGACCTTTTTTGTCAGATTATGGCATGCCCCTAGCGGAATGCAGCTGAGTGAATGGAGCGGGACACCTGAAAATGAAATGCATAAAGAGTTTTGATCTCTGACGGAGGACTGACCAGACCGACTCTAACAGGAGGAATCTCAGCGGTTAATGGAGGACAAGATCTAATGATGGATTGGGATCTTATGGCTTGGAATGAATCATCTCTATATGGTTTGATCATGCTTATTCTAGATCTATATACTAACGCATGTAATGTTCTGTAAATATTATGATCTGGTTATAACTCAAGTTTGGAATAGCTGTGAATCATGAATGAATATTTATAGATGTATATGCTGGTTGACTTTGATAAAAGCACGTACATACACAGGTTAGATACATCTAAATAGCATATACCATATAAACTATGATGTTTGAAGTTACAGGTGGTTTTGGTTGTTGATGCAAAGTTCTGAGTTCTGGTGACTGTTTACTGGTGTTAGTATTCTGCACATTCAGATTGGTTGATTGTGATTAGCTTTAGAGTTGATGGATGAGATCTAATAATGGATCAGGATCATAATGTCTTATCTTTATGTGATCTTATGGACTAGATTTGATTGCTGACACACGTATTATCCTTTTGTATGTAATGATCTAGGTATGTCTGAAGTCAGGAAGTGCAGCGAAGTTATAAGTAAGTATTTGATGATATATACGCTGGTTCGCCTTTGTGAAGTTCCGTATACACGCTGGTTCGGCTCTTCCAAGTAGTTTATGCACTCTGATGCACGATTTTTGATGATACAGTTGGATCTGAATATTGTTGCAGAGTTCCGTGTTCTGCTCTGTGTTTTGGTGACTGCATTTTGTTGATAAGGTTTCAGTGATTCAGTATTGGGTGATTCAGAGATTGATGATGCAAGTGGTGATTGATTTTGTGCTTCAATGATATTGATGGGTCCAGTATGAAAATTGGATGAAACGTGGCCTTTAGATTGATGTTGTGTTCCACGAGTATCTAGTATGAAAATTTATGAAACATGGTACCTAGAGGAAGAAAGAGAAGGTTGTAGCCTTCTGTAGGTCAGCACCTACGTACTAGTACATCAGCTAGTACAAGAGCTAAGGGGGTTGTAGCTCCCTTCCAGGAGAAGCTAGAGAATGAGAGAAGGTTGTAGCCTTCTGTAGGTCGGCACCTACATACTAGTACAAGAGCTAAGGGGGTTGTATCTCCCTTCCAGGAGAAGCTGGAGAACAAGAGAAGGTTGTAGCCTTCTACAGATAGAAGCCCACGTACTGGTATAAGACTGCACCAGTACATAAATATTGTAAAAATAAGTTTCTTATTAAAAGAAGATAGAGACGAATTGCAGTAGGTGGTTTTCACCCACATTGGGTTTCCACCTTATATCATGGTGTTCATATGTGCTTCTTATGTGTGATGATATGTTCTGTTTTACTGCACCTGTTTACTGTTCATATGGTTAATGAAGTTCCGATGCACTAAAGATCAACATTTAATTGATTAATTGAATCATAAGTTTACTGGACCTACGCTAGTTGCATTAGACAAAGTTGCATGTACACACAGGTTCCCTTAACTGAAGTAGCGTACATGAATCTAAGTATAGAAAAGAAAAAGATTGTTGATTTGCTAATACTGATTCACACCGCCCCTTCTCAGTATTATTTCCAACACTTGTGCAGTAATTAGGTAGCAATGCATACAACAATCCTCCATTGACTTAAACCGGAGCTCCAAAAAAAAACAAATTGTGGTCGGGGATGATGTATCCTACCTCAAACTCTGAAGAAAACTAATTTGTGATTGTGTGTCTACTTTGCAAGGAGTTGGAGAACATTGTGTAGCAACTGTGCAATTTCCAGATTCTGGGTAGTGCTTGTGCAACAGTCTCCTACAGTGAAAACCAACTTTGTCTTGTCATCTTGCCTGTTGGGTTCGATCTCTGAACTAGTATATTGTTTCTAAGTTTCAGAATGGGCGAATTTGTATTTTTTCCTTTAGTACGCTCATTCATTCGATCACTTTGTTTTTTGATTGATTTTTCATGAATGTAGGTCTAGGGCAAAGGGTTATGTGAATAATGGTAATTAGGGGCATGATGTGTGAATGATAACGATTAGACATGGGGGTATAACATAGATGATGGTAGGAAATGAGTGTAGGAATGTAGATAATTATGTTTAGAAGGTAGGTTTAGAATGGGAGGGGGGGTAGTATGTATGAAGGGAATTAGTGAAATAGGGTATAGGATGGGAAAATGTGTAGTAGAGATATATGAATATAAGCATAAAATGTAAATGGTGGAATGACTTAATGAATCATACTTCAGAACAAGCTTAACAAAACCTTTCAAATGAACTAGACTTATTTTTAATGGTTCTGACCAGTGAATACTGACACATAACCCTTTGAACCTTAACTAAATTTTTATAAACAACTGACCTCATGTCTTGACCAAGACTCCTTCAAAAATTTTATGAACCCTTTATGAAAAACGGGTAGTGATATTGGACAGTGATCTTTAGACTATGACAACAATAGTAGTTCATAGGCTAAAGTGTTGCTCAAAAATAAAAAATGAATGAATGAGACAAAGGTATTTGACCTCAAAACCTTAAGACCTTAACATTGGCTCAAATGGGGATGACAACCTCCTAGTGAGGTTCCAAGAACATTACCGCAGACTAATAGCCTAATTAGACCATTGGGTAATGGAGTCAACATAAAAACTGAAAAATGTAACTGACTGACTGACTGATCTTACATATGGAAACAGATCACTGGAACCTTAAGGCCTTCTCCTCGGGCTTTAAATTCCAATGATAACCACCCGCACCTATAGTATTGAAAGTAAATCGGTATGTACAATGAAATGTTGGTCAGCTACAACTTAGGTAAGAAAACGTTTTAATAGCCTATCATTGACAGACCCTCCTTCAAGTGGTTCATCTGACAGATCTTCGAGAAAATAAGCATTTTTTCCATAGAAAGAAGCAATTTTGAAATTTACTTTCAACAAATTTTCAAACTTCTTGTTATTCCCCTTCTACTCATTCCTAGCATCCCATTTTAATACTAAGTCTCCAATCTGAAAATCAGTTGCCTTAGTCCTCCTGTCATAAATATTTTTCATCCGATCTTGTATCAACTGAGTATTATTGAACACATATTCTCTAGACTACTGGAGTTGGATCATTTGACTGATTCTTCTTTGTATATCATTGGGTTCCATTTCAGCCTCTTGTACCAAATTCATCACCAGAACTCCTACTGAATAAGGAAAAATTGCATCTGTTCCGTAAACTAATTGAAAAGGAGACATGCCTATTGACTTTTGGGTGCTTACTCAGTCAACCAACAACGTATTCACTAGCTTCTTATGCCAACTTTTTTTGTTTTCTTGTAGCAGTTTCTTAATTATGCTAATCAAGATCTTGTTTGAAGATTCAACCAAGTGATTACCCTGAGGGTAATAGGTTTTTGAGTGTTCGAGAATAATGTTATATTTATGACAGAAATCTACCATTTTCTTTGATCTAAAAGCAACAACGTTATCTGTGACGATTTTCTGTGGGCAGCCAAATCTAGACAAAATATTGCCTTCCAAAAAACGAATGATAATTGTGTTTCTAGCATGTTTGGTTGGGATTGCCTCAATCCACTTGGTAAAATAATCAATTGTTGTCAATATCCCTTTATGTTGTCCATATGAAGTAGGGTGAATTTCACCAATTAAATCAAGTCCCCATTGTTGAAATGGTGACTCAACCACTATGGGTTTTAGGGGCAACGGGAGAAGTTTCTTCCTTCCTTTGAAGATCTAACATTCATGACAATTACTAACCTTCTTATATACATCAGTAAATAGATTCAGCTAATAAAACCCAACCCTTAGAATCTTGTTCGCAATGGTATTCCAAAACAAATGTCCACCATAATCCCCTTTATGAAACTCCTTTATGGTCTTTTGTGCTTCATCTTCCAGCAGAAAATTCAACAACATACCATTGGGATCTTTCTAATACAAAAATTGATCTATGATGCAAAATTTGGCTGCTTTCAACTTAAGGAATCGGGATTTGGTTTTGGTCAAACCTAGAGGTGCTTGCAAGTCCTGCAACACATACGAAATGTCTGAATACCACGGAGAAAAAACAAATTTCTATGATACTCACTGAACTGACCTTGAATCATCCTCCTCTGACAGGGTAGCCAAGAAATTTGATTTCAAGTGCATGTAGATTTGATTCTGCCGTCATCCTTTGCATTCCTTTCCTTTTAATCAGCTTTGTGTGTTTAATCTCTATGTCATAGTCAAGTATTGAATTGATCCACTTACCTGTCCTACCTTCTGGATGATTTTGAGTAAGAATATCCTTCACAACAGAACTTGGAACATAAGCAATAATGTGTGAATGCAAAATGTACACCTGGAAATCTTTTAAAGCTTTCACCAAAGAAAAGGCCTACTTTTCCATAATGTTGTATTTTAGGGCAGCATCTCTGAGAGTCCTGTTGAAAAATTCTATTGGTTTCTATACACCTTGTTGGTTATTCTACATCAAAACAGGTGTTATACTATGCTTTGAAGCAAATAAAAAAATGATAAAATATTGGGTGTAATCCAGACCGATAAGTATAGGGGCACAAGAAAAGGGAGATTTTCCCCATTGAAAGATTTTCTGGTTTCTTCATTCCATTTAACCTTGCTTTCTATTTTCAGCATGTCTGTAATTTCCCTTTTATTTATGCCAAGTTGGGGATGAATCTCCTCAAAAATTTTATCCTGCCCATAAACGATTGAATTTCCTTCTTTCTTCTAGGGATGTCCATCTTTTGAATTGCCTCTATTCTACTAGGATCTATTCTAATGCCATCTTTAGAAATCATATGTCCTAACAGTTTACCTTCTTCCAACACAAACAAAGACTTCTTGGGATTTAGTGAGATGCCATATTTTCTGCACTTTTCAAAAACTGCCCTCAAGTGTTGCAAATGATCTTCATCTGACTGTGAATAGACAGTGATGTCATCAATATGTATCACTAAAAAATTGTACTTCTCATCCACAAAATCTATATCCATAGCTCGCCTATTTTTTTTCTCGCATTCATCAGAGTGAAAGGCATTTTATCATATTTGAAGGTACCCCACAGTGTAGTAAATGCAGTCTTGTCTTGATCCTCCGGATGAACAAGAATCTGGTTGTATCCTGAAAAGCTATCCAGTAGTGACATCCTTCTTGCACCCACCACCTTTTGAATAATATGATCCATTTTTGGCGAGGGTAGTTGTCTTTAAGAGTTACCCCATTCAAATTTCTAAAATCTACACACAATCTGATTTCTCCCATATTCTTCCTAACTAGCACTAAGTTAGACAACCATTTCGAAAATCTGAGAGGTACTATGATCCCAGCATCAAACAAATTTCTTACCTCCTTTTCGATCAAAGGCATCAAGACGAGATTCGTCCTTCACAACTTTTTCTTGAATGGATTTTGGTCCTCTTTAATTGGTATTGTGTGTTGGATGATACTCTTGTCATATACCTTTAGATCCTCGTATCCCCAGGAAAAAACATCAAAAAAATATTTCAACAAATCTAAATACTTATACTTCATTTATGGACTTAGATTTTTGGACAATTTGACCCTCTTAGGCTTGTCTTTTGTACCTATGTTACATTCCTCTACTCTGCTCTCAGTAGGCATCAACTTTGGCCTTTTAGCTACATCATTTTGGTCAAAAAGTTCTTCTAGTGGTACCAGCCCTCTCGGAATGACATTATTTTTTAATTACAACACCTTCAATTCAGTACCATGCATGTCTAACTCTTCTTTGATCTGATTTATAAAATTATCCTTATCATATTCTTCCCCCTCGTAGTCATTATCAAACTACATCTTGGCAAATTCTTCCTTCATCAACAAAAAAATTTCCAATTGTTTATCATTCTCAAAAACCTGCCAATACTTTATATTATCTAGGACAGTGGGCCTGTATTTGACTTCAATTTTGTATTTTCCTTTAGTGTTACTAGGAATTTCAAAATCACAAGCTAATGTAGCTAAGGCATCTGCAACACCATTTTGTCTTCTAGGAATAACTGAAAAATTATACTCAGAAAATTTTTGCAAACAATCTAGGAGAACATTCTGGTAAGCATGCATTATTGGATGTTTTGTTTAGTACTCACCTTTAATCTTCTTTATAACTAATTCTGAATCTCCATAGATAATTATTCTTCTAGCTCCTGACTTCTTCAAGACCTGCAAACCCATGAGGAGTGTCTCATATTCCACTACATTATTTGTGCAATCAAAAGCTAGTTTGTAGGAACACAATTTGGTCTTTCCAACTACGGGGCTGACTATCCATACACCTACACCAACACCTTCTTTACTTGTTGCACCATCAAAATGCATGTTCCAAAGGTGTTGTTTTTCCCCTTCTTCTTTACTCATCTTAGCCTTAAAATCTTTAGATTTCTTATCAACTGTTTTGTTGTCCTGTCCTTTATCTTCCTTGTTGTCCTATTTTGTGTTTTCCTCTCCTTTTAATTTTGTTATAATTACTAAACTTGATTTCTCTTCTTCAGGACAACCAACATTAAAAATAACAAAAGATTCTAAATTGGAGTGAGCTGCATACATAGGATGATTGGTGGGCTTTTCTTTGTTTTGATCATGTATTTCATTAATGGGTCTTGATACAGTCTCCTAGTTTGGCCACCAAAAACTGAAACAGTTATGTAAAACATGTTTGTCTTCACAACACTTGCAATTTTGTTACCCATGACCTGGATAAGAGCATGCCAAACTTAGGAGGTATGTCTGCTACGACAATGTCCATCACCATGCTCTTGGAGGGAATCTGAGTGAGGGAAACTATTAGACACTTTATCAAGCCCAAACACTTTACCTTACTCAAATTGAAAGAATATAGGTCTTTGTATGGTCTAGTCACATCCAGTCTAAGCCTTTCCATAATTACCTTCAACATAAGGTTATGGGAAGCCTCGAAATCCAGCAAGGAATTGTGAAATTTTTTATCATGCACATTTAAACTCACATAGAAAGGAGGCACTTCACCATCTTGACCCCTGTCATCAATTTTTGGCCTGAATATGATAACAAGAATATCATCCATGACATTGACAGTATCAAAAGTCTTGTCGATCCTTAAAGCCTTTAAAATTTGAACCCTATACTGATAATTTTTCAGTAGCTCACCCAGAGGAATAGAAATTTTAAGCTTAGCAAGTTTAGTCTCAAAATCAAAAGGATTATGGGTCCTATCTTCCTCCTTAGGGATTGAATCTTTATTATCTAATTTACCTTTAGTAGAATCGTCTTTCCGCTGCAAAATGCTGATTAATGGATCTTTTTTCCGACTGCTGCTACTTGGCAAATCTTTCTTTTCACTGTTAGCTGCTAAATCCTTCTTTCTTGAAATGTTTCCAACATTTCTGCTCCTTAAATTATACTTCCTTTGGACCTGCATGATGCCATTTCGATAGCCCTTTTTATATTCTTCAGATTCATCCATCATCATATCATCCTGAGACTGAGAAAACAACAATTCTTCCTCTTCTATCAAAAACTTTTCAACTTGGTCTTTCTCTTTGTCATCTTTGGTCAAATATACAGTTTGTTTCTTATCATCGAAAAAATGAATTTGATTTTCAAGTGCCTGTTCATCCTCCTCATCTTGATCTTGTGCATAATTTTGTTGAAAAGGGGTTCTCACTTGTTGTTTTGGTTGTTCTGGACCAATTTCTCCCTCTATTTAATTTGGACTTATGGCTACCTCCTGAAATTTGGGTTTTGAATTTGTGGACTTCCTTGAGGTTCTCTAGCAACAACCCTACGAAACAATGTTATTTTCTTCGTCATTTTCTCCGTGGTCTTGACTAGGGTATATAATTTTGCATCAGATGAGCAAGCAGGTTCTTATTTTATGGTCACTCTTCTCTCTGATTTCATCTTAGACTTCTTCACCAATAGATTAGCCTCCACACTCGCTACATTACTCTGCATATCTTCAAGTGTTGCGGGATTTATTTCCCTCAGTTGGTATGCCATCTCGGGATCGAAACTATCAGGGTAATAGAGTAAAGATAATTTGGGAGGGGATTTTATATCTGCTGGGATGGAGTTGTACGCTTTGTTGAACCATGTTGAAAAGTCCTGGACTATTTCACCAGGTTTTCTTTTCAAATTGTCATATTCAACAAGGACTTGTAAAGGGTAATTTTTTTTTTGCCCCATATTGTAATGAAGTCATCCTCCAATTCTTGATAAGTAGCAAAAATTCTGGCTCTAAAACTTCTAAACCACTACTTGACCTCTCCAGAGAAACTTTATGCAAACAAACTCATCTTTACATCCTTGTGGTCAACTTCTTCAAGGTCCACGAAACCATTGACTTTATCTACATGCTATTTGGTAGTAGTTTCATCAGTGCCATCATACTGAGGGAGTCTTTGACCATAATTTTGAGGCGAGTCATGTAACTGAGTAGGTATAACCAGAGGGGCATACTTGGTTGCTATGGGTGTTGTTGGACTGAAAAATGAACTTGTTGTGGTAACATTTGGTATGGATGAAATAGAAGGCAACAAAATAGTTTCTTGAGTTCTTGTTATAGTAGATGATGCAGGAATAGAGGATAATATAGGAGATGAACTAAAATTTAGGCTTGTAGAGACTGTAAAAGAAGACACAACAGACATTGGGGTAACAACTAAAATATGAACAATAGACGAAAGAGGATCTGTATGCTGTAAAATAGTTGTTTTTTTCAGCAGTTTATTGCAACTTGCTTACCAAACTCTCAATCTTTTGAAGTTGAAACAATACACTTCTGCCAGACTCACTGATATCAACTTTTGATGGTGAAAGATAGGGTCTTAACATTGTTTCATCTATGACAATATTAGAGGCAAAGGACTTGGATTTGGTCCTATACAAAGAATTTTGAAAAGGGAAACTGAACTCAAGATCTTCAATAGTAAACAAATCCTCAGACAGAGAGTAAGACCTTACAAGAGGAATAATACTCCCTGGACTTTCTTCAATTGTTCTCTTCTTCCTAAGCAACTTTTATAGGTTGTTTACAATCTCAGGAGGATTAGGATCAAGATTTTTCTTGTTATGTCTCCTACAAGCCATATTTTA
Source organism: Pinus tabuliformis (assembly GCA_031772625.1). Classification (NCBI taxonomy): domain Eukaryota; kingdom Viridiplantae; phylum Streptophyta; class Pinopsida; order Pinales; family Pinaceae; genus Pinus; species Pinus tabuliformis. The sequence goes on from CM062820.1 coordinate 1,118,698,514, forward strand.
TCACACAATTTTGCATGCAATAGATCACAACATAGGTCAAGGTGATTTTCAGCCTATGAATGCTTAGCAACCTATCACCCACAAGGCTAGGGTATAACTCTCAAAACAATACATCTTCCCAGGGAAATTTTGACTTTTGATCCTCGAAAATGGTGCCAATATGTTAGCACTCCGTAATTTCCTTTGGCTGTAGGAAGGAAACCCAGAGGTAACCACAAACCTCTTTTTGACTAGAACCTAGCCCTTTTTTCCTAGAGAGGGTTCTCTCTATAGTATCTTTTAGTCAATTAGAAAACTGAGTGTTTCAGATTTTAGGCTAGTTCTTAAGGACAAAGAGAAATGGATTTGTTTTAATTTTGTAAAATTTTGATGGCAGAGTGATAGAGACATCCATTGGGTATGGAGTCACCTGTTTTGGAAAATCTCAGTGATCAAAATGGGATAGTGAGTAATTCTAAACTAAGGGCAAGATAGCCAACGCTTTGGATCTTCAAAATTTGTTGTAGTATATGGTGAAGGAATAAAACATTATAGTCCACTAAGCATAAAGCATCTATCAGGGATGAATTTTACAATTAGCTTCAGATGAAAAACACTAACATTATTTGAAAGGAGAAAACATAGCACCTATCTTTGATGAATTACGTATTCACATAAATTTCATTCAAATAATGAGGAAATTAGATTCATGTATAATTGAAAGGAAAAAAGGACACATAAACACAGAGAAAATCACATCACCAAAGCTTGATGACACAGAAATCCTTGAAAGAAATAACTTTGGCCTTCTTCATTTACCACTGAGTATGGAAAAATAAGAAATCACAACATACACCCAAACTGTCTCTCTTGCATTTGCCGATCAACCCTTTTTTCATAGTTTGTGTAGCCTTAAATACATTCTAGCAAAGAAGATCGATATGATCAAATATAGTGTATTACTTATCCAATGAGTGGATCGAATCCAACTTAACTTGGCAACATCATGTTTTCTGAACAAAAATTAAAACGAACCTGACATAAAAGCCACAATTTTATCCTTAAAAAGAAAGTAACTTTATCTTATCTCAAAGCTAATGGCCTATCCATTCATTTTATCTTTATCTCTATACTTAATCATCAACACAGAAATTTTGGGCTAAATACAAAAGTGGAAACATCAAGTAGTTGAGTTGCGCATAAGTGGAGGGTTGTGCAATAAGCTCCAACTTGGCATAGACACATGTAGCACTGACTGATAGCGGGCTGATGAAGATGATGACTAGGTAATTGAGGTAGAGGGGGATCCATCTGATGTGTCTTTTTGCACGTGCAAGCTCCAAACCTATTCAATTTCACACTTGCACAACAAAATTTGAAATATGAAGCTGAACATATTTCCCGCTTCAAAACAGAACTAAGACCAGCAATTGATCACTTGAGCCTTATGTCTCCCAAACAACATCCAAAACGACAAAAATTATCCATCATTTTCCCCAAAACTATAAAATAAGCTCTGCTATGCAAGGTGAAATCTCAAGTAATTGACAAGGAATTATGATTCAAACACATTACCTCCTCCTTTTTTTACTGGGTGAAGGTTTATTGGATGAGAACTTAACATCTTTGCAGGATGTCTTAGTTTCTCTAGCTGGTTGTAATTGTGGTTGGCACTTTGGCTGTGTAGGCACACTTCCAAATGTTTGTTTGTATTTCTTCCATTGTCTCCTAGATTTTGAATACTTTTCCTCCATTAGCCTAAACCTCTTCCTCAAAATCAAATTTATCTTGTAATAATTTATTAAATTTCTGCGTAGGGGAAGATTCCATTTCATGAAATGTTTGGCTCCTTCAAGTGCATCCGAGGCTTCTACAATTTGAGTATCAGCATCTTTAATAGTCTAATTGAGGGCCTTATTGTATTTTTCATTGTTCTCTTCTATTTGGCCAGCTTTCCTTTGGAAAACATCAATCTCTTCAAACAACCTCTGATACTCCTTCCACTCATCAAACATTGGTTTTTCTATTGTCTGAAAAATCTCTTTCATTTTTTTTTTTTTCCACCCAGTTGGAGGCCTTACTTCCCTAGTCATAGGTTTTCTTAGTTGTAGTTTGGGTTCTTCCATTTCTTCCACATTTATCACATGTTTCCATTTTTCTTGAGCAGTGGGTCTAGGAGGTCCTTTAGATTTGTCACTTTCTTCCTGTTGAGTTGCCTTTGCTACTGTGTGTCTGAGCTCCTTATTTTCCATTTGCAAATAGGAAATCTGAAGCTCGGCTTTGGCAAAACTGTCTTGTAACTTTGCAATTTCACTGTCTTTGTCCACCTCCATCTGAAAATTGTGTGCTTCCCTTGCATCCTTCACTGGTATATCTTATGGAATATTAATAGTTTATTGAGGAGTTGGCTCCTCAATCTAGTCCTTGGTTTGACCAAAAATTGTGTTTCCTCTGATGTTTCTTGAACCTTTTCTTTCCATTTTTCGGTTGCTTTCTTATCTTTGATTGTTTCTTTCACTCTTTGTTTCAAAGTTGCTTCAGTTTTGGGCTCTTCTTATTCTTCATGTATCTACATTGGGGAGATGTCTGCATGAGCTAGCATACCTACATTTGACAAGAACTTTCCCATGACATTTTCCTCTTCTCCAACTCATGAAACACTAGAAAATTGATTAATGAAAAATGGAAAACACTGAGCATATGTTTATCTCCCTTTAATTGCACCCTCTCTTCCATTTTACCCAGACTCTTAAACAAATAGTATGGTAAATTTAAACTCTTCCTGGCAGTAAAATGCATGAGAAATCAAATATGATACTAGTATATCTTACTAAACCAACCCTCACAGGTGAAGTACCTCTAGATTACTTTCAATAGCTGATTGTAATGGTTTAAAAAGTATGTTCTGGGAAATGTAGTATTATACTTATCCTTGAACTAGGGTTTGACAAATTCCTTAAAGTATGCTACATCCAGTTCCTTCCCCTTAAACCAATTTTCACCTTGCAAAGGGATAGTTGTAACTTCAGAAACAATCTTCTCTATAATCACAAACTCCAGTTCACCCAACTTGAATCTATCTCCTTTGAAATTTAAAGAAAACAGGCTTGCAAGTTGTACATGATGGCCATAAGATTGTATTTTCTTACAAAAATAACTACATCTAGTGTGTTCAAAGACCTCTCTAATAGTTGGATTGGAATTTACAAGGTTTAGGTTCCTGGGCTCAATGCGCTCTACGTCCCCTCCTTTATTTTTTCTGTTTCTAGAAGTGGTATCCATGTGACTTTAAAAAATACATGATAGAATTTATTTAGGTTCATGGAACATTGTTTTTGTGGTGGTATGACAACGTTCTACACACATTGACAATGCATTGGAAACAAGTGATTTGATTATCTCACAAGTGTTAAAAAGGCTCTTCCTATTAGTTCTAATTAAAACATGTTGCACATATTATGAAATTTGGGGGGGGGGGGGGGGCAATGCGGTAGGTATAAGTGGAATTTCATTAAAAGGACTTACAGGATTATGACTTGACACACTCAAGATTTGACACCACTCACACAAACCCTAGGTTCACGATTCGATCCCCAAACTTGAAGCACAAGGGAAAACATGGTCCTTGCACAACAATTAGGTAGCAACGCATACAACAATCCTCCATTGACTTAAACCTGAGCTCCAAAAAAAACAAATTTTGCTCGGGAATGATGTATCATACCTCAAAATCTGAAGAAAACTAATTTCTGATTATGTGTCTGCAAGGTGTTGGAGAACTTTGCGCAACAACTGTGCAATTTCTAGATTTTGGATAGCACTTGTGCAACAGTCTCCAACAGTGAAAACCAACTATGTCTTGTCACCATGCCTGCTAGGTTCGATCTATGAACTAGTATATTGTTACTGAATTTTCAGAATGGGTGAATTTCCCGAGTGAACAGAAAGATAAGGGCGGCATGAAAAAATTTGAAATTCGCCTTTGTATTTATTCCTTTAGTATACTCATTCATCCGGTCACTTTGTTTTTTGATTGATTTGTCATGAATGTAGTTCTAGGGAAAAGAGTTATGGGAATAATTTTAATTAGGAGCATGATGTGTGAATGATAATGATTAGACATGGGGGTATAACATAGATGATGGTAGGAAATAAGTGTAGGAATGTTGATAATGATGTTTAGAAGGTGGGTTTAGAATGGGGGGGGGTGGGTATGTATGAAGGGAATTAGTGAAATAGGGTATAGGGTGGGAAAATATATGTTAGAGAGATATGAATAGAAGCATAAACTGTAAATGGTGGAATTAATTAATGAATTATACTTCAGAACAAGCTTAACATAACCTTTCAAATGAACCAGGCCTATTTTTAATGGTTTTGGCCAATGAATACTGACACATAACCCTTTGAACCTTAACTGACTTTTTATAAACAATTGACCTCATGACTTGACCAAGACTCCTTCAAACTTTGTATGAATCATTTATGAACAACTATTAGTGATGTTGGACAGTGAATTTCAGACTATGACAACAGTTGTAGTTCATTGGCTAAACTATTGCTCAAAAATAAAAATAAAATGAATGAATGAGACAAAGGTATTTGACCTCAAAACCCTAAGACCCTAACATGTTGATTACTAAAAATGAAATAGGAGGCAAGTTAGAGGAAATGAAGATAGATATATTACATACATTTTTCATGCAGATGGACACCTTAAAAATCAAAAGAAAATAGGAGGAAGCAGAAAAGGAATTAGCCATATTTTTTCCTCAATGCACTGAAAAATAACCTAGGAACGAATTTCATTTAAATATCATAAAAGTATGCTCTCTCTGTGAGGAGAACCATTCCATTAATAAATTTCCATGTTTTCTAGGTCTAAAGGTTATGTCCCACAGAGAAAAAGGGAGCATGGAGCAGTTTTGCTTTGTCAACCAAAAGAGGCCACAAGCTACAAAGTAATTCCAACTGTTAGAAAATTACATATTACGGAGCAATAGAACACATAAAATATTGCAGAAATATAAACACAGAAAACGCATAACACAAGAGAGACACAGATATACGTGGTTCACCCAGTTTGGGCTACGTCCATGGAGAAACAACCAGTCATTCTTTTATTATATTATCCAGCAAACTGAAGAGATACAACCTACAACAGATCCACTATAACACCCTCTTCGCTCTCAATCTCCTCTCTCTTCCTCACTTAGAATACAGATATACATAGGCACAATACAATTCCCTCATATATAGTGAGGGGTTGCCTTCTAGGGAAAAAAACCCTAAACTAAACATAGCTTCTACCGTCAGATCATCCGCCTAATGAACGACCCAGATTGACTAGATTGACTAGATGGAGGGCTGTACAATCTTCCTAGGGTATACATCCAGCCGAGACCTTTGAATACAGAAGATAATCAGGCTCCACACCCAACACCAACAAGGTATGAACTTCAATTCTCCTTTCAATACTAATTATAATAATCACTATTAACCATGGTTCCATACTAATCCTTCACTTTGGCCTATGCTCACTCCTTGGCCATATCCTTCTCAAATTGATGTTCCTCCCTTCTGGCCATACCCTAATCAACCTCCTCAATGGGGTAATCCATCACCAAGATGGAGGCCTTCATTGACCCAACCACCTGCCTTGATGCTTCATCCTAAAAAACAACAAGTACCTCAAAATGTTCCTCCAAAGAAACCCCAGATGCCTGCCCAACCAAATCCCAACCCCAATAACAAGTAGGCTCAATTAGTTTATAATGGATAAACTTCGCACCAATCTTATGTTGTAGAAATTTGGGAAATCAACCTTAGGTCAGGGAAGGTCCTTCCATATGTCCATCCACATTCTCCAATAGAAAATCTTGAGGAAGAGAAGGTGGATTATGTACCTCAGGTCACTCAAAAGAAACCTCAATATCCTAAAAGGTTGATAACCCAAAAAAACCATGCACCAAAAGAAGCTGAACTTCTGGGAGAACTAAAAGATTTGTGTGTCAAAATTCCTCTCCTCCAAGCCATCAAAGATGTTCATATCTATAACAAGTTAATTAACAAGGAAGTACTCAGAAAGCTTGGAAGAAAGAAAAGGGATGCCCTTACTATTAATGCCATAGGGAAAATAGCTAATCTAATGCTTGGGAGAGTAATCATCCCCAAGTACCTATATTCTGGAAGCCTAATAGTAGATGTGCACATAAATGAAATTGCAATTCCAAACACTCTCATTGAATTAGGATTTGTAATCAATGTCATGACCAAGGAAATAATTTTCAAACTTGAACTCCAAGGATCTCTAAGAAACACCACTATTGTGCTTCAACTTGTTGATAGATCCATAGTAGCACCAAAAGGTATCATAGAGGATGTAATGGTATCTCTTGATTCTTGTGAGTATCCCATAGACTTCCCTATCCTCCAACCAAAAACCAAGTTTAATGGATATCCACTCTTCATAGGGGGACCATGGTTCGATATTTTTGATGCATACATCAGTTGTAGGGCTAGAAACATGACCATCACTAATGGGAAATTTTGAAAACAACTTGTATTATACCCACCATCTCAACCTCTTGTTGAGAATTTCTTTCCTACAATGTGCATAGAGGAAGAAGAAGAAGAGGATTATTTCCTTGGGAAACCTAGTTTTTCCCAAGACAATTTATGGGAAGATTTTTTGGTTGTTGATTTTGAGAAAAACAACATAAAAACATTAGAAATCAACCCCTATAAAACACTAAAAATCAGCTCCTCACTTTCATCTAATCAATAGGACTAGCCACTCACTATATTAAAACAACATTTTGATTCATTTGCATGGCACTACAAGGGGATGAAAGGAGTACATCCTTCTGTGTGCACTCACCACATATATATCGAGGATCAAAAACATGTTCACCAACCTGAAAGGTGAATGAACCCTGCATTAAAAGATATTGTGAAGGAAGAATTGTAGAAATGATTAGATGCGTGATTCATATATCCAATATTGGATAGTGAACGGGTGTCACGTCTAGTTATTGTCCCTATGACAATTTGAAGGTAAACTCCCCTATGTAATTTATTTCATTAGAAAAAATCTATCTAGGGTTGAATTAAGATATACAATACTTGAAAAAGGGTTCCCCTCCACTGTACATTATTTAAACAAATTTAGACATCACATCACTAGTTACCAAGTCTTCATGCATACTAACCATGTAGAAATCAAGTATTTAATGAATAAACCTTATGTAAATGTTCACATAACTAGGTGGTTATTGTTGTTACAACAATTTCACTTAACTATTGTTGAAAAAAAAGGAAAATAGAATGTTGTTGTAGATTTCCTATCAAGACTAACCTTTTCTAGAGATGAAGAAGTGATAGATGACCAGCTACATACGAGCATCTTTTTTCCATATCACTTTTGTATCCATGGTTTGTTGTCATTTCCAATTATCTAGCTATTGGTCAATTCCCTCCTCACCTATCTTCAAAGGAGAAAAGTAATATTGTCAGAAAAAGTACCCCCATACTTGGATTGGGGTAAACCTCTTCAAGTTGGGCCTTGATCAGATTTTGAGAAGGTATGTGAGGGAGGATGAATTTTATGACATCCTCTCAACTTGCCATGATGGACCTTGTGGGGGTCATTTTGTTTTAAATAAGACAACTTACAAAATCCTGCAAGCATGATACTTTTGGCCAAGCCTTCACAAGGATGCCCAAAGATACACTCCATAATGTAATGAGTGCCAAAGGATGGGAAATATTACTTGGAACGATGAAATTCCCCTTCAACCTCAAGTGTCTTTAATCCATTTTAAAAATGGGGCATGGACTTCATTGTCTTTTTGATCACCCATCTAGATAGAAAAAGTACATCATTGTATGCAATGATTACTTGACCAAATGGGCTAAAGTGAAGGTAGTGAAGGCTATGATAGAACAAAAAGTGGTCGAATTCTTAAGGGAAAATATCTTCTACAAGTTGGATTTTCCAAGAGAATTGGTGATAGACCAAGGTTCCCAGTTCACATCTAATCTGATTGAAGGGATAATGAAGCAACACCACATTCACCATTAGGAGTCCACTCCATAATACCCCAAGCAAATGGGAAAGTAGAAGTCACTTAAAGGGCATTAGAGAGCACTCTTTCCAAAGTGATTAGTGGCAGAAAAAAGGAATTCACAGAAAGGCTTGTTGAGGCCACTTGGGCCTATAACACTACTTGGAAAACTAATGTAGTGAAAACATGTTATGGGAATTTTCTTTGTCTCCTTATGGTGCCTAAGTCCCTTTGTACCCTACAATTCTCTTGGTTTACCCATAATTCCAAAATATCAATGTTGAAATCCTTATCAATGCTCCAAAGCTACTTGGTGGCGCAACTTAAAACCCTTGGTAAAGGCTCAACCCAATGCTTGTTCAAAATTTTTGGTGATTGGGTGTTGTTTTGATGTGGGCTCTGATCTCGACGAACATGATCATCCACACATCAGCAATGTATATCAATTGAAAGGGGTAGCCCTTACATCAGCAAAGGGGTGTTCACACTCATGGTTCTGTCCTTGAGGTTTTGACCTTATACACCAAACAATCCAATGATGATGAAATGACTGGATGAAATTAATGACCCTCGTAGATTGCAGGGGGCAAGGGAATGAGGGTGTGACCCCCAACGGTAGTGGGAAAGGGGGGTCCACAATCACAGTTCTTCCCTCAAAGTTCTAGTTAGGTGAGTTTAAAATTGTTTGCTCCAAATACTCCTCCAATGCATTCCAAGCTTCCTCGGCCTTGGTCTCGTGGAATCAATAATTTTAGTTCTATGACCCTTCCACAAGTTACTCCACCATTCACAGTTCCACGTCATTGTTGGACCTGACATATGAACTCATTGCAGCTATTAGACTATCAGTCTCCCCATGTTCCAAAGTACATGCTAATCCTGGTTCCTCATGCCATGGTTCTCTCTGTATAACTTATGAAATGTGGATTTCGACCAATGCTTTCCTTCAGAGGCATAAATGTAACACAAAACTATTTTGTCAGAAACCAAGAATGCACAAGGTTTTAAAGCTTTGAATGTGTGACATTCACATAAATAAAGTGACAATACACATGTTTTGTAATCTAGCTTCAATTCCTTCCATTCCATATATCAACAAAAGCATAAGTGATTGACAATCAATTTGACACATACTACAACTAAATTTTGTATTACTTACATGCGTTAGGTGAAAAATTATAGGCTTGAGATCTTTTTAGCATCGGGCCTATCTTCTATTTGTATCTCTCAACGTTACAAAATATCTCCACGAAAAAAAAATGGAGTTGTAACTAACATCTCTTGGATATTCTAATAGGTGTCCCTTCTTTAGAAGATTGGATGCCATATCATTAATCATAATAGGTGCATCTATCCCATGAGGAAAACTCAGCATAATAATCTAACTACATAGATTTTTTTTACATATCATAACTGCAAAGTTACAAGGAAAAAAAATTAGACATGTGGAAATGGGTTTTGTTTGTCTCGATGGTCCTACATCAGACTCCCAAAAAATTAAAAAAAAAAATTATGGACTCTTGTCCATGAGGTCTACAACTATTTTTCCATGTTTATGGATCTTGTAACATTCATCTTGCTTGCATATTCATGTGGAAGACCCTTCCATTAAAACAAATATTCATTATAATCCTTCTTGTTGGTCCTTTGGGAAATATTTTGGTCAAGGATCATTTCCATTTGTGGTTTATTAGTTGTAGGTAGATGGTCCTTCCATTGAATCATCTCTTGCTCATCCTCCTTCTCATTTTTAAGTGACATGTAGGGGTACATATATACTATATTAAAGATGAAAGATATCCCTATATCAGGGGGTAGCTCAATTTCATATGCATTATTTGATAACTTCCCCAATATTTCACAGGTCCCAATTTTCTTCAGTTTCAACTTATTGTACTCATGTTTTTAAAATATTTATTTTCTTCAGTGTACTAAAACTAGGTCTCCCACTTCAAAATTGATTTCCCTTTTCTTGAGTTCTAGTCTCTACTTGTATTTCTAGTTGCTTTCTTGTAGTTGTTATTTAACCTATTCATGTATCATTTGCATGGCTATAACAAATTCCTCTGCACTAGCACTAGAATTTCTTCGTTTCCCAAATTTCTAAGTTCATAGATAGCTCTTAGGTGCACACCATATACAATTTGAAATTTGATTCTACCTTTTCTCATGTTAGGATAATCATAGTAGGAAAATTCATCCTAGGGAATAACTTGATCCCATTATTTACTATGTTCATTTACCAAGCATCTCAGTAAATGTACCAAGCTCTTATTAACCACTTCATTATACCCATCTATTTTAGGATGATAGGTTGATCTATATTCAAGGTTTTCCCAAGCTTATTCCATAAAGTCCTCCAAAAGTACCCAACAAATTTTTATTTCTTTGTCTGAGACTATACTTCTAGGTCATCCATGCAGTGTTACAGTTTCTCCTAAACATAAATTTGCAATGTGTGTGTCATCATTAGTTTTTGAACATAGTATAAAGTGTGTCATTTTTTATAATTTTCACACCACTACAAAAAATGAACCATTCTTTCTCTAAGTTTTAGGTAAATCAAGAACAAAATACATACTAATGGCATCCCATGGTATGTTTGGTATGGATAGTGGTTGATATAAACCAACATTTTGTTACTTCCCTTTTGCATATCAACAAATTTTACACTTATCCACAAAATTTTTAACATCAAATATGATTCCTAGCCATAGATAAAATGAGCTTAGTTGGGCATATGTTTTATCATGGCCAAAATGGCCTTCTGGTTCTCCACTGTGTTTTTCTTTCGATAAATTAACTCTCATCAAACCTTTGGAATGAAAAATTGGTTTCCCTTGAAAAGAAGTCCATCTTGAATCATATATTTAATACAAGAAGTTATATCCCTTAGCATTTGACTCTAACATGCTTCATAATCTTCTCTAAAATCTAGATCCTCCTTGTACATTTCTTTGAGATGTTCAAATCTCAAAATAACCACTTGGAATTCCTACAAAATCAAACACCTCATGCTCAAAGCATTTGCAACCATGTTATCATTCCCACTAATATTTTTAAGAACAAAAGTAAAGCATTGCATGAACTCAACCCACTTGGCATGCTTCTAATTTAGCTTCTCATGCTGGGCTATAAATTGTAAAGGATAACTTTCAATATACAAGATAAGCTCCCTAGGCATGAGATAATGCATCCATTTTTTTAGAGATTGTATCACTACATAAAATGTCATACGTGGAATATTTATGTTTGGTTTCATTAAGATTCTCACTGAAATAAGTAAAACGTTTATCCTCTTGACTTATAACAACACCAATGGCCATTCCACTTGCATCACACTTAACTTGGAAAAGTTTATGAAAATCGGGCAAGCTTAAAATCAGTTGCTTTGTTATCTTCTCTTTCAACATTTCAAACGCTCTATTAGTTGCAATAGTCCACATAGATGGTTAGTGATCCTTTTTGATGGTATCCACTATAGGTGCACATACATGGCTAAAATTCATAATGAATTTTCTGTAGAAGCTAGCCAACCCATGAAAACTTCTTACCTCATGAATATTCCTTGGGGTAGGCCATTCCTTGATAGATCTCACCTTCTCTAGGTCCATCTTTAGCCCTTCGAGAGAGATTATAAAACCCAAATAGGTTAACTCTATTTTCATGAAGGAACATTTCTTCAAGTTTATCAGGAGTTTCTCTTGTTGCAATCTCTTCAACACCAATTTCAAGAACCTCAAATGTTCTTCCTTGGTTTTACTAAAAACAAGAATATCATCCAAATATACAATTACAAATTTTCCAATAAAATCCTTAATGATTTCATTCATGAGTCTCATGAATGTACTCGATGCATTGGTCAAGACAAAAGGAATAACAAGCCACTCATATAAACTATCATTGGTTTTAAAAGCATTCTTCCACTCATCTCCCTCTCTCATAATAATTTTGTCATATCCACTTTTTGGGTCTACTTTTGAAAAATAATTCACACCATTCAAACAATACATTAGATCATCCATACGAGGTAAAGGGAATTTGTACCTTATCATTATCTTGTTTATTTCTCTAGAATCCATACACATTCTCCAACCTCCATCCCTATTAGGACTCAAAACTGCATGTACAACACAAGGGCTTTGACTCTCTTTGATCATTCCTTTATTCAACAACTCTTGAACCTGGTTTATGAATTCTTCATTCTCCTTGGGTGCCATCTTGAAGGCTACTTTATTTGGTAAACTTGCACCTAGAATCATATCTATGTGGTGATTGACACTTCTTGTAGGTGGTAAGGCATTTGGAAACTCATCAACAATGATGTCAACAAACTCATCTAATAATGTTTTAATTTCATTAGGAAATTCACTCAAATTTGTATTAGTAAGAACAATTTTAAGTTTACCAATCAAAGAAAATTGTACCTCTTCCTTTTTCTTGATTTCTTGCAAGATATATTTACCACTCATCATTAGCATGCTTGGCCCTACTTCATCTTTGACTCCCTTCTCTTATAGGGGAAAAACACATGTTTGCAATTTTCCTTTTCAAAATTGTAATTATTTTTCCTTCCATCATCAATATCTCTTCTATCATATTGCCACAACCTCCCCAACAATATGGGACAGAAATCATAGGCATAATGTCACACAACACTTCATCTTTGTAGTTACCAATCTGGAATTCAACTCTACGTTGTTCACTTACCAGAATCTTACGTCCTTTCTGCAGCCAAAACACTCAATATGGAGTAGGATGTGTCATCCTCTGTAATCCTAACTTCTCCACCATATATGTGGAGACCATATTATCAATGCTACCACTCTCAATGACCATTTTGCAACATTTACCTTTAGATTTTCACATTATCCTACACATAGTCTTCCTCTTTGTTGGTTAATTATTTTCTTTCTTAGCTTTAACCAAGATTCTATTCAACATTAGTGGCTCACCCATCTCAAGGGTTTCTTTCTTTGTGCTTTCATTAAATGTTCCTTCTTTGATTTCTACAAAATGAGCCTTTCTTTGATTTGTTGACCCTTTCTTAGGACATTCCCATGGCACATGCCTTGTTTTCCCACATATATAGCGCCTAATTCCTCTACCTCTGCCTCTGCCTCTTGAGAATAATCTTCTAACCCTTTCTTCTCCTCCTTTAGGAGATTGGTTTCTAGAGCTTCCTACTTCTTCTCTTGGAGTCTAGAATCTTCCTCTACTGGAAGGTCCTTTTCCTTTGGTTGGACTCCTTCATCTACTCCTTTGACTTTGTTTTCTAGCCAATTTTTCTTCTGCTCATAATGCTACCTGGCAGGCATCCTCCACCATCTTCAAGAGAAAGACGCCAATTTCATCCTAAATATCATACCTCAATCCATTTATATATCTATCCACCTTCTCAACATCTTCCTTTATGTGACTTGATTTGATGTTCAACCTATAGAATTCTTTGATATACCATTTTATTTCCATGGATTTCTACCTTAGGTTTTGTAACTTTATGAATAAGTTCAGATGGTAATCCTTGGGCATAAATTTTATTTTAAATGTGGCCACCATTTTTTCCTGGCTCTTAATCTTTATCTTTCCATTCCTTCTCCAATCTTCCTACAATTTGTCCCACCATAATGTTGTGTTTCCCCTTAGTTTGGTCACTACATATTTGACCTTCTAGTTTTTCTCCACGTCTTCATAATTGAATTACTTATCCAATGTGTTGATATAATCAAGAAAATATTCCACATTTAAGTGTCCATCATACAGTGACACCTCCATATTTGGCATGGAACCTACTTTTGTAACCAACTTTATTAGTTTTTCCTTTGTTGGTTCTCTTCCTATAGATCCTTCGATCTCCTCTTATGAGCTTGTATCTTTGATCTCGTTGATGTCTCCCACGTCAAGTTCTCTTCTCAGTGATATCTCCATGGCTTCCATTATTTCCTGGATATGCTTCAGCTCCAATATTAATTCCTTGTCCCTCATATTTCTCTCTTGGACTCCTCTTATGGGTGGCATATCTGTTGCAGTTGGTTCTTCCTAGAATTTATCAAGCCTTGGGCTCTATAGAGCTTCCCTACTCTAATAACTCTTATTTCGATCAAAACATGGAGTGCGACCATTCTTTATCTCCTTACCGTGCCTAAGTCCCTCTCTAGCCTATAGTTCTCTTGGTCTACCCACAAGACCAAAATATCAATGCTCAAAACATTATCGATGCTCCAAAGTTTCTTAGAATCGCAATTCAAAACCCTTGGTCAAGGCTCAACCCAATTCCCATTCAAAAATGTTGGTGACTGGGAAATATCTTGGCGTGGGCCCCAATCTCGATAGTCACGGTGACCAACACAAATCAATTATGTATATCAATTGTGAGGGGGTACCATTTACCTCAACAAAGAGAGGGGGGAGGGTGTTGCAAGGGTCCATATTCACAATGTCTTCCTTGAGTTTTGGCCCTTATTTTCCAAACGATCCAACAATAGTGAAATGATTGGCCAATATTCAGCGACCTCGTGGATTGCAAGGGTGAGGGTGACCTTTGACGTAAGTGGGAAGTGGGGGTCCACAATCAAAATTCCACCCTTGAAGTTTTAGTTAAGTCAGTTTAAAATCATTTGTTCGAAACTCTCCTCTGTGACGCACCAAAATTCTTTGGCCTTGGTTCCATGGTGTTAGTAATGTTCACTTTGTGAACTCGCACCAAGTTTCTCCACAGTTCATAGCTCCACGTCCTTGTTGGACGTGACATATGAACTCATTGAATCTATTGGGCTACTAGTCTCCCCACATTCCAAGGCCACACCACCAGTTCTGGTTCCTCATGCCACAATTATGTTTGTATATTTTATAACTTCGACCAACACTTTCGTTCACAAGCATAAGTGTAACACAAAATTACTCTATCACAAATCAGGAACGCATGAGGTTTTAATTTTTTACATGCACATAGTCACATAAATAGATTTACAATACATAGGTTATGTAACGTGGCTTCAATCATCGCCTTCCATTCCAGACTTCAGCAAAAAGACAAGTCACTGACAACCAATTCAACACATACTGCAACTATAATTTGTATTACTAGTAATTACATGCATTTGGAAACAAATTATAGTCTTAATATATTTTTAACATTGGGGTTCTCTTATCGTTTTATCTCTCAACCTGACAAAATATCTCCATGAAACAAAATGGAGTTGTAAAAAATAGGTAAAGAGATTCGAACAAGTGTCCCTATTGTAGAAGATTTGATGCTAACTCATTAATCATAGTAGATGTATATGTTCCATGAGGACAACTTAAAATAACAACCTAACAACATAGATTTTTTCATAATTGCAAAGTTACAAGGGAAATAAATAAATAAATTAGACATGCATAAATTGGGTTTGATTGCCTTAATGCCCTCGCATCAAAAACCAATGCTAGTTTCACCCCCCATGAGTTAGTATAGGGAAGAAGGCTTTATTGTCAATTGAATTTGAGTACAACACACTAAGGATGGAATCCCAGATTGACATTGATTTGACCAAAGAATAGGATGATAGGATATAGAAATTGAATGCATTAGATGATTATAAAATACAAGCCTTATTACACACTGAAGTAGTCCAACTAGAGAGAAATGTTTGGCATGAAAAATACATTAAAATAAGAGCCTTCTAAGAGGGTGATTGGGAACTCTTGTATGACTCTAGGTTCATGGATTTCAATAGAAAAATAATGACTAGATGGCTAGGGCCTTACCTAGTGGACAAGTGTTATGATAACGACTTTGTCAAAATCAAGACTATAGATGAGGAACAAATACCACTGCTAGTGAGTGGATATTGGTTGAATATTTATAAGAAGCCCCTCTTCAGGGTTGAGTTTACACATTCAATAAATAAGGATCTTAATATTATTTAGAGCATCAGAGGTCCCAATCCATTGATTCCCTAACCAAAAGAAAAAATAAGGAAAAAAAATGACCTCAAGTGAAAACCTCCTTTGAGGAACTTGAGGTAGACTCACTAGTTCAAAACCTCTATGAGGCAGTTTGTAAGTTTGAAGAAAAAAGAAAAAAGAAAAATAAGAGCTCTAGGTGAAAACATTTTCCAAGGAGCCTGGATTAGGATCATTGGTTGAAAACCTCCATGAGGCATCTAATAAGCCCAAAAAAAAAGATAAAAAAGGAAAAAGAAAGATAAAACAATAAAAGATGTATTTTTTTTCTCAAGTTGATTTATGTTCAAGTTCCATATGAAACAACAAATCAAGTCAAACAAACTATCCTACATCACAGTCAACTCGATCACTCCAAGGAGGCCCAGATGACATCCCTTCACCATTTTCCATTTATCTTTATCACCGACAACATTAACCATCATATACCATGTATTTTCCATGTGTTTCCTACAATTTCCCTGAACTACTACAGGAAAGTCCTATATTTCTACAATAGAGGAAAGTTTGAAGAAAATGTTATATATCAAGGAAATTTTCAGCATCTGGTATGAGAAAAGATAACAAAGGAATCGTGGAAACTAGATTTTTCATCATCATGCATCACAACAAGGTTTTTTCTATGTTGTTTGCCTCTTTTCACCTTGTAGCATCCCACTTCCTCCATTTTTTCCATCATTATCACAAAAAAAACCCTCATCACCATCACCTCCATTCCCATGAATTATCAAGCCACCTTCCACTTCAAAATGATTTTTCAGTGAACACGAGGGGCCTTTGTGCCTGCTACAAGAGACTACACAACCTTGTAGCAAATGGAAGAAACCCTACATGCCCAAGTTTCAGATCACTACAATTTTTCTTAAAGAATACCACACACTGGCTAATAGTTGAGCAACTTCAAAAACGCACTCCAACTTTGATGAAAGGATCCTAAGAAGATACAATATCCCATGTAGGTTGTTATAGAATTGACTATCAACTACTCAACACATTGAAGGCACCTATAAACTAACAAAAAACAACCTCCAACACCATGAAAGGTAATCATAAGGTATGAAACCTCTAGCACTCACTCTTTGAATTCATTTGAGCACATGGAAAAA
The DNA here is from genome assembly GCA_031772625.1 of Pinus tabuliformis. Taxonomy (NCBI): domain Eukaryota; kingdom Viridiplantae; phylum Streptophyta; class Pinopsida; order Pinales; family Pinaceae; genus Pinus; species Pinus tabuliformis. The sequence goes on from CM062820.1 coordinate 1,118,715,612, forward strand.
TGTATTTTTGTGCAAAAGGGGTAGTTTGAATAGCCTAGATTAACTAGCATTAGTCTCGACCTAATTAGCAGTTAACTCTCCTTTATCTAAAAAGTTATTCCCACATGTTGGGGGGGGGGTGGGATAAGACAAACCACCAATTTTTAAAAATAGTCATTGTTAGTGATGAGTAGTTGAGGTGGACATATGGGAAACCATCATGAAGGTTTATGTGGGTAGGTGGGCCATCTCATTGTTGTGTGTTGAGCCCTCCATCTCCACCACCCAAACACATCATTCCTCTCCACTTAAGTCATGAGTTGACATGAGCTCACCATATTTCGTCCCATAAATGTTGTGCATGAAAAAGACCATAAAAAACCCACCACAAAAGTGCCAAATTCTATAGGAAACAAACCTACAGGTTAGAGGGCTACCAGGAAACAGGTTATGGAATTGTATAGAAGATAGTGGGTTTACTACATGAACAAATTTTCAATTCCATAATCACTCATAGAGACCCTTGTGCATGTTGTATAGGTTGGTACTATTAAAAAACAACATTTGAATACTTTCCATCACTTTGCTTTAAATTTGGAAAAGGTTTGTTACATGTTTGTTAAAAAATTACCAACCCAATTTTCAGGAATTTGTGTGTTCGAGCTATGAAATAAGGGAAAGAGGGGGTCCATCATTTTTAATCCTCCATACATTTATGCTTAGTCTGATAGTAAATAAATAGATAAGGTTGTGTTTCTTTTACCATTTTAGAAAAACATAGTACCTTGCTGCCATAGGAAATTTTGTATCTTCTAGCAACACAAAGGCATTGTATGTTTCCACCTACAGAGAGAAATTATTAAATTTTGTCCATATTTGTGAGATAACCTCTAAAATCAAACCCCAAAATTAGTTGAAAGGACTTTTTTACACAAAATGGGGTGAAATTTTAATAGGATGGAACCTACTAATACAAATGGAATCCACCAAAACCTTAATTTTGTCACCATCCTGGAAATTGATAGTGGTTGGGATTCTTTGAAAGACTCATAGGGTTTGATGATGAGATAACTATGGAGATTGCAATAAATTTACAAAATCCTAAGGGTCAAGAATTGGACATTAAATTCAAGGGGATGATGATCGATGTCAATGAGGATTATATTATTAGGGTTATCACTCTCCCTAAGGGGCTCCATTGGAACAAGGAAGAAATACAAAACATAATTAATGATAAGAGAGGATTTTTATTACCCATTGAGAAGCCTATTGAAGATAAAAATGGAATAAGGAGGGAGAGTCTCCCTAGAACTTGGGATGAGATAGCTAATCACATTCTCAAATATATTTCTTATGAAGGTAAGTTTAGCATAATATATGCCTATAAGTTTAGATTGTTATACCAATTGAGTTCTTAGACTCACCTTCCAGTCGATGAGACTCTGAGTATTCCCTTCTTCATTCTTCAATCCCTCAAGGAAATGCACACCAAATTCAAAGAACGCAATCATAACTACCCGACCTGTCACAACCTAATCAAGTTAATAGTCACTAATGCATTAGAGAACCTATAGCATCCAATCCCTTGGGTTAATTTTGTGGACATGGACAAATAAGAATCCTTAAAGGACCAAGTAGAACTTAGTAAACCAAAAGAGGGATCATCCAAGAAAAGGAAAGGGAAGGTAGTGGCTAATCCTGCAAAGTAGAAAATTGTGGACACCCTAGAAGAAGGGGAAAGGAGATTGCAGCAGCATTGGCAGGCATTAGCACTCTTACTTAGCCTAAGGCAAGTAGGCATGCACAAAAAATTATGTATACAAGGAGGAAAAGTACCAAAATAATTTTTAGTGGGAAACATAAACCTCTTTCTGCTATACCCATTACCATTGAAGAGACACCTAGTCTAGAAGGGGAGAAGCTACAGGAAGGAAAATTGCAACTATTACCAAAACCATAGGAACAACAAGGTAAAATGATAACACTACTTGAGGTCAAATAGTAGTCAATACAACTTCAGGGGCATACTTTCCAGCTACATGAGCAACCTGTAAAGCTATAGGAGATAGAAAAGGTAGAAAATAAATCATCCTGAAGGAATCGAGCTTCATTTTTCTCCTTACCACTAAAGGTTGATCCCTTGTTGTAGGAACATCAATGAGAATACACACTGCACAACTAGTGCCCCAATTAATGCTTGAAGTGGATAAGGAAAAGTAGAAACACGTCGATGGAGAATAATAGCACAAGAAAAGGGAGTGTATGATATTTCTAAGATGGATGATGAAGTAAACAAAACGAGGAAAGAGATGGCATTATTAAGGATAGATGAGGCAAACATAAGACAATAGCTTGAGAAGGAAAACCAATAGTTAAGAGGCCAATTATAGCAAGCACAAGAATTTCTAAAGGAAAAATATGATATGGTTTCATAATTGGAAACATCCTTGGGGACTATTGCACACCTCTTTTTGGAAGCAATTAGCTATAAGAAGCCTTCAAAGGCTTATTCACTCATTTTGAAAGAACAATGGTATAGGTTCCAAATAAACCAGATAGCACAAAGGGGGGCCATATCAAAGAAGATGGCAAGTGTTGCCCCAAAGCATGAAAATTAGAAAATACTGATATCCTAATCAGTTGCAAGTAGCACTAGCAAAAACTCCCTTATGCAAAAGGATCATCCAAAGACTTGGAGACTAGTGGATTGATCTTAGGCTTGATCCACCCTTACTACCAGGGATCGAAGAACACTAATATCAAGAAGAATAATCTAAGGAATGGAAGTATGTAGAATAAAATGCAGGATTCCACCTAGTAGGTACAACCACCACTAGCTTGACTTAGGATAGCAAGTAGGCTATTAAGTAGATGAATGAAAAAGGGTGAAGGAAAGAAGAAGAGAAAGTTTCTCAAGGGTGAGCAACAGTTTTGGTAGGGGTTATTATGGGCCATCAAAATAGTTAAATCATAAGGCCCGTCAATCCACTCCTAGGCCCATAAAATCTATATTAAAGCCACTTTTTGCACTTAATGGTACATTTTCCTAACTTAATGGTTTCTTAGAAGTTTCAATGAGGTTTTTCATATTTTATGTGCCTTAACATGTTTATTATGCAGGATTTGAAGAAATATTGCATAGATATCAAGAATATCCAGCACTAGAGATACTCTTGGGACTTGTTCCAAGTTGCAAGATAGCCTCAACTTGAATGGATGAGGACATTTAATGCCCCTTCTTATTGCTACGAGGTGGACTAGCAACAAGATCCCCTTTTCTAGAGGTTTTTGGAGGGAAATGAAAACCTCCTCTCAAGGAGGTTTCTTCCCACTCATTATATAAATAAGAGGCTCGAGTAGCCTAGTAAACAAGTAGAAACAAGAGCGAAGAATATGATGAAAGACTAGATTTGGATTTCCAAGCAAGTTTTGTAATTATGTAATGTGAAAATAATTTCTTAGATAATGGAAGTAGTGCTTTATTTCAACTTCTTGTTTGGATTTCCTCTACAGGAATATAAGCTTCCTTAGGTTGGGCCCACCGTGGAAGCTTCATATCCCTCATGTAATTTATATTAGTCTTATGCTTTTATTAATTTTTGTTGCATTTCTGAAAGCTACCTTTTCATAGCACTCATGCATGGTTAATTGGTTTTTATGAATAACTCTTTCTTACATGTTATCTGAGAATTTGGTTGTGGTAGTAGCATTAGATAATGTCATTTCCAATCCTCATTCACTAAATTTATTTTGTTGTTACACATTTACTATTCATTGTTTTTCTCATTTACTTTCCACTATTTTATTTTACTATGTAGCCAATTTTGCAGGTATAGGAAACACATTGAGTTTAGTTTTGCTAGGGTAAATTTGCAATGGGTTATTTTGAAAATTTGATCAGGTTTAATTTATAATTGTCTAACATTTCCATAGATTCCTTGCTTCTTAGAATCACGTTTTTCTTGGTTACACGTTCGTTGGATTGTCTCCTATAACAACTTGTAACCAACCCTCCATTCTCACTCAGCTTTGTAATAAATTCATGATTTGACTTCTATATCATATTAAAACACCCTTGAAACATTGATAATATAACGTAGATGCATATAAACCTTGTAGATGGTTTTGTTGATTCAGAAAATTATTTTTTCCTGCAAATTAGGGTTTTGAATTCACAGTCTTTCATTTCAGTTGTGTGTTTTTCCTTCCCTAGCAGATAGCATAGAAGTGTGCAAGTGTCCTTTCCTTTCATTGAAAATATTGTAAAAGTGGGCAAGTATGATTTATTCCATTGCATGCCATTTTCCTTTCAGCAAGTCATTTTCTGTAATTGTATTTTTCTTGTAGCATAGATTAAACTTGGTCTCTATACATCTAGATTTCATTTCATTACTTCCACCTACATAAAAATAAACAAGAGAAAGAGATAACACTTGTTGCACATACAGTGTCGGCCCCTCTTAAGTCTGTATGAACCTCATGTTGATAATCAAAGTTGAGACCCTTTGGAGCTGCAACATTGTTGTTAAAATATTGAGGGCCATCAAATGGCTAAGGAAAATGAATGCAAATTCATGGCCACATGTATGTATGAATAAAAGGTGGGGATCTTGATGCTTTATCCTCTACACTTCATGCACTATGTCTAAAACCTATTTTAGTATCCTTATTGATATCATTGACTCATTCATGGAGAAGGAGCTAAGTAAAATGAATGCAAAATTATGGTCTTGTGTAGGTATTAAAAAAAGGTTGGGAGTTTAATGAGAGTCTATTGAAGCACTACATAAGCTCTTGAAATGATATTTTAAAAATAGACTAAGGAAAGGCTATGTGGAGATGGACCTGTACAACTTTCATACATAAAAGTTGTGATGAAGTTAGATGGAGTGTTACTTCCACCCTCCATGCTCCAGACAAAACAAAAATACTTGCAAATGCTAGTGCATGTGAAGTAGGATACATGCCTATATCTACATCAATACTTTTGCATAACATAAGAAGTGGATACCCCAAGACATGATAGGAAAATTCCCACCAAGCAGATGATGTGTACACCTTGAGTTTTAACATGTGACTCTTTTAATAATCATAAGATGCCACATGGAACTTCTAGAAATGTATGATATCCCTCAAATTATGTATGGTATGAGGTTGTAGAATATTCATAGGTACTTTACCTAAAGCTTAGTGCATGGTTATGGAAATGGTGCAGAAGTTAGTTGGCCTTTTGTATACATAAGAAAGAAAGAATAAAAGGCTAAGTATTTGATGTAAGTGGGGTTAAAATTGGAATAAGTGATTGGAGTTTGGATTGGAGGCCTCATAGGTAACCAAGTGACGTAGGAGATGGAAGATCATCCAAAAGTCAAGTGGACATTGGATTTGCACTATTTGTAGAGACTAAAGGGATTGACATTACACTTTGTAATTCTTGTGTTTATAACAAAAATACCTTGTAGCTATAAAGGTATCATTAATAATAACCAAGGAAATATAGTCATTTCAAAGACGGAATTTTTACAAATCAGGTTTCTCCAGGAAATTTCTTGTGTTAAGATAATCATTTCAAAGCTAGAATTTTTCCAGATCAGATTTCTCTAGGATATTTCTTGTGTTATCTATGTATGTGTGATTGCATTATTTAATTATGTTGGCATATATTAAAAAAAACATGAACACTATTAATGTACACACTATTGCAATACAAGGTTGCAATGTTAATATTTTGTTTTTTTATTGCATCATACCTATATTGATTAGCATACAATATATTTCTCTTTAGTCATTTTAGAATTACTAAAATTTGCCAGGTGTCGTGGGTGTAGTGTTTCTTTCAAAATACAATTTATATATAAATATATAGTGGTGTATTAATGTCATAATATTATAATTAATAAAAAAAAATTGCATGTTGTGAAATTGTTATTGTAGTGCAATTCATATGAAATATAGTGAAAAACCCAAGAACATAAGAAAAAAGAGAGATAAACCCGAAGAAATATCTCTTTAATAATAGAAAACAAAGAGCTATGTTCACTTGCCTCTTCAAGGGGGAAACCTCCAAGATAAATGCTCCAAATACAACCATAATTCTTGACTAAAACATTATATAACCTTTTACTTTATATATAGTAATCCATAGAGATTCTTAACTACCTATGGGCCTCATATAATGAGGGCCAACCAGATAATTTGGGCCTTATTAATATAAAGAATTGTTTTTACAATGAATGGTAATTAACTATTTATTTGGTGGGCCTTATTCAAGGAAAGTGGCCTTGGCATTAATAATTATCTAAGTAAGGGGGTTAGCGTAGGACCCTAACACACCCTTCCCATTGAAAAGCAACATTTTCCTCAAAGTTGAAGGTGAGAAAATAGTTACAGAATTGTTGTTGGTTCCCATTTAGCATTTTTTGGTTGCATATATTTCCATTGGATCAATACTTTCTTGATAATGCACTGACACAATCGACGCTTTTTGGTATATAACACTACTTCTTGTTGGAGCTAAATGGAACCTTCATCATCAAGTTCTAGTAGGTTGGTATGCACTTTGTAATTTGATCCCCAAATTTCTTATGTAACACCCTACTCCCACATTTACCCAAGTTAACCAGTCTGTTGGGGTAAAAATGTGATGAGAGGCTACTATGGTCTTATTCAACTCCCTGTATAAATTTAAGTAAGTGGAACCAACACAACACAACCAATCTGACCTTCTACACATGTTACAGAACCTTCAACAGGCAACCAACCCTTCTAGGTGACCAACCCCTAAGGTAACTTGTCATTTTACTGATCTAGAGCCTCAGTCACTCGCATGAAATGGGAATGAATGTGACTAGGACCCTCCAGTCACTCCCATAGCAAGGGCATGCCAGCGACTGAGGAATTTTTCAGCTAGTTCTAAGCCCGTGACCCCAGATTCGGTGTCACCCTTTCAGGGCCAGGACTCAGGCCACTGCCCAAAACTCCATGAAGCCTTTAGGAATGATAAATAACACATAAAAAAGGTACTAATGCAAACATTTGATCAATGACTTGACTGAACTCCTATTAACCATGACAAACATTTCATCAAACATCTCACAAATATGCATTCTACAGGTCATAAAAACATATCTAAGCATATGGGTATTATACTTATCTGAGAATTTCTAAGAAGCATTGATGCCTTAACACATTAGCTGCATTATCATATATTAGGTAATATATTCATTGTTCATTCATTTACAAATCAAAACATGATGAGAGTTGTACATCATCACTGTCATAAAACATGCTCATAGCCAGCATATAAACAAGAAAAATAAGAAGGATACATCAACCATAAAATCCACATATATACCAATACATTTACACATGAAATACCAAGGAGAAAGAGTTCTTATTAATGAATGCAAAAGCCAACCAAGTATGGTGTTGGGTCCCTATAATACTAGTGATTACCCCATTACTATTGTAGTTATACCCCTTATTTATATTGTTGTGCCCCTATTACCCCCATATTGTTATTTCTGTGCCCCGTAGAATCCCTCTATTGTTATTTTTGTGGCTTTATATTATTATTGTTAGGTCAGCTGGATTATATTGTGACTCCTTAGACTCCTATATATAGAAAGGAGCTTTTGTCATTTGAATCATCCAAGAATTGTTCATTTATGTAATGTAAAGGAGGTTGCCCTCTCGAAGAGGCTGAATTCTAAGGCGTTGATCTATCTTTTCTATCTTTTCTTGAGCTAGTTCCATAACATTTGGTATCAGAGCTTTGGATTCTAGGGTTTCGCTGCTCCAAATAGGTCATAGTGGCATTTTCGCTATAACCTTTTTTCTATGACGTTTCAAAAGTCGCAAAAAAAACCCCATTTGAGAAGAAATCGCGTTGAACCTTGGGTCCAAATTTCAGAGCTTTTTGCGCGATATTTGCGGAGATATGATCTGAGGAAGTTGGTCTTTTTGCAGACTCCTGAATTACATTCAAAACAGGTGACCTGGGGAAAATCGTCATAACTTTCTCTCTGGGAATCAGATTGAAATTTCGTAAGAAGGTACAGAAAGAGGACGGACTGTAGTTTCTTGTATATCTTTTTCAAAACCAAAGATCGAAAATTGAACACGTGGCACTTCATACAAGTTCGCTCTTCTGGAAAGGTCTATAATCAGATCATCTTGGGAGATTGTGCATAACTCTTTCTTGGAGAATCCAATTTGGATCAGACTAGTGGCATTGGAAAGAGGACATAGAGAGCTACTACAGGTCACAAATTCAGAACTAGATGATTGGAAAGTACAGAGATACATCAGAGGAAATATCGAGCTCCTACAAAGTGAAAAAAGGTGTGTAGATTTTTTTAAATTTTTGCTTAAGCTTGGTTTGAAAATTTATTTTGAAGGAATTAAAAGGGCATAGTAGAGCATTATTATCAGTAACTGATGCCCCGAGGAAAGAAAATGCAAACACCTAGTAAGGAACTTGAAAGCTCTAGCATGACTCATGAAGAAGAGGAAGAAATGCTACATGATATATCAAAATTACAAGAACAAGTGCAACAAATGTCACGCTCACAAAAGTTAACAGAAGCTAAGATAAATGGCGTGGAAGCTAAGATGAATGGCATGGAAGCTAAGATGGATAATTTGAAGATAGATTTGAAAACAAATTTGAAGATAGGCATGGCAGATTTGAAGACAGTTTTGACAAATTTTCTACAAGAAATACTTACTAATGGTGAAAAGGTAGTAAAGGAAACTCATGATGAGAACAAAAGAAATGTTAATCATGATTCCATAGACACTAATGTTGGATCGAAGAATCACCATATTCCAAAAATCGATATGAGGAAGTTTGATGGCAAGGATCCCGCCACATGGATATTACAGATGGAGCAATTCTTCGATCTCAATAATGTGCAAAACGCACAAAAGGTACGTATGGCAACTGTATATTTGGAACCAAATCAGTTTGTATGGTATCAATGGCTTTGTTCTCGTAAACAATTTATCACTTGGGCAATTTTTACGGAAGAATTGATAGCACATTATGAGGATACAAAAAGCAACACTTTTTTTAGCCAATTGATAAGTCTCAAACAAAAGGGTTCAATAATGGAGCACATTGAGGAGTTCCAAAAATTGAACATAAGGGTAAAAGATATTCCAGAGGAGCATAGGATTGATGTGTTCATAGGGTCTTTAAAGGATAATATCCAACATGATGTTCGCCTTTGGGAACCTGATTCATTAGAGAAGGCATTCAGGTTAGCAAGAAAAATGGAAAGCAAAATTATGGCAACTAGGAAGCATACCACTCACAACTATAAAGACGGAAGTGTTGTTGCCCCTAGTCTTCCACAACCTACAAGGTTGACACCACAACAATTGGAAGAAAAAAGAGCAAAAGGGCTTTGTTACAGTTGTGATAGCAAATACACAAAAGGTCATAAGTGTGCTGAGAAGAAATTATTCTACATAGATTGTGAAGAGGAAGAAGAAAAGGAGCAAGAAAGGTCAAAAGAAGAGGATATACTCCAGGAACAAAGCCTAGATGAAGAACAAATAAATCCGACCATATCTTGTAATGCATTGGCAGGAATTACCACTCCTCAAACCATCAAGATAGAAGGACAAATCAAGAAGAAAAAGGTAATAGTGTTGATTGATTCAGGAAGCACCCACAATTTTATTCATTGTAGGGTAGCAAAAGAATTGAATTGCTTCCTATATCCAGCACCAGAGTGTCAAGTGATGATTGCAAATGGAGGAACAATAAATTTCTCTGGAAAGTGCCATAATATCAAGCTATCCATGGGAGAATATGTATTGACTAGCCCAATGCTTTCCATTCCAATGGGAGGTGCTGATGTTGTACTAGGAGTCCAATGGCTACAATCCTTGGGTACAATAGCTTTTAATTTTCAAGAACTTTTCATCAAATTTTCTACGGAAGGAAAGGAAGTTGAATTAAGGGGTATTGCAGGGAAACCAGGAAAGATAATCAGCTCTAATGGCATGACAAAGCTTCTAAAAAAGGAGCAAAGAGGTGTAATTGCACAATTATGTTCGCTAGATGTTTCCACATTGGAATCATCTATTTCTCCAGATCTCCAAAAAGTCCTGGACAATCATTCCAAGGTATTTGAGACTCCCAAAGGTCTCCCACCTATGCGTGATCATGATCATGCTATTCATCTGATTCCAGGAAGTGTTCCTCCAAACATCAGGCCGTACAGATATCCCTATGTCCAAAAAAGTGAAATTGAACGTATGGTTGCAGAAATGCTAGAGGCTGGTATAATTCAACCGAGTCAAAGTTCTTTCTCAGCTCCAGTAGTATTGGTGCACAAGAAGGATGGATCATGGCGCATGTGTCCGGATTATAGGGAGCTCAACAAGCTCACTATTAAAGATAAGTTCCCCATTCCTGTCATTGATGAATTACTGGATGAATTGCATGGATCAATTTACTTCACCAAGTTGGATCTTCGTTCGGGATATCATCAAATCAGAATGAAGATTGAAGACATTCCAAAAACGACATTTAGAACTCATGAGGGTCATTATGAATTTTTGGTCATGCCTTTTGGCCTTACCAATGCACCTTCAACATTTCAAGGTTTGATGAATTCAATTTTCAAACCATTCCTTAGAAAATTTGTGTTAGTATTTTTTGATGATATACTAATCTACAGCAAGTCTTGGAAGGATCATGTTGAACATGTTGACAGGGTGCTACAACTATTGGAGGAGAAACAATTATATGCAAAAAGATCCAAATGTTTCTTTGGAGTCCAGGAGGTGGAATATTTGGGTCATATTGTATCTCATGAAGGAGTTAAGGTAGACCCTAGCAAAATTAAAGCCATTAAGGAATGGAAAATCCCCACATCCATAAAGCATCTGCGAGGATTTCTTGGGTTGACAGGGTATTATCGCAAGTTTGTTAAGAATTATGGGAGAATAGCAGCACCTCTAACAACATTATTGAAGAAAGATTCATTTTCATGGACTCCGGAAGCAACAAAGGCCTTTGAACATCTTAAAGAGGCAATGTGCCAAGCACCGGTCTTAGCTACACCGGACTTCACAAAAACCTTTATTGTGGAATGTGATGCTTCAGGAAATGGAATTGGTGCTGTTCTAATGCAAGATGAAAGACCCATTGCTTTTGAAAGTCGTCCAATCAAGGGAAAGTTTTTAAGCAAAGCTATTTATGAGAAGGAAATGTTGGCAATACTCCATGCACTTAAGAAATGGCGACCCTACCTAATGGGAAGACACTTCAAGGTAAAAATGGATCATGATAGCCTTAAATACTTTTTAGAACAAAGATTATCCTCTGAAGAGCAACAAAAGTGGGTCACAAAGATGTTGGGTTATGACTTTGAAATCATCTACAAAAAAGGGAAGCAAAATGTGGTGGCAGATGCACTCTCAAGAAAGGATGAGGATGTGGAAGCATTGTTGTGTGCCATTTCTATTATCCAACCAGATTGGATAAACGAAGCAAGGGAGGAATGGAAGAATGACGAAGAAGTGTGGGCACTTATTCGAAAGCTACAACAAGATTCCAGTACTTCTGATACATTTAGCTGGAAAAATGATTCGTTATGGTACAAAGATCGCTTATACCTCTGTAAGAATTCCCAGCTAAAACAAAAGATTCTTATGGAATTGCACACTTCTCCCTTAGGAGGGCACTCAGGATTTTTAAAAACTTACCACAGGGTTAAGAAGGAATTTTTTTGGGATGGCCTTAAATCAGATATTCAAAAGTTTGTGGCAGAATGTTTGGTTTGCCAACAAAATAAAGTTGAAACAATTAAGACACCGGGTCTATTACAACCTTTATCCATTCCAAGCCAACGTTGGGAGGAGGTTTCAATGGATTTTATCACAGGTTTACCCAAGTCTGAGGGAAAGAGTGTCATCATGGTGGTAGTTGACAGACTTACCAAGTATGCACACTTTTGTGCATTATCACATCCATTTAAAGCCAGTACAGTTTCTACTGCATTTATGGAAACAGTTCAAAAGCTACATGGAAACCCAAAGATTATTGTAAGTGACAGAGATCCCATTTTCACTGGAAATTTTTGGACAGAATTATTTTCTTGTCTTGGTACTCAGTTAGCTCATAGCTCATCTTATCATCCTCAATCTGATGGGCAAACTGAGATAGTAAACAAATGTTTGGAAGGATATCTTCGTTGCTTTGTATCTGATAAACAGACACAATGGGTCAAATGGTTGCCTCTGGCTGAATGGTGGTATAACACTTCCTTCCATACAACAACAAAAATGACCCCATTTATGGCACTTTATGGGTATCAACCACCATCCATCACATCATATTTAAGAGAAAATTCTAAGGTTCAGGCAGTGGAACATCACATCGAACATCAACAACAAGTCCTCCAACTCTTAAAGGATAACCTCGTGTTGGCACAAAATAGAATGAAACAACAGGCAGATCAACATCGCAGTGAAAGAAGTTTTGATGTAGGTGATTGGGTATTCCTACGGCTACAACCATATAAGCAAATGTCCCTAAAGCAAGCTAAGAAGGATAATAAATTATCACCAAAGTATTATGGTCCGTACAAGGTGTTGCAAAAGATTGGTACTATGGCATACAAATTGGAGCTTCCTGCAGCTTCTCGATTGCACCCAGTTTTCCATGTTTCATGTTTAAAGAAGGTTATAGGCGACAAGCTCCCAATTCAAACAATATTGCCAGAACTTGACGAGGAAGGAAAAATTATATTGGAACCGGAAGCAGTCACAGAAACAAGAACTCGACAGCTACGAAATCGATCAATTTCAGAGTATCTTATCAAGTGGAAGAACTTATCCGCTGAAGATTCCACATGGGAGGATGAGAATTTTATGCAGAAGTATCCAGAACTACTCAAGCGTTGAGGACAACACTTTTTTGAAGGAGAGGGGCATGTTGGGTCCCTATAATACTAGTGATTACCCCATTACTATTGTAGTTATACCCCTTATTTATATTGTTGTGCCCCTATTACCCCCATATTGTTATTTCTGTGCCCTGTAGAATCCCTCTATTGTCATTTTTGTGGCTTTATATTATTATTGTTAGGTCGGCTGGATTATATTGTGGCTCCTTAGACTCCTATATATAGAAAGGAGGTTTTGTCATTTGAATCATCCAAGAATTGTTCATTTATGTAATGTAAAGGAGGTTTCCCCCTCGAAGAGGCTGAATTCTAAGGCGTTGATCTATATTTTCTATCTTTTCTTGAGCTGGTTCCATAACATATGGGACTTCCATGAACCACTCGACCGTAAATTGTTTGAACCAAATATTTCTTTCAGCCAATCACCCCCATGCCATATTCCAAGCATGAATGTGGGATTCGTAACCAAAATCAACCATGGCTTCCTGAGGCTAAACCACCTCACCCTCATCAATAGAACCAGGCTTCACCACAATCCACACTATATCACTAGGTCCTAAACAATCGTGGATGTCATCGGATTTCTCCACTTAAGCCATGAGGAATTTGCTTATCTCCTAGTCTCTAGGCTTTACTGTAATCCCCATTGGATCACTTGGCCCAAACTGAGACTCCTGTCTCTAAGATTTATCGTATATCCCATCTTGGGATTCCTAGGCCCAATCAAGACTCCATCCTCCATGTTTTACCTTATATCCTTCCATTCACTAGCCAAGGATTCCTCGACCTGATTGAGGGCACTCACCTCTAGGCTTTACTATATATCCCGCCATTCAACGGTTGAGGATTCCTAGGCCCACCGAGGTAACACAAAATTCGACTTTACCATAACCCATAGTCCGGTTCAGGGGTTACTAGGCCAAGGATTTACCACAATCCATAGTTCAATTTAGGGATCACTATGCCATTTGTTCTTTCTTTCAAAAACCACCTCACTTAGTTTCAAATCCATCTGACAATCCAGCTCAACCAAAACATGTGAACCCCATCACACCATGGCTATCCAAAAATGGCAAGGAAAGGTTGAAGAACATTGGCACACCTATAAAAACCCATGCCAATGACAACAAGAGAATCAAGAACACACATGCATAACCATGAATGACAAAACTAGCAAGGAAATCATACATGCAACTTGATACCTGCAAATAATCCCACTATAGCCACTTGATCTTGCTCTTCCTTGCTTCATCTTTTCTTCCTATTGCCTTCTTTTCTTTTCTTTATTCAATATTGAACTACTCCAAGAAAACTCTAAGTGTCCAAGAGTGAGAGAGAGAGAGAATAGAGAGAGAGAGAGCTCCAAAACTAAACTGACAAAAGCTACCAATTGATCCTCAGAAGCCTTTTTATTAATGAGTCCTCTATTTTCTTCATTTTCCATTATTTTCCTTCATTTTCCTCCTCACATACAACACATGACCTTTCTCCTTCATTTTCTCCTAATCTCCTTTATTTTCATAAATAAATTGTCAAAAATTCCATCTTGCCTTTCCAAATCCTTTGCCATTTCCTTTGCCATTTTCCTTTAGCCATAATAACTTAAATGAACACCCATTAGGATGTTTTTCCCGCCATTCAGCTTGGAATACGTGTCCCATGACCTTGTTATTATATTTTTTTACATGAATTTTTACCAGGGATGTTACAGAACCCTCCCCCTTGGGGGAACACTGTCCTCAGTGTTCAATGACACCTACAACTAGCAAGACCGCTAAAAAGAAAATCACACTACCCATGGAGCTTTATAACACATCTCGTTGCAGTATTTACAATGACATCTTGTTGAAACATGACAGACATACCATTTATTAGAGCTTTATAACACAACTCATTACGATATTTACAATCCACATATACTTATGCACATTTGCTTCAACCAACAAATAACCCTATTGTTCATGGAGCTTTATAAATCTAGCTCGATACAATATTCAAAATAATATACAAATATGCACATTTTCTCAGCCAACAAATAAAAGGATATGATGCCCATACCAACAACAAGTGAATTTAGAGGCTCACACCTCTACCCTCAAAGTAATACCAGGACTCACCTCCTTCCCAAGAAGTCCATAATCCACTTCCAAAGTCAAAGTTGCATCCAATGTCCAGCGCTACAATCTAGCACCACTTGTCCTCTCAGTGGACAATTACTGACTCATTGTTCCAGGGAACACTCCCAATTTTCATCTGATTCCATCAAGAAATGCTAATGACCAAACAAAAATGTATTCCTCGACCTTCCCTTCTCTGCTACACAATCCCTCAGACAATCTGGTCATCCCCCTCCATGCAGTCAGTCACCTTCCAAGTTCCCCGACAGCCCCTACCCCGGGTGATCCATCCCTTGGCAAGGCTTCCTCGCATCAAAAGGTCAAACGAACAAGGCATATACCTACCTAAAAACCATCATATCATTCATAACATGCTCATGGAAATCAATGGACACTATTGGGCACTAGTGTCCCCTAATGGCCCTACTTCTAAAGTTCTTTACCAGCATATTGTTGCATGTTCCAATTCCTTTTGTTGTTGATATTAATTCTTGTAGTTATTTTAACCCATCTAGACTGAGCATTTCCATGATTTCTTGTACCAAGCACGTAATATCCATTAGATTCAAAATAAATTGAAATAATTCAAATCATACCTCATTGGTAGCTCGTCAACAAGGTACACTCGCAACTTTGTTTATTTCCTGTCACAACAAGTCAAACTAATTATTTGATCAAATCATCATGAATAAACATATTACATCCAGTTATATGAAAACACAACTATCATCATAAACTAGAATCATAGATCACATGTAACCATCATAAATCAGAATCATAGATCATATGTATAATAAAACTGAAATAAAATATCGATATGTATCCTTTAATTGGTCCTTACTTCTGCCTTTGTTCTTTCTGTACACACACTAGATCAGTTGCCACACCCGTAAAGCACCCAGTGCCTTTGCTTCTCCTCAATAATGTACACGTACACACAATGTACATCACAACACGTACATCCACACACGATGTACAACACCACACAATACATACACCCATACCCGGCACACAACACAACACATACACCTACACAGAGTGTATGACACCACACAATACATACACCCACGCCTTATGTAAAATAAAACACATACATATATACCCAATCTACAACACCACACAATACATGTACCTACACTTGGTGTACAACACAACACAATACATGTACTACACAAAGTACAACACAACGAATACACATGTCACGATACCACAACTACATAATGCACATACATCGTATTGTATGCCCACAACATAGCATGTATGACATGCACATAATACCATAGGTACACCAATACCATATGTAAAACATGTACGCAATACCACCTATACACAACACCATCTACACAATGTGTGCACATCATCACATGTACATGGCACCACTCGCAGAACGTGTACATAGTGCCACATTTACACCACACCACCTGTACAACATGTACACAATACAACATATACATAGCACCACATGCACGACATGTACAAGACACCACATGTACACAATGCCACATGCACGGCATGTAAACAACACCACCTGCACACAACACCACATGTACAACATGTACACAACACCACATGAACACAACACCACATGTACAATCATGCACACAAAACCATATGTACATAGAAAAACATGTACAATCATGCACACAACACCATATGTACATAGCACCACATGTAGAACATGCAGACAACACCATATGTACATGGCACCATATCTACATAGCATCACATATCCAACATGCCACAACACCATATGCACACAACACTACATATTCATCATGCGCAGAGTTGTTACAGGAAAATTTGGGCACATCAAACCTGACTTCCAAATTCGTATTATTAGGGTCCATCAACCCCTAATTCAGTTGTTTTCGTTCACCAATGAAGTTAACCTACATCATGCTTGCTTCCCAGAAAGTTTCATGACGCCATTCATCCAAAAAATGTCTCTAAGGAGATCATCGCAGGTGGTCTTCTATCTGGCTACAATGAATGGTAGCTACTACACTGTCAGGGTGCTATGCATAGCACCTGGCCTTTGTATCACCTGCAATGGGCGAGATCCATCAAAATTTTCAAAGAAATTCATTGGATTCCTCATCCAATGGATGCTTCTAGAGGTTTCTAGAGGGATTGGGCTTGCTTTTGGATGAGGAAGGAGATGAATGAACCTTAATCCATTATCCCTTCCTCCATGGAACCACTTCCCAAATATGGCAAAGAATTCATGAGGGCCATTAATGGCCTAACGTCCTCTTTTCAGCTATAAAATGACCAGGCATTCAAGTTTGGTCGAAGGTTGGAACTTCTTGAGCTAAGGAAAAGCTGCTTGGATGAGATTAGTAGAGAGAGTAATGTTATTATGTCAAATTATTGTTTCCATGAGGAGATAAGGGTTTGAAGCTGGGAGGATGATGCTAAATTGAACATGCATCTACATGGGTTGTAATCTTTCCTTCTATAAATAAAGAGTTCTATGCTTTTTCCCATTCATGTGTTATGTGATGTATATTGTACTTTCGATTCTATAATATGTTTAGTTAACATATCGATATGTATGCTTTGATGGTTTTCTGTCTCGGCTTGTGTGTAGGTACCTTTCAAGCAAGTTAAGTACAGAAGGGAGTGGAAAAAGCGGTCAAAGGGAAGAGGGATCAAGCAAGAGATACAAGTTGGTACTTTTGCTCCTCTTTCTTTTATCTGTTAGTTGTAGGAAAAGCAATGGAATTACTTTAACTGTTGTTCTAGACTTTCTAGTAGGTCTAGGGGTTAGTCGTAAAAAAAGACACTGAATTTTCCCATAACAAAATGGCAACCATACTAGGGAATGATCTTATCCCTTATAGTAGCTAATCAATCTCTTAAAACACTCTGACATACTTTACCCTCTGTTTTTCATTGAATTTAAGTCCAATTCACTGAAATTGTCATTCTGCAATCATCGGAGCTCTGTAACTGAGACATTGCAATGAATGGCACCCTCTGCACTGAGACAGTGCTATGCATCACACTGTCCCTCACTCTGACCTGCGCTGATTCCTTTTGGATCATTTTTCCCATCTAGGCGCTGAATCCTTAAGTCAATTTTCAGTTGTTTGAATTGTCTGTTGGATTTAGATGAGTTCTTGTCTCTGAAAGTAGTCTTTGTTTCCTTGTTTCAACCCATTTTAGACTGGATTGTTAAATTTTTGTTTATGTATTTGTTTTATCATTCGCAGTCCATTGTCTAAAGTAGTTTCAGTCAATTGTTTTTCAAATATGAAGTGTATCTTCCTTCATTAAAATAATCGATTGGTCTACTTGTGCATCTGATTCATATTTTCGTTTAAGTGTCGAAAACTTCATTTCCTTAAAGTTAAAAGTGTCATTTAGTCTTCCTTTATCTTTTAAGTGAAATTGTCATAAATCGACATTTTTGTGAAGAGAGCTTTTGAATCATTGTGCATTTGTTTTTCTTAGTGCATAATTCACATTAAGGAGAACTGAAAAGAAAAAGAAATACATGTAATTGCATTTTAGGAGATTGAATGTGTGTGCTTAAAAGGAATGGTTAGGGAAATGCATTAGTGAGTGCTCTTTGTTGTTTGATCCAAAAAGTACTTGTTTGCTCTTTCCCTTGTAGCTAGGATTTTCATTGTCAAAATGGAAAGAGTGCTTCTCATTTTAATTGCATTCTTGGGAATTTTGGAGAACATCACGTGGTGAAACCCAGAGGCAAATTTTAAGCAAGATCAACCTAAAATTAACCTCAATTAACCTAATAATGCATTATAATTTAACGCAAACATCTAGAGGTGTCTAGGCTAGAGACGTGTTCCGGCGTCTTAAAACCTAGTGGCTGTCGTTTCATTGAGGTTGGGTGATTCCTCCTCTCTAAACCGGTAAGTACTAGTACGGACTTGTGCTCCCTGTACCGTTGTGTATATAGTGGAAGACCCCAATAGGTTTAAATCCTTTATCCCTAGGAAGCCAAGTCTGTCACTTTACCGATCACAATGCACCGAACACAACATTCGGGAAGATTGATTGCCGTACGGTAAACCCTTGGTAATTTCTCTTTAATTTACCACCAAGATGTATATTGCAGTTTTGTGATTAGTTTGGTAAACCCTCTTGCTTAGTATCTCCAGAGTAGTCACTTTTGCTCCTTTTCGACTCCTTAAAATAAAAGGTCCATCTGAGCGCTTGTCCTTTCAAGCTCATTAAACAATGAAAGAGACTAGAGTCATATTTTTCTTTTTCCCGACTCTTAAAAAATGAAAAAGAAAAGTTAAGTTCTAGTGTCGTAAAAATTAATTGACTGCGGATAACATCCTCCACACTTGTTTTTTAGTTGATCTTAGGTTGAAGCAAATGGCGACAAATTTGGAGCCCACCAATCAAGGAATTCCTTTTGATGGGAATCCTAGTCCTTTTCCTCCATTTGGAAATATTGGTGCTCCATATATGGCTACATTGTCCCTTCCGGGATTTACCATTGGCTTGCCAATATGGTTGTTTTCAACCTCTTTGGTTCAAAATGTCACGATTTCTCCGTAATCGAGTACACCTCCAACTAGACAAAATCAACCTCCAGTTGATCCTAAAGTTGACTCTTTGCCTTCTTCCTCGTTTGTTTCTTCCTCCCCTTCTTCCTCTTCGCTTGGTGAAAGTATTGGTACTAGTAACCAAGTGGCTAAGAAGAAGAAGAAAAGGAAGAAGAAGAAGAAGAAGCAAATTTAGCAGAGGGGCAACCAAGCAACCATTGCTTTGAATGCAAAGTCTGATGAGAAACCATCCATTAAGTCTCACACAGTTCAATATCCATGCAAACTTTGTGCGGGAGACCATATTATTTGAAATTGTCCTGATATTCCTCAGATCTTAGAAGAATGGTCTTCTCGTTCACATCATCTGTGCCATCAACCTCTGGAGATAATGTTGGTGACATACCATCAACTAGTGATAGTAAAGTTCATGGAAAGAAGGGAAAAGTGAAGTTTCCATGTAGGTTATGTGAAGGGAATCACCCCATTCACCTTTGTCCCTATCTGGACGAAGCCAAGAAAGTGTTGGATAACTGTCTTGCTTCACCGCAGTGACTTCCATCTGGTTAAAGGAAACTATCCCTAAATCCATCACTAGTTAGTGAATGGACTGATGAAAATCAACCCTCGGTCGAACCCACTCTCTTTGAAAGTGAATCCTTTGAGTCTATACCCAACCCAAATCAACAGGTCGAGGTAACAATTGATCTGGTTTCACCTTCAGTGAATCGTACCTTTCCCGAAGAGAGTGAACATGATACCACTCGAGTTCTTTTTGTTTCTTGAGATTCAAATGAGCTTGGGGGCAATCCGCTTGTTCCATCAAGACAGGAGGAAAATCCTCCAATTCTCGTAACTCAAGGGGTTAATTCTCCCGCTTCTATGGTACCCCCTCCAAGTAGTCTAGTCACTTCCTTTGATTGGAATCAACTGGCAACATTCCACCTTCCTTCTTTATGCCTTTCCAAATCATAGTACAAGTTTGTAATGTGATTGTATCTGGCACTATTATAGATGAAGGTGCATTAGTGAGTATCCTTTCCTCAACTGCTTGGCAAGCGCTTGGTTCGCCACTGCTCATGCCTGTTACACAAAATATGTTGGGTTTTAATAGAGGAGCTAGTCAACCATTAGGGATCCTCCCTCAGTTACCTATTACTTTGGGAGGAAAAACTGTTTATCTGAACGTGATGGTAGTCCCAGGTGTTAGGTTCCTATACCAATAGGTTTCATTTTTCATGATTGACCTAGGAAGTACCAAATATGTTCATCTTTTCATACTGCAAAGGTTCCATATTTTGTAAAAGAATTAGAGAGAATTAAAAAATGTAAAGAGGGTATGCCCTAAAAGAATTATCAAAGGGCAAGAAAAATCAATTGGTCGGAAAAAATGATAAAAATGAACCCCAAAGAAAGACCAGGAAAGTGGCTAGCCAAAATGCCACTGCTAGCTTGATGGATGGTCCAACAGTTCAATCTGGACCATGCCATGTTTTAAATTGCTGTTGTAGAATAGAGAAACAATGTCTGTCCAAACAGCTTAATCTTGGCAGATTACTAGATAGGTAGAGAAACAAGGGTGCTCAACTGCTTAATCTGAGCCCCTGGAAGAAATAAGGATAGATTTAGATAGGAGGATAGCCAAAAGAAAAGAAGAAAATCAGGGTTTGCTAGTCTAAGTGCACCCATCCAAAAAAGAAGAGAAAATGCTAGGCAAAGTAGGCTGGGTAGGCAGTTTTGATGTTGCAAAATGAAGACTTGTGATAAATTTTGTGTCTCAAAGTGTTGAATTTACTTCAATCACAAGTGCAAAGCAGTTTCCCTTGGAGCAGCTCAAGCGAGGCATGTCTAACTCCCTTTCACTACCCCTCAAAGTTTCTTACTAACACCCCTTGAGGATTTTGGGATCTCCCCAATTAAGTCCTGTTTTCACCTCATTCTTATGAAATTCCAAGTCAAGTTTTGGTTTTTTTCAATGAAAGAAGCCACATCTCTTGTATAAAATCACTCCTTCAGATTCCATTCAATTCCTATGTCTAAGTTTCAGTTCACAGACTTAGCCTTTCCCCTTACACTTTCACTTCACAAATTCATATTAATTTCTAACTTTATTATATAAATCCCTCTTTATTTTCCCTCCCCGTATTAAAAATATAGTAAAAATCCCATATATATAAGTATCCCCGCCTTGGTTGAAATATAACCATAAGTCTGTTTTATGGGAATTACTAAGTTTATTTGAAACTTAGTAAGAACCCTCCTCCGATGCATTTTGGCCTCCTTCGATCCGATATCGCACCATTTAACCCCCCCTCCGACACGATATCGTGAGTTGCGATCGCAAAGTTTCGGCCCGCCTCTGTATTCATTTCCCCGATGACCCCCTCCGATGCGATATCGCAAGCCTATATCGCATCGCTTATCGCTATCATTTAAGCCTCCTCCCCTTGCCATTCGCTATGCGATCGCCGATGCGATATCGCTATCGCTCATCGCAAAGTCTCCCCCGATGTCATATCGCTATCGCATATCGCTACATCGCCTATCACATATATTCCTGACCCCTTGCCTATCACCGATGCGATGTTGCGACTTATCCTTAGCCGTCTGATCTGCTCTCCCAGATCCGATGTATATCATTGATATCGGAGCGCCCCCGACGTGCGGGAGTTAGCGTCCGATGGAGGGTGGTTTTACCGCCGTACGCAGGGACGCGTGCCCTGTTTTCATTGCGTCGGGCCTCCTCTGACACTTACCACCCCCGTACAGAAGGCGGTCCGATAAAACCACTTACCGCCTTCTGTCTTGGCGCCACGTCCCCATGACGTCTGCCTGCATCCCCACCCTGCCACCGTGTCCTGTGCCACGTCGTCGCCCCAGTCAACTGCCACGTCACCTTGCTGTACCCGAGACCCGCCGATGACGTCATGTTGAAGTCATCACAAAAAAGCGCCAAAATGCCGCGAAAACCCAAATTTGCGTTAAAACTCGCAAAAGTGTCATTTTTGTTTGTTTTTATGCAACTAAACGCTGCAAGGGCTTGCATGAAATTTACGTCCAAGTCGCATTCGACGTTCCCGTCAACCACCCAGGCGTACTCGACCTGCAATCCGACCTCTTCGGCCTTCGCCTGCAAATTTTCACCACAAAAATCTCTCCAAAGTACAGGTATTTACCCAAAAGACGCCCCTAATCCTGTTTTTCATAAATTCTCTACAAAATTTGCCAATACACCAAAAAATTCACCTGAAAGACGTTGGCACCCGCAAGCTTCTCCTCTCTGCCCCACTGTATAACTTGATTTGTGGCCAAAACCCGGCATCTCTGTCCCCTCTGGTAAAATTTCCATTTCTAGCTCGAAATCCAGCTCCAATTTGCCCATGGAACCACTAAAGACAGTTTGCTAAAGCCCTTTATTTTACTCCATTTCCAGTGTACTTATTGCAGAGCCCTCCATACTCTTCATTCCCCTTACGCTTTACTCAGAAAAACATCTCTGCACAGAACTGAAAACTGTGAGTTCCTTGCCCAGAAAACCATTATCAGAACTCTGTCCCTTGCTAAAATATAGGCCTAATCCAACTGTAATCACAGTCAAAACATGGAGGCCCCAGTTGCCCTCAATATTGCTCCACTAAATGCACCCCATAGACAGTTAGAATGGATTCCACTGGCAGATAGAGACTATCAAATTGCTGATATGGAAGGAGACAAGCCTCATCTTCAGGCTTTCTGTGAGATAAGGAATAAATTTAGAAACAAAACTGATCCATTGAGAATATGGGAGTCCAACATGCCCATGTACTACTTGCCCTCAGTAAATGTCTTTCCTGACCTCATCCATCAATGTTGTTCCAATTATGATCCTTCTCAAAGGGCAGTGATGGGCCCTGCTGGTAAAGTCCTCTTTTACATTACTCCTCAATCTATCAATCAGATGTTGCAATTCAAACCAACTCAGCCTTTGGTCCCACTTTCCATGAAGAATCTGCTAGATCAAGCCTCAAAGTTGCCCTCTGTAGAGATTGACTGAATTGCTAAATTGTTTATGCCACCAGACTGTTACTCCAGATTCACAATCCCCTATCTCCATGTTGCATTTACTGAGGAGGGGAAAATGCTTATAGATATGATCTCCTACATCCTAGGATTCAGAACAAGTGAAATTGTGGACAGCACTATCTTTGCCTTGATGTCTATCTTCACTCCAGGACAACCCCCTGCTGTCCAGTATGATTATGCCACCTTCATAGCTGATAAGATTCATGAGCAGTTCATGAATCTAGAAAGGGAAAGGGTATTCAAATACACCTCATATATCTATCATTTGCTGCTATATTATCAGTCTGAAAGTTTCCCGGTCTTCCTCAAAAAATCGGATGCTAGGGGGGAAAGGAGCTCAGTCATATTTTGGTCATCAGTATTCCATCATGTTAGTTACTCCCCATACACATATTGTGAGTTCATTGACCTTTTTGTCTATCCAGCTACCTGTTTATTATCAACAGAGCCTCCTCCCAGAATCACTGATGAGATGCAAAACATTCTACAACTTTCCAAAAGCTATAGCATTGGTGACTGGTATTTCTACCAAAACCACACAGTAATTAGGGTTTATGGCTTTGAATTAGCCCCCTAACAACTGCCAAAATATGTCCCTATGAGACTCTTTGCCTTAGAATACTTTCGGCAATTTGGTAATGCAGATATGATTCATTTCCATGGCAAAAGCAAAAAGGCATAGCTGAAAATCAGACATCAATTGGGCCCCTTTATTTTCAATAAGAGAGAAGAAGCATGGAAGGATGCTGGCCAGATTCTGGGAGAGAAACTTAAGCTCAAACTAAGTTTCATTTGGTCACCATATGATCCCAATCACTTTATTAGCCGTAGAAGAATCAAATATAGGCTTGCAGGATATGTACATTGCAATATCCCTCAAATTGAACAATATGCCAATCAACAAGAATGGGTAGAAGGCACCCTAATGGAAGAGCTCACTGAAGAAGAAATAACAGGAAAAGCAATCAAGAATCTGGAAAAATCTATTGACTTGGAATCTTTTGGACAGGTCTTTTTTACAGCTCCTCGGCACCTTGGAGAAGGCACCTCATCTGCCACGGCCCCCCAGAAAGCTGCCCAAGTAAGTGCCCCAAAAGCAATCACAGATAAAGGTAAAGGGGTGCAAAATTCATAAGAGCAAGTGGAAAATTTGGAACAGCAAGAAACAATGGCAGACCGGCCGGTTTCTACAGATGAACAGGGTCAAGGGAAAGAACCTTCAACTCAAGCAAAAGTGACTGCAATTCCTGTGTTGCAGACTCCTGCCAATGAAGAAAGAGCAAAGAAGAGGGATAGACAGGAAGAAACACCTCCAGGGACATCCACAGAGCAGCAAGGAGAAAAGAGACAAAGGTTAAATCCTTTTTCGGAGGAAGAAATGCCAGAGGGGCCTACTGAATAGCAAATTCCCCCAAGCATGGAGACATTGGCCAGCTCCTTTCAGCAGGAGCAAGAGAGACAACAGGGGGTAGAGGTAACATCCACCAGGCAACAGGGCCGACAGGGCTCTAATATTAAAAAAACATTCACTGATATCAAAGCTAGGAATGAGCCAGTGAGATTACAACTGTACAACCAGTTAATAAGGATGGCCCCCACCAATCAGCAAAGGCTAATGGCAGCCTATGACATCCAGGAAGGGAGAATGACCCTCGGTCATTTCAGACCTACAATTCAGCAACCACAATCAGCTGCTGACTACATCAGAACCAATCTGGAAGTTTTCGCCAAAGATATCCATCCGATGGACCAAATTGAATTGCACAAGCAGACCGGGGAGATGGTATATTCTACTTTGGCGGATAAAACATTGCTAGCCCATAGATTGCAAAACTCTTTGCACAATACTGCTGCCCAACTAGAGTTGGAGAAGGCTTCATCACAGGCCAAGGACAATAGAATCAAGTCCTTGGAGGAGATCATCATAGAGCTAGGACATGATCCCATTGATCCCAAGGGTGTGCAAGCTTTGATAAATAAGAAGGATGAAGACATAGCCTCCCTTAGAAGACAAATCAAGCTACCAGCTACATTGCATCGTCAAGCTACAGAGTTGGCACAACAAAAGGAAGAGCAGGATGTGGTAGCTTTGCTTATGACCTTGCATAAAAGGTTGGTAGAGACAGAAAGTGCCTTGGAGGCATCATTATAGGGAAGACAAGGAGAGTTGGCCTCTCAGCCAATTCAAATAACTCAGATTCTTATAGCTGCTCCTCCTACGGCCCCCACAACAGTCCCTCCCACTGTTACAACATCAGAAGCAGGTGCCTCAAACTCAGCACCAATTTCAGCAACTACTTCAGCACCTGTAGAACAAGGCACCAGCTTAAGAATGGACAATATGATGAAAGAAATAGAAGCCTTGGAATTGCAAATGGTGGAATTGAAAGAAACCAAGGAAAAGTTGGCTAGCATTGAGGAAAAATATGACAAATCAAAGCAGGAGGTAGCTGAGAAGACAAGGGAAGTAAAAGCCCTGGAAAAAAGGATAAAGGAACTGGAGAAAGAGCTCACTTTTGATAAAACGTTAGCAGATATCAAGAAAATTTTGTGGGCCAAGATTGGCCAATCCATTACAGACCAATGGCAATCCATTGAGACCATGCATGAGTAAATGGATTTGATAGGCAAAGCTCAGTTTGAAAACTAGAAGGCTAGAGCATCTTTGGGTAATATGCCTGAGCAAGCTAATAGGATGATCTAATTCTTGAATACTCGCACCAGAGGGCAGTTGGCAGCAATAGGAATCAGAAATAGGACTGATACTATCTTGCTAATAAAGAGGGTATTAACCCTTAGGAATTTTGTGCAGACATTGGAAAGAAAATGCCAAGAGATGCAAGCAGAAGTGGATGAGTTCATAGCAAAGATCACGGCATTACAGAGCAGAGGGCTACCTAGCCTAGTAACCAGTGCTGGAAGACTGCTGTCACATGAGCATTATGCCAACAGGGTGAACAATTATGCTGCCAATCAAATCACAGCTTCCTCAAGCACATCAGAAGAGACAGGGCCTCCATCTGGACAGAGTGTCTTTGATAAATTAGAAAATCTATTCTACATTGCACACGAGATAAACCATCTCTTTGAAGACCAACCAAACTTTTATAGATACACAGAAGCTGATGAAACACTGATAAAGATACAAAGGCATCAGCTACCTACAGAAGATTGGTGGAGAGGAATGATGGAGACGTTGCTCAGGTGATTTTGGTTATTAATTCTTTTTTGTAAAACTACAGTTCAGCATATACAGATGGCACGGTCCACCTGTCAAAGGATCAAAGCAGCCTAAAGCAGAATTGGAATGTTAGCTACAGCTCATTAAATGTAAAGTAACCTAGCACCAAGGATGAAGACCAAGACAGCAACAGGCAGCGTACCAGCATCAGAACAGCACACGCAGAATAAATGCGCAGCAGGCAGCTGACTCATTCAGCCCAGAAAGTCAAAATTTTCTGACAAAATAGACAGCTAGCAAGCCAATATTAACTGCAGTGTTTAATTCTTCATTTACTCCCTTGGAAGAGTTGGTGATGTAATTTATTGCATGAAGACTCATCATCTAGATATTTTGTATCTTATTTTTGTATATATACCTCCCCATAGAACGTATTTGGGGTTGGTTGGTGATTCTCTCTAAGAGCTACGCTATAAATTTTCAGACTTTTAATACAAATTGCTGGTGAAGTTGATGCTCTCTGTGCTGTCTGGATGTGAAATGAAGTGCGTTCTGCTACAGAATTCCTGTGTCGTTTAATGGAGCAATAAGTTATTCTAAACCGTGTTTTGTCTTTCTGTGTTTGCAAATTTCACATATGTTTCATGATCTTATTAACAGAGAAGAAAGAATAGCTCAGGACTTGTTTGAATACACCCTCTGCTCAATCTCTGTTTCTAACTATGTTTTCTTCAGAATTAGTCATAAATATGAATTCTTAATTGCTCATGTTTGAACTGATTCTCGCATTATGGATGCTGTTTAGGAATCCTTAATTGCTCCTAGATAATATTCTCACACTTTCCCTCTATCAGCATAGTGAAAGATCCTTGACTGCCTTTCATTCCCTGATTTCATGCCATCGATTCCCAGATTTGAAGAATTGTTCCATAGATGCCTGTCTGGCTCTGTAGCATTACCTTTTCCACAAGAAACACTCACAGCAGTACTCAATCATTGACTCCATTGCCCAATGGTCTAAGCTATTCTAAAAACTGCATCCCAGTTCTGCCTGAAATCATCATCCAACCAAATTTAAAACAAAACTCTATACATCATAACTAGCCTAAGATTACACCAAAATAAAGTTAAATCATAAAGAGAGAGCCCTCTCTGGTTGTAGGTAGGCTAGGACCTGTAGCTAAAAGATTGTTTAGTGGTTACCTCGGCCGTATTCCCTTGGGAGTCAAAGGGAACAACCTGAGTGATAACATCATTGGCGACTCCACTGGGGATTCGAATTTTTCAATTGCTATCTATTCCTTAAAACTACAGATGAAGCCTGAATGTCAGCCATAAATCCTTTGAAACTGTTCTTGCTTTGCATTTACAGGATTAAATAAAAGCTGCTTCAGTCAATCTTCATTCTAGTTTTAAGCTGTAAACAGCTGTTCCAAAATTTGACCATTTTCCTTCTAATCTGAAACATTCCCAGAAAATACCAAAAACAGGTTTGGAAGCTGGCTCCAAAGAAGAAAACTCGTTATACGAGGTCAAATCTTGACCCTGATCCTCCAGCTGTTTTTGACAATCCCAACTTAATCCCAAAGATCCTTAGGAAACAAGAAAAACAAGAAGAGTTTGCTGATTCTAGCCCTGAAGAAATTCAGTAAAGTTATATTTCAACCCCTGCTAAACCATCAGTCCGTCCTCACATTGCTCCTTCTTCTCCTTCTTCCTCATCCACCTCTCAAAGCACCTTCTCTACACCACCATCTACTACCCATATTTCTACCACCGTTACTGTTGTTCCAGCTGTCCCATTTCTTCCGGTTGTCCCATTTGTCCTTGTCAATATGGCAAATAGATATGCTCCTTTACAGTTACCTGCAAATCCAGGGGCTATGCCTCAGGATTATCAAAGTAAGATCACTTATTTTGATGGTACAGGTACATATACTGCCCTACAGCATACAAAGAAAATGCAAGACTACTTTGAAAATTATGAAATTGACGACGATGATGTAAGAATGAAAATTTTTGTCCAAAGTTTAACAGGTGAAGTAAGAACTTGGTTTAGAGCACTTGCTGCAAATTCAATAGCCAATCCGGATGCTCTTTACCATACATTTCTCAACAGATGGGAAAAGAAAAAAGATCCACTACACATTTTATCTGAGTATGACACTATAAAAAGAGGCCCCCAAGAAACTGTCCTAGACTGTTGTGCAAGATCCAACAATGTTTACAATGCTATTCCTCAAAACCTTAGACCTCCACCTGATTTGGCTTTGATCAAATTCCCTGATGGATTTGATTCCGACATGGCATATCAACTAAGGGAAAGAGCCCCTCTAACCTTAGCAGACATGCAGAATATAGCTGTTAGTGTGGAGGCAAACCTAATTGCTAAAAGAAATCAAGCAAGAGCTGAAAGAAGAACAACTTTCAAGGAAGAACCTTCAGCATTTGAACAAAAGCTTGATGCAATCATCAAAGGTATGGACAGACTTGGGGATAGGGTGGAAACCATCGAAAGAAAGTCATCATGGGAAGGTCAACCAAGTACTGCAAGAAACCTGAACTTTAGAAAGAATCAAAATCCAAATGTTGGAAGGGCTGGTCCCGACCAGAACATTAGACCTCCCTTTCAAGAAAACTATGCCGAAGCCTCAACATCTAGTGAACCAATCGAGGACCCTCACATCAACCTGATGGGTTTGGACAGTGAACACCAAGTCTTTCTAACACAAGAAGATCAAGAGGCCCATAATTTCAATCAATTTCAAACCAAATCAGGAGAATCATTTGATTTTAGGGAAGGCTATGATGCAGCAGTTTATGAGGTTCACAAACAGTACAAATTAAGGAGCAGGATCATAGATGTGCCTAAAACTATCAAACCAAAGGATGCTAAACATCCAAAGAAAGTAAAAGATAAAGCTGCTCTCACAGAATTCTCTGATAAAACAAACCCAAACCCAAGAGAAGTCACTGTGGAAGACATATCAGATGTACAGCCCTCTGAAAATCACTCATGCTCATCCGTTCCCTCAAAGGAAAATTCAAACAGCACTCCTAAAAATAAGTTCAAAACAGACCTAGTTCAAAACCGTACTCATGATGAAGAAAAGGTCACTAAAAATTCAGTTGAAAAGGAAAAATCCACTGCCTATAATACAAAGATTCAAATAGAAAAACCTTTTAACTTGGAAACAGAAATAGGTAAGCTGAAAATAGCTATTCCTCTTTCTGAATTGGCCAAACATGAAGTGTATAGATAACAAATCAATAGGTCCCTCCAAATACCAGACAATAGGGATGCGGTAAATGTTTTAGATGATCAACCTGAATTACTTTTTGGTCCTGAAGCTAATGGAAAGACAACAAATGGAGGAGTTCCACATTTTTATGTCAACTTAAACATTCATGACAAGGTGTTACGCAATGCAATGTTTGATTCAGGAGCCTCCCATAACCTAATGCCTAAATCCGTGATGGAAAAACTAGACCTAAACATCACAAGACCCTACAAAGATTTATTCTCATTTGGTTCCAGCCAGGTTAGGTGTCTAGGACTAATCAAAGACCTTTGTGTATCCTTGGTCCAATACCCAACTAAAAGAATTATGATGGATGTGGGGTAGCTGACATTCCACCCAAATACGGTATGCTTTTATCAAGATCTTGGGGGGCCAAACTCCAAGGATATTTGCAACTGGACATGAACTATGCCACTATTTCAGTCTTTGGGCAACCTAAGAGATTATACCGTGAAACACTAATGAAATATGTGGTTAGCAGTCAAGAAAAGCCCCAAAACTTCCCCATCTATTCAATACATTCCGACATGGATTCATTCATTTTATATAATGCTGACATGTGCCCCAAAACTGATGCCAAACTCCTGATAACAGCACAACCATAAAGCATGAATGAACAATCTATTGATCCTGATCAAAAAATTATCAATATGACTAATGCAAAAAAAAAAAATGACACATCATATGATTCACAGGAATCCAATTTGCCCACTAAACAAATTTCCAAAACTCTCAATGCAAGTCATAACCAAGAGATCTTATGGTACTTAGAGTTTGATGGATCGGTAAATAAATTAGGAGCAGGGGCAGGAGTCTGGATGCACAACATGCAAAATGACCATGCTGAAGGTCATGCATATAGATTAAACTTCAGATGCACAAACAATATGGCCGAGTATGAAGCCCTTTTGCTAGGACTCAAGCTCATCAAAAACCTGGGTGCAACCAAAGTTTCAATTTTAGGAGACTCAGATCTAATCATACAGCAGATGAAGGGAAATTTTGTCACAAATGATCTTAGGATGAGGGCTTACAGAGGTGCAGCCATTGAAATACTTAACACTTTCTTAGAATTTCAGCTCACCAAAATCTCAAGAAAGCACAATTTACATGCACACAGCTTGGCAACCTTTGCCAGCACATGCAAGCTACCATTTGAACCCAACCACAATTTCACTGCTGAAATCAAACATAGGCCTGCAGTCCCTGATAATGTCAAAAATTGGCAGATCTTTGAAAATGACACACAGATAAATAACTTCTTGACTTTGAAGGAAGAATTCTCTAACATCAACATTGATACCAGCACTGTGGATGATCAACAACAGACAAACAGAATTGAGCATAATATATCAGCTGAAATAGCAGAGCAGATTTTGCATCCAACTACTTTTGATGACAAAAATATACAACAGCTGAAGCAAACAGATTTTGATGAAATAGCTGAGGCAGAAGCTGAAGTAATTGAATTAAAAGACAATTTTCTACCCACAGGCTTGACTCCTTTGGAGGATTTATTCGATTCAAATGACATCTCAAGGAAGCCAAAAATACAACCACTGAATGCTGAAATTGAGGACTGCAACATTGGAACCACAGAAAATCCCAAAATGGTAAAACTCTCCAAAGCCTTGCCTGCTGATCAGAAATTGAAATACATTGACTTATTCAAGGAATTCCAAGATGTGTTTGCCTGGAGTTATGAGGACCTCAAGTCCTATGATACCTCAGTCATCCAACATACTATACCTTTGAAAGAGAATCAAAAGCCTTTTAAACAGAAGCTTAGAAGGGTGAACCCAATCCTTCTTCCCTTAATTGAAAAGGAAGTTAAACGAATGTATGAGGCAGGAATCATTGCTCCAATCAGGTTCTCAGAGTGGATTTCAAATCTAGTGCCTACTAGAAAGAAAACGGGAGAGATTAGATTGTGTGTGGACCTAAGAAACTTGAACAAAGTCTCTCTCAAAGACCATTACCCCTTACCAAAAATGGACCATATCCTACAAAGGGTAGTGGGAGCCTCTAGGATCTCATTATTAGATGGATTCTCAGGATTTAATCAGATTTTAGTACACCCGGATGACCAAGAAAAAACTGCCTTTACAACACCTTGGGGAACCTTTAAATATGTCAAAATGCCTTTTGGACTCAAAAATGCAGGGGCCACTTTTCAAAGAGAAATGGACATAGCCTTTGCCAAAGAAATCCATCATTTCCTAGTCATATACCTCGATGATCTTACTGCCTTTTCAAAATCAGACCAAGAACACTTAGAACATTTAAGGCAAGTTTTTTTAATTTGCAGAAAATGTGGCATATCATTGAATCCAAAGAAATCACTGTTTGGCCTAGAGGAAGGCAAGCTCCTAGGTCATATAATCTCAAAAGATGGCATTAGGATTGACCAGGACAGAATTCAAGCTATCCTTCAAGTTCCCCATCCAAGAAACATCAAAGAATTACAAGCTTTTCTAGGGAAGATTAACTTCTTGAGAAGATTCATTCCTAATTTGGCCGAGCTCATAAGACTGCTAAACAATATGCTGAAGAAAGATTCTAAAGTCAAGTGGACCATGGAAGCCAAACAAGCCTTTGAGGACATCAAAAGAGCTTTGACAAATACACCAGTCCTCACAAGTCCCAGGTTTGATAGAGATTTCATCATTTTTTCCTTTGCCTCTGAGCATACAATTGTTGTTGTCCTATTGCAAAAAGATGACCAAGGTTGTGAGAATCCCATTGCTTTCTTCAGCAAAGCTCTTAGAGATGCTCCCTTAAAGTATCAGATCATGGAAAAGCGATTTTATGCCCTGGTAAAGGCCATCAAGGATTTCAGAATTTACATTTTATACTCTCATGTGATTGCCTATGTCCCAAATGCTGTGGTTAAAGACATTTTAACTCAAGAAGGAATTGAAGGCAAAAGGGGCAAATGGATTTCCAATATCTTAGAATATGACATTGAAATCAAGCCTACAAAACTGATAAAAGGACAAGGGCTAGCCAAACTGATGACTGAAACCAATTTCCAAGCCCTTGATATCAATGAACTGGACAACGAACAGGAGATGGCGACTCCACAGATCAAACAAGCCTTTTTACAATCCCCTTGGTACGCTGATATATGTTTTGTATTGTTAAACCTGCAAGCTCCTCCAGGGTTGTCCAGAACTAAGAAGAGATTCTTGAAAATGAAAGCATCAAAGTTTTGCATTATAGACAATCTTTTGTTTTGGAAAAATCATGAAGGAATTTTACTTAATTGCCTAACATTGGATGAAACTGACAATGTCCTCAAGGAATTTCATGCAGGTGACTGTGGAGGACACTTATACTGGAAATCAACAACTGACAAAATCCTAAGGGCTGGATTTTATTGGCCCTCCCTGTTTGCAAATGTGAAAAAATTTGTAATGTCTTGCCATAAATGCCAGATCTTTGAAGGCAAGAGAAAGCTGTTACCTTTACCACTCAAACCTATTTCAACTGAAAGACCATTTCAGCAATGGGGTCTAGACTTCATTGGTGAAATCCACCCTTCATCCTTTGGCCAACATAGGTGGATTTTGACTGCCACGGATTATTTTACCAAGTGGATAGAGGCCATCCCTTGTAGGCAAGCTAATGACTCAATCATCATGCAATTCCTAGAAACCAACATCTTGTCAAAATTCGGCTGTCCAGAAAAGATTATTACAGACAATGCTGCTGCTTTCAAATCCAAAAGAATGATCAACTTTTGCCACAAATACCACATTACCTTGGGCCACTCCACAGCCTATTACCCTCAAGGTAATGGCTTAGCTGAGTCATCCAACAAAAGCCTCATCAACATCATTAAAAAGGCCTTGGAGGACAACAAAAAGAATTGGCACAAGAAACTTGTAAATGCACTATGGGCAGACAGATTGACCACCAAAAGATCTATTGGTACAAGTCCATATGAACTAGTATATGGTCTAGAAGCGGTTTTCCCTTCATCTTTGGGAATCCCTGTGATCAAGTTGCTGCAAGAAATACAAGCAGAGCCTAATGATATTCAAAGAAGGATCAACCAGACTATACACTTGCAGCAAACAAGAGAAGAAGTATATCAGAGAACCCAGGCTCTACAAAACAAGCTAAAGAAGATCTTTGACCAAAGAACAAAGGCTGAAGATTTCTTCATAGGAAACAAAGTGCTGAGATGGGATTCTAGAAGAGAGGACAAAGGGAAACATGGGAAATTTGATTTTCTATGGAAAGGACCTTATGTCATACATGCTGTACAAGGTAACAATACCTATTTCTTGAGGAGTTTAGATGGCACAAATACTGAGGAAGGCCCTGTCAATGGGCGAATGCTCAAACATTATTTTGATCCCCTTTGATGAGCATAGCACAATTGTATATTGTACATAAATATCTGTATTTCCAACAATTTCATTTACAGTGGTTAGATAAGGAACCAAATACAGCAAATTTTGAGGAAAATCAGGGAACTGCACCATTTTTTATTTATATTTTAAGTCTATCATAAGAAACCTAGAAAAGCACTTGGGAAGTATGAAGATGATGATAAATACTCAGAAAAACCAGCAAATACAGAGCTCTAATTTCATAACAGATCAGCTCAAAAGGTACTGCATACAGGTTACAAAGGTTCAGATCATTGATATTCAAGAGAAGGAAATTTCAGGCTACAGCAATAGTTGAAAAACAAGGCAATCTGACCTGCTGTTCTTGGCCTTTCACAAGGAAAGGCCATCCCCAAGTGGAGCCACTTTTAGGTTCCTATACCAATAGGTTTCATTTTTCATGATTGACCTGGGAAGTACCAAATATGTTCATCTTTTCATACTGCAACGGTTCCATATTTTGTAAAAGAATTAGAGAGAATTAAAAAATGTAAAGAGGGTATGCCCTAAAAGAATTATCAAAGGGCAAGAAAAATCAATTGGTCGGAAAAAATGATAAAAATGAACCCCAAAGAAAGACCAGGAAAGTGGCTAACCAAAATGCCACTGCTAGCTTGATGGATGGTCCAACAGTTCAATCTGGACCATGCCATGTTTTAAATTGCTGTTGTAGAATAGAGAAACAATGTCTGTCCAAACAGCTTAATCTTGGCAGATTACTAGATAGGTAGAGAAACAAGGGTGCTCAACTGCTTAATCTGAGCCCCTGGAAGAAATAAGGATAGATTTAGATAGGAGGATAGCCAAAAGAAAAGAAGAAAATCAGGGTTTGCTAGTCTAAGTGCACCCATCCAAAAAAGAAGAGAAAATGCTAGGCAAAGTAGGCTGGGTAGGCAGTTTTGATGTTGCAAAATGAAGACTTGTGATAAATTTTGTGTCTCAAAGTGTTGAATTTACTTCAATCACAAGTGCAAAGAAGTTTCCCTTGGAGCAGCTCAAGCGAGGCATGTCTAACTCCCTTTCACCACCCCTCAAAGTTTCTTACTAACACCCCTTGAGGATTTTGGGATCTCCCCAATTAAATCCTGTTTTCACCTCATTCTTATGAAATTCCAAGTCAAGTTTTGGTTTTTTTTTTTTTTTCAAAGAAAGAAGCCACATCTCTTGTATAAAATCACTCCTTCAGATTCCATTCAATTCCTATGTCTAAGTTTCAGTTCACAGACTTAGCCTTTCCCCTTACACTTTCACTTTGCAAATTCATATTAATTTCTAACTTTATTATATAAATCCCTCTTTATTTTCTCTCCCCATATTAAAAATATAGTAAAAATCCCATATATATAAGTATCCCTGCCTTGGTTGAAATATAACCATAAGTCTGTTTTATGGGAATTACTAAGTTTATTTGAAACTTAGTAAGAACCCTCCTCCGATGCATTTTGGCCTCCTCCGATCCGATATCGCACCATTTAACCCCCCCTCCGACGCGATATCGTGAGTCGCAATCGCAAGTTTTGGCCCGCCTCTGTATTCATTTCCCTGATGACCCCCTCCGATGCGATATCGCAAACCTATATCGCATCGCTTATCGCTATCATTTAAGCCTCCGCCCCTTGCCATTCGCTATGCAATCGCCGATGCGATATCGCTATCGCTCATCGCAAAGTCTCCCCCGATGTCATATCGCTATCGCATATCGCTACATCGCCTATCACATATATTCCTGACCCCTTGCCCGTCGCCGATGCGATGTTGCAACTTATCCTCAGCCGTCCGATCCGCTCTCCCAGATCCGACGTCTATCGTTGATATCGGAGCACCCCCAATGTGCGGGAGTTAGTGTCCGATGGAGGGTGGTTTTACCGCCATACGCAGGGATGTGTGCCCTGTTTTCATTGTGTCGGGCCTCCTCTGACACTTACCGCCCCCGTACAGAAGGCGGTCCGATAAAACCACTTACCGCTTTCTGTCTTGGCGCCACGTCCCCATGACGTCTGCCTGCGTCCCCACCCTGCCACCGTGTCCTGTGCCACGTCGTCACCCCAGTCAACTGCCACGTCACCTTGCCGTACCCAGGACCCGCCGATGACATCATGCTGACGTCATCTCAAAAAAGCGCCAAAATGCCGCGAAAACCCAAATTTGTGTTAAAACTCGCGAAAGTGTCGTTTTTGTTTGTTTTTTATGCAACTAAACGCTGCAAGGGCTTGCATGAAATTTACGTCCAAGTCGCATTCGACGTTCCCGTCAGCCACCCAGGCGTACTCGACCTGCAATCCGACCTCTTCGGCCTCCGCTTGCAACTCTTCACCACAGCAATCTCTCCAAAGTACAGGTATTTACCCAAAAGATGCCCCTAATCCTGTTTTTCATAAATTCTCTGCAAAATTTGCCAATACACAAAAAAATTCACCTGAAAGACGTTGGCACCCGCGAGCTTCTCCTCTCTGCCCCACTGTATAACTTGATTTGTGGCCAAAACCCGGCATCTCTGTCCCCTCTGGTAAAATTTCCATTTCTAGCTCGAAATCTAGCTCCAATTTGCCCGCGGAACCGCTAAAGACAGTTTGCTAAAGCCCTTTATTTTACTCCCTTTCCAGTGTACTTATTGCAGAGCCCTCCATACTCTTCATTCCCCTTACGCTTTACTCAGAAAAACATCTCTGGACAGAACTGAAAACTATGAGTTCCTTGCCCAGAAAACCATTATCAGAACTTTGTCCCTTGCTAAAATACAGGCCTAATCCAACTATAATCACAGTCAAAACATGGAGGCCCCAGTTGCCCTCAATATTTCTCCACTAAATGCACCCCATAGACAGTTAGAATGGATTCCACTGGCAGATAGAGACTATCAAATTGCTGATATGGAAGGAGACTAGCCTCATCTTCAGGCTTTCTGTGAGATAAGGAATAAATTCAAAAACAAAACTGATCCATTGAGAATATGGGAGTCCAACATGCCCATGTACTACTTACCTTCAGTAAATGTCTTTCCTGACCTCATCCATCAATGTTGTTCCAATTATGATCCTTCTCAAAGGGCAGTGATGGGCCCTGCTGGTAAAGTCCTCTTTTACATTACTCCTCAATCTATCAATCAGATGTTGCAATTCAAACCAACTCAGCCTTTGGTCCCCCTTTCCATGAAGAATTTGCTAGATCAAGCCTCAAAGTTGCCCTCTGCAGAGATTGACCGAATTGCTAAATTGTTTATGCCACCAGACTGTTACTCCAAATTCACAATCCCCTATCTCCATGTTGCATTTACTGAGGAGGGGAAAATGCTTATAGATATGATCTCCTACATCCTGGGATTCAGAACAAGTGAAATTGTGGACAACACTGCCTTTGCCTTGATGTCTATCCTCACTCCAGGACAGCCCCCTGCTGTCCAATATGATTATGCCACCTTCATAACTGATAAGATTCATGAGCAGTTCATGAATCTAGAAAGGGAAAGGGTATTCAAATACACCTCATATATCTATCATTTGCTGCTATATTATCAGTCTGAAAGTTTCCCAGTCTTCCTAAAAAAATTGGATGCTAGGGGGGAAAGGAGGTCAGTCATGTTTTGGTCATCAGTATTCCATCATGTTAGTTACTCCCCATACACATATTGTGAGTTCATTGACCTTTTTGTCTATCCAACTACCTGTTTCTTATCAACAGAGCCTCCTCCCAGACTCACTGATGAGATGAAAAACATTCTACAACTTTCCAAAAGCTATAGCATTGGTGACTGGTATTTCTAACAAAACCACACAGTAATTAGGGTTTATGGCTGTGAATTAGCCCCCTACCAACTGCCAAAATATGTCCCTATGAGACTCTTTGCCTTAGAATACTTTCGGCAATTTGGTAATGCAGATATGATTCATTTCCATGGAAAAAGCAAAAAGGCACAGCTGAAAATCAGACATCAATTGGGCCCCTTTATTTTCAATAAGAGAGAAGAAGCATGGAAGGATGCTGACCAGATTCTGGGAGAGAAACTTAAGCTCAAACTAAGTTTCATTTGGTCACCATATGATCCCAATCACTTTATTAGCCTTAGAAGAATCAAATATAGGCTTGCAGGATATGTACATTGCAATATCCCTCAAATTGAACAATATGCCAATCAACAAGAATGGGTAGAAGGCACCCTAATGGAAGAGCTCACTGAAGAAGAAATAATAGAAAAAGCAATCAAGAATCTGGAAAAATCTATTGACTTGGAATCTTTTGGACAGGTCTTTTTTACAGCTCCTCGGCACCTTGGAGAAGGCACCTCATCTGCCACGGTCCCCCAGCAACCTGCCCAAGTAAGTGCCCCAACAGCAATCACAGATAAAGGTAAAGGGGTGCAGCATTCAGAAGAGCAAGTGGAAAATTTGGAACAGCAAGAAACAATGGCAGACCGGCCGGTTTCTACAGATGAACAGGGTCAAGGGCAAGACCCTTCAACTCAAGCAAAAGTGACTGAAATTCCTGTGTTGCAGACTCCTGCCAATGAAGAAAGAGCAAAGAAGAGGGATAGACAGGAAGAAACACCTCCAGGGACATCCACAGAGCAGCAAGGAGAAAAGAGACAAAGGTTAAATCCTTTTTCGGAGGAAGAAATGCCAGAGGGGCCCACTGAACAGCAAATTCCCCCAAGCATGGAGACATCGGCCAGCTCCTTTCAGCAGGAGCAAGAGAGACAACAGGGGGTAGAGGTAACATCCACCAGGCAACAGGGCCGACAGGGCTCTGATATTAAAAAAGCATTCACTGATATCAAAGCTAGGAATGAGCCAGTGAGATTACAGCTGTACAACCAGCTAATAAGGATGGCCCCCACCAATCAGCAAAGGCTAATGGCAGCCTATGACATCCAGGAAGGGAGAATGACCCTCGGTCATTTCAGACCTACAATTCAGCAACCACAATCAGCTGCTGACTACATCAGAACCAATCTGGAAGTTTTCGCCAAAGATATCCATCTGATGGACCAAATTGAATTGCACAAGCAGACTGGGGAGATGGTATATTCTACTTTGGTGGATAAAACATTGCTAGCCCATAGATTGCAAAACTATTTGCATAATACTGCTGCCCAACTAGAGTTGGAGAAGGCTTCATCACAGGCCAAGGACAATAGAATCAAGTCCTTGGAGGAGATCATCATAGAGCTGGGACATGATCCCACTGATCCCAAGGGTGTGCAAGCTTTGATAAAAAAGAAGGATGAAGACATAGCCACCCTTAGAAGACAAATCAAGCTGCCAGCTACATTGCATCCTCAAGCTACAGAGGTGGCACAACAAAAGGAAGAGCAGGATGTGGTAGCTTTGCTTATGACCTTGCATAAAAGGTTGGTAGAGACAGAAAGTGCCTTGGAGGCATCATTACAGGGAAGACAAGGAGAGTTGGCCTCTCAGCCAATTCAAACAGCTCAGATTCTTACAGCTGCTCCTCCTACGGCCCCCACAACAGTCCCTCCCACTGTTACAACATCAGAAGCAGGTGCCTCAAGCTCAACACCAATTTCAGCAACTACTTCAACACCTGTAGAACAAGGCACCAGCTTAAGAATGGACAATATGATGAAAGAAATAGAAGCCTTGGAATTGCAAATGGCGGAATTGAAAGAAACTAAGGAAAAGCTGGCTAGCATTGAGGAAAAATATGACAAATCAAAGCAGGAGGTCGCTGAAAAGACAAGGGAAGTAAAAGCCCTGGAAAAAAGGATAAAAGAACTGGAGAAAGAGCTCACTTTTGATAAAACGTTAGCAGATATCAAGAAAATTTTGTGGGCCAAGATTGGCCAATCCATTACAGACCAATGGCAATCCATTGAGACCATGCATGAGAAAATGGATTTGATAGGCAAAGCTCAGTTTGAAAACCAGAAGGCTAGAGCATCTTTGGGTAATATGCCTGAGCAAGCTAATAGGATGATCCAATTCTTGAATACTCGCACCAGAGGGCAGTTGGCAGCAATAGGAATCAGAAATAGGACTGATACTATCTTGCTAATAAAGAGGGTATTAACCCTTAGGAATTTTGTGCAGACATTGGAAAGAAAATTCCAAGAGATGCAAGCAGAAGTGGATGAGTTCATAGCAAAGATCACGGCATTACAGAGCAGAGGGATACCTAGCCTAGTAACCAGTGCTGGAAGACTGCTGTCACATGAGCATTATGCCAACAGGGTGAACTATTATGCTACCAATCAAATCACAACTTCCTCAAGCACATCAGAAGAGACAGGGCCTCCATCTAGACAGAGTGTCTTTGATAAATTAGAAAATCTATTCTACATTGCACACGAGATAAACCATCTCTTTGAAGACCAACCAAACTTTTATAGATACACAGAGGTTGATGAAACACTGATAACGATACAAAGGCATCAGCTACCTACAGAATATTGGTGGAGAGGAATGATGGAGACGTTGCTTAGGTGATTTTGGTTATTAATTCTTTTTTGTAAAACTACAGTTCAACATATACAGATGGCACGATCCACCTGTCAAAGGATCAAAGCAGCCTAAAGCAGAATTGGAATGTTAGCTACAGCTCATTAAATGTAAAGTAACCTAGCACCAAGGATGAAGACCAAGACAGCAACAGGCAGCGTACCAGCATCAGAACAACACACGCAGAATAAATGCGCAGTAGGCAACCGACTCATTTAGCCCAGAAAGTCAAAATTTTCTGACAAAATAGACAGCTAGCAAGCCAATATTAACTATAGTGTTTAATTCTTCATTTACTCCCTTGGAAGAGTTGGTGATGTAATTTATTGCATGAAGACTCATCATCTAGATATTTTGTATCTTATTTTTGTATATATACCTCCCCATAGAACGT
The DNA here is from genome assembly GCA_031772625.1 of Pinus tabuliformis. Taxonomy (NCBI): domain Eukaryota; kingdom Viridiplantae; phylum Streptophyta; class Pinopsida; order Pinales; family Pinaceae; genus Pinus; species Pinus tabuliformis. The sequence continues at coordinate 1,118,756,948 of CM062820.1, forward strand.
ATTTGGGCTTGGTTGGTGATTCTCTCTAAGAGCTACGCTGTAAATTTTCAGACTTTTAATACAAATTGCTGGTGAAGTTGATGCTCTCTGTGCTGTCTGGATGTGAAATGAACTGCGTTCTGCTACAGAATTCCTGTGTCGTTTAATGGAACAATAAGTTATTCTAAACCATGTTTTGTCTTTCTGTGTTTGCAAATTTCACATATGTTTCATGATCTTATTAACAGAGAAGAAAGAATAGCTCAGGACTTGTTTGAATACACCCTCTGTTCAATCTCTGTTTCTAACTGTGTTTTCTTCAGAATTAGTCATAAATATGAATTCTTAATTGCTCATGTTTGAACTAATTCTCTCATTATGGATGCTATTTAGGAATCCTTAATTGCTCCTAGATAATATTCTCACACTTTCCGTCTATCAGCATAGTGAAAGATCCTTGACTCCCTTTCATTCCCTGATTTCATGCCATCGATTCCCAGATTTGAAGAATTGTTCCATAGATGCCTGTCTGGCTCTATAGCATTACCTTTTCCACAAGAAACACTCACAGCAGTACTCAATCATTGACTCCATTGCCCAATGGTCTAAGCTATTCTGAAAACTGCATCCCAGTTCTACCTGAAATCATCATCCAACCAAATTTAAAACAAAACTATGTACATCATAACTAGCCTAAGATTACACCAAAACAAACTTAAATCATAAAGCGAGAGCCCTCTCTGGTTGCAGGTAGGCTAGGACCTATAGCTAAAAGATTTGTTAGTGGTTACCTCTGCCGTATTCCCTTGGGAGTCAAAGGGAACAACCTGAGTGATAACACCAAGCCCTTTAGATTACAATTTACTTCTAGGGCGTGACTATGTTTATGGCATGGGAGCTATTGTTTCAACAATCTTTCGAGTGATTTGTTTCCCGCATGAAGGAAAAACTGTTACCATTGACCAGCTTTCATTTCTTGGTCCAAATATGGCTTCCAGTAAACTGTCTTCCCTAATTGGTCCTTTTATACCAATGGTATCATCCCCGCCACGAGTTAATTATGTGGCAAATTGTTCCATACCTACATCAACTGAAGATCAATTAAGTGATATTGTAAATCATGTACTGGGGGCATTGGAACCAGATCTCTCCTTCATGACCTCTTATGAGTTGTGATTCAGTCTGAGGATAGTTCGTTGTCTTGTGTCAACCTCGTTAAAAAATGAAACAAGGGGTTCGAGGATAGTTCCTTTACTGTGTCAACCTTGTTAAAAAATGAAACAGGTCTCCGAGGATGGTTCATTGCCTTGTGTCAACCTCGTTAAAAAATGAAACAAGGAGTCCAAGGAGAGTTCATTGTCTTGTGTCAACCTCGTTAAAAAATGAAACAAGGGTTTTCAAGGATAGTTCATTGTCTTGTGTCAACCTCATTAAAAAATGAAACAAGGAGTACGAGGATGGTTCCTTGTCTTGTGTCAACCGTGTTAAAAAATGAACCAAGGAGTCTGAGGATAGTTCTTTTACTGTGTCAACCTCGTTAAAAAATGAAACAGGCCTCCGAGGATAGTTGTTGTCTTGTGTCAACCTCGTTAAAAAATGAAACAAGGGTCTTCGTGGATAGTTCATTGTCTTGTGTCAACCTCGTTAAAAAATGAAACAAGGGTATATGAGGATAGTTCGTTGTATTGTGTCAACCTCGTTAAAAAATGAAACCAAGGGTATGAGGATAGTTCTTTTACTGTGTCAACCTCGTTAAAAAAATGAAACAGGTCCACGAGGATAGTTCCTAGTCTTGTGTCAACCTTGTTAAAAAATGAAACAAGGAAGATGAGCAGAGTTCATTGTCTTGTGTCAAGCTCATTAAAAAATGAAACAAGGTCCCCTGGAGCAAAGTTCCAATTCGAGTCTTTGATTAGATCTCGTAAAATCCCAGTCGAGCCTTTCTCTTGATCTCGTAAAGAACCTTCATTCCATCCACCTGATAGCCATGAGTAGTCTACTTAGGTGAATGTAATGAAGCTTGGGGGGCATGCACCTAGTGGTAAAGTTAAGTTTCCCTGTAGGTTATGTGAAAGGAATCACCCCATTCACCTTCGTCTATCTGGACGAAGCCAAAAAGGTGTTGGATAACCATCTTGCTTCACCGCAATGACTTCCATTTGGTTACAGAAGACTCTCCTTTTCATCATGCTGGGGGCATGTAAACCAATCTCAAGCATAGTTTTTCGTTTTAAGCTTGTGTAAAATTGAAATTGAATTCAAGCATAGTTTTTCATTTCAAGCTTGTGTAAACATGAAACTAAACACAAGCATAGTTCCCTATGGTTCAAGCTTGTCTAAAAATGAACCCAGTTCCATTTTAACACTTGTGATTATCATTCTATCAGCTTTTTCCGTCAGATGAGCCTTGGTTGTTTTCATTCCATTGCCACCATCCCTTTGGCCGATCATACGCTTTCACTTGGTTGTTTTACCTTTTTTGACGAATAGTTGCAATGAGTGGTCTTATTAGCCAGCCTCTTCACATAAATCAACATGTTTTGAGAAGTTCCAACATCATCGGAACCAGTTGCTACCTTAGACACCACTCGTTCCTCAAAATGGAGTCCTCTTTAAGCTCTTTTCAGACTCTCTAAACATGAAAATATTGTTAAGCACTTGCTGTTTCTAGCTCGTTAATGGATTAGAATCGATACCTACTCAATATAGTTTTATCCCTTCTTCGGGCTGAGATAGATTAACTATGAAAAAGGTACTCGTTGGCCAAACATGACCAATAGGTTCTCTCTTGTATTGTTTTATGCTTTTTCGAGCTTGAGAGACAAATGCATGAAAAAGAACTTTTGGAGTCTCCTTTTAGTCCCTTTTCAAACTCTCTAAATGTGAAAAGGACCAAGTTATCTTTGTCGTTAAACTTGTTAAAAACATGAAATAGTGACAAACTTGTCCATCTAGACAAGACCAAGTTTCACCTTCGCTAGACTCGTTAAAATATCAAATAGTGATGGATTCACCCGAAGGGTGAAATTATACAACAAGCATATGTTATCCTCCTCAAGCTTGATAAAAAATAAAGAGGTACTGGTTAGAAATGACTAGGGAAAATGGGAAAAAGCTGGGAACACTTTATGGTAGCAGGTCACTTTTGAACATGACACTTTCACCTCATCACCATGACTATGTGGGTTGGGTCATTCAGCTTGATGGTTATCACACCATTGGTCTATCATACCATCCATCACTTTGTTTTGGGTCAATGCTACCAATTCACTTCAATGTCGCCGATATGTTCAAGAGAAGTCATTCAGTTCAAAACTTCATCCTTTACAATACAGTAAACCTTCATTTTCATGCCCGCCATTCCTGAACCTTGTGTTGTCAGTCGATATTAAATCTAAAAAATCATTTACCTCGTTTCGTGTCGTTGATGCGGGATGCATCAAGGCCCAACTGTGACGAGTCGCTTCTTGTCGACGTTAACACATCATCCAAGAAGTTGACTTAGAAACACCCCTTCAGTACCTTTAGGCTTGCATACATCAATGGCAGGTTTCTCGCTTCCGACGATAGGTTGACATCAATGGCCTTCGACCGAAAGACTTCGTTCAGTGTTCAACATCAAATCATTTATCCACACCATGCGGAATGTACTGCAGTACCTTGAGGGTCATTATCATTATCAGTGATTCCTCTCGCATCTGTTAACGACTTACATCATTGGCTGGTAATCAAATGATGTCTCTCCATGTTCGACTTCAAATCATCTATTCACATGGTTAGACTTGTACTTGAGCGAAAGATTGGAAGAGATTGAAGACCTCGGATCTAGTTTCATCCATCCGGGCTGCGATATTTTTTCAGGAGTACAATATCAAATGTACAATGGCCTTACATTCATGGTCATCCATTCATGGGTCTACATCTATAGACGACTATATTTGTACATGTAATGAAAGTTTATAAGTTGAGCATGGGTATGCCTTCCCTTAGTTAGATTATGAGAAATAATCGAAGTATCATGATATTTGTATTGTAACTAATGCAGGTCACCTTCTGGTTCGAAACCTTCTCTCCAAGTGGTAAAGCATCTCACTCGACATGGTTATTTTTGACTTCATGCTTTAGGGGGCAACTGTTATAGGAAAATTTGGGCACATCAACCCCGACTTCTAGATCTGTATTATTAGGGTCCATCAACCCCTAAAATAGTTTTTTTCATTCACTAATTAAGTTAACCTACATCACGCTTGCTTCCCAAAAAGTTTCATGACACCATTCATCCAAAAAATGTCTCTAAGGAGATCATCGCAGGTGGCCTTCTATCTGGCTACAATGAATGGCGGGCACTACACTGTCAGGGTGCTATGCATAGCACCTGGCCTTTGTATCACCTGCGATGGGTGATATCCATCGAATTTTTCAAATAAATTCATTGGATTCCTCATCCAATGGATGCTTCTAGAGGTTTCTAGAGGGATTGCACTTGCTTTTGGATTGGGAAGGAGATGAAAGAACCTTAATCCATTATCCCTTCCTCCATGGAACCACTTCCCAAATATGGCAAAGCATTCATGAGGGCCATTAATGGCCTAACCTCCTCTTTTCAGCTATAAAATGACCAAGCATTCAAGGCTGGTCGAGGGTTGGAACTTCTTGAGCTAAGGAAATGCTGCTTGGATAAGATTAGTAGAGAGAGTAATGTTATTATGTCAAATTATTGTTTCCATGAGGAGAGAAGGGTTTGAAGCTGGGAGGATGACGCTAAATCGAACATGCATCTACATGGGTTGTAATCTTTCCTTATATGAATAAAGAGCTCTATGCTTTTTCCCATTCATGTGTTATGTGATGTATATTGTACTTTCGATTCTATAATATATTTAGTTAACAGATCGATATGTATGCTTTGATGGTTTTCTGTCTTGGCTTGTGTGCAGGTACCTTTCAAGCAAGTTAAGTACGGAAGGGAGTGGCAAAAGCGGTCAAAGGGAAGAGGGATCGAGTGAGATATACAGGTTGGTACTTTTTCTCCTCTTTCTTTTATCTGTTAGCTATAGGAAAAGCAATGGAATTACTTTAATTGTTTTTCTAGACTTGCTACTAGGTCTAGGGGTTAGTCCTTCGAAAAGACACTAAATTTGCCCGTAATAAGAGTGCAATAAGTACACAACATGGGATATCCAACATATACATAACAACATCTATACCCAAAACTGCATATGCAATATGCACACAACACCATATATACAACAGGCACTCAACACCATATGTACAATAACTGAATATACAATATGCACAACATATACACAACAGTAGCATTGTACATCCAAAAACACATTGTCTCTACCAAGCAACTTTGCTTCCAATGTCTCTCTGTCATCCAAGCTTATCTTAGGATGTTGTGGATCACGTTGTTTTCATTTTGCTGATGTATCTCTTAGCATTACATGTCCAAAACATAGGCATAATATAATCACATAACATCAATTAATATCCAAATGATACTGACCTCGTAGATATTTCAGGGCTACTCTTCCCACTTGAGTCCTCATAAGACCAGGAACCTCTTCATGACATTCACCTTCATAAGAAATCATTCCTCCATGAGGATGATTCCTAACGACCCTGTCAGACAATAACATACATACATAAATATATATAATCATTAGCATAAAACAATCATGATCCTATTAGAAAATGACATACATACACACATATATACATATAAACATTAGCATTAAACAATCATGATCCATGATGACTCTGTCAGATAGGACATGTATACATATAGAAACATTAGCATAATCATGATCACAACATAATTACCAGATAGAATACGGTCAAGGTTAAGAGAACACCATTTATCCATGCATAACATGCACAACATTGAGAACAACAATCCCAACATAGCCAAGGCATTCGACGACATTCGACGCCTAAAATCCATTTACTTTACCTTTCTGGTTACATTTCTCATGTTTGTATTTACACTGTCCATTTACCACAATGGACCTAACCAGTGCAACCAATTGTCATACTCCTACATTCAACTGTCCTTATACATGCATCAGGCATCATCCGAGTCTTACATTACCTATCAGGTTCCATTCAACCCTTCCTAATCTTCGTTGACTTTCCTCTTTCCCAAACCAATTCCTAAGACCCTCAAAACATAAAAGGAAAGAAAAATAAACAAATAAGATGAAAACTGAAAACTAATAACAATACGACACCACAAACAAAGTGGCATCGCCATGCACCAATCATACACAAAACTAAAAATCAAGCACAAATAAATCACAAAAGACCGAAAGCATAAAACTAGCAACAAACACCATGACTCAATCCCCATGGGTTCCTAATGCTTCCAAGGGAAATCTCAACTTGAGCCTTCTTCAATATTTCATAGCAGTCTCTTTTACCATGCAATCCTTGCATCATACTGCCATAAACACATAATAGTCATTGTATATAAAAAAAATATAACAATACACTGATTATCTTACCTTGTTGTGCCAATCACATTGCCACATTGTACACCTGCACATATCATTCCTCAACGGATTTCAATTCTCTCGATGAATCCAACTACAACTAGAAACTAGCTAATATATCTGTCAAATACATGTTTATGAATATAACATATATCCACATAATGTCAGACAAAATCTAGGTTAAGAATACTTCATGTATTCAAAGCATTCATTCATTTGGAGTTGTCGTTTCCAAACATAGCCAAAGGAATCCTCGCCCAATTCCCTTCTTTTACCTTTTACCTTGTTGCAATCAAGTCTCACTATGTATTGTCACATCACCCCGTTGTTAGTTATATAAACAATTCAACTATTACCTTGTCATGCTAATACCAAGCATGTTTCCCTGTAATTGTTTACACATCGTCCACATTTTCCGAGGATCAAAAAATCATGTATATTAATTTAAATCAACCTTTTCCAACACTAACAACCATGTCATAATCAATTAATAGTCAAAATCATAATACTACAACTAGCACACACTTACACTCAAGTACATATCAGTTGTCTCAGCACATAATGCATTAGTACAACCATCTTAAAACAAGACCATTCATTCATGCACACTTTCAGACACATACTTATATCATGAAATTAATCATGCATTCAAACAATAGATTGATGACATAATAAACACCAAATTCTCAAAAACCAATAGACGACATAATCAAACTTTCAAGTACCAAGTAGACGACATAAGCAAACTCATACATTAATGCATCTTATGGGAGGCTATCTTGTATGCACAATCAATCTAGATTATCATGATATAACTTCACAACATATCAACTCAAACATAAATAAGGTCATGATATCAATAACAGTAACTAGCCAAATGTTCACATCATAAAGCTCATAAACAATTGTCATTCATTCATAACAATCGCATATGCACAATTAGTCTATATTAGTACAACACACTATCACCAATATATTAACTTCTACCCAAATGTGATAACCAAAATCATATGCATAGGTCAATTGAAATTAGCACAAAACATAACGACATCAAGACCTCAGTTTCAATTACCAAAACCATCATGCATATGACCACAATGCATATAACAACAAGTTACTATACTTCATGACTATCTAACGCATGTACATATGATCACATTGATTAACTAACATCTATCATACATGTAACCACAATAACAATAGAATGAAAATCATATACGTAACCCTAATGCTTATAACAACCATTAACCACATACCTACATGCCAAACATACAAACCTATATGGAAATATTCTCTCACCTTGAAGTCTAGTATCACAACTTCAATTTGATGATATGCATCTCCTGCTCTATCTCAGCCAACAAATTAGCATCATAACATACCAAGAGCGTCTTGATGACCTAAAATTCCTACAATGACCTCATGCATGACAACTATAACCATTACAATGCATGCATAGCAACTTATAGACATTGACATGCATAACAAATGCATATACAACTGACATGCATTCATGACCAATGCATCCCAACAACAACATCATCAACTTCCACATGGTGACACAACTGCAACAATGACCATCACCATGCATACACAACAAGAACATAATTTGCAAACATGATGAACACATATGCAACTGACATGCATGCATGAAAAACATGTTATGCCCATCCAGTCCATGTGTTGAACCATGCTCTAATACTACTCTGTAACACCCTCCTCCCGCATTTACCCAAGTTAACTGGCCCGTTGGGGTAAACATATGACGAGAGGCTAATATGATATGGTTCAACTCCCCATGTACATTTAAGGAAGTGGAACCAACACAACACAACCAATCTAACCTTCTACACATGTTATAAAACCTTCAGGAGCCAACCAACCCTTCCAGGTGACCAACCCCTGAGGTAACTTGACATTTTACTGACCTAAAGCCTCATTCGCTCACATGACATGGGCATGCATGCGACTGGGACCCTCTAGTCGCTCCCACAGTGTAGACTTTTTCAGCTAGTTCTGAGCCTGTGACCCCAGATTTTGTGCCACCTTTTCAAGGTCAAGACTTAGGCAATTTCCTAGAGCTCCATGAAACCTTTAGGAATGATAAATAACACAGAAACAAAGGTACTAATGAAAACATTTGATCAATGACTTGACTGGACCCCTATTATCCATGACAGGCATTTCATTAAACATGTCACAAATATGCATTCTACAGGTCATAACAATAGATCTAAGCATAGGGGTCTCATACTTATCTGATAATCACTAAGAAGCCTTGATGCCTTATCACATTAGCTTCATTATCATCTATTAGGTCATATATTCATTTTTCATTCATTTACAAATAAAAACATGATGCTATCCATACATCATCACCATCATAAAACATACTCATAGCCAACATATAAACGACATAAATAAAAAGGATACATCAACCATAAAATCCACATATAAACCAATACATTTACATGTGAAATACCACAAAGAAAGAGCTCTTATTAATGAGTGCAAAAGCCAAACAGGTATGGGTCTTTCATGAACCACCCATGTTGGGTAGTGGAGGCCTCGAGTAATGGTTTTGGGGCCTAAAGCCTATAACTTATAAGTTAGGGTAATAATATTGTAAATCTCCAAAAGGCGCGGAGCGCGAAATGTAATAGGTCGAGTCAAAGGGTTGTCCACCCAAAAATAATATAGAATAATAGGAAGTAAGTCAGCCTACCCATGGTCTGTGGACCATGGGAATGTATAAATAGAGCGAGGCTCTATGGTTAGAAGTCAGTTTTTTAGAGTGGATCTAAATGTTATGGGTTTATGAAGGCAATATTCTCTCTGCGTCTGTAAGTCCGAGTCAAGGGTGTTGGTAGGTAGATAGAGGCTCTACAGCTATGTGCGCAGAGGCCTAGTAGAGTCCACAGCTATGTGCGTGGACCCTTGTAGCTGAGTGTGCAGGGCGGATTTGGTTGTATTTACGGAAGATATTAATAAAGATAAGTTGTTTCTGAAATATCGTGGGTCCATTGTATTCTGGTTTATACATCTATTATATGAGTTTATGTCTTTAAGAATTATGAATGTGCGCACTGGGTTTTATTGTTAAATGTTTGCTTAAAGACTGTAAGAAGAAGATCAGATCTGTAATACCTTCATTAATAAGAAAGTGAATTTGCGCAGATCTACGCGAGAGCCAAATAGCAGTACAGAGTGGCGCAAGGCCGCAAAACTGTCCGCGACCCCTCCAGACCACATCAAGACATCCCAAGGGTGTGGAAACCTGGTTCCAGCACCCTTCCATACTACCTCGGGTGAGACTTCAGTCTGCGCTCCACGGATTGTTGCCGAAAGGGCCAATATTGTGGGATTTGTTTAGCTAAAACACCTCTAAACCTAGATCAGGCCCCAACAAGCCAACAAATGGTTCCGTTGCTGGGACTAGGATCTGCCTAAGGGATGTCTAATGTTGAAACACTGGAACCCTAAGAAGAAAGAGCTTGAAGATTGGTTGGATCAGAAGCTTCATGAGTTCATGGTTCAGGAAAATAGAAATCCGCAGATATCTAAGGAAAAGTGGCTGGATCGCTACATATACATAGAGATCCACAAAATCTTTTTCGCGTCTTTCTCGAAAAAACTGTACGAGTGGATTGCGAGGTTAGCTGATAGTCAGGGAAGGTGCAGACTAGATCAGCCTATTGTGTGGACGCCAGAGTTGGAGCGTAGGCTGGAAGCATATGAAGATAAAATCGCACGGGTAGTAGATCATTGGTTGGATCGAATAATAGGAGGGTTTATAACCGAGTTCGCGATAGACACAATTGTAAGTTACAGCGAGGCAGAAAGGCGCTTTCTCCAAGGATCACAGGGTAAGTACATCAAATCATTGAATACTTGGAATAAAATGTTGTTATGTGAAAAATGGGTTATGCGCATCTATTTATGTCTAGGGTAACAAGTTGCGGAAGAGGCTACCAAGGGAAAGAAGGATTAGAAAACAATCCTCTGATTTCACTGTCGCGAGAAAGGGAGGAGGAGCTTGCGGGGTTCTCTCCAAGAAGCATAGTCCGATTGATTAAGCAGCGCATTCCACTGATACCACCACCGTTCACGCCATCACCTACTTCACCTCCATCAAAACCGTCTTCACCTACTCCACCTCCACCACCACCAAAGGTTGGGATGGTGAGTGCGGTCAAGTTGCCGGTATTTAGAGGCATAGGAAATGAGGAACCAAATTAGTTTTGGTTCGTGGTAAAGGCTGTATGGGAAGCCCAAGGCATAACATATGATAAGATAAAAAAGGCTACTCTAGTTAGTGCGCTGCAGGACCGCGTGTTGACGTGGTATATAAAGTACTCTAGCGATCACTCGAATGCGGGAATAGTGGCGATTCAATACGCAATCAAATAAATAATTTAGCTTACCAAAATTAGAAATGTAGTCGATCATCAGGTTCAAGGAGATCACGATGATGCTTGGTGAAACCCCGTGGGATCTGGATCAGAGATTGAAGAGTACAATCCGCGAGGCTAACATGATGCTGAGGGACGCACAGCACTGCGCGTGGTTTGTGGCATCATTGACACCACATCTGAGGACGACGCTATCACAACAAAAGATCTCAACCCAAGCTGAAGCATTAGAGACAACAATGAGGTTGCATGAAACTCCAATACAAGATCCAGGGTTGGGAGTTCAACAAATCCATGCACAGATACAAAACCTATGATTAGAGATGTGAAGTTTGAAACAAGGTCAGGTGCCTCGGTCAGAGGCGCGTGAAGAGGTCTGGTGCATCAAATGTAAGGGCCAAGGCCATGATAAGGATCATTGTCCGCTCCTTGCTAATTACTTGGGAGGAGGGGGGACCAATGTCATTGTGACTAGAGGCATAAGCAAGGCCAAGCATGGTGCCCGCACTTTGGTGCGCGATCTGTCAAGTGGGAGGAAAGCATGCCACGAACAACTGCCATCTATTGTAGAACCTAAGACAACCCCCCTAGCAGTTATTTTGCAACTTTTTTAGGACGATGGGCCATGACAAACGAAATTTCCGAAGTTATGAGTTGTTGATGGATCGAACACCTACTTACAGGATGCACACGGAGGCGTGAGGTCAGGATCCAACTGTAGCAATAGTGCGGGGTGGATTCCAGGGACATGGATGGGGACGAGGGGGAATGGGACCCAGACGAGGATGGGGACAACTAATCTGCTATAATTATGGAGGACCTGGGCACTACGCACATGATTGCATGAACCCGACCAGAACATGTTGCCCATACTGTTACTAATTTGACCATGAAGCAGTAGATTTCCCCACACTAATTGCACAGATGCAGGAAAAAGGGGTGCTTCAGGCTACCCCCACTCAGAACGTCGAACTGATGAAGGCTGAACCACGCGAGGAAGATCCTAACGTGAACATGATGCGCAGAAGTGGTGCAAATACAAGAGAAGATAAGGGGAAGCAACTGAAGGAAGATGCATGGGTTCGCAAGGCCCCTACAAAACAACCTGAATTTGATTTGGAGCAGGTGAAGGAAACGTTTATGGAAGCTAAGAAGAGCTTCACAGAAGCTTCTACTTCGGGTATCAAGGATCAACCTAAGCTGGAGATGGATACGTCTATGCTAACTACATTTCTAGAAACATACATGAAGCTACTATGGGACACTAAAGCGGCAAATGGATTGTAAGAGTTGATAATTAGGTGCACAAGGCCGGGTGAACCCCGCATGGTCCGGAAACTAGGCAAGCATGCTTTGCGCACCGGTTGGGAAATGCGCTTGACAGCCCAGATTGGTGACTATGAGATGGATCAAGTTGTTTTGGACTTGGGGTCAGATGTGAATGTCCTACCTAAACAGACTTGGGAACGTATGGGCAGGCCCACATTACAGTGGTCTCCTATCCAATTATGAATGGAAAACCAACATAAGATCTTGCCTATGGGGAGACTGCAAGGAGTTACAGTAGACATCAAAGGTGCAAGCACACAAACCGATTTTGAGGTAATAGAAATTGTGGATGATAGTAACCCGTATCCTGCATTGTTAGGGATAGACTGGGCCACGGATATGAATGGAGTCATCAACCTAAAGAAACAAAAAAATGATATTCAAGAAAAAGTCTCTCCGCGTAGTGGTTCCACTGGACCCAGCCGAAGGAGCGTGCTACACTGAGCCTGTGCGCAATGAGGACAGTGATGATGAACTAGACTGTATATACCAGATCACAGCGCAAGATCAAGACTAGGTGAATCCGACAGTGGATGGGAGAATCTCATGGGAACATGACAGCTCCTGCATGTCGGACTCAGATGAAGAGATTGAGTGATGGTAGAATTGATTGCATGAGGTAACAATGATAAATTGTAATATGATGGTTAGATCACTATGCCATGTAACGATAGAAGCAAGGGAGCGGCCAACCGATGAGGGTGCAATGAAAGTGGAGGGACCAGTAGACCGGTGTGAAACGATGAGTCTGAGACAAAAGCAGCAGGGTGCGAAAGCGGGGGTACCATGCGCGACAACTGCTCAAGGGTGGAATACATGCCAAAAGACTAGGCGAAAGCAGCGTGGATATAGGAGGCAGGCACGCATACGATTTGGAGGACAAAACGGTGTGAGCATCCATCGGTGGCGTAGGGTGCTGGTGTATGTTGTGCAGACACCCAACCAAATAAAACTCACAAATCCGAATTCACCGCAGCGATCTAGTCCACCAGCTGTCTGTGACAAAGCTAGCAAGAAAACATGGAGGAGCACAAACAACATCCACTTGATAAGACGACCCAATGGGAAGCTACGGATGCTAGGGATTCAATGGGCCTATAACAGGAGGGAGGCGAAGGTGAGCTTGTCAATAGTAAGGCAGGAGGAAGCCCAAAGTAGGCGTGGTAGCAGTAGGCCTCGCGAAATCAATGAAGTATGGGCGCGGCTGAGAAAGAAAAGCACGCTAGTAGGGGACGAAATTAGCAAGATGAAAAGTGGCGACACACACGTGGGCCATGCGAATTTGCACATAAGGAAACCAGGCCTGGCCGGGTCTAGACCAGAACGAGCTATGACCCTACTATCATGGCTGCAACCACACCCACGGAAGAATATACCCCACACAACCGTGCACGAGGAGATAACGGATACAAAGGCACTCGAAAGGTGCCCACAGCCTGAGCTAGCAGGAAAGCTGAGACCTCGCACCTGGGGTGCAACCACCTAACTAGCTATGGAAAGCACAGTCTCAATGCCCCAAGCAGTTAAAAGAAGGCACGAGACTATAAATAAGTTTGTGGGAGGCTGGCACAGAAAGCAGGTTCCGTGTAGAGTCATTCGGTCCGCAAAATCGCAGCTGTGCCACAGGGGTTGCGCTTCCACGCGGGAAGGTCGAGAGATGACCGTTAACACCACTATTCCTAACAAGAAATGCAAGTTACGGCAGGGAGGAGAGGGTGGCGGGCCATTAAGATAAGAGTTCCAAGCTAGATACAAAAATATCTGTCACCTAGACGCTATTAATGAACTGGAAGTGGAGGGAAGGGATCCATTCAAAATTACGCGTTCCTATCAAAACCTGTGGACAACACTGAGATATTTGAGATTTGAACTAGTGAAGACCAATAAACACTCCGCTACTAGGTATCCCATTAGTACCATGGCGAGAACCTGAGCACGGTTCACGGAAGAGCTATATCCAACCCATGAGGAGCCAGATGAAGCAGCTATGACCCCCGAGGTTCCAAAGTCCCCAAGCACACCGCGGCCTTGGAAAAACAAGCAGATGATGGGGCCAGTTAGGGTATCACCGAGATTCAGTAAGTTATCAGTAGATGTAAAGGGCAAATCAATCACCATCGAACTTGAGGAGTACGACAAAGATTTGCAAGCCTTGATCACTCAGATTGAAGCACAGGATGAGGACGAAGAGGATGCTTTCCAAATACCTTCACGACCCCCATATGTCTCTCCATGGAACGGGACGGCCAAGATACCGAAGGACCTAGACGCTGCGAAGAGTACACTCCAGACCCCGCTTCTTCTGGATGAGATAAGGTTTGATGGTTTGCCGCTGGGCCGAGTACCGAGTATCAAGTTCATATATTGGGATCTTGCGAACAACGAAAAGTTCCCCTAGTTGGCTGAAGACAATTACTGCCGTGGAAGTGGTTACTAGGTGTGGAGAAGGCGAGATTACTTAATCTGAGGTGGATACCCCACTATCACCGCGCGGCCATCACCATTTTTGTTATTCGACAGTTACTATGTCTGGTACATGATGGGTATCTCTGGTTGGAGGAGCCGATTCCTATCATAGCCAATTAGTACACCGGAATACCCACCTGCCTGTTAAAGGGAACAACCCCACAAACATAGCCGGAACAAGTAGCGATGTGGGTCTCGCAGAAGCAATGAAGAATAAATATAAGTTGGAAAAGCAAAACCATGGGTATGTAATAGCAAGTGTCAAAGACCAAGGGGTGCGAGTCACCACCCAGCTACTAGCCAGTAAACTAATGAGGAAATTTCGTGCAGATGAGGTGCCAGCTCCTGTCATTACACTTGCGGAACAATGTGTAGAAGGGGTCCAGTTCAACTGGGCGCAATTTTTATGTGACGAATTTTTGACAAATTGTAAGGAAGCATTGGAAAAAGGTAAGACTTTTCATTATGCATGGTTGCTACTATCAATCCTTCTGGTTGCAGGAGAACTACCGTAGGGTAGCTAGTTTCCCACCATTGAGAACAACCTACCTAAAGCAGTGCAGTATACCTCACTCTGGGCTACAAAGGATGCCACAACGGTTCATGAGATCAAGGTCCTTTGGATCTTCATGGAGGTGAGTATCCAGACATGGATCGCTTGCAGACCACGGATGTCCCCAACGGTATATAACAATTTGCAAAGAACGACTGAGTTTAAAGTGGACATGCATAACCTATATATCTTGGCGTGGAAGGATCCAAAATGAACATGGGTCAAGCTTCTGTTCATTGCTATAGATGATGCAATTTACGAGGTATTGGAAGCATGGCCTCCGGAGTGAGACACCCCAGACATGGCAGTATTATAAAGGATGGTGGCACAACAGCGGAAGAAGGAAATCTAGTTGCGACTCACTAAATTGGCAGAAAGGACACCCGAGGGACAAAAGGCAGCTTCGCAACAGGAAGCAAGCAAGGAAGTCATAGCCGAGGAGATCACGGAAGATCAGGAAATGACCTTGGAACAGGACATGCAGAGGGAAACAGTCTCTGGGCTTTACCGTATATCCCATACTGGGATTCCTAGGCCTAAATTAGACTCCACCCTCTAGGAATTATCATACATACTTTCATTCACTGGCCAAGGATTCCTAGGCATGATTGAGGACACCCACCTCTAGGATTTACCTTATATCTCGCCATTCATTGGTTGAGGATTCCTAGGCCCACCGAGGTAACAAAAAATTTGGCTTTACCACAACCCACAATCTGGTTCAGGGGTTACTATGCCAAGACTTTACCACCTCACTCAGTTTCGAATCCATTCGGTAATCTAGCTGAACCAAAACATAAGAACCCCATCACACCATGGCTATCTGGAAATTGAAAGGCAAGGCTGAAGAACATTGTCACACCTAGGAAAACCCATGCCAATGACAACAAGAGAACCAAGAACACACACGCATAAACATGAATGCCAAAACTAGCAAGGAAATCATGCATGCAACACAATACCTGCAAATAATCTCGTTGTAGCTGCTTGATCTTGCTCTTCCTTGCTTGATATTTGCTTCCTCTTGCCTTCTTTGATTTTATTGATTCAATGTTGAAGTGCCCCAAGAAAACTCTAGGTGTCCAAGAGTGAGAGAGAGAGAGATCCAAATCTAAACTAACAAAAGGTTACACTGACAAAAGCTATCAATTGATCCTCATAAACCATTTTATTAATGAGGCCTCTATTTTATTCATTTTCCATTATTTTCCTTCATTTTCCTCCTCACATGCAACTAGTGACCTTTCACCTTGCTTTTCTCCTAATTTCCTTTATTTTCATAAATAAATTGCCAAAAATGTCATCTTGCATTTCCAAAGCCTTTGCCATTTTCCTTTAGCCATAATAACCGAAATGAATACCCACTAGGATGTTTTTCCCACCATTCAGCTTGGAATATGTGTCCCATGACCTTGGTCTTATATTTTTTTTACATTCATTTTTACCAGAGTTGTTACATC
Organism: Pinus tabuliformis; assembly: GCA_031772625.1. Taxonomy (NCBI): domain Eukaryota; kingdom Viridiplantae; phylum Streptophyta; class Pinopsida; order Pinales; family Pinaceae; genus Pinus; species Pinus tabuliformis. The sequence continues at coordinate 1,118,773,641 of CM062820.1, forward strand.
TTCAAATAAGATACATGAAAAATTAGATGAATCTTAGATTGGGCTGGAAAAGCTAGCTTGTAGGGAACCTAACTAATGTATTTTATGATCTAATAGGGCCCATGGAAATTAGGAGAAAGCTTCTAGGTAACTTTATCTTTAAGTGATTTTTATTTATTAGGTTTCACGAGACAAAACACTTAATACCCTTTGGTAAAATAATTTTCATATCTATGTTGATCACCTTATTGTTGCATTCACTTTTGTGCCATAACCAAGTTGTCTTTGAGAATACAGATAATAGCTTCTTTTGTGTGAAGGTAGGCTTCCACACATCGGAGGGTTCGATAGGCACTTGGTGATAACATGACTTCAAGTCAATCTTGCTGAAATATTTGGCCCCTTTTAGCTAGTCCAGAAGGTCATCAATTCGCAGGATTGGGTACCTATTCCGGATAGTGATCTTATTCAATGCCTGATAGTCAATACAGAGCCTCCAGAACTTGTCCTTCAGCATGGCTATTTGGAAATGGAAGGGCAAGGCTGAAGAACACTATCACACCTAGGAAAACCCATGCCAATGACAACAAGAGAACAAAGAACACACATGCATAACCATGCATGCCAAAACTAGCAAGGAAATCATACATGCAACACAATACCTGCAAATAATCTCGTTGTAGCTGCTTGATCTTGCTCTTCCTTGCTTGATATTTTCTTCCTCTTGCCTTCTTTGATTTTCTTGATTCAATGTTGAAGTTCCCCAAGAAAACTCTAAGTGTCCAAGAGTGAGAGAGAGAGAGAGATCCAACTCTAAATTGACAAAAGCTATCAATTGATCTTGAAAAACCTTTTTATTAGTGAGGCCTCTATTTTCTTCATTTTCCATTATTTTCCTTCATTTTCCTCCTCACATGCAACCTGTGACCTTTCACCTTCATTTTCTCCTAATTTCCTTTATTTTCATAAATAAATTGCCAAAAATGTCATCTTGCATTTCCAAAGCCTTTGCCATTTTCCTTTAGCCATAATAACTGAAATGAATACCCACTAGGACGTTTTTCCCACCATTCAGCTAAGAATATGTGTCCCATGACCTTGGTCTTATATTTTTTTCTACATTCATTTTTACCAGAGTTGTTACATCTTCAAATAAGACACATGAAAAACTTGATGAATCTTAGATTGGGCTGGAAAAGCTAGCTTGTTGGGAACCTAACTAATGTATTTTATGATCTAATAGGCCCCATGGAACTTAGGAGAAAGCTTCTAGGTAACTTCATCTTTAAGTGATTCTTATTTATTAGGTTTCGAGGGACAAAACACTTAATACCCTTTGGTAAAATAATTTTCATACCTATGTTGATCACCTTTTTGTTGCATTCACTTTTGTGCCATAACCAAGTTGTCTTTGAGGATACAGATAATAGCTTCTTTTGTCTGAAAGCAGTCTTCCACACATCGGACGATTCGATAGGAACTTGGTGATAGCCTGACTTCAAGTCAATCTTGCTGAAATATTTGGCCCCTTTGAGCTAGTCTAGAAGGTCAATTCGCAGGATTGGGTACCTATTCCAGACAGTGATCTTGTTCAGTGCCTGATAGTCAATATAGAGCCTCCAGGACCTGTCCTTCTTTTGTACCAATAAAATCGGGCTCCCACAGGGCGATGAGCTTGGCTTGATGTGCCCTTTCTACAATAGTTCTTGAATATGCCTATTGATCTCATCGTTCTCTAGAACAGAGCGTCGATAGATTGGTCCATTGGGTGGCGGCGTGCCCAGGGTCAGATTGATGGAGTGTTTGACCTGACAGTGCAGAGGTACCCCTATGGGTGAGGCGAAAATATCCATGTACTCCTCCACGACCTTGTTCATATGTTGTTGTGCTGCATAAGAGCCCTACTTAGAAGTTGTGGCCACAACCTTCTTCTTGCCCTGGGGGCGAATCATAAGGAAAACAAATTTCCAAGTTTGGGAAATGATCTTATTGCATTTCTTTACAGTGGTCAAAGAAATGGTGGTAGGTAGGGCTACCTTCGGTATCATGTACAACTTGTTAGCCAAAATAATAATCATAGAGAGAGTTCTAGACTCATATACAGTATATTGATTCCACAATTATGGTTGTCATAACAATACATCACAAACTTCAAGAGGAGAAACATCACACAATACCTCATACGTGAAGGGCTTGATGTTGTCAGGAAGGTGACACTACTGGCTGACGCGAAGAGGTCGTCCTTGGTGAAGCCACCCGATGGTGTATGGTTGTGGATGTGTTGTAGTATTTAGGCCCACTTGCTTCACGAACTCTACTGAAATGAGATTCTTTTAGCTCCCGTTGTTGAAAATGAACTGCAACGGAGAACCCTTCACCCACATCTGTGAGTGGAAGAGGTGTTCCCCCTCCTATGGATCTCCAGGATCAATATTCTGGATCTTGGTGGTGGCCATAGTGGCACTAGGCTCTGCATCAATGATCTGATTCCCTTTGTCAGTTCCCTTATCGGGTTTTGATTCAATCAGAAACTATGTTTGATTTGGAAGCCTTCAACTTAGCCACCAGTGATTGCTTGGCCCGAGTCACACTCACTTGTATTGTGAGTGGATCTCTTATGGAACTTGTTGATCCTCAAAATTACTCTTTCCCTAAGTAATTCTTCTCATTCCTTTCCTATGTTTTTCCATGAGAAAGATACATTCTCATCACCAATGACCAGTATATATTGTCTTAAGGAGGACATTTAGTGATTTACATGTTATGCTTTTATATTTCACTGTTTGAATAAATTTTTGTATATTATTTACAGAACATAGCCTAATTTGCAACTAATCGGCTGTTCCGCAACTACCTTCATGCTTTAACAGGTTCTAGGTGTTAGAAGGAGAAACTAGCTACATGGGCAGCTTGGAAATCATCGTGACATGGACCCTATCATATTCACTTAGCCCAGGTCAACAAAGAAGATGGAATAAGACTACGGTCAATGGATAAGTCAAATGTAGAGACCGAAGGTAACAAGACTCTGTTTCGTGGTTAATTAACACGTTTCAAAATGATGGGAAGCGTTATTTGGAATAACTACCTGTACCTATGGACTCCAACAACCACCTGTACAACCGAATCCAATAGCCACCATGTCTTGGATTTATGTCTCCAGCAACCGAGGAAGAAATTCTACATATCTGCCCTCTACATGTTTGACTATAGCATGTTTTTGTCCACAAGCAGTTGTATGGTTTTTCTTATAAATACTTGTGTAAAGGACCGAAGAAGTGAGTAGTAATAGTGATAGTTTAATTGTGGAATCAAAGTTCTAAACTCTGTAATTTCTGGGCATTTTGTGTCCCTGTTTTTAATATGAAGACCGCATGTTTTATGGAAATATGAAGGAGTTTTCTTGGAGTTGATTGAGCAAGCATAACCTAATTAGTTGCAGAGGGCCCTACTGAAGAGGTTTCAGTTCATTTTATTTTTCTTCTTCTTGTTAACTATAAATTCATCATTTTCTTTCACAGTGTTTATAATCATTTTCTTACTAACAATGTTTATAATGCAATTTTCATAATTTTTAATAGTATTCATAATTTAGAGTAGCTTCTTTTTTTTATCTCTTTCTAGTTTTTATTAGTAGTTGGAAGTTGAAACTCAGCAATATAATCTAGTTCACCTCATTCACTGATTTACTAGCCTTTAAATTCTCAATTAGACTGATTAGTGCCATTTACTGTCTTTGCCATTTTATTTTTAGTTTACTGACTCATGGTGTTAATGAATGTTTCTAAAAAACCCTTCAAGTTGATAATTCATCCTAAACTAAGTGGTTGAACATTTCATTTATGCAATGAGTCTTTGCTGCATCTCTATATTTGTTTTCTCTTAGAATAATGAAGTAGAAAATTCCTCAAATGTCATCACAAGGAGACTTTCTCCCAAAATTGAGAGGCAGAGTAACTAAGTATTTCATTTAGTTTTATTTCTATAATTAGTTAGACATCAATTGCAAATTTCACTTTCAGTTTTAATTCATGATTTGGAAATAATAGTGAAACAGGAATAGAAACTTTGTTTTCATTTCTGCTAAGCTTTGCTTCCAAGTCTTTCTTAAGCTCTGTTTTCATTTTTAGATTTTGAGCAGTCTTTATGAAAGTTAGATTTAAGTTTTTGATAATTACATTGTAAATCATTAGGAACTAAAGACCAAGAACCCCCAAAACAACATAAAACACAAAAAAAACAAAGTAAGAAGGGTTATCTAGCACAAACAGTGCACTACACTTCATAAGTTTACAATACCTGGATTGATAATTTATGTAGAGAAATTTAGGACACTAAATTGACCAAACATTTTGGCGCTGTTACTGGGGAAGTGTAACTAGGTAGCCTTATCTCTTACATTCAAAAAAAAAAAAACAATGACATGCATAGAGAAAGAGACTCTAGGGGTAGATTTATAGCTAGGGGTAGAAGTTCAATTCCTACAACACCACCTACTCCACCAAGAACAAGAAAAGACACACCTCCATCCCAAACTCATACTCCCAGCCATAGGACTCCTGGAATTCCAGGGGCAAAAACCTAATCAAAAGAATCTCCTACTTCATCTACTAAGTCAGTCCTAGGGGAGAAAAATTTTGAATCACCAACAACAGAAATAGCCTTTTTCAGCTCCACAGGAGAGCACATTGTAGTTGAAGAATTAGGAATACCTGGTGAGGAAGAAGATGCAGAACCTCTCTCCCATATTCCATTAATAGAAGAACCAGAGTAGGAGGAAGTAACCTTGCAGATTGAACCCTATACTGACTCTGAAGAAACTATAATGGCATAAGAGGAACAAGATGGATAATTATCACTGTTTGGAGGAGAGGGTAGAGGGAGAGGTAGAGGAAATAATGGAGGAGGTAGAGGAAATAATGGAGGAGGCAGAGGAAATAGGGAAATAGATAATTCTTTTGGATTCCCTATAGTGGATGAGGAAACAAATGCCACAATGAAAAATATCTCACCTTCTGTCCTCCCAAACTTCTATGGGTTGAAAAGTGAGGATCCTGAAACATTTTTGTTTGAGTTTGAAGTCTTGTGCAGAACTTATGACTATCTAGAAGACTCTCAAAAACATAAATTGTTAACTTGAACACTGAAAGGAGCTGCTTTGAAATGGTTCATGTGGTTAGTCACTCAGTCCATTAGAACATGGAATGACATGAAAAAAACGTTTTTGGATAGGTACTTGGATTATTGCATGCCTACCAATCACAAAGATGAAGTGTTCAAAATGATGCAAAGAGAGGATGAAAACTTAGAAGATTTGATTGAGAGATTCAACTATAATTTGAAAAGAGAAAAGATGAACAATTTAGATGAAGAAACCTTGAAAGCTCTTTTATTAAAAGCCATTAGAGATGAGTGGATAGATATCCTTAACATGATGGGGAAGGGAGATATCTCTCAACTTCCATTAAATGATATAGGAGAATTGTGTGTTCATCTCTCAAGAGGGAAATCTAAAACAGGGAAAGGGCCAAGAGATCCTTCTCTTGTTAGAGTAAATAAATCTGCAACGGGATCTGTAAGTAGGGCAGAAATTGGTAATATGCTTGATGAATTTAAAACTGACATTCTAGGGAGCCTTAGTGAGCAATTAGACACCCTTAAAATACAAAACAAGCAGAAAATCGAGGCTGATGCTTTAGCCATTTTTTTTCCAAAATGCAGAAAAAAACATGCTCTAAGGGAATGCCCTTTAGATGCAAAAATTGTAGAAACTTGTATGATTTGCTCAGAAAGCCATGAGACCAAGGGTTGTCCTTCAATCCCAGGTCTTAAGGTTGTCTTTCAAGAGGAAACAGTCCCAAATTCTGCAGAACCTCTTTGTTTTGTTGCTAGAAGACCTTGGCAGGGGCCACAAAATCAGGGATTTAACAATCAAATGTATCTTCAGCCCCCACCAAACTGGAATTCTTAGCAGTAACCTTGGCCTCAACCTCAACCTCAATCTCAATCTCAATCTCGACTGTGGGTACAAGGAGTACAAAATCCTTATGGGAGATTTTCTCAATATTACCAATATCCTCCATCATATTAGAATTATCCTCCCCCACAAATTCAACAACAAAATCAACAGCCACAACTTCAAAATTAGAATCCTCAACTTTCATTGCCATTTCCACAACAACCTCCACAACAAAACCAAAATCCTCAACTCTTATTTCCATTTCAGCAAAAACCAAATCAGCTACCTGCCCAACCATTACCAAACCCCAACAATAAAAACCCTCAGAATGCTTACATGGTAGAAGGACAAGAATTTCCAACTTACATGATTACTCCTCTAGATCTTAATGATGTTCAACTAAGATCTAGAAGGATATTAGAAAAGGAAATACCCTCTATAGTTATTCAGGAACAAGACAGTTCTGAGGAAGATTCTCTAAAAGTTAATAAAAGTTTTGAGGGAATATCTCTCCAAAAGCAAAACATTGAAAAAGAAAAACAAAAAGAATCAGTGAACACAACTCCTATCATTGAGCAACCAACATCTACTTCTACACCTCCTTTTCCTGAAAGACTACAAATTGATAGAGGGGTAGAAAAACAGATCTTGTTGCCCAACTATGATTTTCTAGATGAATTGAAGAATGTCTGTATCAAAATTCCTTTGCTACAAGCCATTAGAGAAATTCCAATTCTAGCCAAAACAATAAAGGAGTTGAGCATAAAAAAACAAGGAAGAAAAGAAAAAGAAACAAAAAAAATTCACCTGGTAGGAAAAATAGCAGACATAATGATGAGAAAAATTGCCATACAAAAATATGTGGATCTAGGAAGTCCAATTGTCAAAACACATATCAATGGAATTGAAATTCCAAATACATTGATTGACTTAGGGGCAGCAATAAACATCATGAGTAAACAAACTATGGAGCAACTTAAACTTCCTAATCTTCTCTACACACCTACCTTACTGCAACTAGCAGATAGATCAGTAATCAAACCAGATGGTGTGTTAGAAGATATTTCAGTATCCTTATATCCTTGGGAATATCTTGTTGATTTCATGATCTTAACTCCCAAGAACAATCTAGAAGGACATCCACTCATATTAGGAAGACCTTGGCTGGCCACAGCTGATGCTTTTATTAGTTGTAGATCTGGTGACATGTATATTTCTAATGGTAATTCAACAAAGAAATTTACTCTATATCCTCCAGCAAAAGCAATCATAGAAATAGATGACAAAGAATGGATTGATGATGAAGATGATATTCAGCCTCTCTTTACTATTTCAAAAATTAGTGAAGATAATCAAATTTTGAATACATTGGAAAATTTTGAATCATCTCCAGAATCTGACCATGAGAAATTTCAAGAAAAATCTAATGTTGAATATTTATCATCTAGGTAGATGTCTCTCTATTCTATGGAAGAGTTTGGTAGCTCTACAATTGAAATTTTTCTAGGTAGGACATTGAACATAAACAAAAACTTGGAAAAACTACAATAAGAAGAGCTAATCAAAACATTACAAAAACATTTTTCTGTATTTGCATGGGAATACACTGACATGAAAGGCATTGATCCTAAGACTTGTATCTATCACATCTACATTGAGGAAAATAGTAGACCTATCAGACAACCTCAAAGAAGTATGAATCCAAATATTAGAGAGATTGTGAAAGAAGAGCTCCAAAAATTACTGAATGTAAACTTCATTTACCCAATTTCAGATAGTCAATGGGTTTCTCCTTTGGTAATTGTGCCTAAAAAGAATGGTAAATGGAGGGTGTGCATTGATTACCGAGAATTGAATAAAGCAACCCTTAAAGATCATTTTCCTTTGCCTTTTATAGATCAAGTGTTAGATACATTAGCAGGTAAGAAGTATTTCTCATTCTTGGATGGTTTTAGTGGTTATAATCAAATTCAGGTAGCACCTAAAGATCAGGATAAGACCACATTTACTTGTCCATGGGGAACTTATGCCTACCGAGTACTTCCTTTTGGATTATGTAATGCACCTGCAACATTCCAAAGAGCAGTACTAGGAATTTTTTCTGATCTGATACATGATTGTGTAGAGGTATATATGGATGACTTTAAAGTCTATGGAAATACATTTGAAAAAGCTTTGGAAATTTTGGAAAAAGTTCTTAAAAGATGTAAGGAAACAAACCTTTGACTAAGCCATGAAAAATGTTTTATGATGTTTACAAAAGGTATTGTTTTAGGACATCACATTTCAGGAGATGGAATTAAAGTTGACAAATCTAAAGTTGAAGTCATCTCTAAATTATCAATTCCAAATTGCCAAAAGGATGTTAGAAGTTTTCTGGGATTTACAGGGTACTATAGAATATTTATAGAAAACTTCACTAAAATAGCATCCCCACTCTTCAAATTTCTTACCAAAGATTGTGAATTCAATTGGAATTCTAATTGCCAGTTGGCATTTGAAACCTTGAAAGCAAAAATTTCTGAAGCACCCATTTTAAGAGGTCCAAATTGGAAACTCCCTTTCCATATTTCCACAGATGCTTCAGATACAGCTCTGGGAGCTGTATTGGGACAAAAATATTTGATTCCTTATGCCATTTACTATACAAGTAAGAATTTGACTCCCACTGAGTTGAATTATACTGTGACTGAAAAGGAATTTTTAGTTGTTGTTCATGCAATTAACAAATTCAGACATTATATAACAAGCTATGAAACCTTTGTTCATACAGATCACTCTGCAATTAGATATTTGATGAATAAACCTATTACTAATGGCAGAGTTACAAGATAGCTTTTACTTTTGCAAGAATTCAACATTACTGTGCTAGATAGACCTAGAAAACAAAACATAGTTGTTGATTTCTTGTCCAGGATTCAGAATATCAAAGAAGATTCTCCGGTTGAAGATAAGTTTCCTGATGAATATCTTTTTGCAGTAACTACTCAAACTCCTTGGTTTGCAGATATTGCTAACTACTTGGTCACAGGAAAGTTACCTTCACATTTGTTTCCTAGAGAAAAGAAAAAATATTCAAGAAAGTGCAAGATATTCATGGATCACTAATGAATTGTATAAAACAGGGCCAGATCTTATGATCAAAAGGTGTGTCAGGGAAGATGAAATGCCCAAGATTCTTAAGGCATGTCATGATGAGCCGTGTGGTGGACACTTTGCTGACAAGAGGATAGCCTATAAAATCCTTTATTTAGGATATTATTGGCCATCCATCTTCAAAGATGCTAAAGAATATGCCAGGAGATGTGACAACTACCAAAAGGTAGGGAAACCTGCTCCCTCAAATGAAATGCCATTACAAACTCAGGTACTCATCGAACCTTTTTAAAAGTGGGCCTTAGATTTTATTGGACCAATTAATCTTCCATCTAAGTAGAAAAAGTATATATTGGTATGCACTGATTATGTCACTAAATGGGTAGAAGCCAAAGCATTAACGTTTGCTAATGAAAAATTTGTTGTTAATTTTCTTTTTGAGGACATCTTCACTAGTTTTGGTGTTCCAAGAGAAATTGTGACAGATCAGGGATCTTAATTCACATCTAACATGGTGGAAGGACTTGTGGAAGAATACAAGATCAAGCATAGGAAATATACTCCCTATCATCCACAAGAAAATGGTCAAGTGGAATCTACAAATAAAGTGATTGAAGGAATTCTCACCAAGACTATGCATCTACATAGAAGAGATTGGGCAGAAAGGCTTCCTAAAGCCTTATGGGCCTATATAACTACATGGAGGAACACAACGGGACATACACCCTATGAAATTGTTTATGGGAAACAAGTCATGTTCCCTATAGAGTTCCAAATCAGAACTTTCAAGATGGTAGTCCAATTGGGACTAGATTTATCAAAGGCACAAAAGCATAGGCTGGAGCAATTAAATGAACTTGATGAAATTAGGCAAGAGGTAGTTCAAAGGACTGGTATATTCCAACAACAGAGGGCTAAATGGCATGACAAATACATCAAGGACAAGAGGTTTCAAGTGGGAAATTGGGCACTGTTATTTGATTCAAAATTTAAAGATTTTCAAGGGAAGTTTCAAACTCATTGGCTTGGGCCATATGAGATTGAAAAAGTTTTTAGTAATGGAGTAGTGAGGATCAGAACAATAGATGAAAGTAAAACTCCTCTTCTTGTGAATGGTCATAGATTAAAGATATATCAAAAACCAATTTCAAAAGAGGAGTTCATCAAGAGTTTCCAAGGCAATTCTGAAATGAAGTTAGTGAAGAAGAATCCTTCTTCTCCATTAACTTAGTCTTTATTTTTCCTATAAAAATAATAATAATAATAATAATAATAATAATAAATTGTATAAGTTTGAAAACCAATCATTGATTGGCATACTTATACAGAAAATACAGGGTGAAAATCAGAGGTTTCTGACACCCTATATTTTCCATTTTCTTTCTGTAATAAGTAGTGACAAAAAGCCACAGTCACTTTGTAATTTAGATTCTGAAAAATTCATCAGCTCATCTCACCTCACTCTATTTTTATTTTTACAATTTCACTTCATCCCATTATCATATTTCATCAATAAATTTTTCCTTTTTCAGTATTCATTCCATCTCCATTTCATTTATCATCTTGTCTTTGATCTCATTTCACTTCACTTACATAGGCATTTCCATTTCATTCATGATCCATAAGCTATATTTCACTTTATGTTTCATGTTCTGCATCTGATTCTATTCTACAGCTGATTCTGTTCTGCAGCTAATCTGATTCTGCAGCTACAATTTGTTTATCAGTTCAGGCACAAGTGTACAGTTCATAATAAAATCATGTATGCAGGGAATTGAAGAAAAATAAATTTTTGAAGACCAATCATTCTCAAGGTACCTGTGGATAAATATCAAAAAAATTAGCAAGCAAAAGGTAAAGGTTCCAAAGGTAAATGCAAAAATTTATTTCAAAACGTAATTTGAAAACATAAGTTTGTATGGTATGTATAATCACATGTCTCCTTAATCAACGATCGTTTGCTTTGACCACCACGATGTCTCCGCATATCTTCCGTCTTTAATGACAAACGGTCTCAATGATTCTTTCATAACAAATCTTCACTTCAAACTCCATAACCTCTGCTCAAATGGTCCTCCACAACTAAACCTGTTAATGGTCAAGATAACGATGTGACCTACCTATCTACGACTCTCTAAACCCTTACTGTCTATTTATTGCATGCCAACTCTTAAGTTTTTATCTCATATTCACGTAGCCATTTCATATATAGTCTTTCCATTCATTCCATTTCCATACACACAGTCATTCCATTTCCTCAATAGCACTCGTTTTATAAATAGTGAGAGTAATTTTGAGGTTAGTAAATTCTACAAAACAGAGGTCATGGACCTCATTGTCAGGGCAAAGCCCGTAGGGGAAAAATTTATGGAAGGGTATCCCCAACTCAAGGAGATGCTGCAGAAGGTTGGATGGCTCAAGTTCATTGAAAAATTTGATGGATATCACAAGGAGATCACGAAATATTTCACTAGATCATTTGATGGTACAAAAGTGGATATTGGGGACATCAAGTTTGCAATAACATAATCTTACATAGCAAAGGCTACAGAACTGCCAAGAATCGGTGAGAGATGGTTCAAAAACAAAGAATTTCACAGTGAATCATGGAAGGTGTTCCTCAGCAACCCAGGTATGGATGTCACTGTGTTTAGGAAAGGAATCCCTATTTCAGCACTCAAAAATAAATGGAGAAGCATGCTTTTGATATTACAAAAATTTATTACCTGTGAGGGAAGATTTGGATGTATGTATGTTTATCATATACGTTTATTGATGAACTTTCTAGACAATGGAAACATCAACCTCCCTTTCTTCCTTCTAAACAGTTTAAGGAGAATGGCTTCAAATGTACAGAAGAAAATAGAATCTCTGGAAACAACCATGTACCACCACGGATTGGTCAAAATCCTGGTTGAATATCATCTAAAGAAAATAAGGGACTATTGGGAAAACTTTCTGATAAGAAACCATTTCCAAGAGACACCAGAATCTCCTAAAAAAGATAGTGTTAGAAAGAGTAGGAGAAAGAAGACTAATCTCACCATTCAAAGCAACCCTGAGCCTTTAGTACAAAAAAATGATGAAGAAGAACCAATCATTGAAAAATTAACAGAGATCAGAAAGCAAATCAAGCATAGGAAGAAGATAAAATAGAAATATGGTGGAATTACTGAGAACACACCTGAATCTCCATTACATCCAGATGATGAAAAACCAATCTCTGAAAAATTGACAGAGATTAAGAGACAAATCAAGGGGAAGGAAAAGATAGGAAAAGAGAAAAAGGGTGCAAAGGAGGAGAACATAAAACCCCTTAGAAGAAGCTCTAGGCTCAAAGGAATGGTAAAGAAGGTATCATCAAAGGAAACAGAGTTCATCAATCTAGAAGGAGAAACCCCAGTATCATCTCCTGAAAATATTCCATTTACATACAGTCCTCAAAACTCTCCTAGACAGTATTTTGAAGGCAGCCCCAGTAGAGGATCCCCAGGCATAGATCCAATACAACAACAAATTTATGATTACATAGAATCACTAGAAAAGAAAAATGCCTCAAGGGATCCAGGTTCCTTAGCCAATCCAGAACAACCTGTCAATCCACAAGAACCTTTGACTGACTCACTCAAATAAGAAATCTATGAGTTGGAGATATTGAATAGGCATATTAAGAAAGAAAATGAAGCCCTAAAGGAACAAAGCAAATTGGATAAATCCATTCATGACAATACCATACTGCACCTAGGCCTATGGTACAAGAAAAATAGGAAGTTGAAGAGGAAGAATAGAAACTTGAACAAGACAGTGATCAACCTTAAATACAGACTTCTCATGAAGAAACCAAGGATGGCTGTCACTTCAAAGAAGAGCAAGAGAAGGAAGTTAGATGTATTGGCAGAGGTATCTGAGCAGATGCAATAGGAAAAAAGAGTCCACAGTTTTGGCAAAATTGCATGGGGACATGCAATGATTTTGCAGTGGGGGTATGTTGAGCCTCAAAATTACTCTTTCCCTAAGCAATTATTCTCATTCCTTTTTTTTTTTTTCCATGAGAAAGATGCATTCTCATCACCAATGACCGGTATATACTTTCTTAAGGAGGAAATTTAGTGATTTACATGTTATGCTTTTATGTATTGCTGTTTGAATAAATTTTTGTATATTAGCTACAGAATGCAGCCTATTTTGTAGCTAAATGGCTGTTCCGCAACTACCTTCATGCTTTAATAGGTTCCAAGTGTTAGAAGGAGAAAATAGCTACATGTGCAGCTTGAAAATCATCGTGACATGGACCCTGTCCTATTCACTTAGCCCAGGTCGACAAAGAAGATGGCATAAGACTACAGTTAATGGATAAGTCAAACGCAGAGACCGAAGGTAACAAGAATCTCTTTCATGGTTAATTAACACGTTTCACAGTGATGGGAAGCATTATCTGGAACAACTAATTGTACCTACAGACTTCAACAGCCACCTGTACAACTGAATCCAACAACCACCATGTCTTGGATTTATGTCTCCAGCAGCCGAGGAAGAAATTCTGCATATCTGTCTTCTACGTGTTTGACTATAGCATGTTTTTCTCCACAAACAGTTGTATGGTTTTTCTTATAAATACCTGTGTAAAGGACCGAAGAAGTGAGTAGTAATAGTGATAGTTTTATTGTGGAATCGAAGTTCTAAACTCTATAATTTCTGGGAATTTTGTGTCCCTGTTTTTAATATGAAGGCCACGTGTTTTATGGAAATATGAAGGATTTTTCTTGGAGTTGATTGAGCAAGCATAGCCTAATTAGTTGCAAAGGGCCCCTGCACTGAAGAAGGCTTCATTTCATTTTATTTTCTTCTTCTTGTTAACTGTAAATTCATCATTTTCTTTCACAGTGTTTATAATCATTTTCTTACTAACAATGTTTATAATGCAATTTTCATCATTTTTAATAGTATTCATAATTTAAAGTAGCTTCTTTTTTTTGATATCTTTCTAGTTCTTATTAGTAGTTAGAAGTTGAAACTCAGCAATGTAATCTAGTTTGCCTCATTCACTATTTTACTAGCCTTTAAATTCTCAATTAGACTGATCAGTGCCATTTACTATCTTTGCCATTTTATTTTTAGTTTACTGACTCATGGTGTTAATGAATGTTTCTGAAAAACCCTTCAAGTTGATAATTCATCCTAAACTAAGTGGTTGAACATTTCATTTATGCAATGAGTCTTTGCTGCATCTCTGTATTTGTTTTCTCTTAGAATAATGAAGTACAAAATTCCTCAAATGTCATCCCAAGGAGACTTTCTCCCAAAATTGAGAGGCAGAGTAACTAAGTATTTCATTTAGTTTTATTTATGTAATTAGCTAGACAACAATTGCAAATTTCACTTTCAGTTTTAATTCATGATTTGGAAATAATAGTGAAATAGGAATAGAAACTTTGTTTTCATTTCTTGCTTAAGCTCTGCTTCCAAGTCTTTCTTAAGCTTTGTTTTCATTTTTAGATTTTGAGCAGTCTTTACGAAAGTTAGATTTAAGTTTTTGATAATTACATTGTAAATCATTAGGAACTAAAGACCAAGAACCCCCAAAACAACATAAAACACAAAAACAACAATGTAAGAAGGGTTATCTAGCACAAATAGTGCACTACACTTCATCAGTTTACGATACCTAGATTGATAATTTGTGTAGAGAAATTTAGGACACTAAATTGACCAAACAGAACTCACACCATTTTTCTGTGTCCTTCTTCATCTACGTGGTGTTGTTCCTTTCTTGTAGCTTCGGCGGGCTGTCTTGGGTAGCCCTGCCTTGGCTTGGTCCTTTGTTCTATGGTTTGGGGGTGCCTTTTCCTTTCTTTGGATTTGAAGATCCAAAGTTCCACTTCTTCTGTTTAAACTTCTGCTCAATCTTGACAGCATACCGATACACCGTGCTGAGTGAGGAAATGTCCAGGAACTCCATCTCATCATAGATGCACTTGTGTAGACAACCGTGGTACTTGAGCACCAAATGCCACTTAGTATCCTTGTTACCCAGCTTCATGCAAAGGGTATGGAAAATAATTATGAATGCTAGCACATCTTGGTCCCTTCCCTACCGTAGCGTGGTCCACTTTATGTATTTGTCTTCATATCTCCTAAAAGGGTAATATTGTTCCCTAATGGCATCTCGGAAAGAATTCCAATTAGGTGCGGCTGAAAATAGTGAGGGTTCACTCTCATCCTTTTGTTCACAGTAGGTTTCCCACCAATACTTGATGTGTGGGGTGACTTTGAGAAGTGAAAAAGTAATATTTTCCCGATTGGAAAAGTCATGAACTGAAAAACATCCTTCCAATAGATTTAACCATTTATCTACGGTGTCTAGATCTATCAGGCCTTCGAATATGGGAATATGGAAGTTAACTTGTATCTTAAAAGGAGTGGCACCTCCAAAGTGGTTGTTGGATGACAATGCATCGCCTATGGGTAGTTGTAGAAGGATCTTGGCAAAGTTATCCATTATCGTGTCCCTCTGTCGCTCAAGGGATTCCTCGAGCAAAATTTTGAAAGGATCTCCTGCCCCCTCGTATTTGTTTTCTTCCGCCATTGGAGGTCGTTGGGTTTTGCGAGACTGATCTTGCAATGGTTTAACCAGATCATGCCCTAACTCCTTATACCCTGACCTCGTTGGGGACATGCAAATAAAAATAGAGAAAGAGCATATTGCTCTGATACCACTGATTCGAGCCTAAACAAGAATGCAACAACTTATAGATATAATCATAAACACAGAGATGTAGTGGAAAAATATCGAACTATGCTTATAAACAGAATGGAAAATAAGATAGCTCGGGGGATGGTAACTTATCTCTGAGAAGAGATGTGGCAGCTACATGCCTGTGAATTGTGTTACAATGAAGCCCAAGGACCTATTTATTATTGAAAACATGATAAAACCCTAAACAACCAAAACCCTAACCCGGGAAAATGTAACACCAAGAGTTTGTGGGCCCCGTTGGGGTTAGTTGGGCAACCAACTTCTCGGGGTTGTAACTTGGTCATATTATCTCCATTTGGTGCATACAATACCTTGTTGGAAAGGTCTCGCTAAGTACTATAGGTTTCACCACAGGCATGTTCCCATGGCCTTGAGCCTACCATGGATTCCAAAAAAACGCCATTTAGGGGGTCAAAAATGCTCCGGAAGTTCAGGACCCAAAAAACAGCTAAAAATAGTAAAAGCTGAAATGAACAAGGAAATAGATGAAACTGACTAGGGAGTGTAGGTGGAATAGGCAGGTGGCCACCAATATCCACCTGGATAATTCCTCCCCCCTAGGAATAAATGGTCCCCATTGCATGCAGAGCCTTCATGAGGTGAGGAAATTTCTATTGAACCTGGTCCCTAGTGAAGGAGTTGGCCTGCTTTGACAACTCGATATAACTGTATCCTCTGTTGGCGAGTGTTCTTGATCTATGTGTCCATGATCTGATTAGTTGTGGCATGTTCCATGCAGTCTAGGTTGATCTTTGTTGGTGTGAGTTGTTCTGCAATGTCAGATGTTTCCAACGATGGTGGAAAGTATGGTCGAAGGCGATCTACATTGAACACTAGGTGCAGACCAAGGAACGATGGGATGTTGAGATCGAAGGCATTGTCGCTGATGGCCTTGGTGATGGTGTATGGCCCATATAGGAGCACGCAAAGTTTGTGGTGGGGTCCACCAATGCGCTCCTTATGCAAATGTAGCCAAACTTTGTCGACCACATGGAACTTGTGTGGCACTTGATGTTGATCATGGCGTTGCTTGTACATAGAATTGGCTTTGTCCAATACATCAAGGACCTATTAGTGAATTTGTTGAATGTAATTAATGAAGTTGTTATCCCTTTCAGCTTTGGACTAAACATGAGTTGAATCTACCTGAGTGGCTACAAATGGTATGGCCACATCAATGGGGCATAACGGCTGAAATCCCATCCCTACCTGAAAGGAGTTGTGTCTTGTTGAGTTGTGGAGAGATCTATTGTAGTTGTGTTGGAAATAGGGGATAATTTCATCCCACGTGTGTGGATGCTTCAATTTGTACATGCGCAGAATGTGTACAATCATCTTGTTGACAACCTCTATTTGGCCATTAGTTTGGGGATGAAAAGTCATGGACTTAGTAAGTTTTATATCTAGAATCAACCAGAGACTTGACCAAAATGCACTCAGGAATCTATTGTCCCAATCTGAGACAATGGACTGTGGGATCCCAAAATGTACCCACACTCGCTCAAAGAAGAGCTTAGCAGTGGCCTCTGTTGTGATACTCTTCTTGCAGGCTGCCATGATGGCCATCTTAGAGAATCTGTCAACGACAATGAAAACATAATTGTTGTCGTGATAGGAGTAGGTAGAGGAGTATACAGGCCTTGCTTCTTAATGGTTGGTTTGGAAATGGTGCAAGCGATATAGGATGTAATGTACTTCCCAACATCTTGACGAAGTTTTAGCCAATAAAGATACTTCTGTAATATCGCCATTGTTTTCTCTACTCTGAAATTTCCAACGACCTAACTGTAGTGTGCCCCCGAAATCATCTTTGCATGCATACTTGAAGGAACACAGGTGTGTCCCAGGTGGCATAATAGTGCATCTTGAAGGTGAAAATTTGGAACTTGCATCCCTTCCAGGAGTGTCTAGTATATGTTGCTGAATTCTGGATCGCTCTTGTAAATATGTGGCCACCTCGATGTCTCTTGCCCATAGGATTCGAGCATAGTGATCAGCACCATGACCGGTGGTCAGCTTAGGAAATCAGCGACATTATTGGTGCTTCCCTTCTTATACTTAATGTTCAAATGGAACTTTTACAGATGGGTAGACCATTTCTGATGGCGATCATTCTACAACATCCCTTGTGTCTGTATGAACTATAGAGGTCAGTGGTCTATGTGGATGACCATTTCCTTCCCCAGAATGTAATTCTTCCATTGATGGCAGGCCTGCACAATGGAATACATTTCTTTTTCATAAGTGGGGTACTTTCGGACTATTTCTGAAAGTGTCTCACTGTATTAAGCTACTGGATGCACATGATGAGTAAGAACCACACCAATAGCATAGTTGGAGGCATCTGCCTCAATCTCAAATGGTTGTTGCGAGTTCTTCAACTCAGAGAATTCTTTTTGTTGGGTTTTCGACCAAAAGAACTTTTCTTTCACTCCACTCTTGGTGACTTGACTTAAAGGGCAAGTGATATGAGAGAACCCCAACATGAACCTACAATAGAAATTGGCAAGACCCAAAAAGTTGCGGAGCTTTATTAGAGTGGTTGGGGCTGGCCAATCCCGAATGACTTTTATCTTGGATGGGTCCACATGTACACCCTACTCATCAATGATGTATCCCAAATATTGAACCTAGGTCAGGCCAAAGGTGCACTTCTCCAAGTTATCACACAGCTTGTGTTGTCATAGAGTTGAAGGACCTCTTGAATATGGTGGAGGCGCTCTTTCCAACTCTGTTTGAAGATCAAGATGTCATATAAATACACCACCATGAATGCTTTGGTGAAGGGTCGCAAGATATAGTCCATCAATATCATGAAGGTTGCAAGGGCGTTCGTCAATCTGAACGGCATGACCAACCATTTGAAAAGGCCCTCCTTGGATTTGAAGGCAGTCTTCCACACATTGGAGGGTTCAATAGGCACCTGGTGATAACCTGACTTCAAGCCAATCTTGCTGAAATATTAGACCCCTTTGAGCTAGTCCAGAAGGTCATCAATCCGTGGGATTGGGTACCTATTTTGGACAGTGATCTTGTTCAACACTCGATAGTCAATACAGAGCCACTAGGTCCTGTCCTTCTTCTGTACCAATACAATTAGGCTCCCACAAGGTGATGAGCTTGGCCTGATGTGCCCTTTCTGCAATAATTCCTTAATCTACCTCTTGATCTCATTGTTCTCCAAAACAAAGCGTCAATAGATTAGTCCATTGGGCATCGGCACACTCGGGTTCAGATCGATGGAATGCTTGACCTGACAGTGCAGAGGTACCTCTGTGGGTGAGGTGAAAATATTCATGTACTCCTCCACGACCTTGTCCATATGTTGTTGTTGTGTAGAGGAGCCCTACTTGGAAGCCATGGCCACAACCTTCTTCTTTCCCTGGGGATGAATCATAAGGAAAACAAATTTCCTAGTCTAGGAAATGATCTTACTACAATGCTTTGCAATGATCAAAGAGATGGCGGTAGGCGGGGCTACCTCTGATATCATGTACAACTTATTAGCTAAAGTAATAATCACAGAGCGAGGTCTAGACTCATATACAACATCTCGCTTCCACAAGTATCTTTGTCCTAAAAATACATCACAAACTTCAAGAGGAGAAACATCACATAGTACCTCATCCGTGAAGGGCTTGATGTTGTAGGGAAATCGACACTACTGGCTAACGTGGAAATCTAGTCCTTGGTGAAGCCACCTGATGGTGTATGACTGTAGATGTGTTGTAGTCTTTAGGCCTAGCCACTTCATGACCTCTACTGAAAAGATGTTCTTTTGGATCCTGCTGTTGACAATGAAATGTAGTGGAGAACCCTTCACCCACATCTGTGAGTGGAAGAGTTGTTACCCCTCCTCTAGATCTTCATGCTCAATATTCTGGATCTTGGTGGTGGCCACGGTGGAACTAGGCACCGCATCAATGATCTGCTTCCCTTTTTCAATAACCTTATTGGGTTCTGATTCAGAGTTGAAACCTGCATCTGATTTAGAAGCCTTCAGCTCAACCACTAGTGACTACTTGGCCTGACACTCACCTGTATTATGAGTGGAGCTCTTATGGAACTCACACCACTTTTCTGTGTCCTTCTTCTTCTTTGTGGTGTTGTTCTTTGCTTGCGGATTAGGCTGGTTATCTTGGATAACCCCACCTTGGCTTGGTATTTTGTTCTATGGTTTGGGGGCACCTTTTCCTTGCTTTGGATTTGTAGATCCAAAGTCCCACTTCTTCTGTTTAAACTTCTGCTCAATCTTGATAGTGTACCTATTAGGGCCTAAATCTACCTCAGGCTAAGAAAGGCAGGATCTAAGGTAACATCAAACCACGCTTAACCTAGTAGCTAGCCCTACCAGGTTAGGAGAGGGCTCTCTCCTTGTCAAACTCAAAAGAATATGATGAATAAAGCTTGAGATGACTAATATAAAGACTAATTTTAGGCTAGGTATGTGCTCAAAGGAGTTTGATTGAATTTAATTTTGGTTTGCTGGCTCAAATGTGAAAGGCAGATTTGGGTCCGAGGAATGGACACAGTCTTGCAGAGATTTCTGTGGGGTGAGGTAGGCAAATGGTTTAGTACTTTGAAATAAGTAATATGGAGAGTCTTAAGACTGGTGAGGAGCTAGAGAGGGCAAGAAAGTCTCAGGGATCCTCTTCAAACAATTGAAAACATAAATAACTAAACAATTCCTAGGTAGAGCACTACAACATCAATGAATTCTACCTTTATCCTTGATTCATTTAGTTAAGCTGAACAAAAAGAGATGATGGCATACATAAACACATGTAAAATTGCATTATAGAAGGAAAAAAAAATACCAAATCAAGTTGCCACAAGAATCCCACAAAATATTGCAAACCCTAGTCTATTCCTTTGCCAAACTGCAGAGATGAATGTACAATAATGCTCAAAGCATTCACAAGAGTCCAACCTTTACCAATGACTGAAAAAATACTAGATATAGGTAACAAAAAACTCATGCTAAGCTTTAGGGGTCGAATTCATGATTTTAGGAGCTATTTCAACAAGATCTAAACTAAGAACTGAAAAGTAGGCAGTGGAACAGCTTGCCTCTAAAACCTAGGAAACTGATTCATTCAGTTTCAAACTACCTTTTCATGATGTATCTACCTCCATGAGTGAAATTTTAACATATTTACATCAAATTCCATCAATTTACATCAAATTACATCATGATTTTGACCATGAGAGAGAGAAAAGTCAAACTGAGAAAAAACTAGGTGAAAAAACAGAGTTTTTTGGCAAAAAAGTCAATTTTCCATCCTGTGCACCGCGCCTCTGTCCCTGTGCATAGCGCCTTTTTGCAGTTAATTTTACAGGCCTTCCTATGCACCAAATTTGCTCCAAGTGGGCTTGTTGGAAATTTCTATCTATTTAATTTCCAGAACAGGTGGAATTTCTGAATTTGGTGTCCATTTGCCCCTCCAAAAGTGAGTTCTCCCAACACTGCTTCCTGTGTGGCCAAAAAGGGGTAGAAAGGGCATTTTTGAGGTGTTTTTGACCCTTTTGGAAGCCCAAAACTTGACAAAATTTCTTGGCCATTTGTAGGCATTCATATTTTTGCATGAGGAATCCAAAAATGCTGAGTTTTCCTCCAAAAGAGGTCCCTATCAAAAGCACGCGCCAGGTGGCGCGGCACACTAGGCAGAAAAAACCTGTGTTTTGCTCCAAAAATTCAAAATTGACAAAAAGTATCCCAAATTTCTTGATATTTGGGCTGAGTGTCCTGCATCGAGTGCTAAGTTGGGCTAAGGAAGCCTCAGCCAAAATCTTGAGCTTGTCTTGCTCTTTCCTCTTCCTCAAAGTTTTCCTCAACTTGGCCTTCAAGGTCCTTGTTCTTGCTTTGCAAACTATGTTTCTTGCCAAATAATGAAAATCCATGTGCCGCAACATGTCCTTCTCCTTGTTATCCTTGTCCAACATCTTCTCCAAGTGCATGTTTTCCCTCTCAAGCCAAGATTCATGATCAGCTTCAATTTCTTGCTCAAGTGGTGTCAACTTGACTTTCCTCCTCTTGGCAGCTTGTCGGTTTTCTCTTATGTTTTGGAGCTCCATGATAGTTTGCTGGTCCTCTAACTGTTTGTTTTCTTTCTTGTTTGTCATCTATATCATCCTCGTGCATCTTCTCTTTGCCTTTACTTTACTTCTTATCATAGTCATTTCACTGTCTCTTTCCATTGTTTTCCATTGATTTTGAAAAATGTGATTATATATGAATGGTTTGTGGATAATAGTATGGAATAGGATGGAGGAATGGAATGGGCAGAGCCTATGGGGAAGGAAGTGTGGAAATGTATGTATGAACAGGGTTTAGGGATGTGAGTAGGGTTTAGGGAGTGAGTAGGATAAGTGTGTAGGGTTTAGGGAGTGAGTAGGATAAGTGTGTAGGGTTTTTAGTTTTGGGGATAGGGGAATAGATGAATGTGAATGAAAGAGGGAAGGGGGAAATGAGATGAGTGAAATGTAGTGAAGGGGAATGTAACTGATGCAAGGGGAGAAAACAACAACAACGACAACTTTGAAACCTTAGACAGTTTTTTGAATGTGACTGTGCAACAAACTAGGGTTTTCCTTTTCACCTATTTACACACCGTGAATGATGATCAAAACTTTTGCAATGGCACTATGGAATGCTTCACTTACTTGTTGAATGAAGATTGCACAAATTTGGAGCTTGGAAAAATGATTTGAGTGAAATTTGGGCTAAGCAGGAACGTGCGCCGCATCACTATCCAGGTGCAGCCACGCTCAACAGGTGCGTCGCGCCTGTTCAAATTGCAGTGTAAAACCTGCACCAGGTGCATCGTGCTCAACAGGTGCACCGCGCCAGCTGACAGGTGCATAGCTCTTTTTCCAGGACACTTTTGGAGGCCTTCCTAGTGACCAAAGTGAGCGCGGGATAGCTTGTTGGAAAGCTTACTGAGTCTACTTTCCAACACAACTTGAATTTTTCAATTTGGAGTTCATTTTCCCTATCAAAAGTCAAATCTCCTAAGATTGGTCAAAATGTGCAAAATGAGGATGCCTAAACGCAGAGTGCTGTTGTAGTCAACTTTTGAAGGTCTTCCTCAACCCCAAATTGAGCTTATGATAGCTCATTGGAAATTGCTTTGTGTTTAGTTATCATTTGACTCATCAAGCAAGTCATTTGGCCAACCAAGCTAGCAGAAATCTTAATTTTCCCGAGGTCACTTTAGAGGTGCATCAATTCTCTTGAGGCAATTGTATTTTTGACATTTCTATAAAACCATGACACCTATGTAAAACATGAAGGATATTTTTCTTCCTTGGCCTATTGTGGACAAAAAACCTCTCTTAGTTTTCCCAAATTCATCTTTTCTTGCTCAGAAACGTCATTAGAGTAAAACCTATCCCAATGTGTGGAACAAGGGATTTGTTGAAATAAAGTGAAATGAAGGGGATAAGGGGCTTCCAAATTCTTGAGAAAATTTTGGGAAGTAGGGAGGGATGTTAGGAAGCAGGAAAAAGTGGAATTTCAAAGATTGAGTGAGGGGAAGGGGTCCAAAAGGGAAAAACACAAGCCTAGCCTAGAAAATTGTCAAATTGTAGCAAGAAACTAGGGCTTGTGCGAAAATGAGGAATTTGAGGGATATCAGTGATGGGAAGTGTTTAACAAGGTACATTAAGAATAGGGGAAGGTGTATGAACATCAGGATACAAGTTTTGCTGATGATTTGACCATCTAAGAGAAATTACCTTCAAAACCCTAGGAGAGGGAAATGAACCTTACCTAGGCACAACTAAAGCATGAACAAGGTGTAAAATGACCCATTGGAACCTGACATGATGATGAAAACCCTTTGAATGATGGTACACTCAACTAAATGGTGACATGGACCGACATTTGGAGAACTTTGAAAGGAGTGAAAACAAACCATAGACCTAATACCTAGTGACCAAATTTTGCTTGAAGACTCACTGAAATGACAAAATTTGACCTTGACACCTTAAAATCACTTTGTAAGAGCATGTTTGATCATTGGAGGAAGGTTTCAAATACTGACACTAACAGTACCGATACGTCGTGTCGAGCGAGGAAATTTCTAGGAACTCCATCTCGTCGTGGATGTACTTGTGTAGACAGTCACGGTACTTGAGAAGCAAATGTCGCTCAGTATCCTTGATACCCAGCTTTGTACGAAGGGTATGGAAAATATTTGTGAACTTTGGCACATCTTGGTCCATTCCCTACCGTAGCGTGGTCTACTTTATGTATTTGTCTTCATAGCTCCCGACAGGGTAATATTATTCCTTAATGGCGTCTTAGAAAGAATTCCAAGTTGGTGCGGCTGAAAACAATGAGGGTTCACTCTCATCCTTTTGTTCATAGTATGTTTCCCACCAATCCTTGACGTGTCGAGTGGCTTTGAGAAGTGAAAAATTAATCTTTTCCCGATTGGAAAATTCATGAACTGAAAAATATCCTTCCAACAAATTTAATCATTTATCTATAGCATTTGCATCTAGCAGGCCTTCAAATATGGGAATATTGAATTTAACTTGTACCTTAAAAGGAGTGGTGCCTCCAGAGTGGCTGCTAGATGAAGATGTATCACCTGTGGGTTGTCGTTGAAGGATCTGGGCAAAGTTATCTGTCATTGCATCCCTCTGTCACTCAAGGGCTTCCTCGAGAAACTTTTTGAAAGGATCTCATTCCCCCTCGTCTTTCTTTTCTTTTGCCATGGGAGGTCATCGGGTTTTGCGAGGCTGATCTTGTAATGGTTCAACCATATCAAGCCCTAACTCCTTATACCCTAACCTCATTGGGCACATGCAAATAAAAACAGAGAAAGAGTAGACCGCTCTGATACCATTGATATGAACTTAAATAGGAATGCAATAACTTACAAATATAATCATAAACATAGAGATGCAGCATAAAAACACGTCATTCCATTAATAGAAAAATATTGAACTATGCTTACAAACAGAATGGAAAATAAGATAGCTCAGTTGATGGTAGCTTATCTCTGAGAAGAGATGTGGCGGCTACATGCCTCTGAACTATGTTACAATGAGGCTCAAGGGCCTATTTATTATTAGAAAACATGAGAAAAACCTAAACAACTAAAACGCTAACCCCAGGAGATGTAACACCAAGAGTTTGTGGGCTCTGTTGGGGTTAGTTGGGCAACCACTTCCCGGGGTCGTAACTTGGTCATATTATCTATGTTTGGCACGTATGATACCTTGTTAGAAAGCTATCACCAAGTACTACATGTTTTGCTGCAAACCCTAGCCTATGACTATGGGCTTGCTGCGGATCCCAAAAAAACGTTCTTTAGGGGGTCAAAACTGCTCTGGAAGTTCAGGACCCCAAAAACTGCTAAATATAGTAAATGCTGAAATGAACAAGGAAATAGTTGAACATGACTGGGGGGTCTAGGTGGAATAGGCAGGTGGCACCAATATCCACCTAGATCATTGAGAGGGTATTAATGTTGAATGAAATCATAATCATAGGATATGCCATTGTAGTAGTACCAACCAGTGAGTTGCATGTTATATAAAAATGAGATTATATTAAAAAATCAACAAGTTGCATATTTTCATGAGAACAAACAATTCAATAAGAGGTTGAAGTCTCATTATTTGTACATGCTAGCAAAAATGATTAGTCACAAAAATTTATTAACTTATCTAATAACACATGATTAGTCCCATTAAGTGAATTAGTAAATTAGCCTCCAATCCTTAGGGTTTTGGGATCTCACAAGTTCAATTCTATTTGATTGTTGAATCTCAAGATTTGGTACTTATGGTAGTGATTAGTGAGATAAGAAGATCCATTCTATAGTTCCAAACTTCCCAAGTGGCTTCTTGTGGGTTTCTTATAACAACATAGGGGAATTATATCAATGTTTAAGGTGAAGGTTGTGATGAGCCTCATAAATGGGTAATTATATGGGCTCATTTTACCTCCTAACCTAGTCAAATCAACCATTATCTTAGCTTATTGTATGATTTTCTGATTATATTTATGCTTATAGAGTGAGTTGAGCTAGTTATGATGCCATGTGGTCTAATATGTGTTTAATGCAGATTATTATTGAATTATGAGGTCAAATTCAAGAATCTAGCGGACAAACGGCAGCAATAACTTGAAGTGGAAAAAGGAGAGGATTTATAGGAGGGAATCCCCCCCATTTATTACTCCTCACTTCAAATTCCCCTTCATTCAGCTCAGAGTACAAGCAGCCAAGTCATGCACTAGAAGGTAGCCGAGCAAGTGGAGGATGACTGATGATTATCTCGAGTTTTGCGAGCCAGGCCTCCTTGATTTTAAGGAAGCTATTGGTAGCTTCATTGGTATAAGTAGAGAGGCCTAGGGCCTCACTAGGGTTGGATTTTTGTTGTACTTTTTCTTATGTAAACTTTGCTCAATTTCGAGCTTATTTTTTGTGATAGTTCCATGTAATCTTGCTATTGTTTTGGAAATAAAGATGGAATCCTTTTTGAGTTAGCACTGAGTTACCTCAGAGGGCTGAATCTCTTGGGTTAGGGCCAATCCAAGTAGCCAAACTCCTCTTCACTTGTATTTGTATGTTTTATTTCAGTTGTAGATTAGATTGTTGTTAGATGTATTTCTTTTATGGTTTAGAATAGGTTGTTTTTGATGATTCAGTAGTTTGCTTCCATTTGTTAGCAGGTTAAGTAGTGATAAAGAAAAGATTCAAAAGGCTAGCAATAGTGCCTTGGCCTCTCTTCCTCCCTTTGGGACCATGATCTGAGGCAAAGACCCTCTTGCTGCACCAAAAACATAGATTTTCCTCATTCATAGGACTTCTAGTGTTTGCAGCTTTCTAGTTGGTTAATAGTCTAATTTGCTTTGCTTCAGAACTTCTCCATCATGCTCATTTCTTTATTTACAATAGTCTTCTTTCATGCTTTCCTTTCTTGCAGCATTTCTTTTCATAGAACATAGCTTAGACTAGTTTGATGCAAAACTCTGTTTTCTAAATGCACTTATTTCATTGCTTGCTTGATCTCATTGGTTGACTGTTAGTTATGCAGCAGATATATTCTAGCAGTAGGTTAGCCTATCATCCATCCCATATTCCATCTTATCCATGCCCTACAGATTGCCCAATTCTCCCCTCAATTTTGCCTTAGTTTCCTACATTTTCCATAGAACTTCTTCCTCTCTCCTTGAGCAAATCCAACCATCTTTCTCTCTGCTAATGATTCTTGGTAGACCCTAGGTTCCCTAACACTTCATTCCAACCTTCATCCACCTTTTCCACCCACTCTCACACCTTCAAAACAGCCAAAACTGCTCTCGACCTCCTCCTGTAGGCCTCCTATAGAACGATGTTTTTCCTCCTGTACATTTCCTATGTCCTCCTGTAGATTTTACTCTAGGATTTCTTTTGAAGGCCGAGTTTGGGAAAAGCCTCCAGAAGGCCACCTGAGACCTACTAGGACCCAACCACACCATCCTACATCCTCTCAAGTCCCAAAACCACCCTTCAACACCACTTATTCACTACCACATTCACAAACAATAAATTACATGCATACCAAATTCACATAAAAATACATAAAAATTCAAAAAGATGTATTTTGCTCATTTACTTCCAGAAATAGATTAGTTAGATGTTGTTTACTTATTTGAATAGATAATGGCATTCTTTTCATGGTTTTCATAGTGTTTTCTACAAAAGTAGGATTAGTTGGCTAATTAGGATTTACTTGGTTTTCTTTACATTTCAGTATTTTTCCTTTCTGCAGTTAGAGTAGTATCTGTAGAATAGTCTTTCTCTCCTTTCATCACATATAGATCTTCTTCTAGAATCCATAGAAGTTGGCTTGAGCTCCTAGTGATCTTGCACCGGTTGACCAAGTGACAACCTGTAGTAAGAACTAGTACTTGTGCATACAGCACCATAGCTTCCAAGTTTGTTACGAACTATCGAGTTGATAAGAGTAAAGTAGGCAGCCCAGGAGTTGCAGCATTATTGCTGCAATACTGGTGCTCACCACCTTTTGGCGTCGTTGCCGGGGAAGCGTCAGAGTATTCTATGATTACCGCTTTCTTCTATTTTCTTCTTGCAACATTCTGCTAATAGTTTATTTCAGCAAAAGTAGACTACTCCTTTCTTTTCCTTCAGTTCTGCATTTTCTTGCTTTCCTTTTCAATTCTGCAAATTTGATTTCACCAAGAGTAGACTAGTCATTCCTTTCCTTCAAGTTCTGCATTTCCTTGCTTTCCTCTTCAATTCTGCAAATTTCATTTTAGCAAGTTCACTTCAGCTAGTTGCAATTTGTTTTATTCAATCAATTTCAATTTTTCGGGTACTATCAGTGTGGGGAAAAAAGAAACAAAACCAACCAAAAAGATTTCCTTTCATGCCTCGTAGGAATAGAGATAACCCAAGAAAAATTTTGCCCAACACCCCCACTACTTCACACAGCCAACCTTCTCTCTTCTTCGGTGGCTGCGATCAAGAAGAATCCTTAGGTGAACAACCAAACATATTTGAAGAACCTATAGGGGAAGAAGAAGAAGAAAACATTCCTTTGGAGCCAATGGTTGAACACAGAAATGCTAGGGGGAATGGAGAAAGAAATAGAGGTTACCTTTCCCATTCGGGAGACCAATGGAGACACGAAAATGAAGAATGTAAGCCCTTTTGCCCTACCTCATTTCCATGGTCTAACTACAGAAGATTCTGACACCTTTTTGTTTGAGTGTGTTGTTATCTGTCGAACCTATGACTATGCAGAGGATGAGCAAAAGTTGAAACTGTTCCCTTCCACTCTCAAGGATTCAGCATTGTGCTGGTTCATGGGATTACCTGGCAATAACATCACAACTTGGGCTCAAATGCAACAAGCCTTTAACAATAAGTATCGAGACTATTGTAGGTCAAAAGATACTAAAGAAGAAATTTTCCAAATGACTATAGGAAGTGATGAGTCCCTGGAAGATTATGAGGAGAGGTTCCAGCTCAGTTACAAAAGGGTCGGGTATACACTTGACCCTGAGTCTCTGAAGTTGGTCCTGCTCAGGGGAATTCAGGAAGATCTTTTAGACGCCCTCCATCTATTGGCTGGGGGAGACATCTACCAACTATCCTATGAGGACATAAAGACTATTTTCAGAAACCATTCTAGAGCAGCCAGAAAGAAAGGTAGGGGGAGTCAACCCATAGCCAGTACCTCTTCCTCTAACTCATCCATTAGAGGAGAAATTGGAAACACGCTGGAAGACTTCAAGAGTGAGATGTTGCAGACTCTTGCCATGCAAATGGATACCTTGCATATCAGAAGGAAACAAGAGGAAGAAGAGAGGGCTTTGGCCATTTTTTGCCCTAGGTGCACCAAGAGGCATCCTAGGAATGAATGCCCATTGAACTCTATAGAAGTTTGTTCAGTCTATGAAGAAAATCATTCTATGGACAAGTGTCCTTCCTTACTCGGACTTAAAGCTTTATATCAATGGGTTGAGGGAGTCACTGAACCGATCTATTACATAAACCAAAGGAGGCCGCTTGGACCTAGACCATATCAGCAGGGGATGCAAGGGACATCTCAGGCATACTACAACCCCAACCAAGTCACTTCCATACCTTCTTGGGGCCCCCCTGCTCATCCTTCCTGGTCCACAACTCCTCCTTGGTACTTCACCTCTCCATATCATTCCCAACTAGCCACCCATTCATTTCAATCCTATGCTCAGCTATAGCCTCAATGGAATGCATCTCATCAGGGGTGGAGGCCCCAATACAACTCGCCTCCCGCTCTTTTTCCTCCACCACCTGCCCAACCACAACCGTTACCTCCTACTCCACCAAAGCAACCCCAAATGCCTGCCCAACCAAATTTGAACCCGAACAACAGACAGGTTCAACAAGTGTATAGTGGGGAACCATCATGCCCAACTTATGCTATAGAGATTTAGGAATTTAACTTGCAATATGGGAAAGTTCTCCTAGATAGCCAGCCTCCACCCAGGGGGGTTGAGGAAGAAAAAGAGGAAAGTGAACCTAAAGCAATTCCACCCTTTCCTGAGAGACTATCCATGACAGTCCAGCCTACCCCAGAAGAAACTGAACTCCTGGGGGAATTGAAACATTTATGTGTAAAGATACCACTTCTCCAAGCCATAAAAGATGTGCCTATCTACAATAGGTTGATCAAAGAGAAGTGCTTTTGGCATCCAGGAAGGCACAAGAGAGATGCCCCAACCATCAATCTCATAGGGCAACTGTCCAACCTGATGTTGGGGCAAGTAATCTGTCCAAAGTATCTGGACCCTGGAAGCCCAGTAGTTGATGTCCACATCAATGGCACCATGATCCCACACACCCTGATTGATCTGGGAGCTGCCATTAATGTGATGACAAAGGACACAATGCTCAAACTCAACCTCCAGGGCTCCTTGAGGAAGACCACGACCGTGCTACAGTTAGCAGACCGCTCCACTATGATCCCTGAGGGGATTGTGGAAGATGTGATGGTCTCCATTGGTTCTTGGGAGTACCCTGCTGATTTCTTAGTTCTCCAGCCAAAGTAAAAGCTCACTAGATATCCTCTCATTTTGGGAAGACCCTGGTTGGCTACTGTTGATGCCTACATCAGCTGTCAAGCTGGGAACATGACCATAAAGAACAGGCATATGTCCAAGCAGTTAATCCTATATCCTCCTGCCCAACCCTTGTTAGAACATGATCTACCTCTTTGTTTGGAGGAGGAAGATGAGGATGAATTCTATTCTGCACCACTTTGTGCATTAAGAATCGCCATGGGGGGAAACAACAAGATGAGGATGATATGATTGAAAATATGATTCAGAATCCACCTCCTAGTGTATCATCATTAGAGGACATAGTAAGAGAAAACCAAAACAACCCCTCAACTGATCTCTATGCAGTCGACTCCACCTCTCTCCATGTTAAGAATATAGAGTTTGGCCCAGAAATAACCTTGAAAATCAATCCATCCCTATCCACTTCCCAGGAGAAGGAATTGTGTAGCTTGCTGAGAAAACACCTAGATGCCTTCGCTTGGAGTTATAAGGAGATGAAGGGAGTGCACCCTTCAATATGTACTCATCATATATACATAAAGGAGGATTGCAAGCCAGTCAGGCAGCCTCAATGGAGGATGAATCCAACACTTAAAGATATTGTTAAGGAAGAACTATAGAAATTGCTTGATGTAGGATTCATCTATCCCATCTCTGACAGTGAATGGGTCTCTCCTTTGGTGCTAGTGCCAAAGAAAAATGGTAAGTGGAGAATCTGTGTCGACTATCGAGAATTGAACAAAGCCACTAAAAAGGACCATTTTCCTTTACCTTTCATAGATCAAGTGTTAGACGGTCTCGTAGGGAAAAAAATTTCTCTTTCCTAGATGGGTTTAGCAGGTACAATCAAATTCAAATCAGCCTAGAAGACCAAGATAAGACCACTTTCACTTGCCCTTGGGGTACCTTTGCATACCGGGCCCTTTCCTTTGGTTTGTGTAACACTCCTGCCACTTTTGAAAGAGCGGTATTGAGTATATTCTCTAACTTAGTTCATGATATAGTAGAGATATACATGGATGACTTTACTCCTTATGGCTCTAGCTTTCAGGAAGCCTTATCTAATCTAGGAAAAGTTCTAGACAAGTGTATTGAGATGAACCTATCCCTCAGTCTGGAAAAATGTGAATTTTCGATGACTGAAGGGACTGTGCTAGGTCATGCAATATCTCAACAAGGATTGCAGCTGGACCCCAACAAAATTGCCACCATCTAAAGGGTCCCACCTCCTCAAAAAGTGAGAGATGTCAAAAGTTTCCTAGGCTTAGTTAGGTATTACTGGAGATTCATTAAAGATTTTAGCAAGCTAGTCTCTCCTTTGTTTGGCCTCTTAGGTAAGGATGTCGAGTTTATATGGTCAGAAAATTGTCAGGAAGCCTTAGATACCTTGAATAGCAAGCTCGTGACTGCCCCAATTCTAAAAGGCCCAAATTGGGCCCTACCTTTCCACATTCACGCAAATGCCTTGAACAAAGAAATAGAAGCAACCTTGGGACAAATTGATGAAAAGTTGCCTTATGCCATATACTTTATAAGAAAAAACTTATCAAAGGCTGAGTTAAACTATACAGTGATTGAGAACGAACTCCTAGTTGTCGTGCATTCTTTAAACAAATTTAGACATTATATCACAGGCTATCAAACCTTTGTGCACACTGATCATGCTGCAATTAGATATTTAATGAACAAACCAGATGTGAATGCTCGCATTATTAGATGGTTGCTTTTACTGTAGCAGTTTGATTTGACCATTATTGACAAGCCTGGTAAAGAAAATGTTGTTGCTGACTTTTTGTCTAGAGTAAATTTGCCTACAGGTGAAGTAGGAATGGTGGATGACCAAATGCTAGATGAACACTTGTTTGCTATCTCAGTACTCTCTCCATGGTTTGCTGATATAGCAAACTACTTGGTTTCAACACAGTTTCCACCACACCTGTCCTCAAAAGAGGAGCAAGATCGTAAGGAAAAGTGCTCCTTTCACCTGGATTGGGGGCGATCTCTTCAAACTTGGCCCATATCAGATATTGAGAAGATGTGTCAGGGAGGAGGAAGTCTTTGACATCCTCCTAACCTGTCATGATGGGCCTTGTGGAGGTCACTTTGCAGCAAAATGAACTGCCTTCAAGACACTGCAAGAAGGCTAATACTGGCCCACTTTTCATCAGGATGTGAGGAGATATACCAGCCAGTGTGATCGGTGTCAGAGGATGGGGAAACCTACTCCAAAGGATGAGATGCCCATGCAACCTCAAGTGACCTTTGAGCCATTTGAGAAGTGGGGCATGGACTTTGTGGGGCCTATCAGCCCTCCTTCAAAGTAGAAGCAATAAATCATTGTGTGCACCGATTACCTGACAAAGTGAGCAAAGACAAAAGCAATCAAAGTAGCGACAGAGGAAAAAGTAGCTGAATTTTTGAGAGAGAACATCTTCTACAAGTTCGGGTATCCAAGAGAATTGGTCATAGATCAAGGTAGTCAGTTACTTCCAATCTAATTGAAGACCTGCTCACACATCATAGAATCAAGCACAGGACTTCAACCCCTTACCATCCACAAGCCAATGGGTGGGTGGAGGTCACTAATAGAGCATTGGAAGGGATCCTGACAAAGGTAGTGAGCAGCAGTAGAAAAGACTAGGCAGACAGATTAGTTGAGGCTTCTTGGGCCTACAACAACATGGAAGACCACTATAGGGTTCACACCCTATGAGCTCGTCTATGGGAAGAAGGCTTTGCTATTAATAGAATTTGAATTCAATACCCTAAGGATGGCAGCTTAGCTGGACCTAGACCTCGGCCATGCACAGAAGGGAAGATTACTTCAGCTCAATGGATTGGATGAACATAGAATGTAGGCCCTTATCCATATAGAGGTAGTTCAACTTCAGAGAAAGATATGGCATGACAAAAATATCAAGGAGAAGCAATTCCAAGAGGGAGATTGGGCACTACTCTATGATTCAAGATACAAAGATTTCAAGGGAAAGATAAGGACAAGATGGCTAAGACCCTACACTGTGGAGAAATGCAATGACAATGATTCAGTTCTGATCAGAACCATTGATGATGAAGCCATCCCCATGCTTGTCAATGGACATCGGTTGGAAGTCTACAAGAAACCCCTATCCAAGTGAGAGTTCATTGAAGATTTGAATAAGACAGTGATGGTAGTGGAGCATGTCTTAGCCTCCACTTCACCCACTCACTAAAGACAAAAGAAAAATAAAAAATAAATAAGGACTCAAGTGAAAACCTCCATGAGGTGCTTAGGTCCCATCATTGAGTTGAAAACCTCTTTTGAGGCGGCCCAGTGATGTCAAAAAAAGAAAAAATGAAGAGAGAAAAATAAGATCCTTGGCTAAAAACCTATCTTGGAGGCACCCAGGGCAGACAATTAGGGTGAAAACCTCCTTGAGGCGCCCTAGTTGTTTTCAAAAAAAAAATTAAAAAAAATGAAATTTCAGTTGCATTGCAGGTTTGCAAGAGGACTACATGAAGTAGTAGAAGGTGCCAAGGGAGCCTTGAGATAACACCAGCACCTATCATACCTTCCCACACCTTTCTCCATCATTCTTGGCCTTTTTTTCACCTCACTGTGCTTCTTTTTCAAAAACTCTGTTTTCTACAGGAGGCTCCTGTAGGAATTACAGAGAGCCAGAAATGGATATAAAAGGCAGTTTGATGGATAGGGAAGCTTCATAAAAAATCTATAAATCCTCATGCAGTCTCCAAAGCTACTTGCCATCATTTCCAAGCCCGCATCACACCCCCAGCATCATTCTTCTTCCTATCCAAGAAAACACAGAAAAAACAGTTCTTCAGGAAAAGAAAAAAAAAAAAAATAAGAAAGGGAACAACACCATCAACCTCGCCTGAAGCCTACCTATTACCTCTCCATCTCTATCTACATCTTTGGCATCATCCTCACAGCTCCAAGAATAGAAAGAAGCTGAACTTTCAAAGGGAGAAGCAACTACAAGAGCTCCTGTAGGAATTCCTGTAGCAATTGATCCCGTTAAAATCTAGCATCAGCAACAGGAGGGTGCAAATATGAAGGTTGAAGAAGACACCTGAAGCTCAGATCCAACCAGAGGAGAACCTACACAAGGCATAGCCACACATAAGCAAGTAGACAACATGCAGCAAAAGAAACAAAGGCATGCAGCTGAGAGAGAGAGCCACAGCACCTCACAACAAATGCATTCAGATCCCAGGTAAGTAACTAACCCGCTCCTCTATTTGCATTTGTGTAATTAGAAGGCATGTAACAACAATGAGATGGTTGAGGTTGAATGAGGGAAAGGTGGCTAGTTAACTTGGCCACCTTCTTCTAATTGACTCCACTCATCCGAAGATGTCACCCACACGTGCGCACAATCAACTCAAGAAAGATGTCAAGGACAGGTAGTGGAGGAAGTGTGAAATCCGATGCAATCATGAGGGATGATTACGAGGAAAGGGACATGATGACAAGGTAGGTGGGGACTAACATTCCGAATATGGCCAATGTACACTTAGCTAGCTCACCCTCCATCACCGGAAATATCCATAAAAAGTATTAAATACTCCTCCCCGAGCACTCTCACCACCTTTTCTTTCATTCTCTCCTCGAAACTCCGCTCCTGCAAATCTCCTCGTGCCCCCACAGCCTCGTAACCATTGTTCTCCATTGATTTCTCCCATATTCCTGCTCTCGGTCTTCTCTACAGGAGCACTTACAGGTTCTACACGAGCACCTATAGGAATTCTACAAGAGGACACAACAGTCTTCTACAGGAGGGCCAATGAGTTGTTTTGAAGGGGGAAAACACGAGTTTGAGCATGATTCTCGGGCTAAGGAGGTAGGTTCCATGCATACCCCCATTGAATATCAAAATATGCAAGCAGTGGTTTAAATTCGAGGGTAAAATCAAGCCTATAGGTGGAGGGGACAAAAAAAAAAAATCTGCTTATTTCTTAAAAAAGCACAGTCTCTCTGTTTCTTTGTTTTTCTCCAAAAATTGTTGTCTCCTTCTCCACATTTGGTTTCCCAAAAAAAACATAAACAAAATGACAGGAGGTTTTATGAAGAAGAAGCCCACCAACTCATCCAGGCTCCATGCACATCCCCAAGTAGTGGACATATTCACAAAAGAAAATTGGGTGAACTTTTTTGAGAAATTCTGAGGGTTTGATGAGGATATTGCTCAAGAATTTTCCCACTCTTTGGTCCCTCACACCAGAACACATGCCACTGTCACCTTTAGAAGTCTTTATATGGAGATAACCCCTGAATTTATTAGTAGGGTCACTACCCTTCCTCTTGGGTTGCCTTGGAGTAGGGATGAGAAACCAATTGGCCAGGCTACTAAGAAAAACTTTTTCCAAAACAATGAAACCCCTATAGGGGATCTCCTACATGGAAAGAAAACGTAGAACTACATGACCCAAAAACAATCCTATAGGAGGCACAAACAGTTCTATAGGAGACATTGTCAAAACCACAGGAGACCCAAAAGCTTGAGAAAAGGGTAGAAGGACAACCACAGGGAAAGGAGGAAGAGACAGAGCTACAAGAACCTGATCCCCAGCCCAGTCTTGGTTCCTACTACAATCTTCTTGAGGGAGGAAGGATAATTCCACAAAAATTTTCAATTCCACTATTCTTTGAATTAGAGAAAGAGAGAATAAAAACACACAGGTGGATGCAAATAGCCAAATCCAAGGGAGTTGAGGATATTGGCCATATGGAGAGCAAACTCAGAGAAATGGGTAGAGAGTTGAGTGCTATCAGACATAGAGAAGCAATTACAAGAAGCCAACTTGAAACAGAAAATGAATTGCTAAGAAGGCAGCTGCAAGAGAAAGAGACCCAACTGGCATGCATGGCCAGCTGGTCCATGGAGGCATTGCAATGTAGAACACCAGCAAAATCCTATGGCCTGTATCTCAAGGACCAATGGTTGCAATTTCAGATAAAGACTTTGGCACAAAGAGGCACAATGCCTTTCCAAGATTACAGGCAGTTTATGGACCTGTGTGAGCAAAGCACATTAGAAGATAAGGAAAAGATGGTAGAATTCTACCTAGCATAACATGGCCCTCACAGACATGAATCTGTGGGACCCCAATGCCAGGCTAGGGGACCTGCAACTAATGGCCATGGCCTCATGGATGAACCATGAAGAGTTAAGGGCAGCAGGAATAAGAAGGTTGATGATAAAGGAGTAGAATGAGCCATTGATGATTAGAGCTAAGCCATCAGACCCCATGGAACTCATCAATACACATAACCTACTTGCCAATAATCCTCAGATTTCCCCTAGATATATAAGTGATCAGGCACAAGCCATTGCACACTTTGAGCATATGGAAAGGCTACTTACGAATGACTGTGTGCATGCATGTATGAGGAGATGGAACACCTTACCACATAGTCTGCAGATCAGGGAATATCATTCCCCAATGAGGATGAAGGAGGCATTAAGGAGAGTGCCCATGTATAAGCGCTCCATGTAGAGGCTGAAGGTCAATTGGATTGGCCTCAAATTGAGTCCCCCACTGCTGCTAGGCATGTTGGAAGGTAGAAGAGAAGAAGAAGAGCAAGAGCAGTGGGAAGAGATAGACAGGAAGGCAGGATTCTATGACAAGGAAGAGGAGACCACATCAGAAGCATGGGATGCTAGGGAGGCCACCAGGGCCATAAAAGATGAGGAGATGGACTAAGTTGCTCAGAGGATGAGCAACACTTTCAGTAGGGGGTGATGATGAGCCTCATAAATGGGTAATTATATGGGCTCATTTTACCTCCTAACCTAGTCAAATCAACCATTCTCTTAGCTTATTGTATGATTTTCTAATTATATTTATGCTTATAGAGTGAGTTGAGTTAGTTATGATGCCATGTGGTCTAATATGTGTTTAATGCATATTATTATTGAATTATGAGGTCAAAGTCAAGGATCCAGCAAACAAATGGCAGCAATATCTCGAAGTGGACAAATGATAGGATTTATAGGAGGGAATCCCCCTCATTTATTACTCCTCACTTTGAATTCCCCTTCATTCAGCTCGGAGTACAAGCAGCCAAGTCATGCACTAGAAGGCAGCCGAGCAAGTGGAGGATGACTGATGATTATCTCAAGTTTTTGGAGCCAAGCCTCCCTGATTTTAAGGAAGTTGTTGGTAGCTTCATTGGTATAAGTAGAGAGGCCTAGGGCATCACTAGGGTTGGAATTTTTTTGTACTTTTGCTTATATAAACTCTACTCAACTTCGAGCTTATTTTTTGTGACAGTTCCATGTAATCTAGCTATTGTTTTGGAAATAAAGATGGAATCCTTTTTGAGTTAGCACTGAGTTACCTCAGAGGGCTGAAGCTCTTGGGTTAGGGCCAAGTCCAAGTAGCCAAGCTCCTCTTCACTTGTATTTGTATTTTTTATTTCAGTTGTAGATTAGATTGCTATTAGATGTATTTCTTTTATGGTTAAGAATAGGTTGCTTTTGATGATTCAGTAGTTTGCTTCCATTTGTTCTTTCTATAACAGGTTAAGCAGTGATAAAGAAAAGATTCAAAAGGCTAGCAATAGTGCCTTGGCCTCTCTTCCTCCCTTTGGGACCATGATTTGAGGCAAAGATCCTCTTACTGCCCCAAAAACACAGATTTTCCTCATTCATAGGACTTCTAGTGTTTGCAGCTTTTTAGTTGGTTAATAGTCTAGTTTGCTTTGCTTCAGAACTTCTCCATCATGCTCATTTCTTTATTTACAATAGTCTTCTTTCATGCTTTCCTTTCTTGCAGCATTTCTCAAGCATTTCCTTTCATAGATCATAGTTTAGACTAGTTTGATGCAAAACTTTGTTTTCTAGATGCACTTATTTCATTGCTTGCTTGATCTCATTGGTTGACTGTCAGTTATGCAGCATATATATTCTAGTAGTAGGTCAGCCTATTATCCATCCCATCCTCCATCTGATCCATGCCCTACAGGTCGCCCAAGTCTCCCCTCAATTCTGCCTTAGTCTCCTACATTTTCCACAGAACTTCTTCCTCTCTCCTTGAGCAAATCCAATCATCTTTCTCTCTCCTAATGATTCTTGGTATACCCTAGGTGACATAAAACTTCATTCCAACCTTCATCCACCTTTTCCACCCACTCTCACACCTTAAAAACAGCCAAAACTACTCTCGGCCTCCTCCTGTAGGCCTCCTGTAGAACATTGTTTTTCCTCCTGTAGATTTCCTTTGTCCTCTTGTAGATTTTCCTATAGGTTTTCTTTTGAAGGCAGTGTTTGGGAAAAGCCTCCAGAAGGCCACCTGAAACCTCCTAGCACCCAACCACACCATCCTACATCCTCTCAAGTCCCAAAACCGCCCTTCAACACCACCTATTTGCCGTCACATTCACAAACAATAAATTACATGCATGCCAAATTCACATAAAAATATGTTTTTTGCTCATTTACTTCCAGAAATAGCTTAGTTAGATGTTGTTTACTTCTTTGAATAGATAATGGCATTCTTTTCATGGTTTTCATAATGCTTTCTGTAAAAGTAGGATTAGTTGGTTAATTAGGATTTACTTGGTTTGCTTTACATTTCAGCGTTTTTCCTTTCTGTGGTTAGAGTAGTATCTGTAGAATAATCTTTCTCTTCTTTCATCACATATAGAGCTTCTTCTGGAATCCATAGAAGTTGGCTTGAGCTCCTAGTGATCTTGCGTCGGCTGACCAAGTGACAACCTGCAGTAAGAACTAGTACTTATGCATACAGCACCATCACTTCCAAGTTTGTTACAAACTATCGGGTTGATAAGAGTAAAGTAGGCATCCCAAAAGTGGCAGCGTTATTGCTGCAATACTAGTGCTCACCAGGTTGAACCTCTAACTAGTTATTAAAAGAACAAATATCGACTATAACTAAAGTTTGTTATGAACCTTGCACCTTAAAAATGATAAGAAATGAGTCGTTATAATCCTCTTCAAGGGGGAAACCTCCTTATACAATGAATACAATGTACAAGACATAAGTATATAATCCTAAAACTAGTCTCCTTAGTGTGTGTATGTGTGTGTATATATAGATATAGATATAGATATATATATAGGGGACAAAGGATACAATTATAATAAAATGGGACCATGAGAGGTTCTAGTCTACATAAAAATAAAAATGTAATCACTTAATATATAGGACTTAATAAGGGGTTTTAGGGTTAACATGCGGCTTATATACGACTTAACATGCCCCTCCTCTTCAAAGAAGTATTGTCCTCAATACTTGAAAAACTATGGGTGTTTCTGCATCAACAACTCATCTTCCATGTCACTTCTTCCATTGCTAGGTTCTTCCCTTTTAGGAAGTACTTGTAATTTATCAATTTCTCAATTACATAGTCCTTGTTTCCAATATTTTTTCTGGTTCTATTATTATTCTCCCTTCTTCATTAATGTATGGTAGATGCAATAGTATGGACTAGGATATTCTCATCAATTACCTTTTTTAAGCAAGAAATATGGGGTCTAGATGTGAATATGGAGGCAATTCCAATTTGTAAGCTAGACTTCCAATCATTTGCTATACCTTATAGGGGCCACAATACCTCAGCGCTAATTTATTGTCCTTCTTTTGTTGTTTGAGGGAAATTTGTTTTTGTAATTGTAGTCTCACAAATACCCAATCCCCCACTTCAAATTCACTTTCATTGGAATGTTGGTATGCTTGTTATTTCATCCTATTCTGTGCCATAACCAAGTCATCCTTCAATATTTTGAGAACCTTTTTTTGGTGCCATATGTGGTCCTCTACTACTTAAGCCTTTATAGTCTCTTTCAAGGGTGATGTGATGGATAGAGGATGACAACCATAAAGTGCCATAAATTGTGACATTCTTTATGAAGTATGGAAGGATGTGTTGTACTAGCATTCTGCCAAAAGCAACCATTTGATCCATTGTGTCTATTTTTTAGATGTAAAGAAACGTAGATATCCTTATAAACATTTATTCACAATCACAATTTTCCCATCAGAACAAGGATGGCAAAGTGAGTTGTGAGCCAATCGAGTACCTGAACAAGAAACTAATCATGGGCGCTTCACTAGGGGAGCAATACCATACCACGTACATTCATATTGGGGGATATATATTGAGGAAAAAATGACATAATATATTGAGCAGATAATAGGGGGTAAAGGGATTTTATATTAGTAGGTATAAAAAATGGATCTCAAAGTGAATGAAAAAATATAAAGGGGTATAAAAAATGTTAATGAAAAAATGGATACCTATAATATCTAGTGAAAGCAGGGGGGTTTAAATTGGGAAGGTGTATAGTATTCGTATTGGCAGGGGGTCAAATAATGTGATATTTAGAGGTATTTTCCAGTATGTGGTCAAATTAAGGGTATTGTTTAGTATGCCACAAACGCACATGATATGTCAGGGGTTCATTGAGTGAAGCCCCCATGAAAATAATTCAATGAAAAATTTCCTAGTGAAAATTGGATCTCTATCACTTATAATCATCTTTGGTATCCCATGTATCTTTTAGACTATTTCCATGAATGCTTTTGCCACCACCATAATGACACTCCTTCCTATATATTTGGCTAAACCTATAATAAAATCCATTGAAACTTCTTTCCAAGGTTGGCTTGGTATGGATAATGGTTGAAGCAACACTGGGATCTTGATTGTTACTCCATTATTTTGTTTTCATACCACAAATTCCATTACAAACTTTTGCATGTCTACTTTAAGACCTTTCTGTTGAAGCCCCGAAAATCGGGTCTACAACAAGGGGGATACCCACCCGGTCCGGACCTTGGTTAGCAGCTCCTTTTCTGTTTGGTGTAGTGGGTCCGAATGGGGATATGGGACCAGTTTCCCAATTTATGTGTGTGTGCGTGAAGAATTGATATTTCCCTTCTGAAAGTTCCTAAGTGAGATGCTCTAATTCTAACTCTAATCTAATAACATGCAAATTTCATTCTAATAAACAGAAACATCTAATTCTACACTAACCTGGGGTATAATCCTTCTGTTATGCGATCTAAAATGATTTCAAATAACAATTGGTAATAAAGATCATTCAACTGCTATGAGAAAAGAATTTGATAAAGATGAACCACTTCATATAAAAAGTTAGATGAAACAGTTGTGAAAAACATATCACATAATAAGCTATTCATACATCAAGCATAAATAAATAGCTATCATTGTACAAAAGTGCCAAATGATAACTCAAGCATTCACACATCAATATATAAACCACTGAACTTGAATATCACTTTTAACACAAAGGTAGAAATAGTTAAGAGATAGAAGTACCATTTATAACTAGTCCTACTCATGAGCTTCAAGTGATAATGATTTATCTCTTCTTAATCCAACATCCACTAAGAGTACAGAAGTGCAACATCAGTAGCAGATATTAAATGCAGATATCAATAAATCCTGTTCCATTCATTCATCAAAACCTCCTCAGAGGGTACAGAAGTGCATGTTCTGGGGATAAGTTTTTGACAAATTTCAGGACCCTTCTCTAAATGCATGAGAAGGGTTTAAATACTACTTAACTAAACCTAAAAATAACTTATTACAAAAATGTAGGATGCGGTTTAAATGACCGTCCTCACTTTGGGAAAAAATAAAACTAAATTAAAACTAAAAATACTAAAATTACTAACTAACTGTGTATCTGATCCTTGAAATCACATGCATTCAGCATCTGTTTGAGAAGAGTCGGCTG
The DNA here is from genome assembly GCA_031772625.1 of Pinus tabuliformis. NCBI lineage: Eukaryota > Viridiplantae > Streptophyta > Pinopsida > Pinales > Pinaceae > Pinus > Pinus tabuliformis. The sequence goes on from CM062820.1 coordinate 1,118,815,736, forward strand.
GCTGACTTTCGATTTCAGCTGTGCTAAGAAAACAGAATCGGTGAGAGCTGGCACCATCTTCTCGGCAGAATTGATGATACACTTGAGAGTCATCCACTGGCTGTGTGGTTTTACCAAGTACATCCAGTAAGAATCCCAATTCAACTTGGTTAACCTTTGGATTGATTCTGCTTTTTCTTGAGCTTTCTGTCTCTAGTATGTCTATAGTTGTTGTGCCTTAGGTAAATACCCTGGAGTGGTCTTTGAGATCAGGTTTTCTCTATGCAAATTTTCATTTATACAATCAATGACGTTGTTTGCTGTCGTGGCCGCTTCTTCTGCTACTTGTTCTGCTTCCCTGAGTTGTGCATCCCATTTATTAAAGAGAATTTCTTTGTGATTGTCGTTGATCCTTGGTGCGCCTGCTCTTTTTCCCTCCTCTGTTTCTTGCCAAGGTAAATACTCAGTAACTCATTTATCAATTAAATCATAATCATTTCGTAAATCTACGACTTGATTAGTGATTTTATCGCTTATTTCACAGTAAGAGTTCCATTGTGATATTCTTTGGCACAATGCTTCCTATTGTTGCCATAGTTGATCATTCAAGGAAATGGATTCTGTGATGAATTCTGTAATTTTAGGGTCATCCTTGTGCATCTCCTGCATATCCCACAACTTTTTTTCTTTCTCTGCCAAACTATTATGGTAACTTATCTGCATTCGTTGGATTTCCTGCTGTAGTTTTTCAAGTTGTTTCTGCGCTTCGTTGTTGGCATTGGCTTGTTGCAACTGTTGTTGCAAAACTCGTATCTGGTTTTCCCTTTCTTTTAGCAGTTGTTGTACCTCATATGCTTTGTCAATGGTTGTAGAGGCATATGCTCCTGCGATCTGTGATAATTTGGTGAGGTTCTCAGTGGGATCGGTAGTAGGATCTTGCCATAAGACATCTAATTGTTCTGCCTCATTAGAGAGCACGTTTTCCAATTTCCTTTTCTTCCTTTGTCTCCTTACTACTACCTTGTGTTGCGGACTATAGAATACATCGAGAGGAGGAATTTCTTCTATCTTGAGGATGAGTTCAAAGGATGGGGTGATGGGAGTATATTCCATCTCTAGGACATTGATAATTGTTCCTGTGATTATATCTTCTATTGCCTGTACATCACTTGCAGGTGTCTTTGTACTTGGTCCCTCTAGATTGATCAATTCATTGAAGGTCTCCCATTCTTTATCTAGTTCGATTCTATTTGTTGATGGCTGAACTATGAGAGGGGGAGGATCTGTTTGTGGAGAGGTAAAAGCCTGTTGCTGTTGGAGCTCTTTTGATTGGGTGGTATCCTTTATTGACCCCTCGCTTTTACCATGGTCACTTTCTGATCTTTTGGAATGTTCAGATGTTTCTTTTCCAGACTTAGATTTAGACCTATCTGTGCTTGAACTTCTACTGAGACTGATACTCGGAGTTGGTTCCCTTTCAGGTTCCAAGCGTAGTTTTTCTAAGGGGATACTAGCTAATCTCCTTTCCCTGTATATCTTAAACTCTTGAAATTCTGCTGGAGAGAATTGCATTTGGGCCGAAAGCAGAATTTCTTCAAGTGTGTTTTTCTGTTGGAATATGTCATCAAAAAGATCATCTTTTCCAGAAAACACCTTTATCTTGAGTGCAGTAGTAAAATTCTTAGCAATATCATGAGGGTCGAACGGTCTTGCTAAAAATTTGAATAATTGTAAACATGTTATGTTGTTTACTTCTGTGAATGCATGACTTACATCAAATAGTGAAAAGGCCCCACAGGCTACAAGAAATTGTGGCCAAATAGCCTTCTTTTTATCTTTCAAATCTTTAGTCAAAACTCCTTCTCCGCAGGTTTGATAAGCAATTTCTCATGCCATGAGTTTATCAGGGACATACAAAGGTAAGATGTGAGGGGAAGCAGAACTTCTGAATACCCTGATATATGTAAACAGTTCTTCCCCGAACCATCTCACGACGGGGAGTAAGTCTACTTCTGCTTTAGGAGAACATCTTGGAGCATTTTTATCATACAACATTCTATACAGGGGAAACATGATTCCATGACAAATCTTGTAGAAGTGTGGAGTGAACTTAGAGTCCCACAATTCTTTATGATAGATATGAATGGGTAAGGGGTCCTGAGTCATCCATTTCCAACCCATCACAAGAAGCTTAGAAACATAACATTTCGCATCCATCACATAAGCAGATAAGTAAAAGGGGGGATAAATTCTTTGAGAAACAGTTCTTTTAGACCGGTAGTTTACAATGGCCGTGACTAGGTTATCAGACAATATTTTAGCCCAATCCACAATAGTAGCATCTGTGGCGGCATCCAATAATGGTAGCCATTCAGATGAAAATTTGTTAATGTCTGGCATTCCAAAAAGTCTACAAAGCATGGCAGCGGCAAAGCAATACAGGGAGGTGAGAGAACAAGTACTATACATACCATGTTTATCCTTCTTTAGTGGTTCGTCCCTCCTCAACCAGTCTTTGGTGGTTATTGCCAAGTCTTGATTTTCTTTTGCAAATTTCTCCATGAACTGTTTGTTATAAGTGGCCTGTGGCTCTGGTAAATAATACATGAGCCTTAAATCTTGTGCAGCAATTGAGCCAATGAGTCCCTGACCTTGAGTCTTAAACTGTCTATTTCTAATATCAACATTGTCCAGTATCCATTTAACCATGTCTGTATATGGAAGAATTTTGGGCCTCGCTGCTATCCTGTGTAAGAACGAACAAGCTAGCTCTGTAAGGGATGCTTCGAAGGAACTATGTGAGCCTGTAGTAGCCTCGACCTCCATTACTCTGGGATTCTCTTCCTCAAGTAGATTGTACATGCCTTCCCAGGTAGCAATACCATCATCTCGGTTGCAGGCGGTGTCTGTATATAAGGGCGCCATTTCCTTCTCTTCAGAGCTCGGGGCTTTGCCTTTCTTTCCCATAGTATCCTACGTACTACTTTGTATCGTTCTCTGTTCTTCGTTCCTGTAATTTACAAGTAAAGTGAGAATAATGACAAGGAAAGGTGACGGGAAAGCTTTAAATGCCTGAGGACATATAAAATACACCATCTTACGTGAAATGTTTTTTGATAAGCACAAAACCTTATTCCATTAATTATTGGCAACTAATTCATTAATTGGCATTAAAGCTCATAACCAGGTCTCGGTTTATGGAAACTACTTTTTTGAACAACGAGCCCACAAGATCTGCGATGAAGCGATTTTGTGATTTGCTTCGCAATATCGCAGATCGCAATATCGCATAATCATGACATCGCTTGCTTGCTATATCGCAGATCGTAACATTGCATTATCGCATAATCGTGCTATCGCATTATCGCATAATCGTGCTATCACATTGCCGCTTTTCGTGCTATCACATTGCCACTTTTATCGCAATATCACAATATCGCGAGAGCGTGGCATATGACAATTTTCGTTAATCTGTTTCCTGCGATTTGCGATATGCGTCGTCGCATATCGGTAGTTTAAAGTTTTTCAATGGAAGTGGTGTTTAACGCATGCGATGCGATATATGTCAGTAGTCCTATATCGCGATTTTGCATTTTTAGAATTTGGCTTGCAAGGGGGTATTCATGATCCTTTTGCGATGTGATATTTCCCAAGGAATAATGCTACTTTATCATAAAACTTAGGCTTTTTTTATTTTTTAAGGGTTTTCTCCTAAGTTTAAGATGGTAAGTTTTATTGAAAAAGGAAATATGAGTGCTAGTTGATTTTTTAAAATTTTTTGACTAAGGGCCCCTACTTATTTGTTATTAGTAATAACACCAAATAAGAAGGGGGGTTGTTGCTGGCCACAACACTTTCCAAAACAATCTTTGTTAATCCTAGTGTATGTCTTCAAGAACCCTGAATTTCCTCCTACATGAGAAGTGCGTAATTCCAGAAGGAACTTATATTTAAGTTGATAATTATTACATAAGTATAAGTGATCTTGATACCATGAGAAAAAATATTTTCACGTAATTTTTTCTACTACAACAGGGTCCTCTTGTAGTTGTTTAATGATCCTGCATATCTTCTCATCTTTCTTCCATTCCATCCTTACTTCTTGTACTCAGTCAAATTTTGGAATGGAAATAGCACATAATAAACCATTTGTGTCTTCCTCTTTCCTTGAGAGTGCATCTACCATAATATCTGTTTTCTCTTATGAAGATAATATTTTTCTCCAAGAAATACTTCAAACTATCACGATGTATTTTTATTTTGAAGTGTCTTCCTATTCAGTATGGATGCCATTTATTAACTACATGTAGTATGGCCAACATTTCTTTTTCATAGATGGGTCTGAGTAAGTCCTTTCCTTTAAGTTCACTACTTTCATAGGAAAGGGGCCTTCCTTCTTGCATCAAATTTGCACTAATTCCATGGTTTGAGGCATCACACTCCACAATGAATGTTTTTTTTAAGTCAAGTGTCACTAAGGCAAGAGTTGTACACATAGTCTCTTTAAGTTTTTCAAAAGCTTTGCTTGCTTATTTAGTCCAAGAAAATGTGTATTTCTTAAATAAGTTTGTTTTAAGCCCTATATAAGCCCCATGTTAACCCAAAAATGCTTTATTAAGCCCATGACATTGTGTGATTACATTTATATTTTCATATCTTTACGTAGGCTAAACCACCTCATGGTCCCATTTTATTATGATCGTACCCTTTGTCTCATATATATACACTAAGGAGACCAATTCTAAGGATCATCATTTATTTTATTCTACATTGTATTCATTATAAAGGATGTTTCCACCTTGAAAAGGAATTTAATTATTGGTTTCTTATAATATTTAAGGTGCAATGATCATAACATTTGGTATCAGAGCTCATGATCCTAGGGTTTTGTTGCTTCAAACAGGTCATCATGGCATTTTCTATATATTTTTTTCTAGGGGATATTAGACAATGAAACTAGGAGAAGATTGGGAAGACGTCTCATGCAATCTCTGGTTCAATTTTCAAAATTTGGTTCGTTATAATTTCATAGTTATACCTTATGGAAGTTAGTTTTTGTGAATAATTATGAAATAAATTTTAAACAAGCCAGCTTCATAATATTGTTATATTTTCTTGTTTAGGAATTTTTAGACTGTGAAATTTGTATGGATTTTAGAGACGTATTAAAGTACCTCAAGTATAAGTTTCAAAATTATATTTGAAGAATTGGTCATGTGGCATGATATACAAGTTTGGTTGTGGGAAGAGGCCATAAAATCAGGATGTTTTGGAAAAGTTACCATGACATTCAGTGGGCACATCAAATTCAATTCACACCTATGGAATTGTAGAAACTGTGTATCATAGTATTACAAAAAAAATTTAGATCCATAAGGCCTCAAATATTAGAGGTATATCAATTAAGCTTTAACCATTCTAATATTTTCCAAATTAAGGTGTGTAACTTACTAGTGACCTAACTAAAAAAAAAAAAAAAATTAACGTACTACATTTATATTATGTCAAAAGGTAGGTTTGCATGGCCAGCTCCATTTACATTCAATAGTTACATCAGCAAATTCAAAGTTCCAATATATTCAAAGCCTAGTTTTTCTAGAGCCAAGCCTGCTTTCCGTTCCACACTGTTACATTGATCTCATAGATTCTGCAACAGTAAATTCTTATATCCACATAACACACTAAATATCTTATTAATTAGCCCTAGAGGGGCCAGGGTCCAAAACTTGCTTGTTCACGGGAGTCTCCTGCATGCCACATACTAGTTCGATTATTGTTGTGGTCTCCACTTCCCACAGTGTCAAATTTCTTTCCAAGGGGCTTGTTTTTTCTTGTTCCTCAGTGCTCCAAGTTTCCTCTCATTGCCTTATTTTAATTAGCAACATATCTAACTCCATGTGAATGATCCTTTGTTTCATTTGAGTTTGAATCCATTCCAGATTGCAATCCATTGACTTCACCTTGTCTTCCCATTCCTTCCCCATAAGCTCTTGTCTCCTTTCCAATAGCTCATACATCCCCAATAAGTTTTTGAAAATATTCTGATTCACTTTCTTCCATTGCTTGAATACGCCGGATTTTGGCATGTTCTCCATATTCAACAACAACCATTTGAATCTGGGAAAATTCCGACCGTTGAGCATCTAGTCATGAACTAGAGCCCTTTGACCATCAATATATATCCCATCCCAATACTCTCGGGAGAGTTCCTTGCCATCAAAGATCATTATTTCCTCCTTCAAGTGGAACATTAATTTAAACTCTTCAAATAAAGATCATGATCTCTCGCTGAGCAGAAACATCATGTTATTAATTAGTCTCTTTGCCATTAGCTTACCTTCCGACATCGGCTATTCTTGTAAGGACCACCGGTAATTTAATTCATGTCGTTGTTTTATGTTGAGTACAATTGTGGGGAACTCCATGCATATGATACAACATGCATTTGGTAGTATCTATCCCCAACTGTCATCCTCCGTCATTCTCCCTATGTTGAATTAAGTCTGTTTATCATATTATGTTTATTCTCACGAGCATCGACAAACAAAGTTATGGTTTGTTATGATTTACAAGGAGTTTCATTAATGATTCATTTTATGGATTGGCACCTTTGGATCGATACATCCTTTAGTATCAATTCCCCTTGTTCCAACCAAGAGTTGTGTTTAGTCAAGGTGTTTGCCTCCATGTTTATATTTCTGAGGACTGGAGGAAGACGATATTTTCAAAATTTTCCACCAACATAATTGTTCTTCGAATAACTGATGGGGATTTTTATGTGTGCTCTACTAACGCTTGTAAAACCTACATGATTACTAGCATTGATTCTCCTATAACCACTAATGTTTTGAGTCCATAATCCTTTGCAAGATCCATGCATTTCCATAGATCCCAATAATCTGCTTGATTGTTAGTTGCCAATCCTAATCCCCAAGTGAAACTGTATTCTTTTTGTTTGTCAAGGAAATAGATTACCCCTCTTGTTATGGTCGCCCCTTACTTGTGACCTAACTATTGATTAGAAGATCATTTTTATTCTAATAAATAGGAGTTACTATTATTTTCTACCATGCCTCATAAGAAAGATACCACACCAATTAATTCTATTGAAGGCTTATCCTTAATTCATGAAGAAAGTGAAGACTTAGAATTTAGGTTATCTCAATTAGAGAAGAAATTTAATGAAATAGATGGTAGTGCGTTGAAAAAGGTGGATTTATCATGTTCTCAAGAAAATCTTAAAAGAGAAATGGAAAATAAGATGAATGAAAATAAGGAACGAATATAAAATAACATGAATGGAAATAAGAAAGAAATAGAAAAGATGATGAATAAAAATAAGGAAGAAATGTGAAATGTTAAAGAAGATATAAAAAAATCCATTAGGAAAGAAATCAAATAATTACAAAATAATCTATTAAAAGATATGTGGAAATCAAAGGAAACCAAGCTCTAGGTGGATATTGGTGGCCACCCACCTATTCCACTAGCTCACAACACTGTTTTATATTTTGGAAGTTTTTCTACAGTTTTTCGGTTCTAAAGTTCTGGAGTCGTTTTGAGGCCCTAAATGACATTTTTAAGGGAAATGGGTCAACGACAATCATTGACTGACTATTATCAACAGACGAAAATTGCACTTTTCATATATACCTTTCAAACAGGTTATTGTGTGTTCCAAATGGAGATCGTATGCCAAAGTCACAACCTTGGGAATTTGACGTTCCAACTTACCCTGTAGGGGCCCACAAGCATTTGGTAGATTGTATCTTATGATTAAGTTTTTGGATGTTTAGGATTTATCATTGCTTATTTTTGATAAAAAGTCCTCCAAGCCTCACTATAACACAATGCGGCGAAGGCGCGTAGTGGTCAAGTCTCTTCTTAGATATAAGCTACCACCATTTGAGTTAATGTGTTTTCATTATGCATTTATATAGTTCCATCATTTTCCATTTATTAATAGAAGTAAAGTTTCTTTGTATCTTTTTGTTTTGGTACTAAATACATTTATCATTTCATTCCTTCATAAATTCAAATCAGTGGTACTATATTGGTCTACTCTTTATATATATTTTTGTGCATGTCCCCAAAGAGGTTTGGATATAAGGAGTTGGGATTCGAACTTCTTGATCTTGGGTGTGGAGCCTGATTATCTTCTTTATTCATAGGTATCACCGCATTGGACCCTAGTTCATAATGTGGTAGCGATGTCACCTGTAATATTTGCGCTGCAAGGGGGATCCATGGGGGGCGACTGCGATCTTTGGGAGCCCGCCCCTGGCGAGGGATTGGGGGCAGTGCCCCCAAAGCTAAAAAAAGATGTAAAATTGCCTTGTAAAATGTTGTGATTTCGTAGTCAATCTAGGTTGTTCATTAAGTAGAGATCTAAGGGTAGAAGTTATGTTTAATTTAGGGTTTTTTTCCCTAGAAGGAAACCCCTCGCTATATATGAGGGAATTGTATTGTGTCTATGTAGATCTGCATTTTGAGTGAGAAAGAGAGAGGAGATTGTGTGAGAGCGAAGAGGGTATTATAGCGGATCTGCTATAGGTTGTATCTCTTCAGTTTGTTGGATAATATAAAAGGAAGGACTGGTTGTTTCTCCATGGACGTAGCCAAATTGGGTGAACCACATATATCTGTGTCTCTCTTGTTTTATGTGTTTTCTATATTTATATTTCTATAGTATTTTTTATATGTTCCATTGCTCTGTAATATATAATTTTCTAACAACTGGTATCAGAGACGAAGGTCTAATTGGCTAATAAACTCACAAGAGAGAAGGGTTCATGGTTCGAGTGAGAGCAATGGCAAAAGATGGTATGTTTAGGGTCAAAAAAATTAAAGGCCAAAACTACCAACTATGGAAGATGTAGATGGAATATTATTTGTACCAGAAAGATATGTACCTACCATTGAGGGAAAGACAAAGAAGCCAACGAGTATGACAGACACATAATGGCATATTCTCGACAGAAAGGCGCTTGGAACAATATGGTTGTGCCAAGTAGTGTCGGTAGCCTTTAATATTTCAAAGGAAACAACAACAGAGGGTTTAATGAAGGCATTGGCCAAACTATATGAAAAACCCTTGGCCTCAAATAAGGTATTTCTTATGAAGAATTTATTTAATATGAATATTTCAAAAGGTGGATCTATTTCTGATCATTTAAATGAATTTAATACAGTTACTAGTCAGTTAAGTTCTGTAGCGGTAACTTTTGATGATGAAGTTAGGGCTCTGTTATTTATGTGCTCATTGCCAAAAAGTTGGAATGGTTTAGTTATGGCCATTAGTAACTTTGTCTCTAGATCTAGTACTTTAAAATTTGATGATGCTGTCGGTGCAATCCTTACCGAGGAAATGGGATGGAAAATATCTGTTGATACATCAGGTAATGCTTTGAATGCAGAGACTAGGGGAAGAAAAATGGAAAGAGGAAAGAGCCCACGATATCGCTGTAAGTCAAGGAAAAGCATGTCTATAGAATTTCCCACTGTAGATCACCTGATAATGCAATATACTAAAGCAAAATACTAGATCTACTTCTACAATCAAACTTTGCGAAAGCTTAATAAATTTGAGCTAGATCAATCAAAACACATATAACAAAGAAGAAGAAATCATACACATGAGACACAGAAGAAATAACCCGGGGAAAGCCTCAGCCTAAAACCCCAACTCTGTATTATCATACAAGTGGAAATATAGTCTGGATTACAAAAAGAATTAGCTCACAAGCTATCCTGCTCTCTCTGCAATCCCTCTGCTCCTCATAGACAGTCAAAGGCCTCTCTCAAACCTTCTCCTCTGCCCTCCAAGCCTCATATTTCTTTGCCCAATTTTTCTTGGGGTCCAGTGAAGCCACTTGTGTGAATTGGCCTCTTCACACACTCACTAACCTCTGATCCAACTACGTAGTCCTGAAGGAGATAAATCCTTGTCATGGATGAGCTTCCTTTATAGGAAAAATATTCATCCAACTGATAGTACACTGTCCCTTCTTTGATCTCAACTGGGTCTCTGTCTGAACTGACATGCATGAGTTATTCATGAGAGAATATTCAGTTATCTGAAGTGCAACAGTTATATGCAAGCATGCATTAACTAATTGAACTCACATTAATTTAAACAAACTGTTTAAATCAATCTAAGTGGACTTGACTCAGTTAACTGAGCCAACTAATTACAACTCAAATTAGGACTCATCCTTATCTCTTTAACTGATGGATAAACTCCTCAATTAATAGATAAACTGTTGCATGTCCTCACATAGACTTCATGTTTGATTTTTCACAACTAATTAACTCATGGATAATTAATTAATTTATTTTCAAACAGTTGTTAAGTTCAAATTCAAATTTTACTTCCTATTTTTAGTCCAGACACTGACTAAAATAGGAATCCATCCCGAACTGCTAAAAATAGAATGTTATTTTTAGCACTTCCATTTTTCATTCCCTGCTGCTCAATCCAGCACTGGGATCCAAACTGCTATTTATAACAGTGCTATTTTTAGCACTTCTATTTTTAGCATTTCTTGTTGCCATTTTCAACACTCCCTCTCAACAAGAAAGGCTTCAACTTGAACCCGATCTTGTACCTTTGGAATGTTCTACATGCAACAATTCTACCAAGTGTGGTTGCTCCAGCAACTCTCGGAACAAAAAGAACTCCCCACTGACTTCTTTGTTGGGCTAGATACATACTCTGATACTGAAGCTCTACCTGCTACTGACAAGTGCTCCCTCTCTAACCTCTGAGTTGCTACAACACTCCATGCATCTCACACTGTTGCACACCTCTCTGTGCCATCCTGCACTGGTGCAACACCCCTGTGCCTCTCACATTGTTGCAGCCTGCTACCTCTACACAGTCCTGGGACTCCTACACTGTAGCTCTCTCTGCCGCTCCATCTGCATCTGTCTCTACCCAATCAGCCAATCTTACTACTTGTTGGGGCTCCTGTAGCAAATTCGAATCAAAGAGGTTGGGTACCTCAAGGATCCTGCCCCCGTATCAGCCTCTGTGGGAGGATCACTCCACATCGCCCCACCTCCTACCTGAAGGTATGGCTACATGTGATACCTCTACCCACCTAGCTCGAAGTTTCTCCCTACTGGAGGTCTCTGCATGAATAAATTTCTCTACTCAATCTCCTCTCAGCTTCCCCTGTTGTGGCTGCTCCACAACCTCCTAAAGTTGCTTCACCAATTGTGGCTCCTCCACAATTGTCTGAGACTTTTTCTGGCGCTGCATGTTGAGAGGTAATTTACTCTCCCTCTCAACCACCAAGTATCTAACCTTTGTCTTTCTCCTCAAGGCTTTGCATGCATCTTGTACCTCAAGTGCATACAGGTTCTTGGCTAGCACACCAATCTGTTTCCAATTTCCCGCCGTCACGAAATTTTCTAGAAAAAGAGTTGATTTTAAATCAGCGATATCTCCCTCATTCGAACTCTAATTCAACCGTTTTTTTTTTTTGAATTTGGGTCTTTTTCCGCAAGGAATGCAAATATGCTATTTGTTTCTGAAAATTTTGTACAAAAATTTGTAGATCTTCTCTGCAAACTCTAAGCCCAAAACTCAAAACTTTGAAATCTCCTCTCAGTATATTGTTCTCTCCTTTGATCACCTTTACTTTGATACCATGTAGAACTTTTTCTACAAAACCTCGCTTCGATACCATGTAGAATTTCCCACTGTAGATCACCTGATAATGCAATATACTAAAGCAAAATACTAGATCTACTTCTACAATCAAACTTTGCGGAAAATTAATCAATTTCAACTAGATCAATCAGAGCACATATAACAGAGAAGAAGAAATCATACACATGAAACACAAAAGAAATAACCCGGGGAAAGCCTCAGCCTAAAACCCCAACTCTATATTATCATACAAGTGGAAATATAGTCTGGATTACAAAAGGAATTAGCTCACAACCTATCTTGCTCTCTCTGCAATCCCTCTGCTGCTCATAAACAATCAAAGGCCTCTCTCAAACCTTCTCCTCTACCCTCCAAGCCTCCTATTTCTTTGCGCAATTTTTCTTGGGTTCCAGTGAAGCCACTTGTGTGAATTGGCCTCTTCACACACTCACTAACCTCTGATCCAAGTATGTAGTCCTGAAGGAGATAAATCCTCATCATGGATGAGCTTCCTTTATAGGAAAAATATTCATCCAACTGATAGTACACTGTCCCTTCTTTGATCTCAACTGGGTCTCTATCTGAACTAACATGTATGAGTTATTCATGAGAGAATATTCAGTTATCTGAAGTGCAACAGTTATATGCAAGCATGCATTAACTAACTGAACTCACATTAATTTAAACAAACTGTTTAAATCAATCTAACTGGACTAAACTCAGTTAACTGAGCCAACTAATTACAACTCAAATTAGAACTCATCCTTATCTCTTTAACTGATGGATAAATTCCTCAATTAATAGATAAACTGTTGCATGTCTTCATATAGACTTCATGTTTGATTTTTCACAACTAATTAACTCATGGAGAATTAATTAATTTATTTTCAAACAGCTGTTAAATTCAAATTTGAATTTTACTTCCTATTTTTAGTTCAGGGACTGACTAAAATAAGAATCCATCCCGAACTACTAAAAATAGAATGCTATTTTTAGCATTTCCATTTTTCATTCCCTATTGCTCAATCCAGCACTGGTATCCAAACTGCTATTTATAGCAATGCTATTTTTAGCACTTCTATTTTTAGCATTTCTTGTTGCCATTTTCAACAAGATCCAAGTCCATATCGGGGATAGTGTGCTTGAAATGTGGGAAGAAAGGACACCTAGAGAAAGACTGCAAGTCTCGGAAGGGAAAATAAGGAGACATGCAGCAAGAAAACAATCATGAAGTGAATGTGACAAGTGATGTGTTGCAAGATGCTTTGATTCTTTCATTAGAAAATATTATTGATGCCTGAGTGGTAGATTCAGGGGCCTCATTCCATGCCAAACCTGATAGGAAACATTTTCATGATTATGTTCAAGGATATTTTGGACAGGTTCGATTGGGTGATGATAAACCCTGTAAAATCATTGGAATGGGTATAGTTTTCATAAAACAACAGAATGGAAATAAATGGTTATTGAAGGAGGTGAGACATGTTCCAGATCTGAAGAAAAATCTAATTTCAACAAGGCAGGTTGGAGGTGAAGACCATGTGACTACTTTTATAGATAAAACCTGGAAGGTCACTAAACGATCCCTGGTAATAGAAAAAGGAGAAAAGGTTGGTACATTGTATTTATGCAATGGTATTTCTAATTCTATTAATGCTTTAACCTTTACAGGAGAAGATATGGCATTGTGGCATCATAGGCTTGGGCACGTGAGTGAGAAGGGGATGCAGATTCTTCACTCAAGAAATTTGTTGCCAGGTTTGAAGCATGTTCATTTAAAATTAAGTAATAATTGTGTTTATGGAAAACAGAAGAGAGTTAGATTCCTCAGAGTTGGGAAAGAAAAGAAGAGCAAAAAATTAGAGCTTGTGCATACAGATATATGGGGACTTGCTTCGGTATCATCTCTCAGTGGCTCTCGTTATTATGTTACTTTTATTGATGATGCAACTAGAAAAAACTGGATTTATTGTATTCGAAATAAATCTGATGTATTTGATACTTTCAAGAAATAGAAATCTTTGGTTGAAAATGAGATAGGAAAAAGGTTAAATTGTCTCAGATTAGACAATGGAGGTGAATATTGCCGCAAAGAGTTTGATAGGTATTGTTTAGAAAATGGAATTCACAGAGAGAAGACAATTCCACGAACACCACAAGAAAATGGTGTGTCAGAAAGGATGAACAGGACAATCATGGAGTGTGCAAGGTGCATGAGATTGCATGTAGGATTACCTTTACAATTTTGGGAAGATGTTGTAGATATTGTTGTTTATCTAATAAACAGAGGGCCTTCAAGTTCCTTGGATGGTGGTATTCCAGAGGAGGCATGGACAGGTAGAAAGGTAAACTACTCATTTTTTAAGTCTTTTGGTTGTGAAGACTTTGTACACATTAATAAAGAAAATAGAACAAATATTGAGGCAAAATCAAAGAAATGTACCTTTATTGGATATGGCGTTAATGATTTTGGTTATCACTTTTATGATTATGAAAAACACAAAATCATTAGAAGCAGAGATGTCATATTCAATGAAAAGGTTTTGTATAAGGATCAGTTGCAGGAAATGAAACAGGAAAAAGAAAACAGAGAATACACAGTGCTTGATGAGATCACAGAAAAAGTGATGGTTCATGAAAATCATAATGATCAACAACCATAACAACAACAACAATCAGAACAACAAAAAGCACCTCAAACACCTGAAAGTGGTGTTAGAAGATCTACCAGGATAAGTAGACCCCCTAAACAATACTCTCCTTCATTAAATTATGTATTGTTGACTGATTCTAGTGAACCAGAATGTTACGAAGAAGCAGTGCAGGTAGAAACTAGGAAGAAGTGGGAGAAAGGCATGAAAGAAGATAGACTCCTTAGCACATAACCAGACTTGGGACTTAGTCAGGTTTCTTGCAGGTAAAACAAAATTGCAGAATAAATGGGTTTACAGGTTGAAGGAAGAATATGGAGGTAGAAAAAGGTATAAAGCTAGATTTGTGGTGAAGGGGTTTGCTCAGAAAAATGGTATAGATTTTGATGAGATATTTTCTCATGTTGTTAAAATGACTTCAACTAGAACTATTTTAAGTCTAGAAAAAGTTGAAGATTTTCATCATGAGCAGTTAGATGTAAAGACAGTCTTTCTCCATGGGGATTTGGAGGAAGAGATATATATGCAGCATCCAGAAGGATATGAGGTAAAAGGGAAGGAGAAACTAGTGTGCAGGTTGAAGAAGAGCTTGTATGGCTTAAAACAGGCTCCAAGGCAATGGTATTTAAACTTTTACAGGTTTTTGTCTGAACAAGGTTATACTAGATGTCACTCTGATCATTGTGTTTATCTCAAAAGACGAAATGATGGCAGCTATATTATATTGTTATTGTATGTAGATGACATGCTTGTTGCAGGTTCTAACATGCAGGAAATAAATGTGCTCAAAAGAAAATTGGTGAACTCATTTGCAATGAAGGATTTGGGTGCTGCAAAACAAATCTTTGGTATGAGAATAACTAGAGATAGGAAGAATTGAAAATTAACATTGTCTCGGAGTGAGTACATAGAAAAGGTGTTGAAAATATTTAATGTGCAAAATCCAAAACCAGTTAGTATACCTTTGGCTAGCCATTTCAAACTAAGTAAGGAGGTGTGTCCCAAGACTCAAGAAGAAATGGCTTATATGTATAAAGTTCCATATGCATTAGTAGTTGGAAGCTTAATGTATGCAATGGTCTGCACAAGGCCTGATATTTGGGAGTTGTAAGCAGGTACATGAACAATCCAGGAAAAGAACATTGGATAGCAATGAAGTGGATTCTCAAGTATTTGAGAGGTACCACAAATCAAGCATTCTGCTTTGGTGGTTCAAACATTGCTCTACAGGGATATGTTGATACAGATATGGCGAGTGATAGAGATAACATGAGGAGCACAACAGGATATGTGTTTACTGTAGGTGGTACAACTGTCAATTGGGTTTCAAAACTACAAAGTGTTGTTGCACTCTCAACAACAGAAGCAGAGTATGTTGTTGCTACAGAGGCTAGTAAAGAAATGATTTGGTTACAAAGATTTCTGGATGAATTGGGTAAGAAGCAGGTGTTGGGCAGGTTATATAGTGACAACCAAAGTGCCATACATCTTGCAAAGAACTCTGCATTTCATTCCAAGACTAAACATATACAGCTCAAGTACCATTACATATGGTTAGTGTTGGAAGATGGATAGTTGAAGCTGGAAAAGATACACACTAGCCAGAATATTGTAGATATGTTAACAAAAGTTGTAACCAGGGAGAAACTGAGATTCTTCTCAGTTTCAATTTGTCTTCAAGTATGATGAAGAAGATGAGAAACAGCCAGGTCCAAATTGGAGTCATTGTCCAGCAAATGAAGCAGCGATGGAGTTGCTATAATCAGTCTCTAAGTGGGAGACTGTTGGGTGTGGAGCCTGATTATCTTCTTTATTCAGAGGTATCACCGCATTGGACCCCAGTTCATAATGTGGCGGCAACGCCACCCGTAATATTTGCGCAACAAGGAGGATCCAGGGGGGCGGCTGTAATATTTGGGAGCCCCCCTTGGTGGGGGATTGAAGGTAGTGCCTCCGAAGCTAAAAATAGATGTAAAATTGCCTTGTAAAATGTTGTAATTTCGTAGTCAATCTGGGTCACTCATTAGACAGAGATCTGATGGTAGAATTTATGTTTAATTTAGGGTTTTCTTCACTAGAAGGCAACCCCTCACTACATATGAGGGAATTATATTGTGTCTATGTAGATCTGTATTCTGAGTGAGAAAGAGAGAGGAGATTGTGTGAGAGTGAAGAGGGTATTATAGTGGATCTGTTGTAGATTGTATCTCTTTATTTTGTTGGATAATATAAAAGGAAGGACTGGCTTTTTATCCTTGGACGTAGCCCAAATTGGGTGAACCATGTATATCTGTGTCTCTCTTGTTTTATGTGTTTTCTGTGTTTATATTTCTATAGTATTTTTTATGTGTTCCATTGCTCTGTAATATATAATTTTCTAACACTTGAGCCCTTTCAGGACCATCCTTGCCGAACTCGGTGACCTCCCATGGTGAAAGAAAAGAAAGATGAAGGATAATGAGATCTTATTAAATTGTTTCTCGAAGAAGCCCTTGAGTGCCAAATGAATGAGATGATGGATAATTTTTCTATGATCCTTTGATGGATGCCAATAGCTGATGCATCTTCATCCAGTGGCCACCTTGGAGGCTTCACCCCCTTTAAGCTACAAGTTAATTTTGATATTTCTATATTTGAAGGCCAAATAAATGCAAACTCTCTAGATAAATGGTTAAATATTCTAGAAGGGTATTTTTCTATCCAAAAATTTTCCAATAGAAAAAATATTAGTTTTACACTCCTCAAGGCCATCCCCCAAGTCAAGGATTGGTGGGAAACTTATTGTGAGCAAAGGGCCATGGAGGAATCTACATTACTTTCAGTCACACCCACTTGGGACTCTTTTAGGGATGCTATTAAGGAATAGTATTACCATGTTAGAAGCTAGCAAGACCAGTACATGAGGTGGACCACACTACAACAAGAAAGGGACCAAGTATTGCTAGAGTTCACAAATATCTTTCATACCTTGTGCACCAATATAGGTATCAAATAATCATAGTGACATCTAGTGCACAAGTATTGTGGATGTCTATATTGATACATATAGACAGAAATTGAGTTCTCGGGCATCTCCTCACTTGGTGCAAAATACCTTTATGTTGTCAAAATAGAACAAAAATTTAAACAGAAGAAGTGAGATTTTGGAAATGTGAATCCTTTGTGATAGAATCAAGAGAAAGGAAATCTCCAAATCGTAGAACAAAGGATAGAGCTAGAGTGGACCACCCCAGGACAACCCACCTAAGCCATAAATAAATAATGGCAGTGGGAAGACGAAGAAAGGCATGGGAAAGTGGTGTGAGATCCACAAGAAGCCCTCATAACACCAATGAATGTCACACAAGGAAGTCATTGGTGGCCAATCTGAAAGCCTTAAAGTCATATGAAGGTTCTAACCCTAAACTAGACCTAGACAAGGGGAAACAGATCATTGATGAAAAACCCAGTTCCATTGTTGGCACCACCAAGGTCCAACAAAGTGATCTCGAGGACCTAGAGGAAGGTGAGCACCTCTTTCACTCACAAATGTGGGTGGAGGGTGCCCCACTATGTTTCATTATCAATAGATGGAGTTAAAAGAACCTCATTTTGGGAGAGGTCGTTAAGCAATCGGGCCTTCTGAAAACACCACACCTACAACCATACACCATCATGTGGCTCCACCAAGGGAAAGATATTCACGTCATCCAACAATGTTTCTTTCCTTAGAGCATCAAGCCTTTCAAGGAAAAGGTATTGTTTGACGTCGCTCCTCTTTTAGTTTGTGATGCTTTTTTAGGCCAACCATACTTGTGGAAGCATCATGCTTTATATTATTCTAGACCTCATAGTGTTATTATTACTTTAGGAAGACAATTATATAGGATACCATGGTAGCCCCACCTACTACCATTTATTTGATCTCTACTAAGTAATGTAATAATATCATCTCCCAGAATGGGAAATTTGTCTTCTTACTTATTCGCTCTCAAAGTAAGGAGAAATTGTGGCCATATCCATGGCCTCCACATAGGGCTCCTCTATACAACAAAAGCAAATGGATAAGGTCATGGAAGAGTACAATGACATATTCTCCTCACCCACTAGGGCACCTCTGCATTTTCAGGTTAAGAATTCAATCGATCTAACCCCTAGCGCACCTCCACCAATGGGCCAATATACCACTGCTCCCTTTTGGGAAATGAGGAAATCAAGTGACAGGTCCAAGAGCTACTCCAAAAATGGCATATCCGACCAAGTTCCTCACCTTGTGGAAGCTGAATTTTATTTGTGTAGAAGAAATATGGGACAGGTGGTTCTGCATTGATTATATAGCCCTAAATAAAATCACATTCAGGAATTGGTACCCAATTCCCAAAATTGATGACCTTCTGGACCAATTCAAGTCGGAAAGTACTTTAGTAAGATTTATTTTAAGTATGGCTACCACCAAGTACCAATAGAACCAACTAATGTATGGAAGACTACTTTCAAGGTCAACAAGGGTATTTTTGAATGGCTGGTAATTCCCTTTGGTTAATACCCCAACAAATTTCATGAGGTTGATGGATCATATCTCGCAGCCTTTCACCAACTCTTTCATGGTTGTATATTTGAATGATATCCTCTCTTCAACAAGAGTTGGGCAGAACACTTGCAGCATATTCAGTATATCCTCCACACCTTGCAGCAAAAAAATTGATGTGCTAACTTGGAAAAATTGATCTGAATTGGATCATTATATTGTTTTTCATCCATCTTGATGCTTTCATAGTGGAAAAAGTGGAGGAATCAGCTCTTAGGAGCATTTTTACCAATGGAACCTAGTTTAGAAAATTGGGGTATGAAACCTTCCAAGAGCATTTTGCGACATCAAATGATATTTTTTGGGGGTAAAACTTTGTAAAAATTGGGATGTAAACCTTTTCTTCCTATTCCTATAGACATAGACCTCTCCAAGGACACAAGAATCATGTCAATTGGAGTTTGTATATTGAATTTATGCCACTCAGAAGTTGACCTTCCTATTTACACCACCATAATTCGATAGGATGCCACATCAGCCCCCATTATTCATGAAAAAGGAACTAGCCATGTGATTATCATGTATAAGACTATAGAAGAGTCTATAGTGTAAATCTTGTGAAGAGTTGAGGTAGTCAAACCTAACCACTAGTAGGATATTGAGCTATGTTATAACTAAGACACTAGGAGGAAAAGGGGTTCCATTATTTCGAGTCCATTTGTTCCATAGTTAAGAAAAAGTAGCCAAGAGGGATAGGAAGTAGAGCACACAAAGAATATTCATGCATTGTAGCAGCCGACGAGCCACAAGCCATACTTCTTTGTACTCATAACCATATTTCCATTCAAAGAAAAAGAGTGGAGCGACCTCATCTTCTAGCTGGGTTTTTCTCCCAAAAGGGTTTCCCAAGTCATATCATGTGTCAAATGTGTGTGAGAGATTTTTTTTTCTTTCTCTATTTTTTGCATGATTTTAAATTCCCATGCATGCACTATTAATAGTAAATCTACATATCCATAAATCTAATAATCTGTAATGGTGTAGAATTTCATATTTTAAATATAATTGTATTAGATATGTTGCGACAAACTATCCAGTGGAATATCCACAATAGTTTATGGATCACATTGGTATCTGAAGTTTCTTTGAGTGTATTGTGGATATTTGCAAGGGACCTAGATTAGCTAGGCCAAAAATTGTAAAACCCTAATCATGGTCGATAAATTTATGAATAACCCTCATGATCCTTCAAAGGAGAGGATTTCGTGGTTGGAACAACAAGTCATAGATATAAATAATAATGTAAATATCCTCATGATGGCCCTAAGCAATGATATTGGGATATGTGGAGAAGATGGGGGTTCAAATGCAAAGGAAAAATCAAAAGGGGGACCAGGAGATCATGAAGAAATGGACAACCAACCAAAGAAATAACCCAGAAAAGATCAACCTTATTGGAGTGTCGTGAATCAATCACAAATCCTATTTAAAATGGAATAAAAGGTCAATATCAAGTTGTATTATGGAGAAATAGATGCTCTAAAGATAAATCATTGGTTTCAAAAATTGGAAATGTACTTTAGTGTCCATCAAATTGAGGAAGAACAAAATATTTCATTTGCATGGCTAGAATTAGAGGGTCATGCCATAATTTGGTGGGAAAGCCACACAGAGATGCCAAGGTTGTAGTGAGAGCCTCTAGTGACTACGTGATAGGACTTATAAACCATCATTAAGTCATATTTGTACCCTATCGGGTATTTACAGGACCAGTGGATCTTGTGGCACTACTTCAGGCAAAATTCGGGGCAAAGAGTGCAAGAGTGTAAGACACAGTTTAGAAAGGTGGACATTTTGTTGGGTATGTTATCACTCCGATAATTCTTTTGAAGTAAAAAGAAAGAAAAACCAAAGGTAACCACAAACCACTTTTGGAGATCAGGACCTAGCCTTCATGATGCTTAGAGAGGGCTCTCTCTTTAAAATTTAACATTGTTTTAGTTAAGATGTTTTTAGGCTAGTTATGATTGTTCAAGGGGTTTTTTATTTGAGTTTGAGATTGGGTGGTGGGATTTTCTTATAAAGATGGATAAAATGATGTCTTTAGACCATTGGGCTATGGAGTCAAACAATAAGGGATCGAAACTGGATTAACTCACTAAAGGGAATGTTCCAAGGGCAAGATAGCAGAGTTTTTTTTCAAATGTTTGAGACAGAGGGGTGAAAGGGTTTCACTCAGGGTAAGAGAGTAGTTAAGGGTTCTCAGACTCGGATAATGAATGAGGAATGAAGGGGTAATCAAGATCAAAGGGAAATTAAGAATCCTTTAACCTGGATATTCAAGAAAATCAATCTAAACCAAAGAGTAATTAAGAATTCTTTAATTTAGGTATCAGCAGAAAACATTTAAATGTATAACCGTTAAGACAAAGTGTAATTAAACAAGTTCTAAAGTATTATTCTAGTTATAACATTTAGATTGAGAAACACATTAAATATTATGAATAACTTTGAGAGAAATAACAATAACACATGAAAATACTTGTCTAAAATTTGCTCAACACATGAATCCTTGGAAATCTGTGACCTTTATTTATCAATCCATCTTGTTGGCTCAGCAAATGATACAATAACCTTTTGGGTCTTCTAATAAAAAAAATTCTATAGAAACGTCTAATAGAATCCACACTACATACTTCAAATTTTGAAGTATTTATACAAATGGAGTTAAAAAATATCTAAAACTGTATTCGGAACTAATCTAGGAAAAAGAAATATCTTCATGCAAGAAGATAGAGACAGCTATTGAAGTGTTTCATGTTGTCCCTTTTATTTTGGTTCTGTTGGCTTTGATCTTTTGCCCTTTAATCTGCTTTTTTGTTTGATCTTTCACGTTGGATGCTTCATTTACTTTAGCCTTTCATATGATACACTTTGACTCTGTTGATATGTCAACATCCTTTTACCATGTTTTTTTACTTTTACTGTACATTAACCTTTTTACTGCATATTTCTATAGTAAATCAATTAATTTCTCCCATGTTTCAGCATCAAGTAATTGGATTTTTAGCATCTTTCTATATGTTTCATCTACCTCTGTGTATTTGGCAAAAGTAGGCTTATTGATAAACAAGTGTTTTACCTCATGCTGGAGGTAAAACAAGTTTTCAAATGTTTGGTAGAGTACTTTGCCTGTTGGCAATGCCTTCATTGATGATGTATTTACCTAATCTTTTGCTACATCTCTGATTTTCATGTTGTAATCCTCATGTGTCATCAGCTTATCATTTATCACTAAGGGATTGGAAAATCCCTTTTCTCTCAAAATCTGGAACTTAACCATAAATATGTCAACAGCTAGCTTCATATTCTGACACTTATCCTCCAAGTTTTGCATCAAGTTCCTCTTGGAGAGGACCTTTTTGACCTCCAAAATTGTCTATGTTTTGTCCTCTATTTCCAATTCCTGCAACTCATACTTATTCTTGGTGTTAAGGAATTAGATAATTCTGGCAGCCTCTTCTGGAATTTGTCCTAATTTTTCTTTTACTTTCTGGATGGCCTCTGTAGCCAGCTTTATCAAATCTATTTGCTCGAAAATCACCTGAATAGATGGAAAAATATCATTAACAGAGTCAATGATATTGGACCATAGTTGTTCCTTAGCCTGCCCAAGGGGTTCTTTCAGTGTTAAGTCCTTTTCCAAGGCTTTCAATCTTTCACTCATCCTGGTAGCCTTTTGTACTTCTTCTTTGTGCATGATTTTGGCAAGCTTGTAATCAATTTCCAATCTTGTCACTTTCTCTTTGAGATTATTCATCTCTGTGGTTTGTATGGACATTTCTTCCATAGCTTTAACCAATTTTCCTGCTTCTTCACCTGATGTACCTGTTGCTAATGTAGATGTTGTAGAAACCGGTAGTGTTGTGGCCATTGGAGCTATGGGAGCCAATGAGGCTACCAATGTGGAAGGAACAGTCGTGGTAATTGTTGGGATGAAATTTACTGAGGTAGTGCCAAGATCAGTTTGTTTTAATTGGATTAAGTTGTCCAATTCCTTTTCTGTCTCCCTCAACTGATCATTGAGTTTAAGGACTAAGTCCATCAACTCTTCATGCTTAGTTTGGCTTTCCAAGACTTCCTGTGTCTTGGGGTGCTACAGTTGAGGTATCTTTAACTGTTTCTTGAGGGCTGCAATGTCATCATTCTTCTTTTTGATTAATTGTTTAGTAGCCTTAATGTCTTTGGGATCATGTCCCAATTCAATTACCAAGTCTTCCAAAGACTTGATTCTGGTGTCTTTGGCCTATGAGGAGGCCTTTTCCAACTGATACTGGGCCGAAATGTTATTCAGTGAATTCTGCAACTGATGTGTAGCCATGGCCTTTCCTGTAAGGGTGGAGTAAATCATTTCTCCAGCCTGCTTGTGAAATTCAATCTGGTCAATGGGATGAATATCCCTTGCCAATACTTCAAAGTCTATCTTCTTGAAATCTGCTGATGTTCTCAGTTGTTGTACAGTTGGCTTCATGAAGGACATTTGCATCTTTCCTTCCTTGATGTCAAAAGCTGACATCAACCTACTTTGATTAGGTGGTGTAAGCTTGAAATACTGTGCATAGGATTCCACCTTCAGTTTCTCATTTCTCATTTTAATCTCCTTGAACCTGTCCTTAATGCCCCTATCTCTATCAGTAGGCTTATTGAATGAGGAGACTTCTACACTAAGCTACCTTTCTAAAATTTGAGTTTTTGATGTAGATGGCTCCTATGTTTCTCCAGATGGAGCTATGCCTTTGCTCATGTCTAACTCAGTATCAGTTATTTCTACTGAGCCTTTTGTGTCTTCCTGTTCTGAAATAGGATTGAGCCTAGGCCTTTTGCTCTGGCTAGCTTCATATTGTACATTGGAAGTGTCCATACCTAAGCTGAAGCCTTCCTCTTTGTTCCTTTTGGGATTATTTTCCTCATTCTGAGGAGTCTGCAAAACAGGAGGGGTACTCATGGTTCCTTCTTGCTCTGTTACCTGCAGGAATGAGCTTTCATCAAGTTGTTTCTCTAAATCAAACAAGGTATTTTCAACATCTACCTTTGTACTATCCCTGTCTATGAGAGTGTTTTCCAACCACTTAGATTGGTTAGCATCTCTCTGTATTTCTAGTATAGGGTGATGAATGCAAGGTCCCAATTTGGCCTTTTGTCTTAGTTTGGTTATAAACCCTTGAGGGTCATACCTCCACATGAAACTGTTCTTAAACTCCATTTGTTGTAGAATTTGATCTGCTTCCTCTCCTACCTCTCTAGTATTGCAAATAAAAGGCCTAACTAGTTTTTGATCTTGAACTACGTCTTTTTCTTGGCTGAGACAAAGTTGATATCATCAGATTTCATTATCTTCCTATAATATTCCAAAGCAAATAACCTCATGGGGAGGTATTTGGGCAGTTTGTATGGGACAAGCTAGCAACCATAGATTCTTATTTTGGTGTGATTTTGGTAAAGGTACCAATCTCCCACCTTACTTTGTTTGGACAACTGGAGCACTCTTTTGATTTCTTGGCTTATTTTGGGTAGAGGACTTCCTATCAGCATGGTCATGACTAGATGGAAAAAAGAGTCAATGAAGTCTGTGTAGGTGTATGATGATGAATACCTATGGAATAGTGGCGTCCAAAATATAACAAACCTGGGCTGGCCTTTAGTATCCAGCTTCTGGATGGTGAAGGGAAATATGTCTGACTGATAATACAAAAACACATGGTAAAGTACAGATGAGTACTTGAATACTCTCTCATTGTGCATTCTAGTAAATTTTTCATGCATCCTTTCAGCTATGAAATGGGCATAATTGTACAAAGTAACAAAAGGTTTTCCTGGGGTGAAAATGGACATGAAGGACAGGATGAGCTCATCAATGTATTTATCTATGGTATAGCCCAGAATACATGATATCATGGTTACAATTTGCTTGCCTCTTTCATAGAAAATGGTAGAAACATATGGAGGGGCATCTGTAGGAATGTGTTGCTCCTCTACAATGAAAGTTTGGAATATTTGGGCCAGTCTAGATAGACTCAACTTGGTGTACTGGTTTAACAAATCCCCAATGGAGAGTGGGGTCAGGTTTGGACCTGGTTGGACTTGCAACATTTCATTGATTGACTCAACTGTAATAGTAAACAATACTTTTTGGTCTGGGGACATTATATCTCTTTGGCTGGGAATGTAACAAGCATGACACAGATGAACAATCTCAGGAAAGACATGTACTTGTGGAAACTGGTATTTGGGAAAATTGGACTCCCAAAGGCCAATGTCATTAGTATGGTTTAGATATATGTCCTTACTCCAACAATGAATTTGAGTAGGAGTGTATAGGCAACTGTGTCTTTGATTTTAAAATCCCTGTCCACCAGGGGAAGTTGGTCAAGGTCCAAATGGGGGGTTGAAACTGGTCTAACATCCATGGTGACGGGGGCAGCCATAATTCAGTTCTTGTGGATTTGAATTTAACTTATACATGTGTATATCAGAGGTTTGAAGGTCATTTGGAAGCTTTCAGAAGCGTTTGGGTATTTTAGTCATGCACACACTTTAATTTTAAAGTAATTTCAAATAATTTTACTCAATTAAAACACTTTAAAGACTGAACGTTTTCAAATTGAAAGGGTGTCCAGTAATTTCTCTTCAAATACCTGGAATTTGGGTGAATTAACTTCAAATTGGTGTTCTTGGCAACTGCAAAAGTTTGAATGGGCTCTGGTACGAACTGAGAGCTTGATTGGGGTCTCTGCAACTTCTTTAGGAGTGAAATTGAGGCCAATTGGTGATTTTAGCGTTTGAAGTTGTTGCAATGGCTTGCAGAGGTTTACAAAGAAATTGATCGAAAAAAGGCCAAATAGGGTTTCCCGGCCTTTTTATTGAACAATGGTCATTTTTTGGTGGGAAAATTACGAATGAAAATTGGGCAGTTTTTTGGGTTGGGCGGGGAGGTGGTTTCCCAAGCCATCGCACCGCTTTATCGAGGAGGCGGTATTTTGGCGAGGTCACCCTATCTACCTTAATGCTTGACACGTAGCAGACGAGGGTTCGGGCAATACCACTTTATCAGGCAGGTAAAGGTCGGATATCGAGTGAACCCGATATGGCTGTGAATCGTTAGATTCGGGTGCCGACGATTGGACGGTAGCTGGGTGACAGATTAGCATGGATGAAATGGGAAAAGGTTTTTTGGGGGGGGAGGCTTTAATTAATGGTGGTTTGTGATTATTCTAGAGTTAAACATGGGATTAAATGATTGGACGGGGTTAATGGAGGGACTATCTCAACTTTACAGAGAATTGGTGAGTTAAGAGGGTTTTGTCAGGGGGATAGGGTAAAAATATAGTTTATAGTTAAACTAAGGGTAGGGGTAATATATACGAGGAATAAGGGTATATTGGGAGCTATATTATTAAGTTAGAAATTAATATGAACTGAAATGAGCGGAATGAAAATAATACTAAGTATAATGTAATATTTACGCATTTCATTTACATACACTTATACTTAGGATAAAATCTTTTTGTGGGTATTTCGAGTGAAATGGAATTTAACATGGGGTTTTTTACTTTTCATAGGAAAATCGAGTTTAACCCTAGGAAAAGGGGTTTTATTAGGGTAATGAAGGGAAATGACTTTTATGAAGGGTGTCAGGCCAGGTAGTAACTCCACAAATTTAATTCATATTATTCCTTTAGGTAGGTCTTTATTATATACATGAGGGAGACTGTTCACTTCATCTCCCGATGACTATTCATATTTCTTATTATTTATTTACATCAATTGTATTTATTCACCCAACCCTAATGATTAGGTGTCAACATTCCCCCCCTTAATCTGAAGGGATGTTGGTCAGTCCAAGCCTCATTCTGAATCGTTCAAGCTTTTCTCTTCCAAGCACTTTGGTGAAGATGTCTGCAATTTGCTCATTAGTGGAACAATGACGGAGATGGATTGTCTTGGCCTCAACATGATGTTGAATCAAATGATATTTAGTATTGATGTCCTTTGTTCGATCATGGAACTTTGGGTTCTTGGCCAACTTTATTGCAGAGGTATTTTCAATCATGAGTGGAGTTGATTGTACTTGTTTTACTTGCAAATCTTCAAGAATTTTCCTGAGCCACACAATTTCTTTTGTTGCCTCAGCTGCTACCACATATTCTACTTCTATTATGGAATCTACTGGAACTGATTGTTTGCGTGATCTCCATGAGACAGCTCCTGATCCAAGACTCATAGCATATCCTGAAGTAGATACCCTAGTTTCTTTGTCTCCATCGAAGTCTGAATCAGACTATCCAATAAAACTGAAGTCGTCCACCTGTGTATACTTGATTCCAAAGTCTTGAGTTCCCTTTAAGTACCTTAGAACTCTTTTTGTAGCAGACCAATGTCCCTCACAAGGCTTTTACATAAACCTAGAGAGGATTCCAACAGTAAACGAAATGTCTGGTCTGGTAGTAGTTAGGTAGTTGAGACTTCCTACAAGTTGTCTATACTTTGTTGCATCCTCAAATTCTTTTCCTTCAATAGATGTGAGCTTTAAGTTTTGTTCCATTGGAATGGTAAGAGGATTGCATTCTGTCATGCCAAATCTGTTCAACAGATCTCCAATGTACTTCTTTTGAGAAAGAAATATGGACTTTGGATGTTGAGTTACTTCAATACCAAGATAGTAATGAACATAGCCCAAATCAGTCATTTCGAAACTTTTCCCCAATTCCTTCTTTATGGATACAATGTAGCTTTCATTGTTCCCTGTCATCAAAAGATCATCTACATATACCACAAGATATACAACTGTTTTTCCAACTTTCTTGACAAATAAAGTTGCATCATCAAGATCATAATGTTTGAAATTGAGTTTCAGAAGATGCTCAGTTAGTTTTTCATACCAGGCTAGCGATGCTTGTTTGAGGCCATACAAGGACTTCACAAGTTTGCATACTTTATGTTCATGTCCTTTCACAGCAAATCCTTCAGGTTGGGACATAAAAACATTCTCTTTTAGATCTCCATTCAAGAAGGCAATTTTTACATCCATTTGATGGACTTTCCAACTATTCTGAGCTGCTAGGGAAAAAAGTTTCCAGATGGTAGCCCATTTTGCTGTGGGGGAAAAAGTCTCCTCATAATCGACCCCTTCCTTCTGTGCAAAACCTTTTGCCACAAGCCTAGCATTGTGCTTGTCAAGTGAGCCATCAGCTTTATACTTGTTCTTGTAGACCCACTTGCAGCCAATTGGTTTGGTTCCTAATAGAGGATCAACCAGCTTCCAAGTGCCGTTCTTTATGAGGGCATCATACTCCTTTTGTAGCACTTCTTTCCATTCATCATTAGAAGCAGCTTCTTTGAAGGAATTTGGTTCAAAATCTGTAGACAAGTTCAATTCACAATCATAAGAAACATCCATATCAACAGGTGAATTAGAGTCATCTACATCACCTCCATTTTGCTGGTTTGAATTTCTAGTTCCTGTCTTTCCAACCTCATCAGGATGAACACTTTCAAGTGTCTTTGTCAGCCACTTTGGGGGACCTTTCTCAGATGGTCCAGGCTGCTCCGTTGATTGATTTGGGACCAAATCAAGATTGAGTCTCCTAATTCTATCAATCACATTGCTTAAAGCATCATCCGTTGTTGGAGTTTCATGCAGGGGAGAGGGTTCATCAAAAGAAGATTCCACATGTTGATCTACTATAGGAATCCCCCCTTCAAGATGTGGAATCTGATTATCAAATTCTTGAAATGATTTCTCATTTGCAAATCTATCCAAGCGATCAACTTGTCGCTCAACAACATTGTCAGTTTTGGATGATTCAAGAAGAATTACATCTCTAGATACAACAAAATTTTTATTGACTTCATCATAGAGACGGTATGCTTTGGAGGTGTTTGAATACCCCAAGAAGATACACTTACGGCTTCTTGCACCAAGTTTGTTTCTATGTACCTTTGGTATCAAGGCATAACAGGTGGAGCCAAAGACCCTGAGATGCTTTACTGAAGGAACATGCCCATACCACATTTTATATGGAGTCTTGTTTCTAATAGCATTAGATGGACATCTATTGTTTATATATGTAGCACATAGAACAGCATCAGCCCAAAACATTATCTTTACATTTTTGACGAAGAGCATGGATCGTACCATATTTAAGATTGTCCTATTCATTCTTTCAGCTACACCATTCTGTTGGGGATTATAAGGTATAGTTGTTTGATGTTTGATCCCATGTTGGCGAAGATAGTTTTCAAATTCATTTGATGTATATTCTTTTCCATTATTGGTGCAAATAGACCCAATATGAGATTGTGCATCATTTTCAATCCATTTATGAAAGTTCTTGAATGTTTGAAAAGAATCAGATTTTTTCTTCAATAAATAAACCCAACACATTCTGGTGTAGTCATCAATAAATGTCATCATATATTTATTTCCATTTGTAGAAGGAACAGGCATTGGACCACATAAATCTGAATGAATGAGTTCAAGTTTTCTATGTGCTCTTGAATGTGTCATGAAAAGACTATTTGCTATGCTTTCCTAGAATGCAAGCATCACATTGCTTAAATTTCTTAGGAATTGTAGGCAAACCAACAACATCATTTTTCTTCAACAAGTGGAGGCTGTCATAGTTCAAATGTCCAAATCTAGCATGCCATGATAAACTTGATGGAAGTGTACCTTCTTCATAATGAGAATTGTATGAGAAATGTTGTGCACGAGCAGAGGTACCTTGCAACTTGAGAAGCCTTTCTTCTTCTATTCCCCTTATGACAAGTGAGTGGTCAGATGCTTTTCTCACCTCAAGCTTGCCATCAAACATATGAATGGAGTGACCTTGCTGGCAGATGTGGACCAAGGACAACAAGTTTCTCTTGAGCTATGGGAGATATAAAACATGATGCAGAAGAAAGTTTGGAAGACCAGGCAATTTAAGCATGATTGTGCCAAGCCCTGATGGCTTGATTTTTGATTGGTCTGCAAAGTATACTGCTCCATCAACATTGTCAGTAAATTCTTCAAAAAAATCTTTTCTATGAGTCATGTGGCAAGTTGCTCCTGAATCAAGCAACCAATCATTTTTTCCAAGAAGCAAGTGAAGCATTAAATATATCTTCATTTACTCCAATATTACATTGTGCCACAACATAGTGAGCGATTCAGGTGCTTTACCTTTGTCTCTGTCATTAGTTTTACCTTTTTGTTGGTTTCTTTTTTGCTCAATTTTGTCCCATGGTAACTTGCATGTAGAGGCATCAAGTGATCCATTTCTTTTGCAGCGTATGCAGTGAAGATTTGTCTTTTCTCCTTGAGAGTGTCTGCCCCCCTACCTCTGAAATATCTTCCTCTTCCTCTTCGACCACCTCTTCCTTTGGAAGAATCTTGAGCAGGATTCCTTTCTTTATGAGCAAGGCACATAACCTCTTCAAAAGATTCAGGGGTTGTCTTCTTTCCAAAAGCTTTCTCTCTTTCAGCAATTTTTTTCACAAGAGAGTCAAAGGTAATATCTTTGATATTTCCATTTGCTTGCAATGACTCAATATAATTGGAGTAAGTAGGATAAAGTGCCTTGAGAAAAGCAATAAGAGGAATATCCAATTCAACCTTAGTGGATTTGATATCATGCATTATAGATTTTACTTCGGATGCAAGAGCAAGAGGATCATTATTTTGTAATTCAAGAGTGAAGAGTTTAATCATGAGTTGAACAACTTCAAGTGCAAAATGTGAGTCATAGAGTTCTTTCAGCTTTTGAAAGGCTTCAAAAGCAGTTGATAATGGCGAAATATGGCGACTCACCTCTTCATTTACAGATGCTACAATTAATGCATAAGATTTGTTGTTCTTATTTTCCCAAATGGTGAGCTCTTTGTCTGAGGTAGGTTGTTCTAGTTCTTTATCTCCATCTCCAATGAACACTCCTTTCCACAACTCATTGAAAATGAAGGTGTGTTTTATCATGCGGGACCACTAAGGATAGTTCTCCTTGCCAGTGAGAACTATTCCCATCAGGGATATGATTGAATGCATACTGTAACAAAAACTTCTGCTGCAAAATTTTACTCTTAGTGGGAAAAAAATATAATTCTGATATGACTGGACAACAAATTCAACTCGACAGCAAATGTCAACACCCAAGACTGTAAATACACAAAACTGTACAACACTTTGATACCAAGCCGATGTATCAATATATGGGCAGTGTAAATGGGTGGACTTGCATAATATGGGAGCATCGCTTAAAGATAAGCCAACATTCAATGTAATATGGTTAGCGTTAAAGATGAGCCACCATTCAATGTAATATGGTAAGCGTTAAATATTTAAATTCAATGGCAGCGTTAAATAAATATGGGATAGCGCTCTAGAGCAGAAGAAACTCTACAGAATCCATATCACTTTAATGCAAATGCTCAAGGACCGCAGTTACGATGTTGCCTAAACGGAAATTAATATGAAGAAATAGCAATTCATTCATAAATTCAATGAGCATCCTAGCCGTGACAATCTCACCTTCTGTAAATACAAGCAGGAAAATCCCGACGATCAAATAAGCAATGTACTCTTTCCTCCAACATTCAAAAGACTTCGACAGTTGCGAGATTGAGGTGCTTCAAGTGAGACGGAGCCACATTGGCACTTTCAGGGTGCCTGATGCATCTTAGACCGAAACGGGAATTCTTGAGCTCAACTTTAGAGCATTTCACACAAGGCCGAGTTCTTCCACCAATTCACAGTCAGTTTTAGCTGGAAATGGCCAGAAATAAGGATGGACGGTTCGAATCCCTTTAGTAGTAAAAGAAAGGCAAGATTGCTTCATGCAGAACTATCACGCAGATGGATTCAACGAAGATGGCTTCAACTTTAGCAGGAGAGCATTTGAATCGCATTTCACAGAAGTTTGAGTTTAGCTTGAACAATATTGAATCTCTGGTTCATATCCGGCAGGTCGGACCAGAGAATATATGGAATATGGTAGACAATGGCAGACAACGGTTATGGCAGAGAGCCCACAGAGTGCAGAAAGGAAAGGATGGAATATGGTGCAGACAATAATTATGGCAGAGAGCCCAAAGAGCTCAGAAAGGAAAGGAGGGAATATGGTGCAGACAATAATTATGGCAGAGAGCCCAGAGAGCGCAGTAGACAGACTCCACAAGGGGCAGTGGACAGACTGCAAGAAAATGGCAGAAGGGAGTTACAAATAATTTCGGAAGCTGGCTCTGATACCATGTCAGGCCAGGTAATAACTCCACAAATTTAATTCATATTATTCCTTCAGGTAGGTCTTTATTATATACATGAAGGAGACTGTTCACTTCATCTCCCGATGACTGTTCATATTTCTTATTATTTATTTACATCAATTGTATTTTATTCACCCAATCCTGATGATTAGGTGTCAACAAAGGGAATTCTAACACTTGATGTCCATAAGTCATTAAGCCGAGGGTCTGATCCCACCAAAATTCAGAGAAATGCTCTGAGCCTTTATGACTTGAAGGATTTTTAGTACTAGAACATACTTGTGGATGGGGAAATTAGTAACTATAGGGATGAAATGAATGAGGGGGAGTTAATTAAATCAACTTGTAAACCTTTGTTTTTTCTTTCTGAATTACTCATGCACATTGAAACATATGATTAAGCATGATAAATGTGCTTTTGTCTAATCAACTTTATACTTTAGCAACCTTTCTTCTACTTACCCATTGCTTACCCTAACATTTTTTCTTCATTTTGGTGGGTGCATTTAAGCTAGCAAACCCTTTTGTTTCCTTTTCTTTAATAAAACAACCTATCTACTTCTTACCTTACATCTTCCAAGGGCTCAAATTAAACTAATGTGCTCCTTTTATTTTCTCTACCTATCTAATGATCTGCCAAGATTAAGTTGTTTGGTCAGATTTTATTTTATAACTATAAACATAAAAATCAAAGCATGAAATAGTCAAGATTAAGCAGTTTGACTACCATGGGTTGTGGCATGTATGACAAGCTGCACACAACCATTATTTAAGACAATAAAGTAAAGAGTAGTGGCATTTAGACTTGCACACTTTCATGATCTGTTTTTTGTTTGGGGTTAATATATTTTCATTTTTTGATCTTTTCTTATTCTTCTTGTCCTTTGATATTTCTTTTAGGACATACCCTCTTTAAATTTTTAATTTAAGCATGGAAAACATTTGCAGAAAGCAAAGGTATGTACAATATTACAAAAGTTACTCTCAACCAATTCAAAATTATGAATCCTATCACTATAGGACTCTAACAGGGTATCTCCCCAAAGAACCCTGGTGTACTCCTGAAGTATTTGGGGGTCTACATCACCATATTCAAGCACAAATTATGTTTTTCAAGCCCAAATTGGTGGACGAGGCTTGTGTACAAGCACAATACCTAGATAACATAGGCCTGAAGAAAGCATAATCAAGTGGATTGAAGCAGTAGGAGAAAAAATGTGCTTTTAATGAGGGGAAGAAGAAGCTAAAAAGGGGGAAGATAAAAATATTGAAGCCACAACACACTAGTGCAAAGATCTTATCAAGCACTACAACCACTGCAACATTGATGGCCATAAAAAGGAGAAGTATTGGAAGTTGCATCCATATCTTAACCCAAAGAACAAAAAGAAAGACAATAAGAAGAAGAATCACATGGTCATTGATTTTAGCAACCAAGTTGAAATCAACTAGCATGTGGATGAGAAGATCGTATGTACAAAAGTGCAGAAGGAGGTGAATGATCCAGGTGGATATTGGTGGCCACCCGCTAATTCCACTTGGATCCCCACCAGTGCTTCTTTCAATTTTTCAGTTTCCTTAATTATAGCATAGTTTACTATTTTTAGCAGTTTTTTGGGTCCTAAACTTCCAGAGCCATTTTGAGGCCCTAAACGACGTTTTTTGGGAAATCTACTGCTAGCAATTTTTCTATCAAAAAATCATCTTTTCTATCAAAAAATCATCTTTTCCGTCGTAGTCCTTGGAGAGATCTTTCCAATGGGCTATCATGCGCGTCAAATGGAGATAATATGACCAATTCACGACCCCGGGAAGTTGGTTGTCCAACTCACCCCAACGGGGCCCACAAACTCTTGGTGTTACATCTCCTCGGGTTAGGGTTTTGGTTGTTTAGGGTTTTCTCTTATTGTTCAATAATAAAAAGGCCCTTGAGCCTCATTGTAAGATAGTTGAGAGGCATGTATCCACCACATCTCTTCTCAGAGATAAGCTACCATCGCCATAGCTAGTTTATTTCCATTACTATTTGTAAGCATATTTCAGTATTTTACACTAATGAAATGAAGTATTATTTCCATTGCATATCTGTGTTTATGGTTATCTCTGTAATTTTTCGCGTTCTTGTTTAAGTTTGGATCAGTGAATCTAAGAAGCCTTCAACAATAGGAAGAGAAAGAAATGACAAAACTCTTCCATATAAAGATACAGGTCAAGAATACCAATATTGATGCTCTATTTGAGTCAGGATTGTAGGCAAACCTCATTGCAGCAAAGTTGGTCAAGAAATTAGGATTGGAAGTTCATGATGATCCAAGCCCATATCCACTAGGATGGTTAAATAACGATGCAGAGTTGAAGGTAACAAAACAATGCAAAAATAGATTTGACATCAGTGTTGATTTTATTGATGAAGTAGAACTAGATGTGCTTCCCCTTTATCTATGTGGAGTCATGTTTGAGAGTCCCTACATGTAAGTGTGAGATGTAATATTCATGTAGAGAGACAACAAGTATCATATCATCAAGGATTGAAAATAATTCACCATAAATGTGCCAAGGTCAAGTCGAAAATATCACTAGTAAGTGCCAGTCAAGCCAAGAAATTTATCAGTTTTAGCAAGAAGTATTTTTTATTGTTTTTAAGAGAAAATCAATTTATAAAAGAGTCAGTAAGAGGAAAGGAATATCTAGAGGAGTGTACTAAGAAATATAAACAACAATTGGATGAGTTTATATAGGCATACAGGGATGTGTTTTGAGAGCCTAAATGGTTACCACCTAAGAGGGAAGTGGAGCACAAGATCCAACTATTGTCAGACTCTCCATTTCCAAACATTGGGTTGTGCAAGTAGTTTATTGTAAAAACAAGTGAGGTGAAGAAATAGTTGCAGAAACTATTGGAACAGAGTATCATTTGACAAATTACATCACCATGTGATCACCCATCATCATTGTGCTAAAGAAATATGGGACTTGGTGGATGTGTATATATTATAGGGTGTTGAAAAAAATCACGCTCAGGAATGGGTACCCTCTGCATCGGATAGATGATCTATTGGATCAGTTGCAGCACGCAAAATGCTTCACCAATTTGGACTTGAAGTCTGGATATCACTACGTTTGAGTCAGAGAAGAAGATACTTGGAATATCACCTTCGAAATTAGGCAAGGATTGTATTAGTGGTTAGTCATGCCATTTGGCCTATGTAATGCACCAACTACATTTATGAGATTAATGAATGATGTATCACGCTATTTTATAGATTCATTTTTTATTCTCTTTGGATGATATACATTAAAGAAGCACCAACTACTAGAAAATCTCAAGAAGTGTGAGTTTGCATAATAGTCTTTGGTGTATCTGGGGTATGTGATAGGCGGAGGAGAGATGAAGATAGATCCTACCAAGATGAAGGCCATCATGAAATGGCTAATGCCTATTAATTTTTCTGAATTCAGGAGTTTCATTTGGGCAACATAGTATCTGAGGAAATTCATAGCCTCATTTTCAATGGTAGCAACACTGCATGACATAACAACAAGTGGAAAGAGTTTCCAGGGTGTAAAGGTCATTAGAAGGCTTTCGAGGAGGTAAAGAAGAAGATCAGTCAAGCACCAATTATGGCATTACCAAACTTGTCGTATCCTTTTGAAATGGAGACAAATTTGAGTGGGTATGCTATGAAAGTGGTCTTGATGCAAGGAGGAAGGCCTGTATGCTACCATTCTGAAGTATTTCATGGGGCAGTTCTTAACTACCCTACCCATGACAAGGAACACTATGCCTTGGTGAAAGATGTGAATAAGTGGAATCAATATTTGATGGGAAAGGAGACAGTAATCTACACATATCTCCAGCCACTATAGTAACCATAGGCTCAAAGTAAGCTACAGCAGACTAGGCATTAGAAGTGGATGATGTTTCTACAGAAGTTTCATTTGGTGATCAAGTACAAGAAGGGAAGCACAAATAAGTTGGCCAACATGCTCTCAAGGCCACCCATGTCAAAGATCAAAACTTTTGGTACTCTTTTTCACATGGATTCATTCACCCATGATGCATATAGAGAGGCATATTCAAAGGATGAGGACTTTAAGGAGGTGTTTTAGTAGTTGCAGAGTGAGATTCATGTGCATGATGGCGACAACATTTTTGACTACCATCTCCAGGATGGGTTACTCTACAGGCTAGATAACCTATGTGTTCATCAAGGTGAGTGATTGTAGCTAATTAGAGAGGCTCACACCTCCAAGGTTGTAGGGAATACCATGGCCAACTTGCAATGGTATGTGTATTGGCCCAAGATGCAAGAGCAAGTAGATAGGTTCATAAGAGGATGTATGTTTTAGTGTACCAACAAGCCTAGCAAAATAAAACAGGGTCTATATCATCCCTTACCTATACCCACTCGTCCTTGGGAAAGAATCTCCATGGACTTTGTGGGAGGTTTACGAACAATTAGGAAGGGAATGACTACTTTTTCATGGTAATTGACAGGTTCAAAAAGATGTGTGTTATGATGCCCTATAAGAAGCCCATCAGTGGAAAGGAAGCAACAAACTTGTTCTTTGGACAGGTCTGGGTGCACTTTGGGATACCAAGAAGCATAATTTCAGACATGGACACAAGATTTATCGGTGCATTTTGGACTACATTGTGGGGGAAATGGACATGAAGTTGAAAATATCTATAGCATTCCATCCACAAACAGTTGGGCGAACAAAAGTAGTCAATAGGAATTTGGTGCAGCTACTAAGGGGATACAACCAGAAGCATCTGAATACCTTGGATGAAAATATGGTATATATACAACATTCTTACAATAGAGAAATCCACACTTATATAGGAAAGTCCCCATTTGAAACGTGTTTTGGATATTTGTCACCTCCACCTTTAGACATTGCATATGGATAGAAAGGAGTGAGAGAAGATCCTATAGACGACACCTTGAGGGATGAAAATTTTATAGAGAATATCAGGAATATCTATGTACAGGTACAAGAGACATTGCATAAGTCATAGGAGAAATATAGGTCCATGCATGATCAGCATCGAACAAAAAAATCGTTCAAGGTGGGAGACAGAGTATGGCTACAACTGAACAAGGAGAGGCTACAAGGGCTTGGTAATAAAATTAAGGCTTTGAGGTATGGTCCCTTTAACATACTAGAAAAGGTGGGTGATAGTTATTATTGACTCAATTTACCACTATATATGTGCATTTACTCATTTGTGAATGTAGAGAATTTGAAACTCTATGAGCCTTCCATGCTAGATCAGGAAGAGGAATAGGTCCTACCTTCTATGGAGCATTTGGCACCAAATTCTCAAACAGAGTTGATAGAAGATACAGTTTTGTAGAGTTGGTCTAGAACAACAAGATATGATCAACATGACCTTTGGGAGATTGGGTTGAAAGGACAACTTCTAGGTAAATCTAAATGGTACACCAGAGAGAACTGGAGGAAAAATTTCCTCACCTCATTCAGTAGAAGCATTTGGGGACTAAAATCATCTAGAAATGAGGAGGTGTGATATATATTGGATCATTATATTTTTTTATCCATATGAATGCTTTCAGAGTAGAAAAAGTAGAGGAATGAGCTCTCATGACCATTTTTATCGATGGGACCTAGTTTGGCAAATTGGGGTTTGAAACGTTCTAGGAGTGTTTTGAGGCAGAAAATGATGTTTTTTGGGGGTAAAAATTTGTTACTTTAGTGCTAAACCTTTTTATCCTATTATACACAAAAACATTTCGAACAATCCAAGAATCACGTCAATCAAAGTCCATATGAAAAAGTTATGCGACTCAGAAGTTGATCTTCGTGTTTTCACCACCATAATTCGAAAGGATGCAACATCAGCTCCAAATATTCATAAAAAAGGGGCTAGCCACGTGATTATGATGTATAAGACTATAGAAGAGTCTATATTGTGACTCTAATTAAGAGTTGAGGTAGTCAAATATAACCACTAGTAGGCTATCAGGTTGTGTTATAACTGGACCACTAGAAGGAAAAGGGGTTCCATTCTTTCGAGTGAATTTGCTCCATAGCTGAGAAAAAATATCCAAGATGGA
This sequence comes from Pinus tabuliformis, assembly GCA_031772625.1. Taxonomy (NCBI): domain Eukaryota; kingdom Viridiplantae; phylum Streptophyta; class Pinopsida; order Pinales; family Pinaceae; genus Pinus; species Pinus tabuliformis. The sequence goes on from CM062820.1 coordinate 1,118,853,911, forward strand.
TAGGTGGTAGAGCACACAGAGAGGATCTTTGAATTGTAGTAGCCCATGGGCAACAAACCATACTTACTTTTACTCATAGCCATATTTCCATTCAAAGAAAGAGAGCAGAGAAGCCTTACCTTCCAGCTATGTTTTTCTCCCGAAAGGGTTTCCCAAGCCATACCATGTGTCAAATTTGTGTGTGAGATTTTATTTTGGTGTTCTCTATTTTCTGTATAATTTCAAATTCTCATGCATGCACTATTAACGGTAAATCTACAGATCTAGAAATATAATAAAACTATAATAGTGTAGAATTTCAAATTTTAAATATAAATTTAGCAGATCTATTGTGAAAAACTATCTAGTGGAATATCCAAGGTAGTTTATGAATCAAAATGATCCTATTGCATGGAAAAGGTCCAATACTTAGGCTACATTATTAACAAGCAAGGTGTGCATGTGGATCCAGCCAAGATCAAATTCATTCAGGATTGGTTGGCCCTGACGACTCTAATAGAGCTTCGCAACTTCTTGGGCCTTGCTAAATTATATTGAAGATTTGTGTTGGGGTTCTCTTATATCACTTGGCCCTTAAGTCAAGTGACCAAGGGTAGAGAAAAAGAAAAATTATTTTTGTCTTAGACACAACAAAAGGAATTCAATGAAATGAAAAACTGCCTCTTCTCTACACCAGTCCTCACCCTACCATACTTGTGGCAACCATTTGTGATTGAGACAAATGCCTCCAACTATGATATTGGTGCAGTCCTCATTCAGCAAGGACATTTGGTTGTCTATCACAGTGTAACACTATGAAATTATCTATAGATACCCCACTTATGATAAGGAGATGTATTCCATCGTGAAGACCTACCATCAATGGAAAAATTATATTATGGGGAACGATATTATCATCCACACAGACCACAAGCCTCTTTAATTTATGCAAATAGAAGGGAAGTTAAAAAGTGACCTCCATTAGAAATGGTCCACATACCTACAACATTTCCATTTGAACATCAAATACGAGAAGGGTAGCACCAATCGTGTTGCATATTGCCTCAGTTGGCCCCCTGATTGCGGAAATAACCACAGTTCTCAACTCTTGTGGGCATGAGACCTATAGATGGCCATAACTATCCAACAATGACTCATAATTTACTACCACATAACAAATGTTAATGGTAGGCAAGAAAGTTCTAGACTTCACCTCCAAGATGCATTGTTTTTCTACTTGGGACACCTTTTTTTCCTTCAAGCGAGTGTTCCAATCTAATTTGGGAGGCACTTTACACTCGGGTAGCATGATACTTTGGTGTGGAGAATACAGTGGTAGTACTACAAAATTTTTATAGGTCAAAACTTTAATAGGATGTTGGAAAGTATATCAGTTCATGCACTACTTGCGACATTACCAAACCATCCATTAAGAAGTAAGGCCTATACACCCCTCTGCCTACTCCTAACCAACCTTGTGAATCCATTTTTATGGACTATATATCTGGCCTCCTTCTACCAAGCATAGTAATGATTGTGTTTGTGGTCATTGATAGATTTTCTAAGATGGTCATTTTGATTGCCTGCAAGAAGAGAATCACGTAGAAGACACTACCAAGCTTGTCTTCAAGAAAGTGTGGGTATATTTTTGGATCTCATAAACCATCATTTCAAATCGAGATAGAAGGTTCCTAATTACATTTTGGTCGAGCCTCCAGTCATTTTTGGACACCAAGCTCACCAAATAAATTTCCTTCCACCCCTAGACTGATGGTTAGATTAAGGTTGTAAACAAGATGATCGTGCACATTTTGTGCACGTACAAGTACAAGCATCCATGCACATGGGATGAGATTCTCCCCTATGTTCATCACTGATATTTATGATTGGAAATCATTGAGAAGGGGGTTGAATCAGTAATTTAAATTCTTTATTGTTTCTCAACTTAATATTCTTCTTATGCAGTCAATGATTTATGTTTGTGTTCAATAGTTCTTGAATTCCTTTTATAGATTTCAAGGAGAGAGGTTTGTAGACTTGTCTACCAAGAACTCAAAGCATTCACACAACATGCAATAAAACCACGAATTTTAAGCTGAAAGTGATGTGAAGGCAAGTTGCTACTCCTTATTACATCATATTTTTATAGGCTTCAACCTACAAGAGGCTCCTACCTCAAAGGAAGCTCCAACTCCCACAAGTTTACTTCAGGCTACAACCCACAAGAGGCTCCTACCTTAATAGGCTACAACTTGTTATTTTTCAAGCAGCAACATAGAAAAGAACAAAAATTTCTCAATCACAACATCAAGTCACAAATGTTGCATTAGGGGAATTTTGAAGTCTAAAATGGACCTCCTAAGAAAAATGTATAACCAAAATAAACTTTATAAGAATCAATAGGATTCAAGATGATGATGTCAACCATGGGGGGTGACTCACCATTTTTAGAGTAAAAAATTAAAAAGATTAAAAAATAATAAAATAATAAAACTACTTTTTCAACTCATATTTTCAACTTATCTCCCTAATTTTTTACTCAAATTTCGAGCGGAAGTATTCGCTAGATGCAAAATTTAATTCTTCATCCAAAGAGTACCCATGTTGCATACTTTTTATGGACCCTACTACACGAAAAATGAGAAATACATGGAAAAACATGATTGCAATCACATTTTTCATGTATTTCTCATTTTTCATGTAGCAGGATCCATCAGAAGTATGAAACATGGGTACTCCTTGGATGAGAAATCAAATTTTTCATCCAACGAGTGTTTTTGCTCGAAATTTGAGTAAATTCGTAGGGAGATAAGTTGAAAATATGATTTGAACAAATAGTTTTTTATTTTTTCCCTCTAAAATTTGATGATGTAATGTAATATTATTTTATTATTTCCACTATTATTTTGTAATTGCCTTAGGAGGCCCATTTTAGACCTCAAAATTCCCCTAATGGTTACGTGTTGTCAAGTTTTCTGTTGAACTGATTCTTCTTTTCACTCTTTTTCTCTTCTGCTATTGCTCGTCAATTCTTTGATGCAGACTCCTTCCACTCAAAAACAAGATCATCCTTTTTCATTCCACATTGTATATTTTATAAGCAAGTCCTCTTGGTTGTTTGTATTCTTTGGAGGAATATGAGATGAATCATATGAAGGATACTAAACACAATTAACACACATAAAAAATACCAAAAACATAGAAATGGCGGAAAAGGCCTCAGCCTCACTATATTCCTCTCATGATGCAATCCAATGTACAAATAATGATAATAGTACAAATAAATACATGAGGAATTTTGTCTCAAGATAGTACATCTATCTTGTACACTATGGTTGAGAAAATATCTCAACAACACACAAATCTAGGAGAACTAGTTGGAGAGAATCTCTCATCCTAACTAAACTCCCTAGTTTGAGGAACTAACTCCTAATTCTCAATATTTGATTTATTTAATTATAATTTTGGATTTATAATTTTTTTATTATGAGAGTGAGGCTAACATTCCCCCCCTCAATGATAAATCCAAAATAAGAACAAGGAACCCTCTTCCAAGTTCTCAAGTTGATCCTCAAAAAACATTTGCCTGAAAAACTGCCAAAGCTGGATGCTGAAGAAACTACAATATGAAGAGACCATGAGTCAGCTGCATGTATGATTCATCTCTGAATGTCTCTTGACAACTCCATCATGTGCCAAGCTGCAAAAGGATCCAACTATCCTTTTCTTGAAATCAGCATCCTGTGTCCACTGAAAAAATTTGATGAACGCCCACTGGCATATTTGTTTGTCCACTGACAAAAGTTGATGAACGCCCATTGGCAAATCTGCTGATAATAATCGCCCACTGGCTGATGACGTTGAAAAACAACTCAATGTTTCTTTTGTTGTGTTTGGAAATTGCTCACTACTGACTTTGTTGTCGATCACCCACTGGCGAATTTGTTGATGCTCACTTGCTAATGAAAATGCCCACTGGTTGCCTCACTGATGTTCTCAAGACTTTTAGTCTAACAACCACTGTCAATTTCATTGACTTTTCCCCCCTTTGTTAGCTGAAAGGAGAGACAATCTTCTTCAAGTTATTTATGAACTCCCCCCCTTCAGGTGTAGGAGTGTTTCACTAGTGTACTCCTCCGTTCAACTGCACGAGAGTACCATCTTCATTTTTACTATTGGCTACAATATGTGTGAGTGAATTCTATTGTAAAACTTATACAATCTTCTAACCATGGATGACCATTCCCAGGGATCAATCCATGAATAATTGATTTTCAATCTGGTTGATTTTTGTTATTTGCTGCATTGTGCTGATGAATGATTTGACTTGCCACAATGGTGACAAGGATGGAGATCAATACATTGATCTTCCAGATGACCGGTTCTTTGACAATGAAGGCATTTTGGTTAGACTGCAAATTCAGTTTGCACGCATGTCTGCTTGTCTACAACTTCAGCTTGTGTGTATTTTTGTTTGTCTTCAACTTTCTTAGAACTAGCCGATGTGATTTGTGCAAGAAACCCTGCACTGACAAACTTAATGGGCCTTGAATAATCTGGGATATGCAAGTTGGCGTCATCTTTGACATATCCTAAGCCTCGTCGATTTCTATTACTTTGGATTTCTTCCCATGGCTTGATGATTGGTTTGGAAGAAAGTTGAACTGGATCAGGGACCACTTCGACACTTGAAGTTGGTTGGATCAGTGACTTGGAATCATCTGTTGTATTTGTATTGTTCAAAGACTTGGAAGCATCACTTTTCTCTAGCAACTCAGTTCTTTGTAGTTGCAACTCCAGTTGAAGGAACTCAATCATTTCATGTGCATGTTGAAGATGCACTTGAATATCAACAAGAGTTGTTTTTCTGATGTTCACCATGTTGCCAACTGATGATAAAACCAAATTTTTAAGAATTTTGGACAGTTAAATGTGTGTCGCCATGTTAGCTTGCTCACTTGAAATTCCGGATCGCTTGTATTATTGCTTAATGCTGATGCTTTAAACACTTGCTAGAGTTTTATAACTTGGTTGCTTGAACTCTTGATTTCATGGTCGCTTGATGATGATCACTTTGCTTGAATGCTTCACTGAAACTTTGTGCTTTCTTGAATGTACTCACTAAATGTTTTGATTTTAAAAAAGGAAATGTGTCAAACACTGTCGAAAATGCACCCAAGAGAGAAATGACAGGTTCAATCTTTATGACTTAGTTGAAGACGTACTTGACTTGATGTATCCACCTTAACAATTCAAATTAGGATGTCGGTTACAACTGAGAATGCACCTGTACAATTCAGTTAAAAAATGTTTATCTACAAGTGATACAAAAAGTGTTGATGATGTTGATGTCGTCTTGGCTTGACATTATTGATTTTGTAGCATCCTGGACTTGAATGCTTTGATTACATGATGTGAAATCTGCTTTCTTGGAAGATCATCTTATCAAGTTGATGATGTGACGCTTTGTGCTTGTGTACTTAAGCTTGATTATAGGAGCTTGAATAAGCATTCTTATACTTAAGCTTCCTTATGTGCATGTATTTGTTTAAGTATAATACATGCACTCATTACACACAGTGTACCTAAAATCCCCTTATTCAATTTCGGGCAGATCTAGGACACTTCAACACCACAAAAAAAATTATGTCTTTATTAAGTATTGAATACATAAACAATCAATTGTCCCTTATAACTCCGTTTGTTGACATTGTTTAAGCACAAAGCTCTATCTTCAAAGTTAACTTCAATTTATGCTCCACTTAACTTTCACATTAACCCTCACTTTGCTCACTTGACATTATGACTTCTCAGTTACAATTTTAACTTTGACTTGACTTTGAAATGAACTTAAGCAATCTCAAAGTAAAACATTACTTTGGATTACAATAATAACATTTCAAATTTCTTTTTTTCCAACAAGAAAAATGGAGAAGTGGACATAGTTCACAATTTCACTCACAAATCAATTCATATTCCACATCAAAAAACAACTTAAACTCTGAAAAAACCAGTAATTTCAAACTTCCCCTCGCTACCATATCTCCCTAACGCAATGCAAGTACCTTGCTAAATATATAGTCCTCGTATTGAACATGAGGAACAACCACTTACCAAATTGCAAATGAGTGGTAGGTTCAATCTTTGACATCGACACTCATACCATGGACATCATGATCCAACGGTGTCTTGGTTTCACAAGGTGTTTCCACTCATTGAAGTCAGCTTTGAAAGATGATGACAGGTTCCAAAGGTAGACAAACCCCTAAGAGCGTAGTTGGAACTGTCATTGAAGGAACGGTTTTATATTCAGCCCCTCACACCAAACCAGGCAGCAATATTTGTAGTCATATAAGATCTCAAGGAGGGAATTCTTGCACAAGAAGCATGTATGCCCATGCTTGAAGACTCGGATAAGAAGCAGTAGGAGTAACAGGCAGACAATTTGAAGCAGAGTGTGGACGAACCACAATACAAACAAAGATGGTGTCCTTGGAATTTGCATTCAAAAATCTTATCTTCTCTGACCGCCAGCACGTCTTGGAGACATAGCCCTCTACTGGATTGTCCCCCATTATAGAATCAGAATGTGTTGTTGATGATGTTGTGACAATCAAGCTCACTGAAGAAGAGTTACAGTTTTTCTACCACCTTATCCAATATATGTACACAAGACATCTAAAAGATCCACCAGATGCAGAGAGAACAATCATCCTCTTGCGTCTTACTGATCGTTTTGCCATCACATCATGCATAAAGGATCTTGTTGACACTCTTCAGAAGTTACCCAATACAGTAAGTGGTTGTCTTCAAGTTCTAGGGCTCGCTAAATCCTTGAAAGCATCCAAGATAATACAGTTAGTAGTGGAACATTTCAGCAACTGCTTTGGACGACTGCATCCATGGGCAGCCGCTCACTAGCGATATCCCTGGTGCATGTCGTAGGTGTAGTGTTAGAGAATAATTATTTACATGCAATGTCCTTAGCTATTCTTGATACTGTGATAAAATCTGCTTCAGATTCTGCAATTCACTAGCCCTTTCATCATGTGCCTTATGCTGCTCATGTTGTATAGCTATAGCTCATTTGAGAATGCCATTATCACGAGAAAGCCCATTTCAATTTACTCCTCTGCGTTGTATTCGAGACTCTGGATGGATTGAGGCAATTCAAGAGTTTTTAAGGGGTTTGGAGAGCCAAATTCAAGGGGTAGTTTTACTAGTATTACACAAATACTTTAGCGACAAGATTGGAAACCATGTCTACGCTAGTCTGCAGAAAGAGGTCACTTTTTGAAGATCTGCATACTCCGCCACCCATCTCCAAGAGGCTTCGTTGTTCCAGTAGTAATTCGCCAATCTGATTCTCTTCCAAGTCTCCCACAAGGAGCCCCACAACAATAGATATTCATAACCAAAACCACTCTACTGATATTCATCATCTTTCTCAACTCAGAGGGCTTTTCCCCGATATGGATGAACAACATCTTGAAGCAGTGTTGGAGTCATGTGGCAATGATCTTGCTTCGGCAATCAAGAGTTTGAATGAGCTCCGATTAGGACATGAAAGAGACTCAACTCCTTGCAAAATCACAGCAAATTCAAGCATTGTTTCGCATGTTGATCAAACCACAGAAGGAAATACGGATATCGGCATTCCAGTTGAATAATGGGTTGCTAATGACCTTAGCTCTGATACCACATGAAGGATATTAAACACAATTAACACACATAAAAAATACCAAAAACATAGAAATGGTGAAAAAGGCCTCAGCCTCACTGTATTCCTCTCATGATGCAATTCAATGTACAAATAATGATAATAGTACAAATAAATACATGAGGAAGTTTGTCTCAAGATAGTACATCTATCTTGTACACTATGTTGAGAAAATATCTCAACAACACACTAATCTAGGAGAACTAGTTGGAGAGAATCTCTCATCCTAACTAAACTCCCCAGTTTGAGGAACTAACTCCTAATTCTCAAGATTTGATTTATTTAATTATAATTTTGGATTCATAATTGTTTTATTATGAGAGTGAGGCTAACAGCATAGTAACCTGGGCTTCCAAAAACTTCTCACAAGCTTGTGTTTCCATTTTCAATTCTGAAAATTATTTGTAATATAAAATAGAGCTGACCTAAAATATCATTTAGTAATAATTACAAGAGAAAAATCAGATTTGTATTATCTACATTTTATGTTCAAAGAAATATATGTATTTCAGCTTTTGTCTCAATGTTTAGCCTTCACATTGATTAGCATAGCCTTTTCACTTCACATCACTTTCAGCCTTTTATATTCAACATTCAACATTTATGTACACTTTCCATTCAACATAAATTATCACCAATGTGCTCAATGACATCAATAACATTCATCAAAATTAATCAATCAGCTTGTTTTGACATCAATGTCAATATTGCTAACATTCCCCCCCTTTGGCATTGATGGCAGCAAAACTATTCCTCCTCCTAGGAAAAAATAATATCTCTTCTTCTACCTCCATGTGTCTCATGCCTCCCCCTTTGGCATCAATGACAAGGAGTGGTTGTGTCGAATTAGTCTCTAAGTTTCATGCCCTCAAAGAGCCAAATAATGTTGCATTTGAATGTGTTGAAGCATATGAATGTGAATATGAATACACATTGGAATATTAATAAGTAGGGAATGTTTCCAAGATGGTCAATGAAGCTTAACAATGTTGCATATATAATAACGTTGCATATAATAATGAAGGCAATTAACAATGCATATGCAAAAGATATAATTCCCTTTCAATGTAATCCTCCTTCAATGTAAATTCGTTCCCATGTTGCGTAATTATTTCAATTGATCACTATGGAATTGAGATAACTGGGCCATCAAATTGTTGACACATTGTTTGGATGAACACTGCTACAAATGATAAATTAGGGTTTCTCTAGATTTCAGCTTGAAAATGAATGTTATTCCATTTTCTCTTCAACATGTATTAACAGTAGAAAGAACGCATTGGATAGACATATTGCAAAGCATTGTAAGAATTTTGTTGGGAGAACACTTTGTAAGGCATTGCATTGATGGCTTTATAAGGTTGTTGAAAACATGGTTGAATATAAGAGGCATAATAACAATAATAATATGTATGCATATTAATTCAATGTTTGCAATGAAAGTTGGAATATAATAATGCATTATAATAATAACCCTGCTATATTATCACTACATATGTCAGCAATAACATGTTGACCCTGATCCAAGTATGAATTTGTATTATTAATAGTGCTCCATCATTCCATGTATTGTAATGTATCAATCAACAACCCCAACAAATAAGAAACCAATACCAATATGACCCATGTCTATTATCAGCCATATACCAACACTATGCACCGACTTATTCACCAAAGCTATTCACCATGATAACCATAATAATATTCACTATTTACCAACATATTCACCATGATAATATTCACCAACTTATTCACCAAGATAATATTCTCTATTTACCAACATATTCACAGAAATAATATTCACCAAGCTTTTCACCAGGATAATATTCACCAAAGCTATTCACCAAGATAATATTTACTTGCAATTGTGTGATCATGTTTAACTAATTCTAATAATGATTTACCTGTCAAATCAATTCTCATGCCCCACCATAAAAATAAACACCAAATATATCTACATGTGAATTCTGCTCATCATTAAATTTGTCCAAGGTTTATATAAACAACTCATGTCTTTTCTTGATAACCATTTTTCTTGCAAACCAAACTCATTCCAAAAGATTGAAAAAACTATGTGCTCCTCTCCAAATTGGAGCTCTCAAATTATGTGTCAAGCGAGCATATTATCTCAAATAATATAATAATAATGTTGCCATATAATATCAGCGTTAAATAAACCTGCTCCAATTATGATAAATTATGTGGCAATCCATATGTTGCTCTCAAATAATAATAATAACATTTTTTATTTAAACCATGCTCCAACGTAATTCAGCCTCTAAGCTTCAATGCAATTAGTCAGAATGTGTTCTTCATTATTTTCACACTACATTAATCCACCCATTAATTCAACGCTATTATTTTAACACTGCGTTATTCACACTGCTCTTATTCAATGCAATTATTTCAAAGCTCTTATTCACATTATTTAACGCAATCAGTTCATGGGCTCAATTCACCATATTATTCCGCCCATTAATTCAACGGATTAGTATTTCCTTCAAATATATTATTTCAAAGCATACATTAATAGACTTGCATTATTTCACCACACATTAATCGATTTGCATTATTTCACCACGCATTAATCTTCCAGTGCTCCATGCCAACCATGCTCGATGCCAATGCATTAATATTTCCTTCAATTTGGTGTCACTTTATCATCATATCAACTACTATAGAATCATTAGCTTTATGCACCATTTGATCATTGTTGTTCATTGTAGATGACAATGCCATTTCGTGCTTCTCTCCAACCCACAATTTTTTATCAGGTCCACCCAAATTTTGGGGATCCTGTACAAATTCGAATGGTTTGTCAATTTTCTAACATAAATCCTTATCATCTGATACCTGGGCACTACCATAACCACTACAACGAATATTCTTTTATGTGATCTTTTCATGTTTTAGATATGGAAATGAAACTAGGTTAGGGACTAGAAAACTCAAATCTGGATTCGATGATAAGTCTTCTCATAATTCTGGAAATGGGTCGATCATGTATTCCATGTTGTAGTATTAAAAAAAAAATACCAAAACGATGGGTCATGTTTAAAACTGTGGAGCAAGCCATTAACGTTGTAAATGAGACCTTGGAGCAAGCCATTAACGTTGTCACTATTAAATGAGTTCGTGGAGGAGTACGTTAGTTAGGCAATGGATGCTGGAAGTTGCTCCAAATGTTAAAAAAAATAACGTTGGACGCAATATGTTGAGTCAGTTATAAGAAAGATAAGTGGTAGCTAGGGTTCAAAACCCTAATTCAAATTCTTCATAGAGTTCCATCTTACAATTGACATAGGTGGCAAGGATTTGGAGCGCTTGAAGGAGAGCCATGTAAGAGTTGAGTTTAGCAGTGTGTCTAGTTTTATCATTGTGGTAAAAAAACCAATAGGAATTGTAACTAATTTGCCATAATACTCCAATAATGAATGTAACTATAATATTATTGTAATAATGATTTAAGCAGCAATATATTCTCCAACTTTGAATAACTATTGTGCAATGATAATAATAATAGCAATGAACGATTGATAATGCCATTAGAATTGTTTGATAATGATAATAATGCCATAATAACCATTAATGTTGTTACAAAGTAATTAATGTTGAGGGAATTAAATACAGTTTCTCCAATGGAAGCGTTGCCATTATATGAACATTGTGTATAATTATTCCTCTGCACACAATTGTTTTGTTGCACACAATTGTTTGGTTACACACAATTATTTTGCACACATTAAATCCAACGCTTGCATAATATATTCTCGACCATACAACTCCGAGACAACCTTGGATAAAATATGCTCCAGGGATTGTTGTTGAAGGAGGAAATTTCTCCTGTTATATCAATATTGTTATCGCTCCTGTTATTGCAATGCCTCTCCCATACACCGTGCTCTACCAGATATATACCTACATCATTGCACAATACATCCACGTTGTCCATCCAAGCTTCCTACGCAGGCCATCCAGGTTTACGCTGGTCAGACTTGCCGGTGAAAGCAGTCTCTCACAGTGTTATTTGGTTACCCACAGTTATATATAAAAGAACGCACTGCATGGATGGGAGATACATTGTTTGGAGCTGAACGCAAAAGGTGGATGCTGGAATGCTGTGGATATTTTCACTGACAGCGTGGCTGCTTCATTGGCACAAGAATTTCGAGGGTTAATTTTGAATTCTTCTCACAGTCACTTCTTATGGGTCCCTTTCCACAGTCAACAGTGGTTTCGTTGCATCTATTGGGCCTGAAAACTTTGTGTAAGGTGCAACTGGTCTCATCATCATCTTGAACAACTCACTCCTTGAAAGGTCACTCCTAGTCACTGAATTTGGCTATGAACATGATGAACCTTGGGAAGAAAATATTTATCTTTTTAAATAATTCACTCACGTCAGCAGCTTAGATATTGCGCTAGTATGCATAGCGTACACATGATCAAGCGATGGGTCAGTAGCATGCATGCTATTGAAGTTGTAGAGCCTGCTCACAAAGGAAAGAGCAATGTGACAGACCAATTGTGTAGGCTCATTAATTACGGCATATAGGCAACTTTAGAATTTTCCTCAGTTAATTGGCATTGTTTATTTGAACCTGTTTGATCATTGTTTCCCTTTTCATTAGTGTTTTCATTATTTTCTAGTTTTCACCTTCAACTCAATATCATCTTCTAAACGCTCTATATCTCCATTGAGCTTGATCTTGCCCTTGAATATTTTATAGCATCTTTGTCATTACAATAATCCATATTAGATCATCGATTTTGTCAAGAATGGCCAAATTTTATGAAGTATTAGAGTTATTGGAAACTTTGATACAATCTAATGTCGATGACACAGTGAAAATAAGCAAAGACTCTCTTTTAGACATTCAAATTTGTCTACAAAATGCACAAGAAAAAATTGACTTTTTGCAACTTGAATTACAACAATAGAGTCGTCATTCTAAACCTGTTTCTATTCAGAACAATGAAACAAACTCCCATAAACAACAAGTCAATAATGTTGCAAATTCAGATTCAATGCCTATTGCAACAACAAATTTGCATGCAAAAGCAGAAATTCAGCTTGCACTTCCCAAGTTGGTCATTAGACCTTGGGAAGACCTTGTCCATAACAAGCACAAAACAGGTCTTCGATATGACAAGGAGGTTTCCTTTCATATTCCAGATTACTTAAAGCCCATTCAGTTTCAGAGTGCTGGATTTCTTCATGATAATTCACCTTCAGTTGTTCCAGATTTTGCTCCTCTTCCACAACAACAACAACAGATTGTGAAATGCCAACACTGTGACCGAGTTGGCCATCTGAAAGATCACTGTTTTGATCTTTATCCATGTAAGCACTGTCATAAAACCAGTGATTCTTCAAACACTGTCATAAAACCAGTGATTCTTCAAACAAATGCTTCAGAAACAAACCTCCTGCAAGAACAAAGATTCATCTTGGATGGATCGCTTCTTAGCAATGGGCATCAACAACCAAGAAGATATTATAGTCACATGTCAGAACTTATTCTAGAGTATTGAACAGTCTTGCAGTTGGGTTTTCTCCATCTTTTCTCCTTGTATCTGACAAGGGGGCAAATGATGGTTATCTACAAGCTTCAAAGCCACATCAAGTGAGCCTGAGCCATAACCTACCACACCAATTTCTGTAGAAATTTTGAATAATATGACATTTATTCACAGAGATTATCCCGATTATACACTATTGTGGAATACATGCATAATACATAACCTCCTCTATGTTGATCATCAATTTAGCAGCATCAAAAACAATGAAACATCAATAGCATGCATACATTAACACAGTATGTAACTTGGGGAAAGCTTACAGCTGAAAACCCCACACTATCTGTATATTAATGATTGAGAACATGTAACATAACATAGTACAATACTCCTCACAAGTATCCAGTACTATCTCGACCTGTTACACACAAAACTAGCTCAGATCCGAACAAGTCACAAGTTCAAATCTGCTCCGCTGCTTTGCCTGCCTCCACTGCACAATACTTGAAGAGAATCACTCACCCTAGAAATCACGTGAGTATAGGCTATAATACTTGGTATTGGCCCACACTACGCAGTTCTCATTGGCATTACTCAATCCCTTTGATTGTGCAAGATCTCATGCACAACTATAGTCACAACTAATAGCAATCTCAACCTCTAACACCTGTCTCCACTGAACTGTACATGCACTGACATGCAACTGAGTTAACTAATGTATTCTTCAGTTGCATTATGAGTTAATTTAGTGAATTAATTAACAATCAATTCACACAACTCATCACTAGTGTATTTTCCAGTTAGACTGAATACAACTAGTTCAAGTGAACACAACTCCATCAACTCCACATCCAACTCTACCAAACTCAACTACTTGAGTTCTCACTGAAGTCCTGCATGCAATAGCTCAACTGACCCATAAGAAAAGTGTATTTCCTTCTAACAGCTGCATGTGCCACATCTGTAGCTCAAACTGAAGTGCTCCAAGAGGATAAAATAATGTTTATAGTCCAAATATTATTATGAGACCAATAATATTTGACTTTTCTATTTTTGACTAGCAGTCTAAAAATAGACTCTGATCACTCCTGCTGTGATCCAAAAATAGAAGTCCATCTATTTTTTCCAACATGACCAATCATCCATAAACAACATCCTGCAACTCATAGACATTATCCATATGTCTAAAAATAGACATAGTCTAAAAATAGACTTTGCGCCATAATTTGCCTGTGGGCCCACTTAGTGAAGGCGACTCCTTTCCACTAAGCTCCATCATCTTGTTTCATTCTCTACACTCCCTCTCAAAAAGATATGGATTATCAGCAACCCCTATCCTGCCTCGGTGGTATTTGAATTTGCTACTAGTGAGCGCCTTCGTCAAGATATCAGCATCCTGATCCTCCGTTGGAATGTATGAAAGTAACATGATACTCCACTGCACACAATCTCTGATATGATGGTACTTGATGTCATCCGTTGAGCTCCCTGCCAAATCTGCATCCTCCTGTCTGTACCAAGATCCATATCCCGATGTGCCTCTCTTGAGCCTCCACACATGCGACTCCACCAACTGTCGATAAACAGTGGCATCCACTACCTCCGCTGAAGTAGCATCCTCCTTCCTCCAACCTCCAGGAAGGAATGCAGTCTTCACATCCATCTGATGAATGTGCCACCCCATCTACATCACTTTGTAGATCCATCTTGAACCCACCACTGATTTCCCTTCCGGTCTAGGAACAATCTTGTTACACTAAAAAATGTCACCTTGACTACTTACAGTTAGTATGGCTCAAATCAACAGTCATGCTACCCTCTTAGGCAAGTCTCATGCCTCTGTTATCCATCTCAAACTCAAAGAAGAGAGAAAGTCTTGTAAAAACTATGTTTATCTCTGGGGTCGCAGGTTCTCTCTAGCCTTACCTGCGGGGACGCTGACCATGTTCACAAAATCTGCGTCCATGGACGCTCTGTATGTTAAGGGACAGGTGCGTCCCTCTGTAAAAAGCAAAATGCGCGAGTTTTATCTTGAAAAAGTTACTTGTGGTTACTTCTAGAACTTTCTAGAGGTCGGTTTGATGAAATGGATGCGCCTCCAGTTGGTTCATGTATCCCTATTAAGGAGGAACTTATCCCATCAATAAGGGAGCTATCCCACCCAAAGAGGGGGATTATCCCATTGATGGTGGACCTGAATAACCTCTTTACAGCACTATAAATAAAGACATTGAGCCAGAGGGAGAGGAGGTTGAAGCTATACATTTTCTTTGGGTAAATGCTGCAGGATTTAGGTCTTCCATTAGAGCCTTTGTGAGGAGAGATTGTCTTCACTTGATTCTACTTGGGAGAGGGTGAGCTTTGTCAAAGTAGAGGAAAACCCTTGATGGACCCTGGGAGGAACTTGCACAACACCAAGGCCAGGTTGTAAGAGTTTCTTTGTTTCGTTATTAATATAAACTGGTTTATTTTTCTCAATAGCTTGTGTTAATGAGTTATTTCATGTGTTCCTTGGTCTGCATGTTGAATATATGTTTTATTATATGAAATGCAAGTGCTTGGTAATTGTTTGATTGTTTGTGGTTGCAGGAATTGACTTGAAGGAGGAGCTCATCCGGATCGTCAAGAACGGACTTCAACAACAGCGTTTTGGAATAAGGTAAGCCTAAACACTTGTAGTTTTCATGTTGTAAAAGGTGTATTTAGAGAAAGATCATTCCATTTTGTCTTGTTTGTCATTAGAATGTCTTAGACTTCTAGGAAGGTCAGTCGTGTCCGCACCCTTGACAGATTCCGTGTGACAAATTGGCGACTCCGCGCGTGTTAATTTGTCACACGGAATCTGTCAAGGGTGCGGACACGACTGACCTTCCTAGAAGTCTAAGACATTCTAATGACAAACAAGACAAAATGGAATGATCTTTCTCTAAATACACCTTTTACAACATGAAAACTACAAGTGTTTAGGCTTACCTTATTCCAAAACGCTGTTGTTGAAGTCCGTTCTTGACGATCCGGATGAGCTCCTCCTTCAAGTCAATTCCTGCAACCACAAACAATCAAACAATTACCAAGCACTTGCATTTCATATAATAAAACATATATTCAACATGCAGACCAAGGAACACATGAAATAACTCATTAACACAAGCTATTGAGAAAAATAAACCAGTTTGTATTAATAACGAAACAAAGAAACTCTTACAACCTGGCCTTGGTGTTGTGCAAGTTCCTCCCAGGGTCCATCAAGGGTTTTCCTCTACTTTGACAAAGCTCACCCTCTCCCAAGTAGAATAATTTGTCACACGGAATCTGTCAAGGGTGCGGACACGACTGACCTTCCTAGAAGTCTAAGACATTCTAATGACAAACAAGACAAAATGGAATGATCTTTCTCTAAATACACCTTTTACAACATGAAAACTACAAGTGTTTAGGCTTACCTTATTCCAAAACGCTGTTGTTGAAGTCCGTTCTTGACGATCCGGATGAGCTCCTCCTTCAAGTCAATTCCTGCAACCACAAACAATCAAACAATTACCAAGCACTTGCATTTCATATAATAAAACATATATTCAACATGCAGACCAAGGAACACATGAAATAACTCATTAACACAAGCTATTGAGAAAAATAAACCAGTTTGTATTAATAACGAAACAAAGAAACTCTTACAACCTGGCCTTGGTGTTGTGCAAGTTCCTCCCAGGGTCCATCAAGGGTTTTCCTCTACTTTGACAAAGCTCACCCTCTCCCAAGTAGAATCAAGTGAAGACAATCTCTCCTCACAAAGGCTCTAATGGAAGACCTAAATCCTGCAGCATTTACCCAAAGAAAATGTATAGCTTCAACCTCCTCTCCCTCTGGCTCAATGTCTTTATTTATAGTGCTGTAAAGAGGTTATTCAGGTCCACCATCAATGGGATAATCCCCCTCTTTGGGTGGGATAGCTCCCTTATTGATGGGATAAGTTCCTCCTTAATAGGGATACATGAACCAACTGGAGGCGCATCCATTTCATCAAACCGACCTCTAGAAAGTTCTAGAAGTAACCACAAGTAACTTTTTCAAGATAAAACTCGCGCATTTTGCCTTTTACAGAGGGACGCACCTGTCCCTTAACATACAGAGCGTCCATGGACGCAGATTTTGTGAACATGGTCAGCGTCCCCGCAGGTAAGGCTAGAGAGAACCTGCGACCCCAGAGATAAACATAGTTTTTACAAGACTTTCTCTCTTCTTTGAGTTTGAGATGGATAACAGAGGCATGAGACTTGCCTAAGAGGGTAGCATGACTGTTGATTTGAGCCATACTAACTGTAAGTAGTCAAGGTGACATTTTTTAGTGTAACAGATTGCCCCCTAAAGTGCGAAGCCTGGAATAGAGTAGGGTTTTGTAATTCTAGGAAGGGTGAAGCGCTTTATCATTTCAAGGATTGTCTTGTGGATGGCCTGGTTGGAACCTGCAATTTTCAACACAAAATACATGGATAAGATTATATCATCACTGAGGTAGGCATTCCCATACTCAAATTCAAAACTTTAACTAATGGACTAACTATTCTGATACAGGAATGATCTTGCAGTACATCATTTTTATAGACTTTTGTAGACACAGTATGGACGCAGCCATCTGTTTATGATTAGTCTACATAGATAATGAATACAAAACTCCTCGCAGCCTGGATGGTAGAAACTAGATCCAGGGTCTTCACTTCTACTTCCCGAATTGGTACGATTCTAGCCATGTGATTAAATGATTCGATGTCGAACATGTTAGAAACCACTTGATTACCAGTCGATGATGTAAACTGTTAACAAGCGTGAGAGAGACCACCAGTAATGTCAATGGTTCTCAAAGTACCAAGCACAACCCGTGAAATGTGAATAGATGTTTTGATGTCGAACACTTCACGGAATCCTTTGATCGAAAGTCAATGATGTAAACTGTCGTCAAAGGCGAGAAACCTGCCATTGATGCATGCAGACTTCAAGGTACTGTCGATTCCTAAGTCATCTTTCTAGATAATGTGTCGATGTCGATAGAAAGCGACCCGTTGCAGGCAAGCCCGCAACACGAAATCATTGTTCAAGTTGAAGAAATGTTGCCGTAAGGACTGACTCAGGGATGGTCAAATGGATGACAAGTATTTTGCAGATGAAAGTTTTGCTTGCAGACCTCTTGAACACATAACGACACAACAGATGGCTTGGTGACGAATAACTCAAAGTTAATCCCCGAAACCCGGTTAAAGACTTTCAAAGTGATTTGGTCAACTGTGAGGTAAAAGATTTCCCAACCCAGGTGAATGAAAAGTGTCGTGTTTAAGAGTGGTAATAAAGTTTCTTTTGAGACAAAAGGTGACAAACAGGTTCATTCTTCTCTCTTTTCCCCCACCATTTCTGGCAAGTACCTCTTTATTTTTAACAAGCTTGAGGAGGATAACATATGCTTGATTATAAGCTCATCCTTCGGACGAGTCCAACCTAGTTTAAATTCGAACCCTAGGAAGGAGTGGTTCGTTCCTGTTTGTAATTGAACAGGTCCTTTACTGTAAAAGTTTAACGAGCCCAGTATAGGAGAAACTCGGCGTTTTTCAATTTTAGAGAGTCTGAAAAAACAAAAGGAGACTCCACGTTGAACTTTTTCGTATATTTGTGTCCCTCAAGCCCGAAAAAGTATAAAATAATACCTGGGGGAACCGCTTGATCTTGCGACCAAGGAGTACTTTCATAATAGTGTCGTTGACCTGAAAAGTAAAAAGCGATCAAGGACACGTCGTTTTATTTCCTTATCGAGTTTGAAACGACAAAAACCCGGCAATCTTTTCCTGATTTTGCGGTCAGAAAAGAGCTAAAAGGGGACCGTCTTTTAATTCCGTTTTAACGAGTGTAAAAGAAACGCTCGACAATCTTTTCATGTTTTAAGAGTCTGAAAAGGGTTTAAAAGAGAACTCCAAGGTTTCACTTTTTCGTAAGTTTTAACGAGTTCGAAAAAGGGATAAAAATGTACTCATGGTTTTCACTTTTTCGTAAGTTTTAGTGAGTTCGAAAAAATGATAAAAATGTACTCATATGGCCGACTTTCAATTTAATTTACGAGCAGGAAAATACGGAAAGAACTCGGCATTTTCATTTGTTTTACGAGAATGAAAAATAGCAAAATAATCTCGGGATTTTCATGAGTTTAACGAGTCTTGAAAATAACTGAAATTGACTCGAGATAGGTTTCATTTTTACAAAAGCTTGAAACAGATAAAAACTATGCTTCAAATTAGTTTCATTTTTACACAAGCTTGAAACAGAGATAAAACTGTGCTTGATGCCCCCTAAGCGTAACTGCTAGAGTGCATGCCCCCCTAGCTTCATTTCATTCAACCATTGGGATGAAATGAAGGTTCAAGAACGAGATCATTTGAAAGACTCGACCTAAAACTGTAAGAAAATTATGCAAAAACTGAAATAACTAACCTAAACGTACAACCTAACATCTATGAGGTCTAGTCAAACTCTCGACTCAAGTAGAGGAGGATTTGTTTCATTTTTTAATGAGCTTGACACAGGAAAAGAACTATGCTCGGATTCGGTTTCATGTTTACACAAGCTTGAAACGAAAAACTATGCTTGTTACAAGTTCACATGCCCCGAGCATAATGATGCAAATCAAGGTACATGCCTCCCAAGCTTCATTGCATTCAATGAGGTGGATGGAATGAAGCTTTACTTTCAAAATCTTGGAAAGACTCGTGGGAGTTGTTTCATTTTTTAGTGAGCTTGACACAAGACGAGGAACTATGCTCATAACTACTTTCTACAATCTACCTAACAAAAAACTGTACTCTAAAAAACCTTGATTCATTTTTTAACGAGCTTGACACAAGACAAGGAACTGTGCTCTAAAATCCTTGTTTCATTTTTTACCGAGCTTGACACAAGACAAAGAACTATGCTCATGACTACTCTCTACAATCTACCTACTTAACCTACCCTTGTTTCATTTTTTAACGAGCTTGACACAAGACAAGGAACTATGCTCAAAAAGTTCGCATGCCCCCAGCATAATGATGCAAAATGAGGTACATGCCCCCCAGGCTTCATTGCATTCAACCGGCTGGATGAAATGAAGGTTTACTTTCAATATTTAACTTGAAAAGGGAGTTGTTTCATTTTTAAGGAGGTTGACACAAGAAAAGAACTATCCTCATACCTGATTCATTTTTTAACGAGGTTGAATCAGTAACAGGAACTATCCTCAAACCTGATTCATTTTTTAATGAGGTTGACTCAATAACAGGAACTGTCCTCAAACCTGATTCATTTTTTAATGAGGTTGACTCAGTAACAGGAACTGTCCTCAAACCCTACTTTTTACAGTCTACCTACATAACCTAAAATCTACCTGATTCATTTTTTAATGAGGTTGACTCAATAAAAGAACTATCCTCATTCTAACCTATTTCATTTTTTAACGAGGTTGATACAGGAAAAAACTATCCTCGTAACTCCTTGTTTCATTTTTTAATGAGCTTGACACAAGACAAGGAACTATGCTCATGACTTCCAGTTTCATTTTTTTAACGAGGTTGAGACTAGAAGAAACTATCCTCATGAACTGATTCATTTTTTAACGAGGTTGACACAGTAAAAGGAACTTTCCTCGGACACACTGATTCATTTTTTAACGAGGTTGACACAGTAAAAGGAACTTTCCTCATAACATCCAATTTCATTTTTTAACGAGGTTGAGAGAGGAACAAACTATCCTCGTCTAGCCTGTTTCATTTTTTAACGAGGTTGGTACAGGAAAAAACTATCCTCGTAACATTGATCATGGCTTCCAACTAGAGGAAAGACATGTCAATGGACACACCTTGATCATGGCTTCCAAGAGGTCTTCATCCGAAGGGAGAATACTTCTTGGGAAGGAACACATGTCAAGGGACTCAAAAGGGATAAGAACATCGTGTTCAAGTAATCCCATAGAGTTTTCCATGTCAATTACCGGAGCTAAATCAAAGGAAGATGAGCAAACAGTGAGAGGCTCACTTACATCGGTAACTGAAATCATGGGACCGGTTGCCACATAATTAACCCGTGGCAGGGTAGATACCACTTTAGAATCAGGAACATTGAGGGGTGTCATATTATTGGTAGTTGAAAAAAAACTAGGGAACGAAAGCTGGTCTACAGTCACAATACTGCCATTGTGAGGGAAAGACATCACGCGAAAGAGTGTCGATACGACAGCTTTCATTGCATAAACATAGTCTCGCCCAAGGAGTAAATTGAAATCCAAGGGACCTCGAACTACCATAAGATCAACACAAACAGTTTTACCTTCCAAGGTAATAGAAAACTTAGGAAGGATCCCTAAAGGTTCACTAATTGTTCTGTTAAAAGCTTTCAGATTCTGCGTAATAGGCGCAAGCTGAGGGGAACCCAAAGCTTTCCAAACAGCTGAGGATAAAATACTAACAGAAGCACCCTCATCTACCTGAGTACGATGTATGTCCCTACCACCAGCCTTGAAATGATTTGGAAAGGGATGGAGGAAGGAAGACGAGGTTCTGTCAGTCTATTCCAATCAAAGGAAAAGACCTCAGTACTTGGAGGGGGTTCTGTAGAAACAGGTGAAATGCCCCCCGGCATAGAAGAATCCGATGTAACAAGAAGAACATCAGCGGTATGAAATTTACTCTCGAAAAGGAGAGTGTGATCGACCGAATGTGAAATTGAATCGACCACTTGATCAACTAATGGATCATCAACCTGAGTGACATGAGTTTCACTCTCCAATGGGAGAGTGTGATCGACTGTACTTGAATTTAGATCAATCACTCCGTCAGTTGACGGTAGGTTGGGAGAAAGTTTATGGTAACCAGTTGGAAATTCTTGCTGTGGAACAGTAAGGTTTTCCAACAATGTTGAGGCTTCATCCATGTGAGGGCAAATGTGAGTTTGATGACTCCCTTTGCATAACTTACAAGGAAACCTAACTTTACCCTTTTTCCCAGGAACCTGACTATCACTGGTTGATGGATCAATGGAAAGTTGATGAGATTTTTCTGACCATACTTCCAAGACCTTTGGAATACCAGGACAATTGACAAGGAAGTGGTCACCCTTACAAAGCCTGCAAGGGTATTTGGGTTTACGATGCATGTCGGAATTTTCCTCAACACAACTAACACTTACAGCCGTGGTTGGTTGGTTGACTTCTTTCTTATCTTGCTTCTTCTTCTTCTTCTTCTTCTTCCCTTTCTTCTTCTTCTTAGCCTCCTGGTTACTAGCATCAAGGCTTTTACCAGGCGAAGAGGAAGAAATGGAGGAAGAAAAATTAGGCGAAGAAGGTAAAGGGTCAACAGAAGGTTGGTGATGTTGAGATGGTGAACTCTGTTGAGGTGAAGCATCCGGTTGAGATGGAACAATTGGAGTATTTTGGGCCAACGAAGTTGAAAATAACCATATCGGTAAACCTATTGTAAATCCAGGTAATGACAAAGTAGCCATATAAGGAGGACCAACATTTCCAAAGTAAGGAAAAGTACTAGGATTCTCATTAGGAGGGGTTCCTAGGTTGATAAATTCTGGAACATTTGCCATTATATTCAACTTCAGTGAATTTTATTAACAATTTAAAACTAAAATTAACAATTCACAATTCACACTTAACAACTAAAATTCACAATTCACACCTATGGTCTCTAAAAGTAAAAACAAACAAATTAACACGCGCTATCAAATCTAGGAGTCAAACCACACACAAACAGTAAGCTCTCCGGACCGAAAACACTAGTTGGTGATGAAGCCCAACCTCGCAGAATTCAGTACAGAAATGGCGGGTGGAACAGTTACCCCGGCAACCTGCTTAATGAATAGACCGGCACAAGTTCCTCCACTTTAACCGTCTCGAAGTGAAGTGAACCCCCCGGAAAATCCAAGTGAGTATAACCGACGTCTGCTCCAGGTACAGTGGGACCTTCCCTCCACCGTCACCTCGGTAGAACCCTAAAGATTATGGTCACTAAGGTCACCAACAGTAACAAATACACCTGGGGGAACAGTCTAAACTCCGACAGCACGCAAGGGCAGAGTAGCAAGCTCAATCCCCTTACCGGCTCCTTGACAACAATCCAAGGTTTACCGATAAGTGACCCCTGGCTCCTCGACAATGGTTAATCCGAGGTTTACCGTTTGTAATACGTACTGTCTGGCGTCGTTCCCAACGAGGGGGGAATGATCCCCTCACTGGTTCGGACACGAGCTCGTGCTTCTCCTTTAAGAGGAGCTTTCCCAGAGTGCAATTGAAACAATTGGATTTATTCTACTCAAGATAAACTATCTGTTTGGTTTTGTAGTCTTGGAGAGTTAAGTACTCACCTACTCCAAGACCCTAGCCTAAGCTATGTTGGTGTTTCAGAGCCCTAGAAATGTAAAAATTACTAGATGAATTTTAATTAAGCGCTGTGTTATTAAGGCTGTTATTACTCAAATGGGTAAATGGATACGAAACCAATGGTGTTATGACCCGACTCAACTGAATGCAATCGAATATGATAATGTAATATTTTCAATTCGATGAATCCTAACTAAAGTAAGGAGAGAGTTTCCATTCACTTCCAACAATGCAAAAAATTGATCATTAAGAGAAAATATAACAGATTCTCTAATGCACTAATTTTATCAAGAAAAACTAATGCAAATCAATTCCAAACCAATTTTTTTATTTTTATTTTTGTGTAAATTCAAATCAAAGAAAACTGATCTAAATCTACGATTGATTTTCCAGAATGTAAACTATGCAATTGTAATCTATGCACAATTCACTCGAAAAGTATGCAAATGTAATCTATGCACATTTTTCATTCATATTCCGAAAATGAGAATTCTAATTATGCAAATGTGATCTATGCAAGAGAATTCTCAGACACAAGACGATTCTAATGTGATCTAAGAACCAATCAAGTGCAAGTCGAGAAAATTGGGTGAGAGTTCCAAAGATCAAAACATAAAAACACTCAAAGGCGATTAACACTCATACACAATTTAGCCCCCCCCCGACGAATGAGGGGGAAATTTTTTTGCAAAAACAAAAGCAAAAAGATGCAAAATTGTGAAAAGACTGAGACAAACCTCCAAGTAATGATCAAAGGAAATCAAATCAAGAATTTCTCAAGAAAGAGACTCAAAACACCCAATTGATGAAAGCTAAGAGCAGGAACAAGCTTAGGTGAAGATTCTGGACAAGGGACTAATGAATCTGGGCAGAAAAAACTAAGAAAAAACAAAATCTAAGAGCAAAAAAGGCAAAAAATGGAATTTTCTCAAATTTTGGCAGGGGACGCAAGCAACCCGTTGTCACAGGTGCGGCCCCGCTCTGTGCAGACGGCAACAGCGCGTCCAAAGACGCACTGTGCAGTACTAAGAGGGTGCGTCCTTCTGGAAAAATGAAGAAAAACCAAATCTAACTAAATCTAAAGCTAAGCCACCCAAATACTAATTCTCACAGTCAAAAACCAGAAAATAAAAATGATTTTCTCAAAGCAAAGTTCATATAAAGGAAAAGACTCTCTCATTAATGGATTCCCCAGCGGAGTCGCCAATTTGTCGTACGGAAACAGTCGTTTGTGCGGACACAACTGACCTCCCTAGGAGTCTAAACTCTCTAGCGACAAACAAGACAAAATGGAGTGATCTTTCTCTAAATATACCTTTTAAAACATGAAAACTACAAGTGTTTAGGCTTACCTTATTCCAAAACGCTGTTGTTGAAGTCCGTTCTTGACGATCCGGATGAGCTCCTCCTTCAAGTCAATTCCTGCAACCACAAACAATCAAACAATTACCAAGCACTTGCATTTCATATAATAAAACATATATCCAACATGCAGACCAAGGAACACATGAAATAACTCATTAACACAAGCTATTGAGAAAAATAAACCAGTTTGTATTAATAATGAAACAGAGAAACTCTTACAACCTGGCCTTGGTGTTGTGCAAGTTCCTCCCAGGGTCCATCAAGGGTTTTCCTCTACTTTGACAAAGCTCACCCTCTCCCAAGTAGAATCAAGTGAAGACAATCTCTCCTCACAAAGGCTCTAATGGAAGACCTAAATCCTGCAGCATTTACCCAAAGAAAATGTATAGCTCCAACCTCCTCTCCTTCTGGCTCAATGCCTTTATTTATAGTGCTGTAAAGAGGTTATTCAGGTCCACTATCAATGGGATCATCCCCCTCTTTGGGTGGGATAGCTCCCTTATTGATGGGATAAGTTCCTCCTTAATAGGGATACATGAACCAACTGGAGGCGCATCCATTTCATCAAACCGACCTCTAGAAAGTTCTAGAAGTAACCACAAGTAACTTTTTCAAGATAAAACTCGCGCATTTTGCCTTTTACAGAGGGACGCACCTGTCCCTTAACATACAGAGCGTCCATGGACGCAGATTTTGTGAACATGGTCAGCGTCCCCGCAGGTAAGGCTAGAGAGAACCTGCGACCCCAGAGATAAACATAGTTTTTACAAGACTTTCTCTCTTCTTTGAGTTTGAGATGGATAACAGAGGCATGAGACTTGCCTAAGAGGGTAGCATGACTGTTGATTTGAGCCATACTAACTGTAAGTAGTCAAGGTGACATTTTTTAGTGTAACAAATCTCCCATGCACTGTTTTTGACAATCGAATCATACTCTTCCACCATGGCGTCTACCCATGCGGGATCCTCCACAGCTTCCTCGAAAGAGGATGGCTCAGTCACAACACATTTGCTCATAAGAGCCATGTATCCAGTGTACCGATCAGGTGACTGTCTCTGCCTGCGTTGGGCTGTAGGTGGTCTTACAACTTTCTCTGCATCTTGAGCCAGTCGCTCAGCTTCTGTCAAGCGCTTTCGCCCTCTGATGGTTGGCGCTACATGAGTGGTCTCTTCCACTCCATGAACTTCATCCTGTGGTTGATCCACATCCTGAAGCTCATCTTCAGGAACTAATAGCTCCTCATCTGCATGCAAGTGTAGCTCCCTCTCAAGCGAACACTTCATGGCTTTCTCCTCCTGAAATTTTATATCCCGTTGCACAACAGTCTTACCATTGTCTGGCAAATACACACGATAGTTGTGGGGCGTATCAGTGTACCCCACAAATATCCCAACCTTTGCGATCGGCTCCAACTTCTTCCTGGCATCCTTCGTCACATGCATGTAAATGTTAGCACCAAAAATCCTCAAATGAGAAAGATCAGGCTTCTTACCAGAATAAGCCTCCTCGGGTGTACTCATGCCAAGTATCCTGTGAGGACAATGGTTCTTCACATAAACTGTTGTATTGCATGCTTCCGCCCACAAGTGAAGGGGTAGGCCCTGATCATGCAACATCGCCCGTGCAGCACCCACGATCGTTCTGTTCTTCCGCTCAACAACCCCGTTCTGTTGTGGGTTATGGGGAGCTATGAGCTCTCTTCGAATCCCTTCTGCACTACAAAAGTCCTTGAACTCGCCAGAGATGTATTCACCACCATTATTGCTCCTAAGAGCCTTCACCTTCTTCTCCGACTCCTTCTCGACCAGTGCTTTGAACTCACGGAACTTTGAGTATGTCTCGCTCTTCTTCTGCATGAAGAAGATCCAACACTTACGAGAGAAATTATCAACAAAAATCACATAATACCTGTGTTTTGTTGTCGAAGCTACTGAGAAAGGTCCACACACGTCTGTGTGAATTCTCTCAAGGATCGTCATGGCGCGACTATCCTTCTCGTGAAAGGTGGCTTTCACAAACTTTCCCAAAGTACACACCTTGCACTGATCTGACTGCGCAAGAGTGCCTTTAGGAAGCCCTGTAGTGATCTACTGCAGTATCTTCAAGGCTCCATGGTGAAGGTGACCCAATCTCCTGTGCCATAGCTCGCCATCATCCCAGCTCACCAATCCTTCTACCTTGCATGCCATTGCTACACAGCCATATACATGCAACTGATAAAGGTTCCTCACTCGAACCCCCATCTTCCGGGTTTCTCCAGATGTCTTGCTGCGTAAGAAAGCCTTTCCCTCGCTGAAAACAACATCATATCCCTTGTCTTCTAACATCACCACAGAGATAAGATTCTTCTTCAATCCTGGAACATGCATCACTTCCTTCAATACGAAGGGTTTACTAGACTCCCTCTCAAAGGAAATGGTACCGATACTAGTCGCACTATATCTACCATCATCGCCCATCTCGATGTGCACTTCAAGATCTTTCTCCTCCAGATCAGAAAACAAATCTCGATCTCCTGTCATGTGAAAAGACGCACCACTGCCCAAGAACCACACCGATCCCATCACACTTGAAACCAAGCATGCGATCAATGAAAAATCAAGCTCAAACTGCGAGGCTAGAGCCTCTCTTGCTGCAGATCCAGCAGCTTGCTTGTTCTTCTTCTTCTGCGGACAATTAGTGACATAGTGTCCGTGCTAGTGACAGTGAAAGCACTTCACCTTGGACATGTCCTACTTCTTGCCTTTCGCACCAAACTGAGAAGCTTTCTTGCTCTTCCCCTTCTTTTCTTTGGCAGCCAAAGCGCAATTTTCTTCATCAGTTCCCTTTGATGAAGATCTGTCCCTGGTATTCTGCCTGATCTCCTCCTACACAAGATCTGACCAAAGTCTCTCCCATCCTGGCAATTTCTCCCGACCATTGACAAAGTCCTAACATGAATGCCAACTCTTCGGAAGACCAAGGAGAGCCAAGTTCACCAAGTCCGCATCATCGACAGTCACCCCCACACTTCCCAGCTCATCTCTGCACTGAGTGAACTTCGTTAGATACTTGGGCATACTGTCTCCCTTCTCACATTTGATGTTTCTGAGTTTATCTTTGAGCGCCAGCTTCCTATGATCGCTCTTGCTTTGGAATAGATCTGTCAATGCTTTCCACATCAAGTATGGAGAAGCCTTTCCATGCAGGCTGAACACAATGTGATCCTTCACGCCCTCCAACAGAATCCTTCGACACTTTGTTGTCTTCTTTTGCCAAGCATCAACCTGCGTAGCATCAGTAGGCTTTGGGACATCAGCCTCTATGAAATCCTTCAACCCATTATCATCCAACACTGCCTCCATCCAGTCCTTCCATGCAATATAGTTCGAGCTGCCCTCAAGAGCATACTCCAATCACAATCTGTTGAAAGACATTGCCACGTTGATACCAAGAAAACACTGCTGCAAATTCGAATTCCACCAGCTCCAAACTCAACCGCCTCTGATCTAGAATTTGTGAGAACAAATTATTTCTCGTACAGAGATTGACTGTAAGGGATTTTACCGGATATCTCACCTTCCAAAGGAAGGATGAATCCAGAGGCTACCTGGCCCGATTACAGACTCTGCCTGAAGAAATAAGATGTAAACACTTCCTGAATAGTAGATCTGATGATCAACAGCTCCGATAACATGTAGAAATTTTGAATAATATGACACTTATTCACAAAGATTATCTCGATTATACACTATTGCGGAATACATGCATAATACATAACCTCCTCTATGTTGATCATCAATTTAGCAGCATCAAAAACAATGAAACATCAATAGCATACACACATTAACACAGTATGTAACCTGGGGAAAGCTTACAGCTGAAAACCCCACACTATCTGTATATTAATGATTGAGAACATGTAACATAACATGGTACAATACTCCTCACAAGTATCTAGTACTATCTCCACCTGTTACACACAAAACTAGCTCAGATCCGAACAAGTCACAGGTTCAAATCTCCTCCACTGCTTTGCCTGCCTCCACTGCACAATGCTTGAAGAGAATCACTCACCCTGGAAATCACATGAGCACAGGCTATAATACTTGGTATTGGCCCACACTACGCAGCTCTCATTGGCATTACTCAATCCCTTTGATTGTGCAAGATCTCATGCACAACTATAGTCACAACTGATAGCAATCTCATCCTCTAACACCTGTCTCCACTGAAATGTACATGCACTGACATGCAACTGAGTTAACTGATGTATTCTTCAGTTGCATTATGAGTTAATAATTAGTGAATTAATTAACAATCAATTCACACAACTCATCACTAGTGTATTCTCCAGTTAGATTGAATACAACTAGTTCAACTGAACACAACTCCATCAACTCCACATCCAACTCTACCAAACTCAACTGCTTGAGTTCTAACTGAAGTCCTGCATGCAATAGCTCAACTGATCCATAAGAAAAGCGTATTTCCTTCTGACAGCTGCATGTGCCACATCTGTAGCTCAAACTGAAGTGCTCCAAGAGGATAAAATAATGTTTATAGTCCAAATATTATTATGAGACAATAATATTTTACTTTTCTAGTTTTGACTAGTAGTCTAAAAATAGATTTTGATCACTCCTGTTGTGATCCAAAAATAGAAGTCCATCTATTTTTCCCAACATGACCAATCATCCATAAACAGCATCCTGCAACTCATAGACATGATCCATATGTCTAAAAATAGACTTTGCGCCATAATTTGCCTGCGGACCCACTTAGTGAAGGTGACTCCTTTCCACTAAGCTCCATCATCTTGTTGCATTCTCAACAATTTCAAAGTTGTATCCAGAGACAAAGATGCCCCTGAGCATGCCTTCAGTTGGTAATTTGGGACACTTCCTCTAGCAAAAGACTTCAGCTTCTTGTCAGTTTCGGAAGAGTTCCATGAATAGAATTGGGGAAACTTCCTCTAACAGAAAACTTCATCTTCTTGTTAGTTTTGGAAGAGTTCCAGGAATTTCATTAAGCATTCCAGAGTTGGTGGTAATCCTTAAACCATCACAGGTTGAGACCACCCTTTTTAGGTTGAGACCCCCTTTCATGGTTGAAGGTTTCCCTCTTCAAAACAATAGGAGCACTTCCTCTAGCAGAAGACTTCAGCTTCATGTCAGACTTGGAAGAGTTCTAAGAATTGCACTAAGCATTCCAGTGTTGGTGGTCATCCTTAAACCACCGCCCTTTATACCAACATTTTAGAGAGCACATTCAACCTAGTGCTGCCATGCATTTTTGCACATTTTATATTACAACTCTCTTCTTGGACTCATACATAACCCTTCGAATTAAGGGGGGGAATGTTGGACACCTAATCCTCTATGGCTTAGTGTGGAAGCCGAATAGGCTAAGGAAGTCCAAGAAACCTTGGGATGTGGAACCCAACGGTCACACAATGTACTATAAATGTATATCATTTGTTAATAATAGATGTACTCTCCTGTTTATCTTTCATATGCTGTTGTTGCCATATGTGTGTTTTACACAATCCATTAGCTGTCAATACTATGTATGGTGTTGTCTTTTTGTCCCTAACACCTCTACTCCCATCAAATTTTGACCATCATAATTGCAATTAAATAGTACCCTTCTTTTTCCATGTGTTACTTTCCTTCTCACCATCCGTACCTTATCATGATATATAGAAATCATTTTGAGCACTTGGTTCTCTTTGATGGATGCCGATTTTCCTCTTTATGCTTACTTTCTATGATTTCTTGAACTTTTATGTATCTCTCCTCCCTTTCTTATTTGAATATTTTAGTGTAGGAAAATTATCAATGCTTAGTGATGCCCTTTTTCAATGGCATGTATCGGCAGCCTCCTATTCAACATTTTATTGTTCTCTAGATTCTCTTGGAGTTGAATGCCCACAAATTGCATCTCAATGCCTGTAGAGAATAGGTTTGACAGAACAATCGACTTAGTTGTCTCTTCATTTGTTTGTTATGAGATGTAAGAGATTAATTTCTGAATCTTATATGGACATGGAGAATTCTTTCTTTATCTAATATCATTTCTTCTTTTGTAGACTTATTGACTCTTCATTTACTATTTCAAATGAAAGAATTTGATCTTCCTTAACTCATATGATGATGCTTTGCAAAATTTCCTACATAGGTTCACTTTGATCATCTAGCATCAATATTATTTAAACATTTATAACCATAATAATGAAGTTGAAGTGTTGCAATTGAGTGAGGCATGGTGTTTCAATCACCCATGGCCTTCAAATTGTAGAGGAATTTTCATAAATTTTCCTTTTATTCTGCAATATAATAAATTTGAATGTCGATTTTGCATTGAATTCTTCAATATGTGTATTTGAAATAATTTTCTCCTAGGGTATTTGATATTGCAGGTTCTCATTTTATTCAAAAGTCTTTCACTGCTTGAGATGTGATTGATGAGAAAGGATAATTTCCATTTTTTCCTTTTTGGAATGGAGAATGATCTCGCTACAATTTCTCAGAATTTTCATCTTTTTTTGATAAATTCATTTGACTTATTCAAGCATTCATAGTAGTGTTCACAATAACAGTGCTCAAGGATTTAAAGAAATCCTAGTGATGCAGTGAAATCGGTACAATATTTGACTACTTGTTGAGATAGAAGTCTTCACTTGGAGATTTCCAATAATAAGGTTCTAATGTAGATCTCTTGATGCTTGATGATGAATGCGTCTATAAACCAAACATAAACATATATAGAGTCTGCTCCTCCGCTTGATGGAAATACCCCATTTTTTCTTTATATATATATGTGTGTGTGTGTGTCTGTGTGTGAATAAAATATGATTGCTCCTCCGCTTTGATGTCAATATCTTTGCTTTTTCTTCCATGTTTATATTTGGATGGCTCTCAGGTTTTCATACATCAAATGTTTAACGGGGATCATCATAATGTACATTGATGCATTCAAAAAATGAAGAATTTTGAGAAAAATTGATGATGCAATTATACAATAAGTTATGCTTAACTTCCAACATGATTTGAATAGATATGCAATTGTCTTAGCAGTACTAGTATTGTGTCTACTTGCAGAAATTTATTTACATCTTTATGCATCAGATATATATACATGTGGAAAAATAAATATCATTGAAAAATGGACTTTTGAATAGTGAACTTGATTGATGTTGTTAGCTCCTGGAGAATGTGACTTGATTCCCCACTTTGATGATCATGTTGTTCTTGTTTCTTCTTTAACTGCTTCAAATTCTTGACGTGATCATAAGCTTTGTGTTCCTCTTCATTACTTGTTGATCCTATAATCTCCCCCTTAGATCATGCTCAATTTCATATAATTTTCAGTCTTTTAGGTTCTCCAAGTCACATTAGGGAAGAGAGTCTGTAGGTACTATCCCTAGCTTGTTTTTCAAATATTCAAAAGGTTCTTTAGCAAGGGGTTTTGTAAATATGTCTGTCATTTCTTCCCTTGTGGGTATGAACTCCACCTTCATTGTTTGCTCAACCACTTGTTCTTTGAGAAAGTGGTACTTTATAGGGATATGTTTAGTCTTTGAATGGAGCACAAGATTTCTTGAAATGCTTATTTCACTTGTATTTTCGCACTTGATAGATATAGGTTCATTAAAATTTACCTTCATGTCCAATACTATTTTTTTCATCCACAATACTTGTGTGCAACAGGCTGCAGCTGTTATGCATTCATCTTCCGCAGTAGATAGAGAAACTGATGTTTGTTTTTCTTAGCCATGCCACCAATGACTCTCCTAGGTAGAATGCACCACCGCTTGTACTTCTTTTGTCATCCACACAACTCACCCAATTTGCATATTTGTATGTTGTCATAGTAAAATCCTTACCTTTCGGATACCATAGACCATAACCTATAGTCCCTTCCATGTACCTAAATATTCTTTTTGTTGCTAAAAAATGGCTTTGTTTGGGTGTTTATTGATACCTTGCTATTAACCTGACTGCCAACATTATATCTGGTTGAGAATTTGTTAGATATAACAGACTTCATATCATAGATCTATATATATTTTGATCCACATCAATTGATTCATCATATGCACATAGCTTACATCCCGTAGTCAAGAGGGTTGAGACAGGTTTACAATCTTCCATTTGGAATATTTTCAACATATCTCTTATATATTTCTCTTGAGAAATGAATATGCCTCAAGGGTTTTGTAGGATTTGGAGCCCTAGGTAGAAGATAAGTTCTTGTAGAGTCCAAGAACTACTTTACCTTGACACCCTTTTTGCCCACATTACTTCCTTTTTCCTATTGCTGTCATCCAAATAAATGCAATAAATATAAGGTTTTGTTAAGGTAAGCACTCATATGTCCTCTTTTTCATATTTTGTCAATATGCCTTATTGTTTTATTGAAGTGCATTCAGCTACAAAACTGACCTAATTCTGCAGCTAATCCACACATCCGTAGCTACTTCCATTGTTGAGAGGGTTCAAGTACGTCAACTCAGCAAAGGAGTATATGGGTAGATAGAGAATGATCCTCTCATGGATTTCTTCTTGTTTACTCAAGTCAATCCATCAAGGTGATCGCACTACAACACAATCAACCATGACAGTGAACTGCAAGATAATGTGCTGGAACAGAGTCTGAGTTTCAAGAGATATTATCGATTTGCTTTTTCAATAGCAAATCAATGAATAAGAGATATGATTTGGTTGATAAGGATTGTATTGAAGATCCCTAGGCTTGAATTTCTCATGTTGTTAATTAAAAACTCTATAAGAACAATGGCCACTCTGTGTTAAGGGTGCACTACCATATGTAATTTTGAAGCATCCTTAGAAAACTATTTTCCAATTAATAGATCTTGGTTCATACATTTTATGTTGCGTTGATTAAAGATGTTGACTGCCTCATGGAGGGCCCCTGCATGCAGATCAGGTCTTTGATTCACTGCAAGTAGAATTTCTTTTATTTCTTAGATTTAATTTGTGGATGCTCTTGTTTTGAAGAATTTGGCATCTACGGATAAATACTAATTCCCTATATAAATAGCCATATCTAGAACAACAGTTTAAAGCACTTTAGTCTTTTCCTATAAACAATAGATAAGACAAAGAAGATGAGAAGACCTACTTGTAGTTCCGCTTTCCTCTTGTCTCCTTTATATCGATCCTGTCGCTCCTTCTTGTACTTAACACGCTTGAGAAGTACCTGTAAACATCAACAGAAGACAAAAAAAGATCAAAGAAAAAGGTCTATTCAATACAAGTAAATGGAATTAGATACATTCACACATATAAGCATTATAAAACAATACAAACATATGGGAGAAAGGTTCAAAAACTTTATTAAATAGAAGAAGGAATCACAACCATTGTGTCTGATTCAATGTCATTCCTCCAGCTTGGATCCCATCCACACCACATCAAAAGCATGACAAACTTGTAGCATTACAATACTTGCTTCAAACCCAAGTCTCACAGCAGCATTATCTCCTTACAATTCAACATAATCCAGCCCCCTGATCACTTAGATGAGTGGTAAATTTATAGGGATATGGCAGAGGTTTTGTCATAAATGGTGGCATTGAATGGCCTTCCATACTTAGAATTAGTTCCATGGAGGAAGGGATGAGAGGATATGATGCATCTTAACTCATTCCTCATCCATTTTCGAGCTCATAGGAGTTGATAAGTGAGGGAGCCTTTTAGATGGCTCCAAAAGACAAGAATATTCCCCAAACCCTATGTGAATTTTGCTCAAACTCGCCTAGCGCAGGTGAAAGGAAGCCTAAGTGCTCTGCAGAGCACCTTGGCATGGACTTAACTGCTCTGCAGCGCACCCTTACATGGGCCTACCTGTGTTGGTCCCTCTAGAGGTCATTTCAGGATGTCTTCATGTCATGAAACTGTGTGGAAAGGAGGCATTCAAAGGGGTGACTTGTTTAGGGAATGTAGAAACTGAAATTAGGGTTTGATGAGCCCTAAAACACTGATCTGGATGATGGGATTGATGTGCCCAAATGGATCTGTAATAGCTGCCCCCTAAAGCATGAAGTCGGAAAAATGCCAATGTCGAATGAAATGCTTTACGATGTGATGAGGAGGTATCGAAGTGGAAGGTGACCTGCATCAATTACGATACATATATCATGATTTTTTATTTTTACATGAATTGTTGAGGAAAGGTATACCCATGCTCAGTTTATAATCTTTCACTACATGTACATAAACAGTCATCTACAGATATAGATCCATGATCGGAATGACCATTAATGTAAAGCCATTGTACATATGATTTAGTACCCCTGAAATCGCAGCCCGGATGGAGGAAACTAGATCTGGGGTCTTCTATCTCATTCAATTGTTCGCTCAAGTATGAGTCTAACCATGTGATTATGTGATATGAAGTCAAACATGGGAAGACACCATCTGATTACTAGCCAATGATGTAAGTTGTTAACAGATGCGAGAGAAATCACCAATAATGAGAATGAACCTCAAGGTACTGTAGTACATTCTGCACAGTGTGAATAGATGTTTTGATGTTGAACACCAGACAAAGTCTTTCGGTCGAAGGGCATTGATGTTAACCTATTGTCGGAAGCAAGAAACCTGTCATTGATGTATGCAAGCCTAAAGGTACTGGAAGGGTGTTTCTAAGTCAACTTCTTGGATAATGAGCTGATGTCGACAAGAAGTGACTCGTCGCAGGAGGGCCTTGATGTATCCCACATCAATGACACGAAACGAGTGTAGTGATTTTAGATATGGAATTTGACTAACGACACAAGGTTCAGGAATGGCAGTCATGAAAATGAAGGTTTATGGTATTGCAAAGGATGAATTTTGACTGAATGACTTCTCTTGAACATGTCAGCAACACTGAAATGAATTGGTAGCATTGACCCAAAATAAAGTGATGGATGGTATGATAGACCAATGGTATGATAATTATCAAGCTGATAACCCAACCCAAATAGTCATGGTGATGGAGTAAAAGTGTCATGTTCAAGAGCGACCTGCTACCATAAAGTGGTTTTCCCCTTTTTCCCATTTTCCCCAATGATTGTTGACCAGTACCTCTTTATTTTTTATCAAGCTTGAGGAGGATAACATATTCTTGTTGTATAATTCCACCCTTTGGGTGAATCCAATGCTATTTGATGTTTTAACAAGTCTAGCGAAGGTGAAACTCGGTCTTGTCTAGATGGACAAGTTTGTCGCTATTTCATGTTTTAACGAGTTTAATGACAACGATAACTCGGTCCTTCTCATGTTTAGAGAGTTTGAAAAAGGACAAAAAGAAAAATCCACGAGTTCTTTTTCATTAATTAATCTCTCAAGCCCGAAAAAGTGTAAAATAATACAAGAGAGATATCGTTTCCAATCCATTAATGAGCTGGAAATGACAAGCGCTCGACAATCTTTTCATATTTCGAAAGTCTGAAAAGAGCTTAAAGAGGACTCTGTTTTGAGGAACGAGCGGTGTCTAGGATAGAAACTGGTTCCTATGATGTTGGAACTTCTCAAAGCATGTTGATTTATGTGAAGAGGCTAGCTAATAAGACCACTCATTGCAACTATTCCTCAAAAAGGGTAAAACAACCAAGTGAAAGCGTATGATTGACCAAGCAGATAGTGATGTTGGAAGGAGAAAAACCAAGACTCATCTGGCGGAAGAGGCTAATAGAATGGCAATCACAAGGGTTAAAATGGAAATGGGTTCATTTTTAGACAAGCTTGATCCATAGGGAACTATGCTTGGATTCAGTTTCATGTTTACACAAGCTTGAAACAAAAAACTATGCTTGGATTCAGTTTCATTTTTACACAAGCTTAAAACAAAGAACTATGCTTGAATTCGGTTTCAATTTTACACAAGCTTAAAACGAAAAAACTATGCTTGAGATTGTTTTACATGCCCCCGGCATGATGAAAGGGAGAGTCTCCTGTAACCAGATGGAAGTCATTGCGGTGAAGCAGAACGGTTATCCAACACCATTTTGGCTTCGTCCAAATAGGGACAAAGGTGAATGGGGTGATTCCCTTCACATGACCTATAGGGAAACTTAACTTTACCACTAGGTGCATGCCCCCCAAGCTTCATTACATTCACCTAAGTAGACTACTCGTGGCTATCAGGAGAATGGAATGAAGATTCTTTTACGAGATCAAGTGAAAGCCTCAACTGGGATTTTACGAGATCTAATCAAAGACTCGATTTGGAACTTTGCTCCAGGGGACCTTGTTTCATTTTTTACTGAGCTTGACATAAGGCAAGGAACTCTGCTTAGATTCCTTGTTTCTTCTTTTTTTTAACGAGCTTGAAACAACACAAGGAACTATGCTCATACTCCTTGTTTTAGTTTTTAACGAGGTTGACACAAGACCGGGAACTATCCTAATGGACCTGTTTCATTTTTTAATGAGGTTGACACAGTGAAAGAACTATCCTCATATTCCTCGTTTCATTTTTTAATGAGATTGACATAAGGAAACAAACTATCCTCATATTCCTTGTTTCATTTTTTAATGAGGTTGACACAAGACAACGAACTATCCTCATACCCTTTGTTTCATTTTTTAACGAGGTTGACACAAGACCAGGAACTATCCTCATATCCTTGGTTTCATTTTTTAATGAGGTTGACACAAGACAAGGAACTATCCTCATGGGCATTCGATCATGACTCATAAGAGGTCATGACTTCCAAGAGGTTCTCATCATATGGGAGAACAATGCTCTGGAAAGAGAGAATTGGTTCCAATGCCCCCAGTACATAATGTACAACATCATTGAATTGATCGTCAGTTGATGTAGGTATGGAATGGGTTGCCACATAATTAACCTGTGGTGGGGATGATACCATTGGTACAAAAGGACCATTTAGGGAACATGGTTGACTGGAAGCCATATTTGGACCGGGAAATGAAAGCTGGTCAATGGTGACAGTTCTGCCATCATGCAGGAAACTAATCACTTGAACGAGTGTTGAAACAATAGCTCCCATGTCATAAACATAGTCACTCCCAAGAAGTAAGTTGTAATCTAAAGTTCCTGGGACTACCATCACATTCAGATAAACAATTTTTCCTCCCAAATTAATAGGAAACTAAGGAAGGATCCCTAATGGTTGACTAGTTCCTCTATTAAAAGCCAACAGATTCTAGGTAACAGGCACAAGCGGCAGCGAACTAAGTTCTTTCCAAGAAGTTGAGGAAATGATACTCATAGATGCACCTTCATCTATAATAGTGCCAGATACAATCATATTACAAACCTGTACTATGATCTGGAAAAGCGCATAAGAAGGAAGACAAAATCCTGCCAGTCGATTCCAATCAAAGGAAGTGACCAGACTACTTGGAGAGGGTACCATAGAAATGGGAGAATTAACCCCTTGAGTTACGAGAATGGGAGGATTTTCTTCCTGTCTTGATGGAACAGGAGGATTGCCCCGAAATGTGAACGAGAAGACCATTCTTCTAAGATTTGAGGAATACCAGGACAATTACGAAGAAGATGGTCTCCCATACAAAGTTTGCATGGATATCAAACTTTGTGAGGCTTGACGAACGATTTCTCATCAGATGTTGCATTCAAAGCAATGGTTGCTTGGTTGCCCCTCTGCTAAATTTGCTTCTTCTTCTTCTTCTTAGCCACATTGTTACTAGTACCAATACTTTCATCGAGCGAAGAGGAAGAAGGGGAGGAAGAAACAACCAAGGAAGAAGGCAAAGGGTCAACTTTAGGATCAAATGGAGGTTGATTTTGTCCAGTTGGAGGAGTACTCGATTGGGGAAAAATCACGACATTTTGAACCAAGAAGGTTGAAAACAACCATACTTGCAAGAAATGGTAAATACCCGAAGGGACAATGTAGCCATATAAGGAGCACCAATATTTCTGAAAAGAGGAAAAGGACTAGGATTTCCATCAAAAGGAATTCTTTGGTCGGTGGACTCCAGATTTGTCACCATATGTTTAAACCTAAGATCAACTAAGGAGTGAGTGTGGAGGATGTTATCCATGGTCAATTAAATTTATTTTAATCAAAGTAACATAACAAAACAAAAAAGGGATAATCTAGGAAAAAGGTTTACCAAGCAACTGTGAACTACATAATACCTCCCAGTGAACCGAGAAGTATGGGCAGGCAATCTCCCCGAATGCTGTGTTCGATGTGTCACAATACACAAGGCGGCCGACTCGATTACCTAAGAATGGATAACAACCTAGATTTGTCATCCCATATATACCCGAAGGTACGTGGAGGCCCAATCCATATAAGTGTTGTCTAATGCAAAACCGCACAGTGAGAGAATTCCCATATACTTTACGTATTATAACACCGCCCTATATACCCGAAGGTACATGGACGAGCTACAATATACTCACGTACGTGGAATGAGGTATCACACTCGGGATGTATTGCAAACAAGTTAGCGACAACTGCTTTGTTTTACGACGCTGGAACACATCTCTAGCCTAGAACAAATAAATGTTTTCGTTAATGACAATGCTCCATTAGGTAAATTGATGTTAATTTTAAGTTGATCTTGCTTATGAATTTTCCTTTCAAGTTCACCACGTGATGTATTCTGAAATTCCTAGGAATTCAACTATCATGATAAGCATTATTTCCATTCAATGTAACGATGAAAATCCTAGCTAGTAGGGATAGAGCAATCAGATCTTTTGAAAAAGAGCAAAGAGCACATCTAATGCAATTTCCCTACCTATTCCTTTCAAGCATTCACAAACTAAAATATGAACGATGCAAGTTTTTCTTTTTGAATCCCTTAATGTTATGATGAACAAAAAGGAAACTAATGCACATACAATCAATCAATCTTTAATAAGAACGAAGACTTTTACAACCTTTCTGTTTCGAAGGAAAAGAAGACTTTACGACACTTTCTTTTGAACGAAGATTAATCAACTATATTCTAACTTTGATTATAGACTGATAATGAAAAAGAAAACATTTAAGAAACATTAATCAATCAAATCAAAGTAGGGCTAGACAAGGAGATAAAAACTTGTTCTCTGAGACATAACATTCATTGATCAATCAGCAAACAAACAAACAGAGAAAAGTTGGCAAAAACGCATTCCAAAGGTGGGAAACTGACCCTAGGAGGATCAACACAAGCTTGAATGGGAGAAAGTGCGCTTCAGAGCACTGTTCCTAAGCCAGGGGTGCTCTGCAGCACATTGTGTCCCTCACAAGCCTGCGCTAGTGACAGTGAGCCATTTCAAAAGGCAATTTGACACAGTTTTGACCAAATTTTCAATGCAAAAGAGTTGAATTACAATCTATGAACACAAGTAAGGTCTGCAAGGATGTCCTAGAATGGGGATAAGCTACTAGGAAAGAGGGTCTTCCCCAGTGGAGTCACCAATTTGTTTTGAAAAATTTGGTATCTACGGATAAATACTAATTCCCTAGATAAGTAGAGATATCTAGAATACAGTTTAAAGCACTTTAGCCTTTTCCTATAAGAAATAGATAAGACAAATAAGATGAGAATACCTACTTGTAGTTCCGCTTTCCTCTTGTCTCCTTTGTATCGATCCTGTCGCTCCTTCCCAAACTTAACACGCTTGAGAAGTACCTATAAACATCAACAGAAAACAAAGAACCGATCAAAGAAAAAGATCTATTAATACAAGTAAATGGAATCAGATACATTCACACATATAAGCATTATAAAACAATACAAACATATGGGAGAAAGGTTCAAACATTTTATTAAATAGAAGAAGGAATTACAACCATTATGTCTGATTCAAATTCATTCCTCCAGCTTGGATCCCATCCACATCACATCAAAAGCATGACAAACTTGTAGCGTTACAATACTTGCTTCAAATCCAAATCTCACAGTAGCATTATCTCCTTACAATTCAACATAATCCAGCCCCCTAATCACTTAGATGAGTGGTTAATTTATCGGGAGATGAAGGAGGTTTTGTCATAAATGGTGGCATTGAATGGCCTTCCATACTTAGAATTAGTTCCATGGAGGAATGGATGAGAGGATAGGATGCATCTTAACTCGTTCCTCATCCATTTTTGAGCTCATAGGATTTGATAAGTGAGGGAACCTTCTAGATGACTCCAAAAGATAAGAATATTCCCCAAACCCTATGTGAACTTCACTCAAACTCGCCCAACGCAGGTGAAAGGAAACCTAAGTTCTCTATGGAGCACCCTGGCATGGACTTAACTACTCTGCAACGCACCCTTACATGGGCCTACCTGTGCTGGTCCCTCTAGAGGTCATTTCAAGATGTCTTCATATCATGAAACTGTCTAGGAAGGAGGCATTCAAAGGGGTGACTTGTTTAGGGCATGTAGCAACTGAAATTAGGGTTTGATGAGCCCTAAAACACTGATCTGGATGATTGGATTGATGTGACAAAATGGATCTGTAACAGCGCTATTTTTATATTTTTAAGATGCAGTTCAATGGAGTTCCCGATTAGATTGATCCCTGCATCAGTAATCTCATTTGCTTTATACCTAGCATAACTCAGTCATCTCGTTTTATTTCTACCTAGCATAACTCAATCATCTCATTTGCTTTTTACCTAGTATAACTCAGTCATTTTGTTTCATAGTTTAGCTATTCCATAGATTAGAAATCTTGTTCTTGTTTTACTTTTGCATTGAATGAAGTTGCAGTAGTTAAGAGTGACAGTATTTTCTTAGCATTTGAATTCAAGCATCCTTCATTTTCCAATTTGATAAAATAGGATCTCCTTCACATCATTCCATGCTTTCATAATTAGCTTTGTTTAGCTGCAGCATAAAAGTCCAAAAACAATTGAAAAGAAGATTAACTTAGTAGATTAATTGAAAAGAGTTAATATCATTATTCAACCATCCTACAAAGCTCAATTCAATTAGGATTAATACTAGAATAATCAATTAACAAATCTTAAATATAATACTTTGATATAGATAGTAACATCATCTCCTTACTGATTCTAGATTTAGACATTAACCATAACATAAAAACCTTAACGACATAAGTAACTTCTAGCACATACAATGCAATTGTACTTTGTCAGTTTACCTACCCTGGTTGATAATTTATGGTTACAATTTAAGAACATTAAATTGACTAAACATTTTGGCGTCGTTGCCAGGGAAGTGCAAATAGAAGTTTAAAAAAAACATGAATTAAAAACATGATATGCATAGGGAAAGATACTCTATAGGTAGATTTGTAAGACGAGGAATAAGCTTAATCCCCACAAATCCACTCACTCCACCACGACTTCGAAATTCCACACCACCTACTCAAACCCGAATTCCATTTGTACGTCAACGAAGACTTCCTGAAGTCTCAAGATCATAAATCCAAGCCAGAACTTCACCTACTTCATCTATTGAAGCCATAATTGAAGAAAATCCTACTACAAGAGTAGTTTTTCTATCTTCCACTGGTGAACAAATTGTAGGAGAAGAATTAGAAATTCCCAGTGAAGAAGAGGAACAAGAAACTCATTTTGACTATCCATTGATAGAGGAACCAAAAGAATTAGAAGAACCTTACATTAGTTCTGAAGAATCTATCATGGCTGAAGAAGGAGAAGGGGAGGTACACAATGTCAATGGTGAGAAAAATAGGATTGGAGGAGGTAGAGGTAGAGGAGGAGGTGGAGATAGAAACAGAGGAGGGGGTAGAGGTAGAGGAAATCAAGATTCTTTTGGATTTCCTATTTTCGATGAAGATACAACCCTCATAATGAAGAATATTTCACCTTCTATTCTTCCTAATTTCCATGGAAAAATAAGTGAAGACCCAAAGACATTTCTCTTTGAATTTGAAGTATTATGCAAATCATATGATTATCTACATGATGCTCAAAAATTTAAATTGTTCCCTGCTACCTTAAAGGATTTGGCATTAAAATGGTTCATGAGTCTAGGAATGAATTCTATAAGGACATGGGCACAAATGAAAGAAGCTTTCTTAGAGAAATATAGAGATTATTGTATGCCTCACAACATTAAAGACGAAGTCTTCAAAATGACACAAAAAGAAGATGAGAATCTTGAAGACTTAGTCGAGAGATTTGTCTATAATCTTAAAAGGGAAAAAATGGATAGTTTGGATGAGGAAACTTTGAAAGCCCTCCTACTCAAAGCTATCAGAGATGAGTGGATCGATCTCCTTAACTTAACAGGAAAAGGAGATATTTCTCAACTACCATTTACAGATATCTGTGATTTATGTGTACATATCTCAAGGGGTAAAGCACGAGTTGGAAAAAGTCCTAGAGACCCTCTCTTATCAAGAATCAATAAATCTGCAACAGAGACAATCCGTAAGGCAGAATTAGGAAGCTTGCTTGATACTTTCAAGACAAATATTTTAGGGAGTCTAAGTGAACAAATTGACACCCTTAAACTACAAAACAAGCAAAAATCCAAAAATGCTACATTATCCATTTTTTGTCCTAGGTGTCAAAAGAAGCATGCTCTAAGAGAATGTCCTTTAGACTTAAAAACTATAGAAACTTGTACGATATTTGCAGATAACCATGATATTAAGGAATTTCCTTCTTTACCGAGTCTCAAGGCTGTATTTAATGATGAATGGATACCAGAACAGGTAGACCCTCTTTATTTTATTGGAAAGAAACCATGGCAAAACTCTCAAACAAATCAACCACAAGGATTTAGATCACAACAATTTTCTCAGTCTTCACAAAACAATCACAATCTTGTAATCAAGGATGGCAAAACCCTTATGAGGCCTATGCTCAATATCAACAATATTCACCATTCTATCCAAATTTTCCACCACAATTCTTACCCCAAACTAATCAAATTCCTCAAGCTAATCAACTACCTCATGTCCAAGTTCAAAATCAAAATCCACAACTCTCCCTACCATTTGCACAAAAATCAAATCAATTACCTGCTCAACCACTTCCAAATCCCAATAATAAAATGTCACAACAACCTG
Organism: Pinus tabuliformis; assembly: GCA_031772625.1. Taxonomy (NCBI): domain Eukaryota; kingdom Viridiplantae; phylum Streptophyta; class Pinopsida; order Pinales; family Pinaceae; genus Pinus; species Pinus tabuliformis. Next base: position 1,118,897,875 of record CM062820.1, read on the forward strand.
TTTACAATATGGAAGGGAAAAATCTTCAAACCTATGTAATAAATCCACTAGATTTAAATAATTTTCAATTAAGGTCTGGAAGAGTATTGCAAAGAAAACCCCCTATTGTTATTCAGGAAACAAGGAAAAATCTTCGAAAAGATAAAAATCAATCTAAAGAAGGAGATACCTCACCTCCTCAGAAAGAAAATAATCAAACAAAAAATGTTCCAATAAATACTCATATTATAGAACAACCCTCAATATCCATTAAACCACCTTTTCTTGAACGGTTGAAAATTGATGAAGGAGTAGAAAAACAAATCACATTACCTGATTATTATATGATGGATGAATTAAGAAATGTTTGTATAAAAATTCCTTTATTGCAATCCATAAAGGAAATACCAATCTTTTCAAAAAAAATTAAGGAATTAAGTACTCAAAGATCAGGAAGAAAAATGAAAGACATAAAAAGAATTCAATAAGTCGAGAAAATTGCAAACATCATGATGGGGAAAACAACAATCCAAAAATATCTAGATCCAGGGAGCCCCATTGTGAAAATTCACATCAATGGAATTGAAATACCAAACACATTGATTGATCTAGGAGCAGCCATAAACATAATGAGTAAACAAGTTATGGATTCACTTAGGCTTCCTAACCTTCAATACACACCAACACTGTTACAATTAGTAGATAGGTCTATAATTAAACTTGATGGTGTGTTAGAAGATGTTTGTGTATCCTTAGATTCTTGGGAATATCCTATCGATTTCATGGTCTTAACACCCAAGAATAATCTAGAAAGACATCCATCAATCCTAAGAATACCTTGGTTAGTTACAGTTGATGCTTTCATCGGTTGTAGATCAGGTGACATGTTTATCTCAGATGAAAATTCTACAAAGAAATTTACATTGTATCCACCTGCAAAAACAACAATAGAAATAGAGAATGAGGAATGGATAGATGATGATGATGATATACAACCTGTTTTCACTACTAAACAAGTAAGAGAGGAGGACCAAATTTTAAATCTAATGGAAAATAATGAATATTCCTCACATTATGACCGTTGTCGAAATGAATATCTCTTATCTAGACAAGTTTCTTTGCTTTCTATGGAGAAATTTGGGAGTTCTTCAATAGAAAATTTTCTAGGTAAAACTTTGAATATTAATGAAAACCTAGAATAATTACAAAAGAATCAACTGGTAGACATTTTACAAAAACATTCTTCTTCTTATGCATGGGAATACACTGATATGAGAGGAATTGATCCTAAAACTTGCATGCATAAACAAAGTGCAAGACTAGTTAGACAGCCACAACGAAGAATGAGCCCAAATCTAAAATAAATTGTTAAGGGGGAATTACAAAAATTGCTAAATGTAAACTTCATATATCCAATATCAGATAGTCAGTGGGTTTCACCTCTAGTAATCGTTCTTAAGAAAAATGGGAAATGGAGAGTATGTATCGATTACAAGGAATTGAATAAAGCAATATTAAAAGACCACTTTCCACTTCCTTTCATAGATCAAGTCTTGGACACATTAGCAGGGAAAAAGTATATTTAATTTTTGGACAGTTTTAGTGGATATAATCAAATTCAGGTAGCACCTAAGGATCAAGATAAAACCACATTTACCTGTCCATGGGGAACTTATGCTCACCAAGTACTTCCCTTTGGATTATGAAATACTCCGGCAACATTCCAAAGAGCAGTCCTTAGAATTTTCTCTGATCTTATTCATGATTGTGAGGAAGTATATATGCATTTTTTCATAGTTAATGGAGATTCCTTTAAAGAAGCACTTGAAAATTTAGAAAAAAATTTAATAAGATGTAAAGAAACAAATCTTTTGTTAAGTCATGAGAAATGTTTTATGATGTATAATGAAGGAATAGTTTTAGGTCACCATATTTTAGGAGATGGAATTAAGGTATACTCATCTAAAGTTGAGGTCATTTCTAAATTATTAGTGCCAAATTGTGAACGAGATGTTAGGAGTTTTCTTGGTTTTCCTAGATATTACAGAAGATTTATAGAAAACTTCACAAAAATTGCATCTCCACTTGATCTGAAAATGGAATCTACTTGTTTAAGGGTGCAAGGTATCCATTTCCCATAATTGCAAATGTGAGCTATACACTCCAAGTGACCTCTGAAAATGTGAAAACTTCTTATTTCTTATACAGAGATAGATTGTAGGGGCATTCACCGGACATGTCACCTCTAAAGAGAGGATGAGTTCTAGAGGCTACCTAGCCCTCTACAGGCTCTGCATAAAGAAATAACGAAGTAAACACTTAGAATTCTTTGACATACACATACTTGAAGTTTGATGTCTTGTGGAATAAGACAAATAACTTTCTGCAGCTGAATAGGTGATTATGTGTGTATGCAAGTTATGTATTTTGTTGTTTAACACTTTATATTAGTTTTGTTTAGCATATCATCTTCAGCAAATAAATACATCAAAATGATAAAGCAGTTCACCCCCTTTGGGCTACATCTGCTGGACCAAACCTCTCAAACTAGGCTTGTCCTCTTGTATTAAAAATGCTACAAAGGATAATACAAGAATATGAGTGTCTCGAAAGATAGATCTGACTGTAAATATAGAATCAGAAGATAGGAATTAGCTAAACATGCTCTTTCCCAAGCACTAAACAGTGAAATTGTACCTTATACAGTACTTTCCCCAATTGGCCCTGGTGGCCCTTTAATCTTGCATGGAGAATTTCGAGGTGAAGATGACCTCAATTGATTCTGAAACCCCTGCCATTAGACTCAGAAGGTCGAAAATAGCAGACATAGGCTTTTGAATCACCAAAAATGGATGAACATAGCCCCCAAACAGCTCAAGCACTGAAAATGGCCCTAGTGGCCCTAAAAGCTTCCCTGAAGCTAAACAGTGAGAAGAATGCCTCAACAGGAAAAATGAGCTGTAGAAATGGATTCAAAATGCTGAAAAACTTTAGGAATGACCTTCATTCCACATTCACTGGCTGCACAATTCCCAATGCAGCTTCCAAACTGATTTGGCCTTGGTGGCTCCTAGAACTTCCACGAAGCAAAACCACCTAAAAATGACATCTGATGGTTGTGATACCTATTCCAATGGCTTCAAAAGGTCGAAGAGACCCAAAATCAAAAAAAAAAAATCGTCCAAAAAGGACTTTCCTAGCCAAAGTTATGGCTCATTGAAGATTTCCTCCAGTTTGGCCGAAAACCACTCCAGCTAACTGTAGTGGAAGTTCAGTTAGCTCCGCCAATTATGGCAGGACCGCCCAAATTTGGCGGTCCACCAAAATTCCCGCTAGTCTGACCGCCTGTTACGCGTTACAGTTAGTGAACGTGTTGGAGTGTCGGCTGTCTGCATTGGATTATGTGCCTGGCGGTGGGGGAGGAACGGTTAGTTAAGCCGTGTGTTACGATGTTGCATTGAACAATACGTTAATGCCCGCCAGTTGTTACCCCCGTTGCATCCGCATGTGAACGCAACAAACACCGTGGCAGTTGCAATTGATATGTCGGCGGTTAGTGTTCTGGCCCACGGTTATGGGCACGTAGTCATATGTATGGGGGCTGGCCGTTAGGGGCTGGCCCCCTTAGGGCCCTGCCCAATGGAACCTTAAAACTCAAATGAATTTTGTTCCGCTTCCATAACAAGAGCTACCTATGTAGTGCGTTGGTAAGGTGGAGTAGTCGGCCATGTGAGGTCGCAGGTTCAAACCACAATTCGACCAAAAATTTTAACAAGCGCCCATTAATGCTGATGTCACCTTGGGCCACGTGGCGCCCTCCGGCCTGCCACATGGCATCTTTCCATTCGCTACCCAGAAATAATATTCTGTGGAATATTCTATTTTAAATTTTTTTTAAAAATTCAAAATTTCAATGTTATTGAGCAATTCTTCTTTTTGGCATAACTTCCTCATACGAAGACCGTTTTTCGAACCGTTTGCACCACCAAAATCAAGAAGATGAGCTCTATCTGGTCATTCAAGTTCAAACGAGTTTTGATCACTTTCATTTTTTACCATTTTACGACACTTGGTCCTGAGCTCCTGATCACACCTCCCAAATGAGAAGGCTTTTGGTCCCCAAAAGCTTACTGAATCTCTGAACTGAACTGTACAGCACTTGAGAAATAGAAATGTCCTCTTTCGTTCATCCCCTCAAACATTTTACCCTTCAAGTCAAGCATGTACAAAAGAATTTAAACGATGCTTTGACAAAGATGAAACACTTCATCATTTCTCTTCTTTACAATCTTGGAGATCAAATTAACTTTTCCCAAGTCAATATTACATTACATGCATGGTTAAAAACAAAGTAATCAACCCTTCAAGTTAATCACACATACATGTTTAAAATACAAGGAAATCATCATGATCCTTGTGCTCATGCATGCAGTTTATCCTTCAACTTTCTCTTAAGTACAATCATAAGTACAATATCCTCGATCACATGTACATGTACTTTCAAAGCTGAAATGAATATAACTTTCGCTATGATAGAGTGAGTCTCATACTCAGCTTTTCCATCCTGCAACTTGCATTCCCTTAACAAAGAAATGCATTCAATCAAAAGACATGCAACTTTAATTGGATAAGAATTCTAACCATTTCTTACCAATCCATTTCAAAGGCGCTTCCTTTAACTGCACATCGATATCAACATGTGTATCATCCTGACACATATCAATGATGGAAACTTCCTTCCCATTCTTGCCATACTCTTTCTCCAATTTCTTCAACTTTCCTGGAAGCATTGTTCGATTCAGAGTCCAACACCTTTCAGCAGTGTGTCCTTGCTTATGGAAATAAGTGCAACACATGTTCATCTTCTTGACAGCATGATTTGCATTGTTCAATGGAACTTTGGCTTCTTGCCTCCTTTCCTTCAAAAGTTTCCTGTATGTTGCCATTCTTTTCCAACATCTAGAAACACTATGGTTAACCAAACCACAAAAAGAACATGCAATTCTTTTCCAATGCTTGTGTGGAAATTTTCCATGCTTTACATGATCAAAGGAAGTGTGATGGAAATCAGATTTATACCTTTCTCTTTCACCTTCATTACCTTCATAAGGTGGTGAATCGAAAGAAGAAGAAGCTCCCTTTGGAACTCTGTCAATCCCTTCAATGGTTTTAGAGCTTTCACAATTCTCTTGTTCAAGTGCATGCTTATGCACACCTTCTTCCTGAAAAGCATGTTTCAAACTATTGCATTCCTCAAGGATACAACCTTTACAACCTTGAGATAGAGAACCTGAAATGAAACTCCTTCTAGAATTGTTTCAATTGCCTTCATGACTGCTTTGGAACCTTCTCCATAAGATTGTCCATAGCCAAGACCCAAATTCTTAGGCCTTACCTCAACCATTATTGGCTCAACTATACCCTGTGCATGTTTGCCCAATCCTTTTCCTTCATATCCCATTTTGGACATCAACTTGGACCCTATGCCTCTGGTATGTTTCTCAAAAGAACCAACATAAACATTCTTATAAGAATTTGAAGACAAACTAGAATTGTTTACCTCTTCTTCAAGTTGATACTTGCCTAAGGATTCTTTGGCAACAAGGAGTTGTGTCTCCAACTCATGCATCCTTTCCAACTTCATGTTTGCAATACGAAGTTGGCCTTCCATTTCCTGCAATTGGTCAGAAAGCAACTGCTTCTCTTCCCTCATGGAATTCAACTGCTCTTGAAGTCTAGAGCTCTTTCTTTCATCCTCATACATTTCTCTCACCATATTCATCATGATGAAAAATTCTTGATTCAAGCCTTCATCAAAGATTCTTGTGAAGGAGGACAATTTTGAGAACTCACTTATGGAAGTTTTCATTATAAAAATGAACAAAAGAGCTTCAGCAAACTCAAACAAGAAGTAGTTTGCAGAATAATAAAGCAGTCAATCTTCAACACTGCTTAAGACGCCTTTCAAGCTACACAATCAAGCTAGTGATGTCAGTCAAGCAAACCTAGTGCTCTGACACCATTCTGATCTGAAAATGGAATCTTCTTGTTTAAGGGTGCAAGGTATCCATTTCCCATAATTGCAAATGTGAGCTATACACTCCAAGTGACCTTTGAAAATGTGAAAACTTCTTATTTCTTATACAGAGATAGACTATAGGGGCATTCACCGGACATGTCACCTCTAAAGAGAGGATGAGTTCCAGAGGCTACCTGGCCCTTTACAGGCTCTGCCTAAAGAAATAATGAAGTAAACACGTAGAAGTCTTTGACATACACATACTTGAAGTTTGATGTCTTGCGGAATAAGACAAATAACTTTATGCAGCTGAATAGGTGATTATGTGTGTATGCAAGTTATGTATTTTGTTGTTTAACACTTTATATCAGTTTTGTTTAGCATATCATCTTCAGAAACTGAAGACATCAAAATGATAAAGCAGTTCACCCCCTCTGGGCTACATCTGCTGGACCAAACCTCTCAAACTAGGCTTGTCCTCTTGTATTAAAAATGCTACAAAGGATAATACAAGAATATGAGTGTCTCGAATGATAGATCTGGCTGTAAATACAGAATCAGAAGATAGGAATTAGCTAAACATGCTCTTTCCCAAGCACTAAACAGTGAAATTGTACCTTATACAATACTTTCCCCATTTGGCCCTGGTGGCCCTTTAATCTTGCATGGAGAATTTCGAGGTGAAGATGACCTCAATTGGTTCTGAAACCCCTGCCATTAGACTCAGAAGGTCGAAAATAGCAGACATAGGCTTTTGAATCACCAAAAATGGATGAACATAGCCCCCAAACAGCTCAAGCACTGAAAATGACCCTGGTGGCCCTAAAAGCTTCCCTAAAGCTAAACAGTGATAAGAATGCCTCAACAGGAAAAACGAGCTGTAGAAATGGATTCAGAATGCTGAAAAACTTTAGGAATGACCTTTGTTCCACATTCACTAGCTGCAAAATTCCCAATGCAGCTTCCAAACTAATTTGGCCTTGGTGGCTCCTAGAACTTCCATGAATCAAAACCACCTGCAAATGACCTCCGATGGCTGTGATACCTATACCAATGGCTTCAGAAGGTCGAAGAGACCCAAAATCAAAAAACAAATCGTCCAAAAAGGACTTTCCTAGCCAAAGTTATGGCTCATTGAAGTTTTCCTCCAGTTTGGCCTAAAATCACTCCAACTAACTATAGTGGAAGTTCAGTTAGCTCCGCCAATTATGGCAGGACCACCCAAGTTTGGCGGTCCGCCAAAATTCCCGCCAGTCTGACCGCCTGTTACGGGTTGTAGTTAGTGTGCATGTGAACGTGTTGGAGTGTCGGCTGTCTGCATTGGATTATGTGCCTGGCAGTGGGGGAGGAACAGTTAGTTAAGCCGTGTGTTACGTTGTTACATTGAACAATACATTAATGCCCGCCAGTTGTTACCCCCGTTGCATCCGCATGTGAATGCAACAAACGTGGTGGTAGTTGCATTCGATATGCTGACGGTCAATGTTCTGGCCCACGGTTATGGGCACATAGTCATATGTATGGGGGTTGGCCGTTAGGGGCTGGCCCCCTTAGGGCCCCGCCCAACGGAACCTTAAAACTCAAATGAATTTTGTTCCACTTCCATAACAAGAGCTACCTATGTAGCGCGTTGGTAAGGTGGAGTAGTCGGCCACGTGAGGTCGCAGGTTCAAACCACAATTCAATCAAAAATTTTAACAAGCACCCATTAATGCTAATGTCACCTTGGGCCACGTGGCACCCTCTGGGCCTGCCACGTGACAGCTTGCCATTCGCTGCCCAGAAAGAATATTCCATGGAATATTCTATTTTAAATTTTTTTGAAAAAATTCAAAATTTCAATGTTATTAAGCAATTCTTCTTTTTGGCATAACTTCCTCATACGGAGACCGTTTTTCGAACCGTTTGCACCACCGGAATCAAGGAGACGAGCTCTATCCGGTCATTTAGGTTCAAACAAAGGATAATACATTATATAACTGGATATGGAACTTTCATTCACACAGACCATTTTTCCATTAGATACCTAATGAATAAACCAATCACTAATGGAAGAATAACCAGATGGATCTTATTATTACAATGATTCAATGTCACCATTCTATATAGACCCAGAAAACAGAATACAATTGCTGATTTTTTATCTAGAATTCAGAATAATAATAATGATCAACCTGTGGAGGATAAATTTCCTAATGAATATCTTTTTGCAGTATCTACTAAATCACCTTGGTATGCAGATATTGCTAACTATTTAGCTACAGGGAAATTACCATTTCATTTGTCTCCTAGAGAAAAGAGAAGGATAGTTCACAACAACACATCTTATTCATGGATAAACGAAGAATTATACAAAATAGGACTAGATCTCATCATCAGAAGATGTGTTTGAGAAGATGAGATACCGGAAATACTTAAAGCATGCCATGATGAACCATGTGGAGGACATTTTTCTGACAGAAGAACTGCTTATAAGGTCCTACTTTTAGGATATTATTGGCCTTCCATTTTCAAGGATACCAAGGAATATGTTAAAAGATGTGACAATTGTCAGAGAATGGGCATGTTAGCCTTGTTGGAATTTGGCCCAAAAAATGGATCCAAAACACTCTTGATGTCTTCAAGAGTTGATTAAGATCATCCAAAGATCGAAACAATCATATGCAAAAAGCCCTTAGAAGGGTGGAAATACACTATCGGGAGGCTAAAATACTCCAAAACAGTGAAAAAACAAAGTATTGCAAGCGTGAACAAAGCAACGCATAGCTGTCGATAGATCTCGCAATCAGCCAAGTTGAAGGGACAGTTAATCGGTGAGTCACATCAACAGTCGCGGTGGTGGAGAGCATAATCTATAAATCCCCGGCGTCAAGCAATCAATGATTGCGATCAAATCGCATCGCTACATCACAGCAAAACATTACCAAGGGTCGGGGGCCCACATCACATCGCAGGTTCGCAATCAGCCGGAACATACACCATGTTATATGAAGACCGTTGACTGGAGCAATATGTGATTGCGATCAGATCACATCGCAAGATCGCATTGGAATATTGTGAAGGAGTAGGGCCTCTATACAGGTGGTAACACCGATTGCGATTAGTCCCGTACCCAAAAGGGTTCGGGAATGAAATCCATAAGATTTGAGGTCCAGAGGGAGGCCAATTTTCATGTATTCCCCGTGTCTTTAAGTATTTCAGAATACAGGGGGAGCAAAGAGACGAGGCTGGCCATGATAGACGACAGCGACCTAGGGGGTGGAACCGATGAGAGAATAGGCCATGTTTAAGGAATTTTTAGGTCTGAAGGAACAACGAAAGGCGGGATTTAGATAGTTGCAATGTTTTATCTATGAAATAGAGAAAATTCATGGTTATCATTTGAAAGGGACCATTGCAGGGATTTCATAGGCCCGATAGCCACTCCATTTGCAAAATCAGGTGGCCAACCATCCTTAGAAGCATCGTGCAAAAATGTTTACATGCCAGAAGAGGGATTCAGCCGAGATACAGTGACCGAGAGACAGATCCCAGAAAGGGAAAGAGATGGGCCACAGCACGCTGCAACCCAAATCAAACGAGATCATGGAGCATCAATAGTCTGGCCAGTGCAACAACCATCTTAACAAACATTATGGGGCATCTCTGGCATGAGAGAGATCCCAGGCATCACAGCAAGCTACCCAAAATAGTTGAATATGGTTAGTCTTCTATCAGAAGAAGAAACCTATGAATCATGCTACCTGTTGAGGGAATCAAACGGTTAAACAAGACATAGGGATAGATTAAGAGACATGAAGCCTCAAAAGGCTCAGGACCATTGTAAACGAGCTATAAATACCTGAAAACAAGATGAAATAAGGGTTCAACTTTTGGAGACTATTCCTCCTCTGTTCCTTCAAGCTTCTCATTTGCATCCTTCAGTAATACATGCTTCCTTTTCTGTTATATGTTCAATATCCATTTCTCTTATGTTCTACACTTGCACTTGAACAATCCATTCATGTTGTCTGTGTATTTGAGGCTAGATAACCGCCATCTTATATTTGCTTTGATATATTAGATTTGCAAGCTTTTTTGCTGCCTGTAGCTAACCATTTACATGTGTTGTCATATATGTAATCTATTGGTATAGTTAAGCATTCTCCGTTAATCCATTAAATTTGCAAACTATTGAGCATTAGTGGTCTAAAGCCTTGTGTTGTTAAGAGTGTTCATGCATGTCTTGAGTGAAAACAGAGCTGAAATGGTTATATAACTTGATCTGAACCATCATTTATTTCAATAGTTCAGAGAACAATATTTAAGATTATTTGTTACCAAGCATCTCCGAGCTATAACCTAGGAGAGTTTCCTAGAGTGATAACATAATTGGCATTGTTGTCGGGATGAGGAAACTGAAGCTCAGCTTCCCTAGGAAACGACACAGACCCAGCTTTGATGATACACAAAGTCTAGGCACATTTTTTGTTGTAATCATCTATCTGGCGACTCTACTAGAGGCCTAACCTCTTGGCGACTCCACTCCAGAGTTCTGGCTCAGTTTGTGAGGCACACTCGGAGAAATCCTCAAAAATCACAAGCTGATCCAATACTTGACCCTGGAAAGACCTTCAAAGAAAGAAAGACATTGCAGAAAGGAGCATCAGGTTCAGGTAAACCTAAACAATGTTCTATATCTCTTCAAGAAAATCCTGCAATAGAACAAATACATGTTGAGAGTACAGATTCTAATACTAGCAGTGAAGAAAAACTCTCAGAAATTCATAAAGCTCCTTATTCTTTAGTTTTTCCTTTTGTTGAAAGCCCAAAGGAAACCTCACCTCCTATCCATCATACTCCTTTAGTCTCATTAGTCACTTCTCAGCCCTCTGGCATTCAGACTTCCAATACCCTTTTAGCCACCACAGCTATGGCAGGTCCACAAGCACCTACCAAAATGGAAATAATCATAGTTGCTAGGTACAGACCTCTAATGTTGCCTACTCCTTTGAATGCTATGCCTACTGGAGAATACCAGAAGTATATGCCTAAGCTCACCAGGACTGAAGGTGTTACTGCTGAAGAACATCTTGAGTCATTTTATAGCTATGCTGATAATCTGGACATTAGTGAAGATGATGTGTGGATGAGAGTTTTTATCCAAAGCCTAGATGGGGAGGCTAGAAAATGGTTCATAGAACTAGCCCCAAGATCTATAGCATATATTGAAGCCTTAGATGATGCATTCCTAAAACATTGGGGGGATAAGAATGAAATCCTCTACTACCACACTGAGTTTGGGAACTTGAAGAGAGAAAATGGTGAACTGTTGTCTGATTTTAATAAGAGATTTAATCGCATGTACAACGAGATACCAACTGAAGTAAAGCCCACTACTACCTCTGATAAACTCACCTATGCTAGTGCTTTTGACTCTAACTTCTGCCTACTGTTGAGAGAGAGGCGATGTGCTACTTTTGCTGACATGCAGGATGCAGCCTTGGAAGTAGAATCAAATATCATGGTTGCAGAAAAGCTCAAGGGGAATGTTGATAGAAGAAGACAAAGGGGCGAGTCTTCATCACCCTCTAAGCCTAAGATAGATGAAATGACCAAAATGATCAAGTCATTAGCCTCTGAAATCTCCAAATTAAAGGTTGAGCAGCAGCCAAGGAAAGGAAGAATGCCTAATACTTTTTCCCATAGAAATCCAAACCCAAATCCATATAGAAGAAATAATGAGCAGTGGCAAATTTTGTAACGAAACAAAGATGCAAATGAAGACCAAAGGGTGAAGGCTCCTTTTCAAAATGAAGTCAAGGAGGAAGAGCAGTTTGAAGAAGATGATGAGATCCATTGTCTGGAAGACAAGGGCAATGCTTCCTTTATGACCTCAGCTGCCTATGAAAATTCATTATGTAATGACCAAATCAACCAAGAATGGGATGATGAAGCTATCCTACAAACTGAAGATCAGCACAGATATAATCTGCAGTCAAAGATGAATAATTCCAAGAAAACTCTTGTTAAAAAACTTGTTTCCCCTGCAGTATAGCAAGCTAATAAGCAGAAACAGCTGGCAGTTGATCCCATCACCCTCAAAGCTCTAGCTCATGAGGTAAGAGGCCTTGACAAGTCTCCTTCCCCTTTCAGTTTTCAATCAGAAATTCAGAAGCTAAGAATACCTATGCCTTTGATTGAATTAGTGAAAAATGAGTCCTTCAAAAGATCCATCCTCGAGGCTCTTGAGCCTAAAGCCATCCAAGCCTCCAATGATTGTGTAAATCTGCAAGATGACAAGCCAGTTGTTATTCTCAGCCCAATGATTGAAAATGGTGAGGATAGCTCCCCATCATTCTATGTCTCTCTGACTATTCATGATAAAATCCTTCACAACTACCTTTTGGACACTAGAGCCAGCCATAACCTAATGCCCAAGGCTGTTATGGATGAGCTGGGTCTAGACATTACCAAGCCTTACCATGACCTATTCTCTTTTGACTCTAGAAAAGTGAAATGTCTAGGATTAATCAAGGACCTAGCCATCACTTTGTCTCAGCTGCCCATGAAAAGCATGATGATGGATATTGTGGTAGCAGATGTACCACCCAAGTTTGGCATGTTACTTTCCAGAGGTTGGATCAAGAGACTAGGTGGATCATTACAAAATGATCTGTCCTATGCTACTGTCCCAGTTTTCGGAGGTGAAAGCAAGAGATTATACAGAGAGGCACAATTGGCTTATATCATCAGCGATGAGAAGAACCCTAAGAATCATCCCATCTATGTTGTGGATACTGATTTTGGAGCATGTATTCTTCATATTGAAGAATCTCAGTTGGCCTCCACGTAGCTCAAGAAACCAGTCTGCCAGATCGCAGAGGATGGAAACCCACAAATTTGGGATATGTTCTTTGATGGGGCTTGCTCGAAAGAAGCTGCAAGGGTAGGTGTATTCCTTGTGTCCCCAACATAGGAATACATTCATTTTTCTTTCAAGTTAACCTTTTAGGTCACAAACAACATAGTAGAGTATGAAGCTTTGATTCTGGGCTTAAGCACTGCTAAAGAAATGGGTATCAAAGGCCTGCAAGTGTTTGGAGATGCAGACATCATCATTCAGCAGGTAAATAAAACATTCCAAGCAAAGCATCCAAGGCTGAAATCATACAAGGATGAGGTATGGAGGCTCAAAGATTCTTTCAAAGATTTCAGCATTTCTTATATTCTAAGAATGAAGAACCAAATTGTCGACTCCCTTGTTGTCTCTGCTAGCACGTTTGTTCCTCCTTTGCCTCCTAAATTGACATATGAAGTTCATGTAAAATACAGACCGTCCGTGCTAGACAATGTCAAATATTGGAGAGTTTTTGAAGACGGCGAGGAAATTAACAGGTTTTTACAAGTCATTGAGGAATTTTTTGAAACGCACATCGACTAAGAAAATGAGAACATGGAAGAATCCAGCCAGTCCAAGCTAAAAGTGAAATTGGACAAGAAAGCATCGTCCAGCTGCCCAGTAATCACATACCAAAGGGATTGGTGCCTCTAGAGAAGATTTTCGATCATAATGACGTGCCCTACAAGCCGGTGAAAACAGAGAATGATTATGCTGTTTGTAAACATAATATGGGGAGCCCAGCCCATCTGAAATTCATCAATCTGTCTACTCATTTGTCTTCCGCCCAAAATTCTGAGTATTGCACCCTCATGAAGCAATTCACTGATATTTTTGCCTGGGAATATAGTGATCTTAAAACCTATGACCCAGACATTATTCAGCATAGGATCCCACTGGAAAAGAACACCACCCCTTTTAAGTAGAAATTAAGACTTGTCAACCCTCTCTTACTGCCTTTGGTCGAGAAAAAAATCAAGAAGTTTTTGGATGCCAAAATCATAATTCCCCTAAGGTATTCAAAGTGGATAGCCAACCTTGTGGTGGTAAGGAAGAAAAATGGAGAAATTAGGATTTCAGAAATCTAAACAAGTACTCTTAAAAAATAACTATCCCTTTCCCAAGATGGAACACTTGCTGCAAAAAGTTTCAGGGGATAGAGTCATGTCTTTCTTAGATGGATTTCCAGGTTACAATCAGATTGATGTACATCCTGAAGATCAGGAAAAGACCGCCTTCACTACTCCTTGGGGTACTTTCATGTACTCCAAGATGCCTTTCGGACTGATGAATGTTGGGGCTACGTTTTAGAGGGCCATGGACATAGCCTTCGTGGGAGAGAAGGACAAGTTTGTCCTTATTTATCTTGATGACATAAAAGTCTTCTCCAACAGCCACAGAGACCATTTACAACATTTGAAGAAGGTCTTCCTCAAGTGCAGATAGTTTGAAATCTCAGTAAACCCAAAGAAGTCACAGTTTTCTCTAGAAGAAGGAAAACTTCTGGGACATATTGTTTCTACTGAAGGTGTGAAGATTGATCTAGCAAGGGTTCAAGCCATTCAGACACTGTCCATCCCAAGGTTGAAAAGGGGCATCCAATTCTTCCTAGGTAAGATCAACTTTGTAAGGAGGTTCATTCCAAACTTTGCAGAGTTAGTAAAGAACATCACTTCCATGCTAACGAAAGGATCAGAGATAAAATGGACAGCTGCTTCAAGAAGCTCTTTTGAAGCCATCAAGCAAGCTATTATGTAAGCTCCCACTCTAATCAACCCAGATTACACTAAGGAGTTTTGTATCTTCTCTTTTGCGTCTTATGGTACACTGGCAGCAGTTTTGTTGTAGAAAAATTATGAAGGCATAAAGCACCCTATGGCCTTTTTCAGAAAAACTCTAAGGGATGTTGAACTAAGGTATGACCTTATTGAGAAGCAAGCTTATGCTCTCATAAAGTCTTTGAAAGCATTCAGGATTTATATTATGAATTCCAAAGTAATTGCATATGTGCCCTCAGCCTTAGTGAAAGATGTCTTAACTCGGCCAGATATTGATGGAAAGAGGGCAAAATGGATTGCAAAATTCATAGAATTTGACATAGAGGTGAAGCCCACTAAGCTTGTCAAAGGCCAGGGCTTGGCTAAGCTCATAGCCGAAGAAAATTTCAGCTTGTTAGACATAAATTGCATGGGTCTAAATGCAAATGATGAGCAAACAAATGGAGCATCAAAAGAGAAAAAGTAGAATCAGTCCTTGGCTGAAAATCTAGCCACATGCAAATGGTATTCCAACATAGTTCATTTCTTGCAGAAGCTGGAAGTTCCTCTAGGGCTTAGCTCAAGTCAAGCTCATACCATTAGACTCAGATCAGCCAAATTCTACATTGACAAAAATCTACTTTATTGGAAAGACCCATCAGGAATCCTCTTGAGGTGTCTAGATAAAGAACAATCTGTAGAGGTCATACACTAGTTCCATTCTAGCATCTGTGGTGGGCATCATTATTGGAAAACCACGGCTCACAAAATCTTGAGGGCTGGGTATTACTGGCTACACTGCTCTCTGAGGTGTTTTCTTTTGTAAAAGCTTGTGACAAGTGCCAGAGGTTTGCAGGAAGACAGCAACTAAAATATCTGCCTTTGAAGCCAATACATGTCAATGGTCCCTTCCAATAGTGGGGCTTGGACTTTATAGGTGAGATTAACCCACATTCTAGTGGCCAACACAAATCGATCCTAGTAGCCACTGATTATTTCACCAAGTGGATTGAGGCTATACCCACTAAGAGTGCCAATCATCAAGTTGTCATAAAGTTCTTGAATGAGAATATTTTCACTAGATTTGGTTGCCCAACCAAACTAGTCATTGATAATGCAGCAGCTTTTAAGGCAAAAGAATTGATGGACATGACTGAATCCATGGGCATTCAAGTGGTGCATTCTACCTCATATTATCCTCAAGGCAATGGCCTGACAAAAGCATCTAACAAGAGTCTGGTAAGGATAATCAAAAAACTGTTAGAAGACAACAAAAAGAGCTGGGATTCCAAGTTGAAGTTTTCACTATGGGCTGACAGAGTTTCCATCAAAAAGTCCATAGGGAATTCTCCATTTAAACTGGTTTATGGTGCTGATGTTATTTTCCCTATCCAGTTGATCCTCCCTGTAGCTAAGTTCTTGCAAGAAGAACAAGATGAAGAAAATGACATGGTAAGAATAATGAATAACCTAGTTGAACTACAACAAATCAGAGAGTAGCTAGTTGAGAAGGCACAAGTCCATCAAAAGAAAATCAAAGAAACCTTTGACAGGAAGGAAAAAGTGGACAATTTCCAAGTTGGTGATACGGTGCTCAAATGGGATGCATTGAAGGAAAAGAAAGGTAACCATGGCAAGTTCGACTCCTTATGGACAGGTCTTTTTGTCATCGCTCAAGTTCGGCACAACAATGCATTCATCCTACACCATCTGGAAGGAGGAGACACTTTGGGCACCCCGGTAAATGGGAGGTTCCTGAAACTCTATTTCATTTAAGGCCTTAAAGCCTTGTTATTGTACATATGTTTTTCTTTCAGTTTTTATGTTTATGCTAAAAAGACTCCATGCCCAATGGAACACTAGGGGGAAGATTCAATTTTTTTTTACAGGAAAGGCATTGCTCTGTGATTCTTAAAACCTCACAGGGAGGATTTCATCCCCAGAAGGAGCCAATGTTAGCCTTGTTGGCATTTGGCCCAAAAAATGGATCCAAAACACTCTTGAAGTCTTCAAGAGTTGATTAAGATCATCCCAAGATCGAAACAATCATATGCCAAAATCCCTTAGAAGGGCGGAAATACGCTATCGGGAGGCTAAAATACTCCAAAATAGTGAAAAAACAGAGCATTGCAGGCTCGTATAGAGCAACGCACAGCTGCCGATAGATCTAGCCGATCAATGGCCCAGATCTAACCAGCTAACTTGCAATCAGCCAAGTTGAAGGGACAATTAATCGACGAGTCACATCGGCAGTCGCGGCGGTGGAGAGCATAATCTATAAACCCCCGACGTTAAGCGATCAGCAATTGCAATCAAATCGCATCGCTACATCGCAGCGGAACATTACCAAGGGTCGGGGACCCACATCGCATCGCAGGTTCGCAATCAGCCGGAACATACACCGTGTTATATGAAGACCATTGACTGGAGCGATATGCGATTTCGATTAGATCACTCGCAAGATCGCATCAGAATATTGCGAAGGAGCAGGGCCTCTATATAGGTGGTGAATGAAATCCATAAGATTTGAGGTCTGGAGGGAGGCCAATTTTCATGTATTCCCCATGTTTTTAAGTATTTCAAAATACAAGGGGAACAAAGGGACCATGCCGGCCGCGATAGATGACAGCGACCCAGGGGGCAGAATCGATGAGAGAATAGGCCATGTTTAAAGAATTTTGAGGTCCGAAAGAATAGAGAAGGGCGGGATTTACACAATTTCAATGTTTTATCTATGAAATAGAAAAAATTCATGGTTATCATTTGAAAGGGATTGTTGCAGGGATTTCATAGGCCTGATAGCCACTCCATTTGCAAAATCAAGTGGCCAACCATCCTTAGAAGTGTCGTGCAGAAATGTTTACATGCCAAAAAATGGATTTGGTCGGGATACAACGGCCGGCGAACAGATCCCAGAAAGGGAAAGAGAGGGGCCATGGCATGATGCAACCCGAATCAAAGGAGATCATGGAGCATCAATGGTCTGGCCAGTGCAACAGCCATCTTAATAAACATTATGGTGCATCTCTGGCACGAGAGAGCTCCCAGGCATCACAGAACGCTGCCCAAAATATCTGAATATGGTTAGTCTTCTGTTAGAAGAAGAAACCTAGGAATCATGCTGCCTGTTGAGGGAATCAAACAGTTAAACAAGATAGAGGGATAGATTAAGAGACCTGAAGCCTCAAAAGGCTCAGAACCATTCTAAATGAGCTATAAATAGCTGAAAACAAGATGAAATAAGGGTTCAACTTTTGGAGACTGTTCCTCCTCTGTTCCTTCAAGCTTCTCATTTGCATCCTTTAGTAATACATGCTTCTTTTGATGTTATATGTTCAATATCCATTTCTCTTATGTTCTGCATTTGCACTTGAACGTTCCGTTCATGTTCTCTGTGTATTTGAGGCCAGATAACTGCCATCTTATCTCTACTTTGATATATTAGATTTTCAAGCTTCTTTTCTGCCTATAGCTAGCCATTTACATGTGTTGTCATATATGTAATATGTTGGTATAGTTAAGCATTCTCCATTTATCCATTAAATCTGCAAACTATTGAGCATTAGTGGTCTAAAGCCTTGTGTTGTTAAGAGCGTTCATGCATGTCTTGAGTGAAAACAAAGCTGAAATGGTTATCTAACTTGATCTAAACCATCATTTATTCTAATAGTTCAGAGAACAATATTGAAGATTATATGTTACCAGGCATCTCCGAGCTACAACCTAGGAGAGTTTCCTGGAGTGATAAGAGGGCAAACCTACTCTTTCAAATGAAATTCCATTACAGTCACAGGTACTCATTAAACCACTTGAGAAATGGGCACTAGATTTTGTTGATCCAATCAATCCACCTTCAAAGCAAAAAGGTATATTTTTGTATGTACTGATTATGTCACTAAATGGGTAGAATCTAAAGCACTTCCTTTCGCTACTAAAAATTTTGTAGTTTCATTTCTTTTTGAAGATATTTTCACTCGTTTTGGTGTCCCAAGAGAAATTGTAACAGATCAAGGAACACAATTTACATCCAGATTAGTGCAGAAGCTTGTGGAGTAGTACAAAATCATGCATCAGAAATCCACTCCATACCATCCACAAGATAATGGACAAGTTGAGTCTACAAATAAGGTGATTGAAGCAATTCTTACCAAGTTTGTACACTTACATAGGAAGGACTGGGCAGAAAAGCTTCCAGAAGCTCTATGGGCTTATAGGACTACATGGAGAAGTACTACAAGACATACTCCCTATGAACTTGTTTATCGAAAGCAGGTGTTACTTCCAATAGAGTTCCAGATCCATACCTATAAAACAACAGTCCAATTGGATCTTGACTTATCAGAAGAACAAAAGCAAAGGATGGGACAACTCAATGAGCTTGATGAAATAAGACAAGAAGCCTTCCAGAAGACCAACCTAGTTCAGCAACAGAGATCTAGATGGCATGACAACTACATTAAAGAAAGAAAATTTCATCCAGGAGATTGGGCACTACTCTTTGTTTCAAAGTTCAAAAACTTGCAAGGAAAATTCTAGACTCACTCGCTTGGACCTTATGAAGTTGAAAATGTCTTTGACAATGGTGCAGTTAAAATCAGGACTATTGATGAAGAGAAAAATCCTCTTTTAGTGAATGGACATCAACTTAAAATTTATCAGAATCCATTGACAAAAGAATAATTTGTCAAAACTTTCCAAGACAATTCAGAATTGAAGATGGTTGAGAAGAATTCTTCTTCTTTTCCACCTTAGAAAATTTACTTTTCTCTATCAAAAATTAAAAAAACATAATATATATATATATATATATATATATATATTAAAGAATATAAAAATAAATATAAATATAAAATAAACAATAATGTATAAACATGAAAACCAACAAGTTGTTGGCATGCTTATACAGAAAATTTAAAGTGAAAACCAACTCTTGTTGGCACCTTAAATTTTCTCTCTTTACCATTTCTTCCAAAAAGAAAATTCCCTTTTTCTAAGCATCCCTTTCTTTAAAAAAAAATATCTTAGCTACAGAATTAGTGACTTTCTGCAGCTCTAATAAGATTTCTGCAGCCAAATTAACAGAACACTTGGGGGCTCAAATTGAAGAAATAATTGACTCCTTTCAAGTGCAAAGTACCTGCAAAAGACATCAAAGGACAAATAAAGGTTAGCAAATCAGTCTAAGGTATGTGACACTTTAATTTTACAATAAGGGTTAACATATTGCATATTTGAATTATGTGGACATAGCACTACCAACATAAAATGAAATCATTGCAAACCATGGGTGATAGTCGCTTGTCAAATCCATTATAGTCCACCATTTTAACTCCTATCTCGTCCTCATTTCGAATCCATAAATTTGATCGTTGTATCATTGAATTGAATGTGTTCCAACGGCTAACTCATTTCCGCAAACCTTCGTTATATTCACTCGTTCTCTCATTCCTCCAATTCATACAGCCTCTCCATCTCTCTCCATCATAGAACGAAACCCTACCAAGACCATTTTTCCCTGTTAAGTAAATAGTTCTTGAGACAAAACATCTCTCACCATGGATGTTATTATTCGAATAGAACCAACGGGAAATAAGCTTTTAGAAGGATACCCTCAGACCAGGGAAGTATTACAAAAAGTTTAGTGGTTAAAATTCATAGAAAAATTTGATGGTTTCCACAGGGAGGTAATGAAAACTTTTGCATGATCTTTTGATGGAACAAAGGTTGAAATAGGTGATGTCAAGTTCGCAGTAATAGAGTCCCTGATTGCAGAAGCCACCGAATTTCCTAGAGATGGAGAAAATTGGTTCAAGAACAGAGGAATCAAAGGGGAAGATTGGAAAATCTTCTTGAAAAAACCAAGCATGGACACTACCATCTTCAGAAAAGGTATTCCTAGTTCTGCCCTCAAAAGTAAATGGAGAAATTGTCTCCTTTTACTTCATAAATTTATTACTTGCGAAGGTCGATTTGGGTGTATGTTTTTCTACCACATTAGGATAATGATGAATTTCCTTGAAGATCATAAAATGAATCTTCCATACTTTCTCTTGCATAACCTTAAGAAAATGTCAGTGAATTTTCAAAAGAAAATATAGTCTATAGACAATACAATGTACCATCATGGATTGATAAAAATATTGATTGAGTTTCATCTTCAAAACATGGGTGACAACTCGGAAAATTTTCTAGTAAGAAATCATTTTCAAGAAGGAACCGCTGAACAACCAAGTGATAGCAGAACCCTAAGGGGAATAAAGAGAAAAATGGAAACAGTAATAGAACAGGAACCACAATCCCACCAATAATTATCAGAGGATGATCTACCTATTGTAGAAATTTTGAAAAAAATGAATAGAGGAAGTTTTAGAAAAAAATAAAGCCGACAAGGAAAAAGAGGTTTTACCCCAAACCAAAATCCTGCCTCAGAAAGAAAATCCAAAAGCTAAAGAGAAGAAAACTCAAGGATTTCCAAGCACATTTTTTAGAAGAAGCACCATATTAAACACAGTGAAAGAAGCATCCTCGGGAGTTGTAGAACATATCAATCTTGAATTGAAAGAGCAATCTGAAGGTCTTGAGGACTCTCCAAGAGAATCACTAAAACTGTCACCAAGGGTGTCACCACCTCCCTTCAGTTCACCTCCAAGGAGTCTAGTACAAAGTCTAGGCATTGATCTTGTTTAGCAAGAAATTTATGATTACATAGAATCATTAGAGAGAAAGGAAGCAGCAACCAAAGGATCAATCCAGAGCCCTGGAGAAGGAAGTAACTAGTTTAATGAGCCACAAGAACCTCTAGCATCTAATGTCTTGAAACAAGAAATATTTGAGCTGGAGACATTAAAAAAGTACCTCAAAACTAAAAATCAAACACTGAAGGCACAGAATGGAATTCAAATTGCCAAAAGTGACAACCTCATTCTTCACTTAAGTCTATGGTACAAAAAGAACAAAAAACTGAAGAAAGAAAATAGGGCAATGCAAAGAGAAAACATTAACCTAAAGTATAAGATCCTTATGAGGAAACCAAGGATGGTAGTAGCTACCAGAAAGAAGAAGAAAGTGAAATCTGGATGTGATAGAAAGGATATACAGGAGAATGACAATGTTGTGTTGTATGAGGACATACAAAACCTCCAGTGTGGGGGAATGTAGAGTCCAAGAACTGCTTTACCTTGACACCCTTTTTGCCCACATTACTTCCTTTTTCCTATTGCTATCATCCAAATAAATGCAATAAATATAAGGTTTTGTTAAGGTAAGCACTCATATGCCCTCTTTTTCATATTTTGTCAATATGACTTATGGTTTTATTAAAGTTTGCATTCAGCTACATAATTGACCTGATTCTGCAGCTAATCCACAGATCTGCATCTACTTCCATTGTTGACAGGGTTCGAGTGTGCCAGCTCAGCAAAGGAGTATATGGGTAGATAGAGAATGATCCTCTCATGTATTTCTTCATGTTTACTCGAGACAATCCGTCAAGATGATTTCACTATAACATAGTCAACCATGACAGTCAACTGCAAGATAATTTGTTGGAACAGAGTCTGAGTTTCAATAGATATTATCGATTTTCTTTTTCAATAGAAAATCAATGAATAAGTGATATGATTTGGTTGATAAGGATTGTAGTGAGGATCAGTAGGGTTGAATTTCTCATTTTGTTAATTAAAAACTCTATAAGAACAATGGCCGCTTTGTGTTAAGGGTGCGCCACCGTATGTAATTTTGAAGCATCCTGTAGAAAACTATTTTCCAATTAATAAATATTGGTTCATACATTTTATGTTGCGTTGATTAAAGTTTTTGATTGCCTCATGGAGGGACCCTACATGCAGATCAGGTTTTTGATTCACTGCAAGTAGATTTTTTTTTTATTTCTTAGATTTAATTTGTGGATGCTCTGTTTTTATATTTTTAGCATGCAGTTCAATGGATTTCGCGATTAGATTGATCCATGCATCAATAATATCATTTTCTTTATACCTAGCATAACTCAATCATCTCATTTGCTTTATACCTATCATAACTCAATCATCTCGTTTGCTTTCTACCTAGCATAACTAAATCATCTTGTTTTCTTTCTACCTACTATAACTCATTCATTTTGTTTCATAGTTTAGCCATTTCATAACTTAGAAATCTCGTTCTTTTTTTACTTTTGCATTGAATGAAGTTACAGTAGTTAAGAGTGACATTCTTTTCTTAGCATCTTAATTCAAGCATCCTTCATTTTCCAATTTGATAAAATAGGATCTCCTTCACATCATTCCACACTTTCATAATTAGATTTGTTTAGTTGCAGCATAAAAATCCAAAAACAATTTAAAAGCATATTAACTTAGTAGATTCATTGAAAAGAGTTAAAATCATTATTCAACCATCCTACAAATCTCAATTCAATTAGGATTAATACTAGAATAATCATCTAACAAATCTTAAAGATAATACTCTGATATAGATAGTAACATCATCTCCATATTGATTCTATATTTAGACATTAACCATAACATAAACACCTTAACGACATAAGTAACTTCTAGCACATACAGTGCACTTGTACTTCGTCAGTTTACTTGCCCTGGTCGATAATTTATGCTTACAATTTAAGAACATTAAATTGACTAAACAGTTCTCCAATCATAGACATTTCGAACTCGATCTTCATCTCTTCAGAAAACCATTCTACTAGATGATGTTTATTGCTGCCAAACATAATATCATCCACGTACACAACTATAATCAACAACTCATCTCCATCAACCTTTATGTATAGATTACTATCATCTCCTCCTCTCTTGAACCCCTATTTTTGAAGGTACTTGTCCAGTCTAGGTTACCACGCCCATGGTGCTTGTTTAAGACCATATAGTTCTTCCTTTAACCTAGAGAAATAATTAGGCTTATCTTTCAATGATAAACCTTCAGGTTGTTCCATATAGACTTCTTCCTCAAGATCATGATTTAGGAAAGCAGACTTCACGTCCACTTGATACACCTTGAAATCATTGTAGCATGCAAAGGCCAAAAACATTCTTATTGCCTCCAATCTCGGGACTAGTGCAAAGGTCTCTTCATAATCAAGTCCTTCTACTTGTGAGTAACCCTTACACATGAGTCTAGCTTTGTTTCTAACAACTTGAACCTTCTCATTCATCTTGTTTTTGAATACCCATTTTTTGCCAATGATATTCTTTCCGACAGGTCTTGGTGTTAGTTCCCAAGTTTCGTTCTTCTCAATTTGTTCTAACTCTTCATTCATAGAATATATGAAACTTTTGTCTTTACTTGTCTCTTCAAAGTTCTTTGGCTTTGTCTATGACAACATAGCTATATAAACTTGCTCATATTTTTCTACTAGTTTCCTCATCGTTTGTACTCCTTCACTTTTGTCTCCAATAATTTGATTTTCAGGGTGATTCTTTTGAGTGTGTCATTAAGGTCCCTTTGAATGAGTCTCAATATCTTCTAATTCTTCATCTTCTACTTCATTCTCCTTACTAATATGGTGATGATGATCTGGAGGATTGATAAAACATGTGCTCTTGTTCTTATTAGGTAGCTCTTCATTAACCTTTACATCTATGCATTCCACAATCTTATGCATTATTTTATTATAACACCTATATCCCTTACTTTTTGACAAATATCCCAAAAATATTCCTACATCAAATCGAGCATCAAACTTTCCTAGATTTTAATCATTATTTTTTATGTAACATTTACTTCTGAATACTTTAAAATGTTTGATTGTTGTTGGTTTCCCGTGCCACAAATCATAAGGTGTCTTATCATAACTTGGTCTGAGATGTGCCTTATCGAGAATATGTACTATTGTATGCACCACTTCTGCCCAATAGGTTTGAGATGTTTCTTTCTTGCATCATGGCTCTGGCTATTTGTTGAACAGACTTGTTTTGTCTCTCTGCGACTCCATTCTGTTGTGGTGTGTCTGCAATAGTATATTTTTGTTTTATCCCAAATTCATTACATAGGTCTGCAAACTCATCTGATGTAAATTCACCTCCTCTGTCTGACCTTATGCACTTTATCTTGCACCTGTTTGATTTTCTGCCAATGCCTTAAATGTTTTAAATTTCTCAAATTCTTCTGACTTATTTATGAGAAATGCCACCCAAGTCAATCTTGAATAGTCATTGATTACCAGCATGAAATATTGTTCTCCTCCTAGTGCTTATATTCTGGAAGGCTCATATAGATCCATATGAACTAGCTGAAAAGGCTTACCGCTTGATAGTTTATCTTTGACTTTGAATGATGTTCATGTTTATTTACCCATTTGACATGACTTCTAGATATTGTTTTGAGGTATCTTTATTGTTGGTAGATCTCTAACTACTTTCTTCTTGTTGAGTTTGACGATGTGATCAAAGTTGATATGTCCTAATCTCCTGTCATAGCCAGGATTCATCTTGTTTTCTTATGTAGCATTCATCCTTCTTTTCTTTCAATATGTATACATAACTCCCATTTTGAACTCCTTTAGCTAGAACCTTCCCTATAGATGTTGACCTAATTTCACAGTCTTGAGCTCTAAAAATAACATCACAACATTTGTCACACATCTAACTTACACTCAACAAGTTATGTTTTATACCATCTACAAATAGTACATCTTGAGCCTTTCATCTTCCATTATTCAGACTTATTTTACCTTTTCTTCTAATTCTTCCTACTTCATCATTACCGAATGTGACATTTCTAGTTTTATTTTCATTCAGGGAAACAAACTTGCTTTTATCTCCTATCATATGTCTAGAGCAGCCACTTTCCACATACCATTTATTATTTTGATCTTGAGCTTACAGAACTAGGTCACGCTTGTCGGGTTTCTTTTCTTCTACCTTCTTTCTCCATTGCATGCATCCAATTGTTTTATACATTTTCTGAGATGTTAATATATTGTCTTTAAGCTGACATTCATATGACTTGTGCCCAAAGTCGTGACAATAGAAACATTCAGTGATATCAAGGAGAGGAGCAAATGCATTTTTTTTCTAGATTCATATTTGTTTTAACATTTGTGAATCCATTCTTTCTCATCTTAAAATTTCCAAAATCTATTCTTCTGACATAAGCTCTACAATTTATGGGTTTATGTCCAAAATGTTTACAACGTAAAAATATCCATAAACCAAATATTTGTACCTGGTAGTGGATGTTGTTTGAGAATCTAACCATCTTGACATTCGATAATCCTATCTCCTGAAGAAGTGAGGTTTCTGATAGATTGTTGTTTGGTTTTCCATTTATCTTTCCTTATGTACTTTACCAATAGTGTTCCTTTGCAGTTGTTCACTTGAGGTTGAAGTGTTGCTCAATTTTTTGTCCTTAGATTGATATGAGTTTTCATCCTCTCCCCTAGCATCTTTTACAAAGGTGATTATTGTTTTATCCTCTGTCTTAGATTTACTGGATTCTCCTTCATAATCTAACCCATTCTTTATGAGCGGAGACCTGTGAGAATTCAATATCACATCTAGTTTTTCAAATCCTTTTATCTGTTGAATATTTATGTTTAGTTCAGTTTGAGCTTTCTCTAGCTTTTTCTTTGGACATACCACCTCTTCCTCCAATCTTTCACACTCCTCACTTTTCTATTTTATTTGTTGCATTAAAATGTCTTCCACCTTCTTTGCTTCTTCAAGTTAAACTTTCAACTTGATAATTTCTTCTGAATTTGATTCTTCCTTTACATATTTCAATAAGATCTCTTTTTGTTTTCTATTCTTTATTTTAAGCCTTTCTATTTCATCTAGGGCACTGATTAACCCCTCCTCAAGATCTATCTCACATTCCTCTTCTTCTTCATATTCCTGGAAATCCTTTTCAAGTTCTTCCAAGGCAATCAATATGAAATCATTGGTTCCATCTTCACTAGAGGATTCATTAAAAATTTCAGATCCATTGTTATCTTCTTGAGCATAGAAAATTTTTATTTTTAAATATTTCTCTTTCTGCATTTTGTTAGACTGGTTCTTCTCTTTCCCTTTAGGCTGATTTTCCTCCTCTTAAAAGGGTATTTTGATGCATAATGTTCCACTCTTCAATGATTAAAGCACTTAAATGGAAGTTTTCATTTATACTTACCTGTGCCTTTCTTCAGCCCTCTGACAAATTTTGCTTCTTCTCCATCAGAACCTAAGCATGACTGATCCTTTTCTTCTATGGGCTTGTCTGCCTTGAAAGATGCCTCTCTACTGGTTGCCTTCCCTTTTGGAATTCTCATCTCATATGTTGTCAAAGAGCCACATAGTTGATCTCTGTTCAAAGTCTCAAAGTTTGTTGTTTCTTCTATAGTTGAAACCTTAGGATTTTATTTAGAAGGTAATAACCTCAAAATTTTCTGACCTATTACACTTTCATTGATTGTTTCACCTAGACCCAACATGATATTTACAACTTCATTAACTCTTAAAAATAATTTAGCTATATATTCATCTTCATTCATTTTTAACATCTCAAACTGGGTTCTATACACTCGTAATTTGGCCATCTTCACCTTTTTATCTCCTTCAAGAATATTTTCTAATTTATCCAAAATATCTTTATTTGTCTCACAATGCATTACTTTAATAAACTCAGACTCACATAGACCACTCAGAAGTGCATTCATTGTTGGCATTTTGGCACAGTGTGGCGCTACGATCCAAGTGTTGTCCTTGATGGCAACTCTCTTTGATGACAGATCTCAGTCCAGACTACAAGTATGAAGAGAATTTTCATATACGCAGGTTCATTAAGAAAAAGTTGCGTATACACACAGGTACTATATAGTCTAAGTCGCGGATACGCAGGTTAGATATATATAAAGTCGCGTATACACACAGATTCATGAACAGAAAAGGGCGTGCATGTCGAGAAGCTTCCCTTTGGTCCGTGGTAGTTAGTCCTCGGTACTTGAGCCTATGTCTTTGGACCAAAGTATCTCGACAGACGTGTTGATCTCTAGTTTTAAAGCTGATGGTATTGGATTTCTATGGTTTGGCCCTTGGTATTGAGCAAGGCCTAAGGCTATATAAGGAGAAGAAGATCATTAGGCAAAAACACACTGAAAAAGTCTTGAATATCTGATAAAGAAAGAGATCTCGTATGCAGGTTCTGGGTTGCTTGATCTAAGCTAAGGAGAGATCACATCGGTTGATGGAAGACTAGATCTAAGGACAGATCGGGATCTAATGGTTTGAAATGCTCTATTATGATATGGGTGATTATTCGTATCTCTAGATCTGCACACTGACGCAATGTTATGTTCTGGATCTAACTAATGTCTGGTACAGCTGCAAGTTGAGAAAATTTATTTTTAGATCTGTACGCAGGTTGTCTTCGTTAAAAGAGCGTGTATACGCGGGTTTCTCTCATTGAAGTAGCGTATATCTTTTGAAGCTTGATTTTTGGGTTTGCAGTTGGGTCTGACTGTTATTGCAGTGTTCTGTAGTCTGCTCTGTGTTCTGGTGACTGGGTTTGACAGGGTATCAGTGGTTCAGTGATTCAGAGATTGTTGATGCAAGTATTGGTTGTTTTGTAATCTGCTATGAAAGTTGAATGAATTGTGGTCTTCAGATTGTAATGTTGTGCTTCAGGAATATCCAGTTTGAAAATGTATGAAAAGTGGTACCTGAAGGAAAGAAGATTGTAGGCCTGCACCTACGTACTAGTATCTTAGCTAGTACAAGAGCAAAGGGGGTTGGAGCTCCCTTCCAAGGAAGTTTGGAGAACGAGAGAGGGTTGTAGCCCTCTGCAGGTTGTAGCCTGTGTACTGGTATAAGGCTGCACCAGTACAAAATATTGTAAACTGAAGCTCTTATTAAAGAAAGATAGAGACAACTTGCAGCAGGTGGTTTTCACCCACATTGGGTTTCCACCTTATATCATGGTGTTCATGTGTGTGGCTTTTGTGTGATGATCTGTTATACTGCATCTGTTTACTTTTAATATGGTTAATAATGTCCTGATGCATTTACTGAAGATAAACTAGCTGAATCATAAGTTTCCTGGTTATACGCTGGTTTCTTTAGACACAGTAGCGTGTACACGCTGGTTCACTTAACTGAAGTCGCGTATATGTTTCAGAGTATTTGAAAAGTTTTATTGATCTGATAATACTGATTCACCCCCCCTCTCAGTATTATTTCCAACAATTGGTATCAGAGCAGGTCCTTCAGAGAAGCTTGATCGCTTGAAGGAAGATCATTCATCATGAGCAACTACGAGAAAGAAGCATCAATCAGGCCACCAGTTTTTGATGGGACAAACTTCAATTATTGGAAGGTAAGAGTTACTGCCTATCTTCAATCTCTTGGTACAGAAGTTTGGGACATCGTAGAGACAGGCTACACTTTTCCTTCAGCTACTCCTACAGATCCAGCCGAGAAAAAGAAGTATGAAACAAATGCGAAAGCAGTCAGTACTCTATTAGGATGTATATCCCAATCGGAATTCATGAAGGTAATGCACTATAAATCCGCAAAAGAAATATGGGACAAAATTATCACGAGCTATGAAGGAGACGAACAG
Organism: Pinus tabuliformis; assembly: GCA_031772625.1. Classification (NCBI taxonomy): domain Eukaryota; kingdom Viridiplantae; phylum Streptophyta; class Pinopsida; order Pinales; family Pinaceae; genus Pinus; species Pinus tabuliformis. Next base: position 1,118,927,057 of record CM062820.1, read on the forward strand.
GTAAAGCGTGCTAAACTTCAAACTCTCAGGATTAAGTATGAGACTCTCAGAATGTATAATGATGAAAGTGTGGCTAACTATTTCCTTAGGGTAGATGAGATTGTTAATTGCATGAAAAATTTGGGTGAAGAAATAAGAGAGGCGATTGTGGTTGAAAAGGTTCTAAGATCATTGTCCCCCAAATTTGAATCTAAAGTGTCTGCAATAGAAGAAAAGGAAAATCTACGAATTCTTACTATGTCTCAGCTTCACGGAATTCTAACTGCTTATGAAATGAGAAAAGGAGGTCCATCAGACAGAAGAGAGGCTGCTTTCAAGGCTTCAGGCAAAGAAGATTATTATGAGACAAGTCACATGCGAGAAGATGAAGAAGAAGAATCAAATTTCGTCAGAAATCTTCAAAGGGGTTCTGGAAGGTTCAGAGGTAAGTTACCTTTTAAATGTTTTGCTTGTGGAAGAGTAGGTCATTATGCTGCCAAATGTCCTCACAAAGATAAGAATGACAAGGGAAAGGAACCTGCTAGATGGAACAAGAAACAGAGTGCAAATAAGAAAAGCTACTACACTCATGAAGATAGCGATGGTCTATCAAACAGTGATGAAGATGAACGAGGTAATGAATATAAGTTGTTAATGGCATTTGAAGATGATGATTATATGGATGCTGTAAATGTGGATGACCTTTATGATGAAATTACTGGACTCAAGAGATGTATAGAAGAAAAGAATATGATTATTGATACTCTACAATTTCAAATTGATGAAAAGGAAAAACATCTTGAAAAATTGGAATGTGAAATTGTTTGTCTTAGAAAGGAGATTGAGAAAACAAAAGCGATTAATCTTAAATTTGTTAAAGGATCTGAAACCTTGGATGAGATTATCAATGTGCAGCGATCTCCTCTGATCAAGACAGGTCTTGGATATAATGGAGAAACATCTCAAGCATCTACCTCTAAAAGCTATCTTGATGCAGCAAGGAGAAGCGAGCAAAGGCCAAATAAAAGTCATCAGGTGAATCAGGGACAGTTTACCTCAAATAAAGACCATCAAGAAACTCGGGGACAAACTGCCTTAAGGACAAACAAAAGCTACAATCAGCCTCAAGTAAAATCTTCCCAATTTGCTCCAAGAATGAATGTGAATAGAAGCTATAATCGGTTGGATGATAGATCTGATTATCGCAGAAGTTTCTTCAATGGCCAATGCTTTTCTTGCCATAACTTCGGTCACAAAGCAGCTCAATGTGTTGCCTACAAGACAATCATGACTAGAGAAGCTCAAAAGCAAGGGAGAATGACTGGAATCATGAAAAGGACTTATAACAACTTTTCAGTTCTTGAAAATGAAGTTGAATGCTCTATTTGTAATAACTTTGGTCATGAAGACTCTGAATGCAGGAGCAGGTTCCGGAAGACAACTCAGAAGGAACAAACCTCAAATGTCAGAACATGGAGAATAAAGGAACCGCAACCAGAAAGATGTGGGATAGCCTTTTATGCAGAAGGTCAAGAAAGTCTATGGTACATTGACAGCGGATGTTCGAAGCATATGACAGGGGACAAAGAAAAACTTGAGTCATATACCGCATTAGAAAAGGGGAAGAAAGTTTCTTTTGGAAACGACATCTCTGCAGCCATAAAAGGAAAAGGTGTTGCTCCATTAAAAGAGAAGGTCAAAGCTGGAAATGTTTTGTATGTTGATGGATTGAAGCATAATCTTCTGAGTGTCAGTCAGATGTGTGATCAAAGAACTGAGGTAATATTTAGATCAAATGGATGTTGTGTTCGTGACCTTGATACAGGTAAAACAGTGATCAAAGGAAGAAGGACTCCAAATAATCTATACATATTTGAAGAAGGACCACAACAATGCTATTTGAGCAAGGATGATGAACACTGGCTATGGCATCGGAGGTTGGGGCATCTAAGCTTTTCACAAATAAGGAAAGCATGCAAATATCAGGCAGTTCGTGGTCTTCCAGATATCAAAATTCCAGACAACACTATATGCAAATCTTGTCAGTTTGGAAAGCAAACCAGAACTAATTTTCCAGAGAAGGAAGGATCAGCTAGCATGCCTCTTGAGTTAGTACATACAGATACATGTGGTCCATTCAGAAAAAGAACACCTCGAGGAGAAGAATACTTGATATTATTCATTGACGATTTCTCCAGGTTTGTCTGGTTAGGGCTTATGAAGCACAAAGATGAAGCATTCGAAAAATTCAAATCCTTCAAAGCTTTGGTTGAAAATGAATCAGGACACAAAATTAAGTGCCTCAGATCTGACAGAGGTGGGGAGTTTACCTCAAACGAATTCTTCGATTTCTGTGAAGAACATGGGATAAGAAGAGAATTCTCTACAGCTAGAACTCCTCAGCAAAATGGGGTTGTGGAAAGAATGAACAGAACAATTCAACAAATGGCTCGTGCTATGCTTGATGAATCAGGTACTCCCGCAACTTTCTGGGGTGAGGCTGCACATGCTGCGGTTATTATTCTTAACAAAACAAATGTCCGAGTAAACAGCACTCAAACACCTCATGAGCTCTGGAGTGGTGAGACCCCTTCGGTGAAGCATTTCAAAATCTTTGGGAGCAAATGTTATATTAAGAATACTGATGAGCAACTTGGAAAACTTGAACCAAGAGCAGATGAAGGCATTCTTCTTGGTTATTCTCCACATAGCAAAGCATACAAGTGCTACAACAAAAGACTTGGCAGAATTGTTGACAGCATTGATGTAGTGGTCGATGAGAAGGGATATATTCCTAGGCAAGTTCATCATGAAGACATTGAAGAAGATGAAGGCTACCCTCAAAGGCAGAATGATGAAGAAGAAGAACCTCAAGAAGAAGAAGAGCATCAAGAAGAACCAGAGGAGCAGACAAGAATAGAAGAGAAGACTCCATCCAGATATGTTCAAAAGAATCATCCAGAATCTCAGATTGTGGGGCAGAAAGAAGCAGGAATACAAACAAGAAGAAGAATTGCAGAAGCTTCAAGCTATTTGGCATTACTCTCTTCCACTGAACCACAAAATGTGAAAGAGGCATGCAAAGATGAATGTTGGGTCAAAGCAATGGATGAAGAACTTGAGCAGATCGAAAAGAACAATACTTGGGAATTGGTTCCTAGACCAAAAGATAAAAATGTCATAGGGACTAAATGGGTCTTCAAAAATAAATTGAATGAAAATGGAGAAGTAATTAGAAACAAGGCCAGACTTGTTTGTAAAGGATATGCGCAGCAAGAAGGAATAGATTTTGAAGAGACCTTTGCTCCCGTTGCAAGACTTGAGGCCATCCGAATGTTCCTTGCTCTCTCAAGCTTTCAAAACTTCAAGGTTTTTCAAATGGACGTGAAATCAGCCTTTCTGAATGGAGACTTAGAAGAAGAAGTATATATTGAGCAGCCAGATGGTTTCATTCTTGGGAATGATCCAAACCTTGTATGCAGATTGAAAAAGGCTCTCTATGGTCTCAAACAAGCTCCAAGGGCTTGGTACTATCGGTTGGACAAATATCTTCACCAACAAGGTTTTTCAAAAGGATCAGCAGATAGCAATCTCTATATGAAAGTTGAAAATAACAAATTGCTAATACTTGTTGTGTATGTAGATGATATTATCTTTGGCAGCAATGAAGAGGCTATGAGTCAAAACTTTGCCTCTGTTATGCAGAAAGAATTTGAAATGTCATTACTTGGAGAATTGACATACTTTCTTGGATTGCAAATCCAACAAAATGAAGGAGGCATTTTCTTGTCTCAAACCAAGTACCTCAAGCAGATCTTGAAGAAGTATGGCATGGAAGATTCAAAGCCAGTTTGTACCCCCATGGTTACAGGATGCAGCCTCAGTGCAAATGATGAATCAGCAGCAGTTCACCAACCAACTTATAGATCCATGATTGGGAGTTTGCTTTATTTGACAGGTACCCGACCAGATATTATGCATGCAGTAGGAATTGTTGGAAGATTTCAAGCCAACCCAAAGGAAACTCATCTTCAGGCAGTCAAAAGAATCTTCAAGTATCTTCAAGGGACACAAAACTATGGCTTATGGTATCCTAGAGATACAGATCTCACTCTTCATGCTTACACAGATGCAGATTGGGCCGGAAGTGTGGATGATAGGAAAAGCACAAGTGGTGGTGCTTTCTTCATGGGTTCCAGATTAGTATCTTGGTTCAGCAAGAAACAGAGTTCGATTGCCTTATCTACAGCTGAAGCAGAATATGTGGCTGCGGCATCTTGTTGCACACAACTTCTTTGGATGATGCAGACCTTGCAGGATTTTCAAATCATGTGCACTCCACCAGTCTCTATCTTATGTGATAATACAAGTGCAATCAGCATTTCAAAGAATCCAGTCATGCACTCAAAGACCAAGCACATACCAATCAAGTACCATTTTCTTCGGGAACAAGTGCTTGAGCAAAAGGTCAAGCTGGAGTATGTTCCTTCTAAGGAACAAGTTGCTGATATTCTCACAAAACCACTGCCCAGGGAAACTTTTGAATATCTCAGACAAAAGCTAGGAGTAGTTGATGCTTCATCTTGCTGTTGAAGCTTGTCTGTTCTACAGAAAAGTTGGTATACGCAAGTTACGTAAAGAATATCCGCGTATATACGCCGATTTATGCTGGGAAAGTAGCGTGTATGGTGTACGCGTTCTGCCGAAAGCATATCCGCATGCATACGCCGTTTTATGCAGGAGAAATCGTGTATATGGAGGTCTGAACAGCAAGGGCAGACTCCGGTTGGAGAAGGTTTGAGATGGGTATGACAGAATTCTTCAGGCACAGTTTCAGAGGGTGCAGCAGGCACAGGTTCAGGGGGAGCAGCTTAAAGTCTCATAAAGCATTGTTGGCATTTAGATGCTTTTGGTTCTAGTACACAACTGTTGTTGGTTTCAGGAGAAGGAGCTCAGAAGGAAATCTTGGTTGCTGATCTAAAAGATGTATATCAGATGCTGCTTGTGACTTTCATGAGTCTTGGTCTAGATTTGTTGTCTCTATGTCATGTATCTCTTCTGTGATATCTCTTTTATGGTGTCAAGGTCATGTAACGGCCTTTGTTGGTTTCCCCACTATGCCTGGGATGAATGATGTAATATAATTGGTTGGTTCTGTTGTATCCCCTCTTAGTTGGGAGTATGGATGTATGCATTGAGTCTTTTGGTGATAGGAAGGTCCCTTATGGTGTATAAGTCTTGGTTCTTTTGAAGATCATCTTTTGCAGATATTGCCTACAGTCAAGGGGAGCATGTTTTAGCACAGCCAAGCAGAAATATCAGCATGTACTCAGGGGGAGCACAACCCTTTGCCCTTGATGACAAAGGGGGAGAATGATTCTACGAATCTTGGGGTTGCCATCAAGTCCAAAGGGGGAGATTGTTGGCATTTTGGCACAGGTGTGGCGCTACGATCCAAGTGTTGTCCTTGATGGCAACTCTCTTTGATGACAGATCTCAGTCCAGACTACAAGTATGAAGAGAATTTTCATATACGCAGGTTCATTAAGCAAAAGTTGCGTATACACGTAGGTACTATATAGTCTAAGTCACGGATACGCAGGTTAGATATATATAAAGTCGCGTATACACGCAGATTCATGAACAGAAAAGGGCGTGCATGTCGAGAAGCTTCCCTTTGGTCCGTGGTAGTTAGTCCTCGGTACTTGAGCCTATGTCTTTGGACCAAAGTATCTCGACAGACGTGTTGATCTCTAGTTTTGAAGCTGATGGTATTGGATTTCTATGGTTTGGCCCTTGGTATTGAGCAAGGCCTAAGGCTATATAAGGAGAAGAAGATCATTAGGCAAAAACACACTGAAAAAGTCTTGAATATCTGATAAAGAAAGAGATCTCGTATGCAGGTTCTGGGTTGCTTGATCTAAGCTAAGGAGAGATCACATCGGTTGATGGAAGACTAGATCTAAGGACAGATCGGGATCTAATGGTTTGAAATGCTCTATTATGATATGGGTGATTATTCGTATCTCTAGATCTGCACACTGACGCAATGTTATGTTCTGGATCTAACTAATGTCTGGTACAGCTGCAAGTTGAGAGAATTTATTTTTAGATCTGTACGCAGGTTGTCTTCATTAAAAGAGCGTGTATACGCGGGTTTCTCTCATTGAAGTAGCGTATATCTTTTGAAGCTTGATTTTTGGGTTTGCAGTTGGGTCTGACTGTTATTGCAGTGTTTTGTAGTCTGCTCTGTGTTCTGGTGACTGGGTTTGACAGGGTATCAGTGGTTCAGTGATTCAGAGATTGTTGATGCAAGTATTGGTTGTTTTGTAATCTACTATGAAATTTGAATGAATTGTGGTCTTCAGATTGTAATGTTGTGCTTCAGGAATATCCAGTCTGAAAATGTATGAAAAGTGGTACCTGAAGGAAAGAATATTGTAGGCCTGCACCTACGTACTAGTATCTTAGCTAGTACAAGAGCAAAGGGGGTTGGAGCTCCCTTCCAAGGAAGTTTGGAGAACGAGAGAGGGTTGTAGCCCTCTGCAGGTTGTAGCCTGTGTACTGGTATAAGGCTGCACCAGTACAAAAGATTGTAAACTGAAGCTCTTATTAAAGAAAGATAGAGACAACTTGCAGCAGGTGGTTTTCACCCACATTGGGTTTCCACCTTATATCATGGTGTTCATGTGTGTGGCTTTTGTGTGATGATCTGTTATACTGCATCTGTTTACTTTTAATATGGTTAATAATGTCCTGATGCATTTACTGAAGATAAACTAACTGAATCATAAGTTTCCTGGTTATACGCTGGTTTCTTTAGACACAGTAGCGTGTACACGCTGGTTCACTTAACTGAAGTGGCGTATATGTTTCAGAGTATTTGAAAAGTTTTATTAATCTGATAATACTGATTCACCCCCCCTCTCAGTATTATTTCCAACATTCATAACTTTTTCATTAGCTATAAAATTCAGTTTGGCATCTTTGTCACTAGTTGTTTCCTTTGGTTCTTCATACCCCGTCAACACAACAAACCAGACTTCTATTCCTAGAGACATTAAATATGTCTTGGTTCTTACTTTCCAAAAGGCATAGTTTGTACCAATAAATAGAGGGGCCTTATTTGTTGAGCATCCTTCTTGACTAGTCATTTTACTGACTTAGGACCTCCTTCCATTTGTTTGACTACTACTGAAGGAACCTCACTCTAATACCAATTGATATTTATGATTGGAAACTACTAAGAGGGGAGGGGTGAATCAATAGTTTAAATTGTTTATTTTTTCTCAAATTAATCTTCTTCTTATGCAGTTAATGATTTATGTTTTCTCTCAATAGATATTGAATTCCTTTTGTGGATTTCAAGGAGAGATGTTTGCAAATTTGTTTACCATGAATTCAAATCATTCACACAACACGCAAGAATTAAACACATGAAGGCACTAGATATAAGTGGAGAACCCAAAAGGAGAAAACCACGAATTTTAGGCTGAAAGTGATGTGAAAGCAAGTTGCTACTCCTTATTACATCATATTTTTGTAGGCTCCTACCTCAAAGGAGGCTCCAACTCCCACAAATTTTCTTCAGGCTACAACCCACAGGAGGCTCCTACCTCAATAGGATACAACTTGTTCTTTTTCAAGCTACAACATAGAAAAGAACATAAATTTATCAATCACAACATCAAGTCACAAATCTTGGTTACCTCATATACAATTATGTTGTCAAGTTTTCTATTGAACTACTTCTTATTTTCACTCTTTTCCTCTTTTGCTATTGCTCATCAATTCTCTAACGGAAACTCCTTCCACTCAAAAAGAAGATCATCCTTTTTCATTCCACATTGTATATTTTATAAGAAATCCCTCTTGGCTATTTGTATTCTTTGGAGGAATATGAGATGAATCATAGTCTCTTGGACTTCCAAAAATTGCTCACAAGCTTGTCTTTTCATTTTCAGTTCTGAAAATTATTTGTAATATAAAATAGAGATGACCTAACAGCTCATTCAGTAATAATTACAAGAGACAAATCATATTTGTATTATCTACATTTTATATTCAAAGAAATATATGAAATATATGCATTTCAGCTTTTTTCTCAATGTTTAGCCTTCACATTGATTAGCATAGCCTTTGCACTTCACAACACTTTCAACCCTTTATATTCAACATTCAACAATTATGTACACTTTCCATTCAACATAAATTATCACTAATGTGCTCAATGACATCAATAACATTCATCGACATTAATCAACCAACTTGATTTGACATCAATGCCAATATTTCCAAGCTACAACAAACATCTCCATAGCTCAACTAGCCATAGCCCCTTTCACATGGACCTAGGATTTCAACCATTGGATCCCATTGATGTCGCACTACCCCTTGCAAATACACAAGAAGAACCTTCACACGTTCAATCTGAAGGCAAAAAAGCTACCAATTTTATTGAATGGATTTAGCACATCCTCAAACAAGTTCATGATGTCTTTCAAAATTCCAACACTAAGTACAAACAACGCCATGATCAACACCAGGTGCCACATAAGTTTCAAGTGGGAGACAAGGTCTGGTTACATTTGTAAAAGGAATGCCATGTGGGGGTCCATCAGAAGCTTAGGCCACTACGATATGGACCTTACACCATCACCAAGGTTGTGGGTGACAACCCTTTTGAGTTAAGTACCCCCCCCTTCCTTGGTATGCACCCAGTGTTCAATGCGGAATTCCTTTAGCCATATGTTCCACCATTCTTGGACATATCAAAAATTGTAGAGTGGTTGGCACCAATAGAGATAAACCTAGATTGAATTGAATGGGCCATAATTGATCAAATCATGGACATGAAAATTAAGAGCACTTGCTAACATAGGATCCAACTATAAAGAGTTGTCAAATTAGGCTAGCTCTCACACCAAGGAAAGTGGGTCACCAAGGACCAAGTTCAACAGAATTTTCCCCATCTCATGGAGGCACCCAATGTAATGGATACCATTGCTTCATAAGGGGGGAGGACAAACCCAAGTAGATATTGGTGGCTAGCCACTTATTTCACTATCACACAACACAGTTTTCTAGTTTGCTAGTTTTTCTACAGTTTTTAGTTCTTGAACTTCCGAATTTGCTTTGAGGCCCTAAACTTTTTTTTGGAAATGGGCCAACAATATTAATTTATTTCTTATGAGAGTAAAAAAAATGTATTTCTCAGAGATACCTTTTCAATGGGATATTGTGTGTTCCAAATAGATTTCATATGCCAAATTTACAATCCTAAGAAATTGATGTTCCAACTTACCCTGTTAGGGCCCATAAGTCTTTGGTGCCTCATCTCATAGGGTTAGGTTGCATCCATGTTTTTAGAAGAAAACCAACATGTATGGTATAAATGGATTTGTGAAATTAAAAAGGATTATGTTATGTATTGGTCCATTTTTACAAAGGAATTGATAACACATTATGAGGATTTTAAGAGCAACACAATCTTTAGTCAATTGGTAAATCTTCAAAAAAAAAAAAAAATTCAAAGCACATTCAAAAATTCCAAAAGTTGAGTCTCAAAGTAAATCATATTTCATATGATACTTATTATATCTATTTATGGGAACTTTAAGGGAAATCATCCAACATGAGGTGTGTAACTTTGAACCTAACTCTTTAGAGCATGGTGCGGTATAGCAAGGAAAGTTGAAGTAAAAATGTGGTCATTAGAAAAATGGTCGTTGATAAATATAGAAAAAACCATGCTCCTTTTCCTAAACCAACAATGTTGACTTCTCAGAAAATGGATTAAAGGGTTGAGAAAGTTGGCAGTGGTTGTCATTTATGTCAAGTTTAGTCATTGATATTAAGTGTTGTCATTAATGACAAGTGATGTCACTTTTACGAGGAGCTTTTTGAGGTGTCATGCATGATTCTTATGGTGTCAGTTGGTTGTTGGATAAGTAGACTATCTTTGAAGGTAGTTTGCCTGCAAGTAATTTTCTCAAAATAACATGCCCATTCCTTAGTTGGATACCCCTCTCCAAGACCTTTCCAATGGTATATGTCACTTTTCCTAACTCCCAAGCGATGAGAACAAATATTCAGTTGAATATTAGTCATGGTTCCTAAAGCCTCTTGGTTCCAGAAGGATTGTCATGGAACCAAAGTGCAATATCAAACTGAGGAAAGTAGTAATGGGCAGCAAGCGATGGAATGATAATATGTTGGACTTGACTCCTAATCAGAGGGAGATGAGATATAGTTCCCAGGAACTTGATTAGGGTGCTAATTTCTCTAGGCATCAGACCATGATGCAATCCTTATTACCAACTCCTTGCAATACCTAACATCCTGGTCCCAATAATAGAAAGATAACAATTGTGAAATTTCTCATTTATCGAGTTGATTCATTGATAGATCATGTTTATTATCAGGTCGATTTCCCTTGTGGTGACTCTCGATACATGAATGAGTTGCAGTCCCACTTCTAATGAAAAGATGACAACTAACACAAATTTTCACTTTTTTTGGAGCTATGAGATGATGTGTTATCACATTCAATATTGACCATGCAAGTTGAGTGAATCAATGGTTGGTGTTGTACCTTGGGAGACGATTCCTCACTGAGTATAAATTAGTGCCCAAGACATTCATTAAATATTACAAAATGATTGTTTGTTTGTCTCATCATTTTGCAAACCCTAGAATATTAAATTTTAACCTTCAATACATGGAACATAACTTCAAATGGCCTTTAACTGTTGGATACAAATGAATTGAAATTTGTGAGAAGCGTTGGTGAAAGCTTCAAAATAAAAGGTTGTTTGCACAAAATATTTTACCATAAACTTAAAGGAAAGTGTGTTTGAGAGAAATGGAAATTTTGAAAGAAGAGCATTGTTTAAGGATTTTTTAACCTCTAAATTTACAGAAAATTATAACCATTAACTGTAAATAAAGAATAGGTTGCTTCAATTCTTTCAATGAAGAAATACGTACATAATATGACACAATCAAAACAAATCATACCCAAAAATTTCTAGAATCACTAAAAATATTTATTCATCATTCAAGTGAAGATCAAAGTGCAAAAGTGGTCCTCTCTAAGGTATGCAAAAATCTGGAACCATTTTTCATCTTACTAAAGTACATTTATACAAACTTTCAAAAGACAGTTATCAAAACTATCAACCTCCTAACTACCCAACTATTCGAACATTACATTGAAACATAAAAATTACATGACTTAAAAAATATAATAACTTCTAAAAGTAAACATTTCATCCTAAATAAATCTGAGATTGCGAAGTAGTAGAGGGTCATGCTTTTGTAACAGCAGCTTGTGGTGACATCCATTCCTTGGTCTTCATCTATATTTCTATACTTGTACTTGGGGAATTTATAAATTTAACATGTGCTATCCTGAAATATGTGATTCTGTTGTATGTAGGCTTCTCAATAAAAAGTATTTTCATCATCCAAACAAGTTGAAAATCTTTATGAAGATAATTGACAATTGTAGCTCCCTTTAATACTGCAGTCTTTTCATGTGTAGAATTAATCTTACTTTTTTCTTCCACCAATAATGTTTCATAAAGTTCCCAGGATAACAAATTGTTTTGTTGATCCCAACAGGATGGAAAACCAGCCCTTGTTCTTTTATCAAAATTGATATCAAACTTCATCACTTCTTCCTTAATTTCCATCAATTTCTTCTCTGCTTCTTTTCTGTTAGCATTTTTCAATATCATTTTGTTTATTTCTATCACATGTTTAGTCATGTCTTCTATTCCAAACTCCTTAATTTCCTATGTAGACTTTGAGTTTAAGAAGACAATCAATTTCATAGAAAATTGGGCTCTATTCTGCAAATTCTGTTTATTACTGAGCATTACTTCTTCTAAATCTTTGGAAAAAACTGTTTCCTATTCAATGATAACCAGGAATTTCCAGACACTCTTTACTGTATTAATTATTTCATTCCACAAGATTTCTCTTGCTTGTACTAGAGACATGTTTCCTTTCACTTTCTCCTTTAATTATTTAATTTCTTGTTGAGCAGCCTGGAAATCCCTTCTATAATTTTCTGCAGTCTCCTTGGTCATAAACAGCTCATGCTCAGTTTCCTTGATAATTTTCACAGCATTGTCCAAATCTGTTTGCTTCTTATTCAACTCATTTTTAGCAATGTGCAATTTAGTCCTAACTTGAGTCAGTTTCTCAATAGGATCATCTGAATCTGTTGCCACTACAGTCTTGAATACATGTGAATCAATCTATTCTTGTAAATAAAGATTCATCTCTTTCAACTTCATTATTTCTTCATCTCTTTATAGAAGCTCTTGGACAAGTAACTCTTTCTTTTTTTCAACCCGTGCAACCTCTGAAGCCATGGGATGGTTTGTTGAGGGCAATTTCAATTTCTTCTTCAAGACTTAAATTTCTATCTCAGCACTCTACAGTAACTTCTGAACTACAGACCTGCCTTCGATTCACACCAATCTTGACAATTATCTTTTTCAACTCTTCATGTTAGGTATTAAGAGATCTGGAATTTGCTTTCTCCAACTTCAGCTGGTTTACCACTTTCTCTAACATATTTTCAACTTTAGAAGCAATTGAAGCAGATTTATATAAATCATGGAAGATTAATTGACTAGTCTGCATATGTAAATTAATCTTATCAGGTAATGGAATCTTCTTTGCATCTACTATTAAATTAACAGTCTTGAACCCTATTGCAGATGTCACTGACATTGTTGATGGATGAGAGAGAAAAATTCCGCTGACTTTTCTCTAGACCCATAGCTGATAGTAGCCTTGTCAGATATTCAGAAGATACCTGAGCTTTTGATTATGACTCCATGTTTTCTCTAATCTTCTTGTTTCTTTATTCCACCTGCAAAAACATTTGTTTAATCATGGAAACTGAACCTTGAGAAGGTTCTCTTGAAACTAGAGCAGAAGGAGTATAAAAAGTTTCCCCCAACTGCAATTGTATACTAGGAGCTGTTGATGTACTAGTCTCTTCAGAGATCTTTTCCATTTTTGTTTCTCTGTCTTTCTCTTCCTCTAGATCAACTACCTCTGACCTACCTCTTTTCAGGTTCTTTTCAGTAGCAAGAGGGGTCTCAATTTCTATATTTCTAAGGGAGTTGATTGTCCTCCACTTGCCATCTTCTCTATTTCTAGTTTTGATTCATGCACAAAAGGAGCATAGCCATTCTCTATTCTTCTATTTTAAATTATATGATATGGATCATAAGCCCATTTCTCCTCCAGCAATAAATTCATTCCTTCTAACAATTTTTGGACTTCATCTACTGCTTGCCTAGTATTCACAATGAATGGTCCAACAGTCATAGGCAACTTAAAAAGGAGTCCCTTCTTTGTAGGTACAAAATGTACCTGATCCACATTTAGACTCTTCCTAATGAATTCCAGAGAAAACATTCTCATAGGAACAAAAGTTGGTAATCTGTAAGGCTCAACCTCAGCTCCATACAATCTTATTTCAACATGATCCTGGAAAGAAAACCAATCTCCAACCTTTACATCTTTACTCACTTGAAGGAAAGATTGAGCTTTAGGTAGTAAATATGGTGTGGGTGAACTATTTATGATTGAATACACAACTAAAAGGAAAGAGGATGCAAAATAGGGCAGACCCTCATTTTTATGATTGATTCTTACTACATCAGTCCAAAAAATACTGATTGTTTATGCTTGAGAGTGTCCATGATATTCAACCCTAGATGCATGAATTTATCAAAATTGGAATACAAGAATAGATAGGTCACAAGAGAAGGAAACCTAAAACAACCTATAAGAGTGAAATTCATGAACTGGACATTAATTACTTTTTCCCAATATGTTTGTATATCCAATACAGCTCGAGGTTTCATCATTACAACAAACATTCCTAAAACTTCTTTGTCAATTACTATAATGTCTTCTTTCCCTAAAATTCTGACCAAGACCTGAAGAATTGGTTTTTACATCTTCAGCAAAGATATCCAAGGGAAAATGAGTGGAATCTATAGGGAACTATTTTCCATCAGTCATCAAATACAAGAGAATCACAACACATTTTGGTTCGGATAAATCTTAAAAATAGGCAGTCAATGATTCTTTAGAAAAATACAAGTAAGACTCTATAGAAGGATAACACAGTGCTTGCTGAATCAAGAGAGAGGACACCTGAAAAACACTTTATCCTAACTTATTTATCATAAAGCACCTTTGAGGATACATTGTTGAAACTAGCCAATGAATAAATTCAGGAAATAGATATGTTTGAGGGAAAAAGGTTGCCAACACACTAGATTTTACCATTATAGCATAAATTGGGGAATTATACTAGTTTAACTGGAAATTTTGGTAGAATTCATGATGGTTAACACGGAAAGAAACATCAAAGATATCTCTTTCAGTTTCCATGAGCGAAAAGTGAGAAGAGTAACCGGCTAAAACAGTTTTCTTAGCCATTTTTAAAGGATAAAATGATTGGTTATGATAGAAATACCTGGTATTGGTGACAAGGTTGACTCAGACATGAGCTGCACTTTGAATTTCTCAATAGCGAGCAACAAGACAATGTATTGAGCAAAAAGTCAAAAAAGGTTTTACAGCAAAATGATAAAATATACGAGGGAAAATGGCATTAAATTCTATCGTGGGGAAAATGGTTGAATTTAATGAGGGATTTGAGAGTTCGGAGGACAGTTGGACAAAGAAGTATGACAAGGCGAATAAAATCAAAATGAACTGGCTCGCTTGCTGACGTCATTATGGGGGGACTTCTTTGTATGGGACTAACTCCTAAGTAGTGCCTCCGTAGTAAATCTACACCATTCATCCAAAAGTCAACATATCCGATAAAAGTCTTTGCTAGGGAATTTCTCATGTTATCCTTCAACTTAGTTGTGTCGTCGGTTTTTCTTCATCAGGTGGGTCCCATCTCCTTTTCCTTTCATTTACCACCAACTTTCCCACACTTTAACATTTCTGACTGCCGCCGCAGGGTCCCACCATCTATCTTTATTTATTACAAGAAACTTTATAGTGACAAGATATTGGTATTAAAAAATAATTTTGATAAACAAAGTAACTTTAGTTTAATCAAATAACAAGAAGACTTTCACATTTTTTCCTTTTCTCTTTTCATTATTTGATTTTTTTCTTTTACAATTATATTTAACATGTACAACACATAGAATTTCAAACGAGTTACAACAATTGGCAAATCTTGAAGATGTGTGGGAATTAAGCTTTATGATGAATTAAATGGCACACATCTTTCAATGACCGATCACCTTTGATTAGGTTACGGCCCATGAACCAACAATGCTTGTTGATACTGGGACACCCCCTATTGTGTCAAGGGTTAATAGGAGGGGAGGTCCACATTTGGGATTCATGCCACATTAATAGGAGGGTTTTTGACATGTCAATAAATAGTTGTGGTGGACTCCAGGGCCCCTCCAAAAGAATTAAAATACCACTAGAGGTGGGGCAATGCATGTTGTTTTGCAAAGTGGTTTTGATATAGGTGGATGCCAACAAGGCAAGACACATGGCACGGGAGACAAATGACAGGGGACAAGTGGGAGTCCAACTAGCACTGATATGGTAGGTGACTCATCAAGATGACATGGAAAATAACGTGTGGCCATACAGAAGGGTGACACATGTGACTTGTATATGGTGTTTTTGGGTGGCCAAGTGGGTCGGTTATGGGTAACACATGGCACCACCAAAGGGTTGCATGTAGAATGATAGTATCACCATGATGATAGCATCATGTCAACAAAAAATTTCCCTCTGACAGTTAAGGGCATGGTTGTGCGACATGGTCCTATGAGTCGAGGAAATAAGCCCCAAATGGAAAGTGTGATTGGAACCATGACTTGTGGCCTTGATCCTATGAGCACAATATGTTAAAATTCAAAGTGTAAACCATGGGTTCAACATCGAATTTATCAGGGATGAAAACCCATGGTTATTAAATTACCTTGGGTAGTAAAATTCTCTTGTCATCCTTGTACAAGCCATTGCACCATAAATCATGAACTATAAATATATGTCCAAAGGTGATGAAGTGTGGATCACTGAAAATTTTGTATGTTCCCTTGAATTGAATTGAAGATATCGTATGTAGAGAATAGAAAGTTATAGGGCTTTGTGACAGGGCCAAATTTCCCTTTTATTTTTTCTTTGTGACAGGGTTAGATTTCTATTTATTTTGGTGAATAGGTTATATTCACGCTATCCTTAAATGACACACTACACAAGGGATGAAGGTTGAAGAGGATGTGCAGCCTATGCTGGAATTTTTGTTCAAGTTTGTCTACCAAAATGAAGTCTACATAAAGATTGGCTACTATCTATAAATAAAGTTGAGCTTATAATTTTTTGTTGACATAATATCTTGTGTTTTTGTCTAGCACTAAGGTGTTATTGATGTCAAATGAATTAGAATAGGAGTATTACTGCAAAGGTTAGAATAAATAGAGAAAGAGTCATGCCTATTAAGGGTCACTATTAGTAATTTCATAGATACATTAAGTTGCAGTTGTTATAGGTCAGAGAACTAAATTGCAAAGATCATAGCTAAGGTTGTAGATTGCTAAGAAGGAACTTTTGTATCATAATGTTAAAGTATTTCCTTTTATGACTAAATGAATGGGTCTAGTTTGAAAATGTTATCAAAGGGGGATCCACAGTGTAAATATTGGGGTTTGGTGCCTCCAGCAGGTCGGTGTCTGCAAACAAATTTAAGGGTTGGTGCCTCCAGCAGGTCGATGTCTGCAAACAAATTTAGGAGGTTGGTGCCTCAAGCTTATTGGTGCTTGTGCATTAGGGGGTTGGTGTATCCTTTAGGTTGGTGCCTGTAAAATATTAGGGAGTTGGTTCTTCCTTCATGTTGTTTCCTATAGAAAAAAATAGGGATTTGGTGTTTCCTTTATGTTGGGGCCTGTAAAATATTAGGGATTTGGTGCTTCCTTTAGTTTGGAGCCTATAAATATCAAGGATTTGGTGCTTCTTTCAAGTGGGTGCTTTTAAATTCAGGGGATGGGTGTCTTCTTCTAGTTGGAGAAAAAAAAGTTGATGTAATAGTAGGTTGCAACCCAAAACAATATTCAAACATAATTTTGGTGGTTTTCTCCCTTTATGGGTTTCCATCTACATCTAACTTTTCTATATGTTTCTACATGTTGTTTACATAATTGGTTGTTGAACAAATTAAAATATTAGATATTGTTAATAATTGTTAAAATTGGCCATAATATTGATTCACCCCTGTTGGAAAATGCAATGTGGCAGCTATTAACTCATATTTTCCTTATTCATTAATATTTTCTTGTGAATTTTATTTATTTTCTTATGTTTCTTCATTAGATGCTTTCATCAAACAAGTATCAAGATCAAAACAAAAATAACAATGGACACATATATTAGGCTCCAAGCCAGGGAAAAACTCCTCCAAGGGGAAACCCAAAAAAAAACTCTTCTCTTCTTATATAATTTGCTTCAAATGAAACGAAAAAGACCCAAACCCAAGACCAAGTCATCCCTCCAGTACTAATTCATCCCTTAAAAGAGACCTTCCATATAGGTCAAGGCTAAACCAAATTAGTCGGAGAAAAACCCTTTTTGAACTGCACCAATCTCATAATTTTGACCCCCTGCAGTGGAATTTTGGCCTCTCTGCAACATAATTTTGGACCTACAGTCATTGCAGAAATTTCAGCCCCTAAAATTGCTCCAGAAACTTGCATGTGAGAGAGAAAGATGCCCAAAACTAATCTTCTTTCCTTCGCTAGGTTTTTTCCTTCTTCTCCTTGTCATTTTCTCTTCTTATTGTAGATCGAACTTGTGAGTGATGAGTTCTGAAATGAGGTTGAAGTGCTTCTATTTATACTCTTTTGTGTGGGTTGAATACCCCTTTTTGGGCCGACTTGTCTCTATCAGAGCCAACTTGTGCTAGGAGGCTTCCAGGACTTTCTAGAATCAAAAATAAATTGTTTTTCAAGGCACATCTTGCCCGGAAGGGTCTTACAAACATGACATTGACTCTCTTGACTCATGACAGTATGACCTAACAAACCCTAGAAGCATGAAGAACATGCTTTTACGTAGAAGACCATCAGTACAGAGCGTGAAACACATGCTTTAAAATAATAACTTTTTATTTTCTTCTTTTGTTTGTTGCAGAAGATATATATTGAAACGAGTACAATAACAATTATGAAGACTGAAACTAGTTACATTTCCAACACTCCCTCTTAACTAGGGAGGTATTCATAATTGTACCACTAGTACAACATCATTCTCAAACTGAAGAGTTATCATAAGAAGAGTTGGATTGGTAAGCCATCTTTGAGCATCATCATCATAACCACCATTTTCAACATAGTAAGGCCTTGACTAACAAGCTCTATCTTTCTAGAAGATCATAGCACAATGTTGGGAGGCTTTATGTGGATACCACACTACCTCTCAAGGCATGTACCCCATCCAGATGTTCACAAGGTATGTCCTTTTAGGACTATTATTTTCTTGGATTCCTAATCCTCAAATAATATCGGTCCTATTTTAGCACTCTTTTCTTGGATATCATGCCCAATCCTCAAAGAGTGTTGGTCCACAAGACCAATTCCCTATCTTGGATTCCTAATCCTCAAGGAGTACCAGTCTTATATGCTTACCCAATAATCCACCATCCTCTCTTCAAGGCCTTCACTTAGACTTATAGTTGTTATTCTCAGTCAAGTGCATGACACATGAAGAAGAGGAAACACATGTGATGTCCAACATCACTTCCTCTCTCCTATAGAGGATAACTTTATTCCCTCTTGACCAGGGAACATATTATTTCTCCTATTAAATGAGACTCCTTTACTCCCTCTCAAATATATAGGAGATTCCAAACTTCCTTTTTATTTGGGAAGTTAATACCACAAGCCTTATAATGTGTTTCCATAATAGTATCAGCTACCAATTCTTTTCATTTGCATCGTTGTCTCTTTTCTTCACATCTCATTATATTAATCCTACTTACTTCCAAGGTATCATGGAGCCATCTTCTTTCTTCAATCTTGTGACAAGATCTAGGTCATCAATCTTGCACATCACTTTCACCTCTTCATCGACAATAAAGGCATTATATTCTTCAAGTTGATCATAGCTTCCTTATGAAGTTGATCTCCTTGATTGACCTTTAGGTTATTTTCTCACACTGCTACCTTTTAATCTCAAGATTAAAACATCTTGACTTCATAATTTTCAAGTATCATACGTTGAGATTGTTTCAACCCCCTTCATACATTCCTACAATATCCTTCCTGGTAACAAAACAATATGTTAACCAGATAACCAATAACATAAATATTAGACTTAGCTCATCATAGTGACCTTCTCATTACAACTTCAACATCATCATGATCCATATCCACATGAGTCTTCCTTTATGCATCAGATTTCTTAAGGATTCAACTCAATTACCAAGTTACAATTTTATTCTGGAGACTATAATGGATGTTAATCATTATTCTACATAATCTAGAGAAAGTATTAATTCTTTATCCATTCTTGAGTAAGTCAAATTATTCCTTTAGAAATCACATAATCATATTAAGCGTATCCCAATATTATGTAAATATGAATCTTATCTAAGATTTACTTTCAATATGCATTCCTATGTTGTTATTTAATCATCTAGTTATATGTCCTATAATGAGCCTGCAACTTGACTAATTGCATTCATTCATCCCTTAAGATTATTTCTTCCATACTATATGGAATCTATACAGATATTTGTTAAAATGCTTCTTCCAAGAACCTTCCAAAATAATGGTTCTTCCAAGATCGTGATGATCCATCTTAGCAAAATAATAATATCTTAGAATGCCTAGATGAATACTAATATGAAAAATGGTCCAACCATCTCAATCTTGAAAGGCTAGATAACTTCTACAAAGTAACTCAAACAAGTAGACTCTAAATATGTTACTATCACATGTTTCTATCTATGATGCTATGCATTTACAAAACCAAGATTTTCCTAGAGCAACAAAAATGTATGTTATTCTAAAGGAAAGACCATCTTCCTAAAGAACTTGATAGGGGGGATGCCTTCTTCAATATTAATATCTTTGACATCTTTGGCTTCTTATTAGGTTCTCCCAACTCTTCATTTGTGTGAGCTTCACTTCTTTCCTTTATTTTGTTTTTATGCTTGTTTGGATAGTCCCTCTTAAAGTGTGCAAATTCATTGCATCCACAGCATTACACCTTGGAAATGTCTTTCTTCTTCTTGGATTTCCCAAAAATTTCCTTCTTTAGCTTCTTGGTTCTCGCAATAAAGGCTTGAGACTGCTCATTAGATTTAATATCATCCTTTTCCTTGATCCTAGTCTCTTATAGGATGCGTTGAGCCCACAACTCATCAAAAGGAATTGAGTCTTTCTTAGAGTAGATGCTTGTTGCAAAACTGCTCCATTATGCTGGAAAATCATTTAGTATACATATGGTCATTTCAGAATCCGAAATTGTCTCCTCAAGCCCCTACAACTAATCTCTTATTTGAAATATCTTCATTAGAAATGAGGCCATGTCCTCATCCTTTCACTTGTTCATTTTTTATATTCCTCAAAGACATCTTTTATCTCAATGTATTTATAGAGTAAAAGCTCACTAGCTTGTCATACATAGCCTTAGAATTTTTCAAAGTAGCAACAAAGGGAACTAGATGATCCTTAATATATTCAATAATGATCCTTTGTGCCATTACTTCTCCTTTCTTGTATTTTTCTAGTTATTGAGTCCTATCTTTGTTAGGTTCAATGATTTCACTAAGGACATATTCCATTACATCATGTTTTGTAAGTGTCAGGTCATTCCTTTTCTTCCATAGTAGGTAATTCATTGAGCCAACAAGCTTATTTCTTTCCTTTAAAATAGAACCCATAAGACCTTTAGATTCATACATAGAGAAACAATATGATACTTACTTTTCAATCAAGGATCTTCCCTTCTCTTGATGATGTCTTCAACTATCTTGAGGCTTTCAATATATTTAAAGAGACTTCAATGATGTCTTCGAAGGATGTCTTCTAGGTAGGTTAGTGTTGGCTTGATGGGCCTTGACCGAGGTTCAGCATTAGTCAGCCAAGCAAATCCCTACACTATTGGCCCTTTCGGCATCAGTCCGCGAAGCGCGGACTGAAGTTTCACCCAAAGCAGTATGGGGGGATGCAGGAACCAAGTTTCCACACCCTGAGATGGTTGTGATGTCGGTTTTACACTTTAACTTTTCCTTTGCAAAGATCAATAAGCCCTAAAGGCTTATTGTTGAGCATTAGAAAAGGTATGTAATTGCCACTTATTTCCTTATCTTTTCCTTTAATTCATAACTTCTTTATATTCAAAGATGGGCATATGATGAAGGATTATGGTAAAGTTAAAGAGATTTGTGATTAACATAAAATGACTAATTATTGCATGTAAAATGACTAATTATTTCCTTTTTCTATGCAGAAAATGAAGAGAATGGAAGATCGCCATTTTGGAGGAAAAGACAAGGCAAAACCAACTGTTGTCCCTTTGACGGGAAACCGCATCCAGACGAGGCAATCGAGATCAGAGCACATGGGCCAGGAGAAGGAAGAAGAAACGCCACATCAGCACAAGAGGACGAAGAGATAACTGAAGAATAACGATATGGTGAATCCCTCGGGATCCTTTGATCCTAAGGGATCACTACCTTGAAACTATCTGTATTTTTGGTATTTCTGCCTGGCCACTATAAAAAGGGGCAGTGCTGCTAGCCCAAGGGGCGGATTGTTGTTGATTGATAGAATTTGTTGTTCCAATCTGAACTTTGATCATCGACTCTCTTTAAAGAGCAATTACTGTAACTCTGTTTTTATGATTAATACATAAACTTCGTTGTTTTTCCATCTTTGATTCTGGAGTAACCGCAGCAGTGCGTCCCTGGTGGCTAAGGGCATGGCCCTAGTGGATCACTTGCTTCCTTTATCACTATTTTCCAATTACAAGTCATGTGTGGTTCGGTTTTCTTTCCTTGCTTCATTCAGTAATCTGTTGTTCCTTGACATTTCATTTACTGGCTCTGTTATATTTAATTCGTATTTGAATAGTAAGATTATCATTTGCAGCTGAAATGTTATGTTGTTCATTCTGAAATCATATCGCATTGTCACTCATTTACAGATTGACATTACTGTGTAACATTGTTGTTCATTTATAGATTGGCATTACTGTTCATTTACAGAGTAACATTGTTGTTCATTTATACATTGGTATTGTCCTTCATTTAGCTACAGTTTACCTATAATTGTGATTGTTGTTCATTTAGATTATCGTTCCATTGCAACTGCAATTACTGTTCCCTTATAACTGTGGTTAACATTTATTATACTAAACTTAGATTACTGATTCCATCATTCTAGATTCGTTGTGTGTTTACATTTGATTTAGTTTGTTGTTCAATATTTCGTAGATTTACTTAAGCTTGCTGTTCCATTCTTGGTTTGTTGTTCAATTCATTTACTAGCTAAAGATTGATGCTCAATTCCTTTAGATTATGATTGCTGCTTAATTCATTCATGTAAGTTAAGCTTTGCTATTCAATATTTGCAATAGATTAGTTGTTGTTCCTTTTTCTATTAATTGAATTGTCATTTCAGTATTTTCTTTGGCATTAACAGAATGATCTACAACTGTAGCGAACATTGATTATTGCTGTTTGGTTCCCAGATTGGAGATATTCTCTTTGATTGCTTTTCGTTTGCATCAGTTTACAAAGGAAAGAGTTATCATTACTGCAGCCTTGACTGATGATTGTTGTAGTTTCTTAAGTGAATGATTTAGTTACAAAGTATTTCAGTTTCTTGCTATTACATTTAGAGATTGTTTCCAGCATTTGTTTACTTTTGTAAAAGCACTATACTACTAGCATTACTCTTGACAAGTGACTGCCTCAGACTGAGTACACTCTTGACACAACCAATCGTACCTAGATTGATAATTAATGTAGGGTAAATAGAGGTTAAAAAGACCCTTTTTACTGACCAACATTTTGGCGTCGTTGCCGGGGAAGAGTGTAGCCATTTTTTTTTTTGAAGAGAGAGTAGTGTAAGTACCTACTATGAGAGAATTGGGTTTTAAAAACGGAAGGTAAGAACCTGTGTACGGACCATGTACAGCCCTGCTCCCCTGCCCACTTTCCTGAAAATTTGTTGTTATTTTGGGTAGAAATAAGCATTTGATTTGTGTGCATGACTAAGCAGAGAAAGCCTGAAAAGAATCTTAAACCTCTACCCAAGCCTAATAAAGCTAAGGGGTCGGTGACCCTTGGCCGATCAACCTTTATAGACGAAATCCTTAAGAAAATAGAATTTCAGCCTTTAGTAGGACCTAGAAAAGTTGTTTCTAGACAACCTACTAGTTCCCTTCAGGCCACAAGATCACCATCTGTAGCCTTTGCTGAGGTGCACAGCCAAACAAAGGAGTAAGATTTTCAAGAAATTGAGAATTCTAGCTCAAAATCATTACAAGAAGGGAACCTTAGTAATCTCTGCGAGGGAAGAGGAGAAACAGGGGAAACTGAAGAACCAAGATCCCCTCTTGGAATAGTTCAGCCATTAAGTAGCCCAGATAAGGGAAGTGCTGTAAAAATCATCCAGAACTAAGCTGAAAAACATGAACAGCTAAAATCCCCCCAAACATTAATTTAGCAAGGAACTCTCATCATCCCGAACAAAGGAAGTGTTGTTAAGGCCATTCCTGTTAAGGCCATTCCTGCTCCTTCTAGCCAGCCTAGGAATACCCTCCTAGAAATCCCAGAAGGCTATTGGCACATATTTGACCAAATGGCCCAGAACCAACAAACCCCCCAAACCTCCACACTGTAGTATCCCATTGTAGATACTGCAGCTAATGCACTTATGAAGGCCATTCCTCTCCAGCATATCCCTACATTTCATGGCTTAACATCGGAAGATCCAGACACATTTTTGTTTGAATTTGATGTGCTATGCAGGGGGTACGACTATACCACCAATCCCCAAAAGCTAAAATTATTTCCCTCTACATTAAAAGGTGCTGCTTTACGATGGTTTATGGGGTTAGGTGGAGGTGTCATAAATAACTAGGATCAGATGAAAGAGGCTTTCCTGAAGAAATACCAGGATTATTGTAGGTCTAGAGAATTAAACGATGAAATATTTTAGATGGTAGCTAGACCTAGTGAGACACTAGAAGAATATGTTGAGCGTTTTCAGTATAATCTTCAAAGATCTCCTTATGCATCATTACCCTTACCTGACAATGTATTGAAAACAACATTAATTAAAGGCATGAAGGAACAATGGGTTGAAACACTAAATATTATGGGAAAAGGAGACATTTATCAAGAAAATTTTGCTAACATTATTGACTTATGTATCATGAGTCCGCGAGGCAGCACAAGACTAAAACCAACGGAACATGATAGGTTCACAAGGGGAAACAAAATCTCTAGAGAAGGAGTAACTCGCGCAGAAATTGGAAATTTATTAGAGAATTTCAAAACTGATATATTGGGGACTCTAACAACGCAGCTCAATATTATGCAAGCGAAACAGAAACAAGCAGAAGTAGAGCAAAATCTGGCAATATTATGCCCTAGATACAGAAAGAAACACATCCACAAAGAGTGCCCACTAGATACAGTTCAAGTCTGCGCTATCTGTACAAAAGACCACTCTACGGAGAACTGCCCCTCACTTCCTGGTCTAAAAGCAGTATACAAAGAAGCGGAAGAAGAACCAGAACCGGTGTACCTACTTAATCAGCGCCGTCAATGGCAGCCACGACAATTAGGTATGTCTCCCGATCCATCTTCTTCTTTCCAGCCTCCGCAATATTATGCTCAGCAATATAATACAATGTGGAAAAATCAACCTCCCTTCTCAAATTGGTCACAACAACCATTTCCTTCATCATCACCATGGTCAAATCAAGCAAGCCAATCTAATTGGCCAAATTTTCCCTACACTCCACCATATTGGCAAAACAATGCATATCCAACACAATGGTCCCCTCCCACTTCGCAGAGTCAAGCCTGGCAGACAAACTGGAAAAGACCAATGAATCAGCCAGCAGGAACCATTCCACTCCCTCAACCTACACTGCCAGCACTACAACAAAATCCCCAGTCCAACTTAAGACCGCAACTCCCAGCCCAACCCAACCTGAACCCAAATAACAGACCGGTTCAATCCATTCAAATAATTGAAACACCAGAACTAGAAAATGATCTAAGGGAGTGCAACGACCTTCAGTTAAGATCTGGGCGCATTATAGAAACCGAGGGAGATAAAATGTTCAAGTTGAGAATTAGTTACCCGCAAAACAACCATTACAACAAGAAGATGCGGTCAAACAATAGACTCACGACCAAGCAACCACATCGCGCCCCCCCCCCCCCCCCCCCCCCCCCCCCCCCCACCCCCCATTCCCAAAATCATTAATCATACCGCGCCCTATAGAACATCCTAACTTTGATATTCTGGGAGAACTAAAAAAATTATACATAAAAATCCCAATCCTCCAAGCTATCCAAGATATCCCAATATATGCAAAGACCATCAAAGAGCTATGTATAAAAAAGCCAAGGAGGAGAATAACAAATAACCCAACAGTCCAAGTAGTTGGCACCTTATCTGATATGTTACTAGGAAGAGAAGCACCTGCCAAATATGAAGACCCAGGAAATCCAATAGTGATAGTGCAGATCAATGGTCAAACCTTTTCAAATGCCTTAGTTGATTTAGGGGCTACAATTAATATTTTAACAACCACCACTTGTCAAAACCTAGGCATTACATCAATAGAACCAACCTCCACCTTAGTAGTTAGGCCAGAATGTACACTACATGATGTCATGGTATCTGTTGATTCCTGGGAATATCCTGCCGACTTTATGATAATAAACCCCAAAAACTGACTCAATGGACACCCGTTAATTTTAGGCAAACCTTGGCTTGCAACACTGATGCTTACATTGGCTGCTAACAAGGCAGCATGACCATAACTAGAGGGAGTAATATCAAGAATCTAGCTCTATACCCTCCAGCCCAGCGAAGTGTAACAATAATAAAAACTAACAAACATCTTGTATCATACCTCACAGAGAACATTAGATCCCCATTAACCATAGAAGATGCCCTCGATTTTAAAGATCCTCTCAAAGACACTCATGATCAAACAATACCCACTACCTCTGTTTCAAACAACAAAACTATAGAGATAGAGCTAGGAAAAACCTTGAACATCAATAGTGACCTGACTCCTGAACAAGATGAAAAGCTAGTCCAACTACTGAGAAAATATAAGGAAGCTTTTGCATGGGATTATTCGGACATGAAGGTAATCGATCCCCAGCTGTACGCAACAAATTTATACAGAAAAAGATGTTAGACCCATTCGCCAACCCCAATGGAGACTCAACCCTCACCTGAAAGACATTGTGAAAGCTGAATTACAAAAACTTTTGGATGTAAACTTCATTTATCTGATCTCAGATAGCAAGTGGGTCTCTCCGCTAGTAATGGTGCCAAAGAAGAATGGAATGTGGAGGATTGTGTAGATTATAGAGACTTAAACAATGCAACCCAGAAAGACCACTTTCCCCTTCCATTCATTGATCAGGTATTAGACACATTAGTAGGAAAGAAATTCTTTTCTTTCTTGGATGGCTTCAGTGGATATAATCAGATTCAAATTTCCCCTTAAGACCAGGACAAAACCACTTTGATCTGTCCTTGGGGAACATTTTCCTACAGAGTCCTACCCTTTGGCCTATGCAATGCCCCTGTGACATTTCAAAGGGCCATCCTTAGCATCTTTTCATATTTAATAAATGAAGGGCTCGAAGTATACATGGATGATTTCACACCATACGGAGATGATTTCGACCCAGCACTCAACACATTGGAAAAAGTGTTGCAACATTGTATCGCCACCAGGCTCTGCTTGAGCCATAAAAAGTGTTATATGATGATGACTGAAGGACTCATCCTAGGTCATTATATCTCAGCAGCTGGAATACAGGTAGACTCGGCCAAAATTCAAATAATTTTGTTAATACCTACTCCTACCACATAGATAGAGGTACGTAGTTTTCTAGGATTTTCTGGTTATTATAAGAGATTTATAGAACATTTTTCTCAAATAGCTGCACCTCTATATGCACTAACAGGGAATGTTGATTTTTTTTGGACAGATAAATGTGACCATGCTTTTGAGGATCTGAAGAAGCTTGTGTGAACAGCCCCAGTACTCAGAGGTCCAAATTGGGACCTGCCATTTCAAATTTCATCAGATGCTTCAGACGTAGCTATTGGAGGAGTCCTTGGGCAGGAAGAAGACAAAAAACCATATGCAATCTATTATATTAGCAAGAATTTGTCTTCTGCTGAGCTAAACTATATTGATAAATTTAGGCATTATATCACTGGATATCCTGTTGTTTTATATACAGATCACTCTGCCATAAAATATTTAGCAAATAAACCTATTACAAACGGTAGAGTAACAAGATGGTTGATTTTATTGTAGGAATTCGACATCACAATAAAATATCGACTTGGGAAAGAAAATCATGTAGGTAATTTTCTCTCACGAATGTCGAAGCCAGTGGACGCAGAAACAGTTGAAGATCAATTTCCAGATGAACATTTATTTGTTGTTACTGTCAAGACACCCTAGTATGTTGATGTTGCAAATTATTTAGCAGTAGGAAAATTACCAAATCATCTTACCCCCAATGAATGAAAACAGATTATGCAACGTAGCACTTGATTTTCTTGGATTGGGGCTACCTATTTCATACAGGGGCAGATATGCATATCAAAAGATGTGTCCGTGAAGATGAAATATTCGACATTCTGAAAGCCTATCATGTCGGACCGTGTGATGATCATTTTGCAAATCGAAGAACTGGTCACAAAGTTCTGCAAACAGGGTATTACTAGTCCACAATCTTCAAAGACGTGAAGAAATTTTTTCAAGCTTGTGACAGTTGCCAAAGAGCAGGACAACCTAGACAGTCCGACAAAATGCCTTTAAACCCACAAATAGTAATCGAACCATTTGAGCATTGGGCACTCGATTTTGTTGGGCCGATCAATCCATCATCAAACCAGAAAACATATATTCTGGTCGCAACTGAGTATGTGACCAAATGGGTTGAAGCAGAGGCACTTCCACGAGCTACAGAGGACTCTTTCATTCATTTCTTGTTCCAAATATTTGTGCGATATGGCCTCCCAAAAGACATAATCACGGACGAAGGACCACAATTTGCAGGTAATAAAATTGCTGCAACATTAAAAAACTATCATATTCAGCACATAATTACCACTCTATATCACCCACAGGCAAATGGCCAAGTAGAGAGCACGAATAAAGTGATAGAGGCAATATTAACAAAAACCATTGCATCACATAGATGTGATTGGGCTACAAGATTGCCAGAAGCCTTGTGGGCATACCGAACAACGTGGAGAAATACCACTGGTTATTCACCATATTAGCTAGTGTTTGGAAAAGAACCCATCTTTCCAATAGAGTTCGAAATACAAACGTTGAGAATAGCATAGGAGGTCGGTTTAGATTTAAATGAGGCCCAGACTAATAGATTACAGCAAATTAACGAGCTAGATAAAATTAGGCTCTCGGCTCTTCAACATACTGCATTAATCTAATAGCAGAGACAAAATGGCATGATGCCATGATCAAAAAGAAAATCTTCCACAAAGGAGATTGGGCACTCCTATACGATTCCAGGTTTCAGGATTTTCCAGGAAAACTTCAGACTCGCTGGCTTGGACCGTATGAAATCCAGAAAGTGCATGACAATGGCACTATCACTTTGACTACTATTGATGGATCTGGACATACCTTTAAAGCAAATGGCCACTGAGTGCGACTGTACCATAAACCGCTTACTCGGGAATCCTTCTACCAGCAACTCCGGGAAGATTCTGACATGCAGATTCTGGCTGAGGAAGAGAATTCTTCCTCGCCTTTGGTTCACTAAGTAATTTTATTACTTTTAAATTTTGTACATAACATTTTCTGTTCTGTTTGTGTAAATTATTTTCTGTACATATCTCTGCATTTCTACAATTTTTTTACATTTTTTTGTTCCTTTCCGAAGGAACAACATTTTCGACATTTTACTGTTCCTTTCCAAAGGAATAGCACTTTTTGCATTTTGTTGTTCCTTTCCAAAGGAACAGAATTTTCGTCGTTTTGCTATTCCTTTTCGAAGGAACAACACTTTTACATTTTGTTATTCCTTTCCAAAGGAACAACATTTCCACCTTTTTGCAATTCTTTTTTGAAGGAACAGTACTTTCACATTTTGTTGTTCCTTTCCGAAGGAACAACACTTCTGCATTTTTGCTGTTCCTTCCGAAGGAACAGCACTTTTGTTTTTTGTTGTTCCTTTCTGAAGGAACAGCTCACCCGCACTTTCGGAAAGGAACAACACTTTCATTTTTGTTGTCCCTCTAAAGAAACAACAGTTGTTCCATCTAAACAACAGCACTTTTTGAGTGCATTTTTCTTCTTTTTGTGTATATGTGTGCTTCACCATTTAGAGGATTTTTGTGAGCAATGGTCATCTAAGGCACAGCTATACATTTTTGCATGAATACAAAAACTAGAAGGATACTGAAATCAACAAACTAACAAAAAATCATTATCTTTAAAGAAATTGCTTTGAATTGATAAGAGAAAAAAGGAAAGGACACAACTATTTATATCACTTTGTTGTCTTTATTTTCACTAACACCAATTTGATTGATTATTGTTATCATGATGGTTTTTCCTAAATCCCCATAATTCTCTTTGATCATTATTATTGAATAAGAATAAGGGCATATTTTCCTCTATTGAGATGTTCAGACTTCTTCCACCATCCCTACTCTTAAGGAGTGTTGAGCCACCCTCTGTATATAAATAGGAAAGTGCTATATAAAAGAAAAGAAAGAAAAGAAAACATACATATCTATATGATTACTAACATGATTTGTCAAATGAAGGATAGGGGGTCTCATCAAGAGCCAGCCTATCATGATCATAAGGAAGAAAGTGAAGTGGAATTCCCACTATGGCCACCACACCAGGGATATGATCCAAAAGGCACATCGGAAAAACAAAAAGTCCTTGCAAGAGGAGGTCTCATCACGAGCCGGCTTGCCCACCTTTCACTCCTTCCTGGTGAATGGCATTGTGACTCATCTGGTTACCAAGCCAGCACAATGGCCTCCAATCTGACATCGCACAGCACTTTCCTAGGGATACACAAAGGATTATGGTTCCAAGAGTGAAATAAGCAACTCTGTCAAAGTTATGAACACCTATGGGCAACAGAGCTCTGCCGATGGTATTGAAGTCATATTTTTCATACACCAATAGTCATTATAAACCCTTCTTCTTATATCTTTATAGTGATTTCAAATGAGATTATGTCATATAATCCTTTCAAACCTTTGATACTTGAAAATCATTTACAAATCAATCATGATGGTTAAAGTGGAAAATAACCGCATAAGAAATTTTACTCACGTCAGTTGTCCTATCCTCTATTTTTTGCATCATATCATGGCATTTCCATATTTATTAGCAATTTCCATCATAAGCCTCGATTTCGGTAATCCACTCATTTTGTAAACATGTCATATATCTATATGTTGTTCGTTTATTCCACCATACGATTTCAGTTCAGCATTATGCTCCTCTATTTGACGGCTGAGGATGGCCTATCACATTGCAGGGGGGCGCAAGTGATCTCCATAATTCACTGGCATACGTGTCAGCTCATTATTCGGAGGTATTATGACTTCACCAAAACTCGGGAATAGCAAGTCTAATGGTATTGTGTTTCCCAATATGCATGGCTTGTTGTTCCAACACCATTTCCATGTTTTGCTCTGTAAAAATTAGCAGTGAGTTAAAATTTGAACAGATTTTTGTTCCATCATCTCCTCTGTGTTTTTAATAGTGAGCTAAAAATTTGAACAGCTTGTTGTTCCATCGTCATCTCTATGTTTTTACAGTGTGCTAAGCTTAAACAATATGGGAGGAAGATCAATTCGTAGTGAGCCACAGGTGTTAACGTTCTCTAACGCTGCACGCGAAATCTTAGCAAGGGCACAATGGATAGCCTACCTTAACCATTTACAACAATCTAATGAGACAGTGGCAATTGAATTTCTGCAAAACCTGCAGGAAAATCATTCCATGGTAAGAGGGAGACAAATAGCAGTAACAGATGACATAATTGCTGAAGTTTCAGAACTGCCAGTCGTTGGACCTGTATGGACTCTGAAAAAGGTGAGACTGCAAGACGCCATAACTATCTTCCAGGATGAAGGGTAGAACCTTACTGTCAAAGGAAAAGGAGTCCTACCGGCAACCCTGGGAGAGCCTTGGGTAGAATTGGAGAGAATTATCCAAAGCTACATCACTTGCGATGGCAAAAAAGACGTGGTAAGACCACGCCATCTCAAACTATTAGCTGTATTAAAGCAAAAATGTGTTGTGAATTTTCCTTTGTTCTTAAATTTTTTATTACATGATGTTGCCCGAAGCATAAGAAAATCTCACCATGTAGAATCAGTAGTAAGCCATCATGGTTTAATTCGGCTAACAGTCAGTTACAGTCTTGCCTAACAGCAGAGTAGTTGGGAAGAATTGATTTTCTCGATAGATGGGGGATTGGCCTTGCTAGCCCCAAAACGAAAACACATTGCTAGCACATCAATTAGACCATCAAAATGGAGACAATCTGTCAGATTGGAAAGAAGAAGAGGAATGTTGGGAAATTCCCAAGGAAACAGTAGCCAGCCTGTAGAAATACATGATTCAGAAGACGAGCAACCCCCACAACTTGAAGGAGGGGAAAATGAAGAAGAATTAGAGGAAAACGAAGAAGAGGAACCGGAAGAGGAAACTGAGCAATCCTGTCAGGAAGAAGGGGAGGAAGCAGAGCAACGCAGCGAAAGTCCACTGCAAAACCCTCTGCAAGAAGATGAATTGGCCCGAATTTTGGCCAACATGGGTGAGTATGTCCAACCTCACAGCCCACTCAACCCCGATACCGAAGAAGGGTCGCAGGAACACTCTTCTCATGATAAGAGTGCGTCTGAGGAAATGTGTGACGAAGAGGAAGAAGAAGAACAATCCCAGGATCACTCTGCTCATGATAAGAGTGCATCTGGGGAGAAGGGTGATGAGGAGAAAGAAGAAGAACAGTCTCAGGAATACTCTGCTCCCAGTCAGAATACACCCGAAGAAATGCACGATGAAGAAGAAGTTGAAGAAGAAGCTGCCCAGGAGACAGCAGAGCAAACCAGGGTTTCTACCCCTGAAAAACCTGATCAACAGAACATTGAAGAAGTGTTCCAAGAAGGAAACATGGAAATTGGCCAAGGCAAGGATGCAATCCCTGAAAAACAGAGCCCAGGCCCAAGAAAAGTAACAGTTGTTCCTTCTAAGAAAACAAATGAAATTAAAAAGTTGCGAAAGGAACAGCAGAGATTACTTAATGTAATTAAACAACTTTGCCAACAAATAAGAGTCTTAAAAATGGGGAAGAACTCGAAAAGAACCCTTGGGGTAAAACGTGCAGCCACCCAGGCAAAACCCCATAAGAAAAAGACCAAGAGGACTCAAGTTAAACCTGTTATTATTCAGGACCGAAGGGAACAGCATGCGGTTGTTACAAATGCAGAAGCACAAACAGACAACACACCAGCCTATGATAGGGAAGTCCAGACAGAGGCACTGACATTTCATGAGAAGGAAACACAGACCATAAAAACTAGATGTCGCAATAAGGAGATCCAAGTAGATCTCCAGCACAAAAATGTCGTGATGGATAATGACCCGAGGATAGTAACATTGCAAAAAGATTTGGCACAAGCCCAACAAACGATAGAAAAAATCACAGAGGAAATTGTTCCTCAAGAGAAATATCAGAAGCTACAACGGTAGCTAAAGAATATCAATGCATCAGAAACCCAGGCCTTCGACGAATGGCGAAGGACAAAGGAAAAAGTCAAAAAGGTAACCCATAGACTATACACAGTTATGAATCAAATGGATACCTTATGTTCTATGTATACTGATGTTCTAGTGTGTAGGGCACCTGTCGGAAACTATGCTTTGTTTTTTATGGAAAGATATTTACAATTGAAAATCAAGGCTGTCAAGGCAGGGGTGCCTATAGAGATAAAAACCATTGATGATTTCATAAACTATTGTAAGCATTACAGGGTGAAATTCTAGCGATTGTTATGTGAATTTTATTTACACAATCTTGTGTTAAATGGAGAAATAGAAAAGAACCCTAGCCCTTTTGTGGATGATATCCAGCTTCAGGCATTTATTTCTTTTGCTATCAACCAGATAAAATGGCTTAAAGCCTACAATATCTTCTAGAGACAGGAGAATGGGTTAGATTTGTGGGTAAGGGGTGAACCTAGAAACCCATTGCAGCTGTGGAATAAACATAGGAGCTTAATGAGAGCGCAGGGTGTAATCCAGACATTGGGACCTATTCACACAGCAGTCATCCGGCAAGGGGTAGAATACTTCCTAACCATCAAAGACCTCTCCATAGCAGCAGCCAAATTCCGATATCATACTTCCAATTGGAATATCCAAAATAGAGAACCATTGAATTATGAGAATTTTAAGCTAGCTACTGACTGTTTGGTTATCTATGGTGACCTCATTTTGAGAGAAGGCCCATCTTGGTTAGGCTGTAGGTTCCGAAGTCCAATCATTTGGTATCCTGCACCAAGATATAGAGCCTTATATGAATTGTCTGAAGGTCAGACAAGGCATATTTTTGAAATCTTAGCTAGGAATCATGGTTGTAGACAACTGACTAACAATCCTTCTCCAGCCTATTCTCTAACTGCCTTGCATGTCAATTACAATGTTTTCATGAGGGTATGAAAAAAGGTAAGCAGGGGGGTGTGTTGAGAATTAGAAAAGGTATGTAATTGCCACTTATTTCCTTATCTTTTCCTTTAATTCATAACTTTTTTATATTCTAAGATGGGCATATGATGAAGGATTATGGTAAAGTTAAACAGATTTGTGATTAATGTAAAATTACTAATTATTTCCTTTTTCTATGCAGAAAATGAAGAGAATGGAAGATCGCCATTTTGGAGGAAAAGACAAGGCAAAACCAATTGCTATCCCTTTGACGGGAAACTACATCCAGACAAGGCAATCGAGATCAAAGTGCATGGGCCAGGAAAAGGAAGAAGAAACGTCATATCAGCGCAAGAGGACAAAGAGATAACTGAAGAATAACGATATGGCGAATCCCTCAGGATCCTTTGATCCTGAGGGATCGCTACCTTGAAACTATCTATATTTTTGGTATTTCCGCCTGGCCACTATAAAAAGGGGCAGCGCTGGTAGCCCAAGGGGTGGATTGTTGTTGATTGATAGAATTTGTTGTTCCTATCTGAACTTTGATCATCAACTCTCTATAAAGAGTGATTACTGTAACCCTGTTTTTATGATTAATACATAAACTTTGTTGTTGTTCCATCTTTGATTCTGGAGTAACCGTAGCAGTGCGTCCTTGGTGGCTAAGGGCCCGGCCCTAGTGGATCACTTGCTTCCTGTATCACTATTTTCCAATTACAAGTCATGTGTGGTTTGCTTTTCTTTCCTTGCTTCATTCAGTAATCTATTGTTCCTTGACATTTCATTTACTGGCTCTATTATATTTAATTCGTATTTGAATAGTAAGATTATCATTTGCAGCTGAAATGTTATGTTGTTCATTCTGAAATCATATCGCATTGTCGTTCATTTACAGATTGACATTATTGTGTAACATTGTTGTTCATTTACAGATTGGCATTACTGTTCGTTTACAGAGTAACATTGTTGTTCATTTATACATTGGTATTGTCCTTCATTTAGCTACAGTTTACCTATAATTGTGATTGTTGTTCATTTGGATTACCATTCCATTGCAACTACAATTACTGTTCCCTTATAACTGTGGTTAACATTTATTATGCTAAACTAAAATTACTGATTCCATCATTCTAGATTCGTTGTGTGTTTACATTTGATTTAGTTTGTTGTTCAATATTTCATAGATTTACTTAAGCTTGTTGTTCCATTCTTGGTTTGCTGTGCGATTCATTTACTAGCTAAAGATTGCTGCTCAATTCCTTTAGATTAAGATTTCTGCTTAATTCATTCCTGTAAGTTAAGCATTGTTGTTCAATCTTTTCAATAGATTAGTTTTTGTTCCTTTTTCTGTTAATTGAATTGTCATTTTAGTATTTGCTTTGGCGTGAACAGAACGATCTGCAACTGTAGCGAACATTGATTATTGTTGTTTGGTTCCCAGATTGGAGATCTTCTCTTTGATGGCTTTTCGTTTGCATCAGTTTACAAAGGAAAGAGTTATCATTATTGCATCATTGACTGATGATTGTTGTAGTTTCTTAACTGAATGATTTAGTTACAATGTATTTTAGTTTCTTTCTATTACATTTAGATTTTGTTTCCAGCATTTGTTTACTTTTGTAAAAGCACTATACTACTAGCATTACTCTTGACAAGTGATCGCCTCAGACTGAGTACACTCTTGAGATAACTAATCGTACCTAGATTGATAATTAATGTAGGGTAAATAAAGGTTAAAAAGACCCTTGTTACTGACCAACACTTATTGAAGTACTTCTTTATTAGTCTTTCAGAACCTTCGCAAAGGTTGGTGATCATCCTTCACGTAACCTTAACAAGCGATTTAGCCTCGTGCACACCTCTATAACTACTTTATTTTATAGTTTCCTGAATTATCTGAAGTGTTCACCAACTCTACCATGCAATTAAGATTGTCTTCGCGTAAACATATATCTCTACTTGTGTTCATATAATAGAGGAAAACATATATATTCGCGCATCAAATTAGCAATAAAACATAAACCCAGTGCTTCACATAACATAATCACCTGCAATTGACAGAAGTAAAATACACAGTAATTAGATAATAATTCTCTTTATTAATGATTCATATTTCTAGTAGAGACTCTAACTGCCCTGCGCACACAGCTGCAGGGGTCCGTGCACTCAACTATAGGGGTCCATGCAATCAGTTGTGGACTTCTACCCTAGGCCTCTATGCACTCAGCTGCAGAGCCTCTTTCCTATGCTAAGACTCTCACTCTTAGTTCTTCATAGACTCATCAATGCCTCCAACTATGACTTTTTTCCTAAAAATTCTTCTAACACTTTTTTTATACAATCCCATGGCCCACGGACCAAGGGCAGATCTCATCAAGCCGACACAACATATCTAAACTAAGGGTGGAAACCCTTTTTGAATCTTGATATCTTCACACACGATGACCACAAAATGTGGAGACTTTACATTCCTTTATACAAAATTCGAGCTTCTGCCCCAAAACTTGGGCTTTTAACCCCAAAATTGACCTCAGGGGACCTGTCCCCAACAGGCCCCCAACACAAACATGATGACTCACCCTCGAGTCAGTCGGCTGGAGTGGAGATCTTGTCACGAAGACCTCCCAGCTCCACTTCGACTACTGCAACTTCGGCAGTTCACTACTTTGATGCCTGCTTCATCTCCTCGACCAGTTGCTTCATCGCTGGCCCTGCACTATTTGACTGTATCTTCTTCTGAGTCGCCTGTAGACTAGCCAACTTGCCTTCAATAGTGGCCATGATCAAATATGCCTCGTCCAGCCAAGGCTTCAAGCGAGCCTTTAGCACTGCTTCCTTGTGTTGAGCTACGTCCACCTGCTCTTTCAACGCCTTTGCCTCCTGCAACTTTGCTAAACTTTGTGTCATGGAAATGGTGTGCATCGTTGCTTTAACTTCGTCATATCATTGATGTTGCTCTCGCACCTCCATTTCCAGCCTCTGTACATTGGGGTCCTCTTGCAGGCTGGTGACTACTTCGAGCGATTGCTCGAAGAGCACAGTGCAATCCTTTACTGCGTTGTCCACTGCTGCCACGACGTCTTTCATAGTTGTCTCGTGCTGCTCTCTGACTTCTGGCAGAGTTGAAGGTTGGGCCTTCAACTATAGTTCTGCAATCTTGAGGTTCAGGTCAAACTGAACCTTCGCCAACTCTGTTCTTGCATCGTGCACTCTGGCAACGAGCTTCTGAATCCGCACATCTACTGGCTCATCATCGGGAATGTCAGCCTCTGGGACAGACCTGCATGCCTCAGCCACTACCTTGGCCATGCGCTCATTTTTTCTGGGATGGATTTGACGAGGTCAATAGCAGAATCTTTTTGTACAACCATCTGAGCATTGTTGACTTTTTTCTCACTGATTACTTGTAACGCATGTTGTTCGTGGGCCCGAAGTTACGCGATCTCACCATCCTGCAAAGTGTGAAGTACCTCACTAGGAAGCACACCAAATTGAGCCCCACTCCTTCGAGGGCACTGACAGCGGGCCTATTAGCTTCGGTCTTTGTGGTTAGCGCTCCCCTTGGAAGCACTATTGCCCAGGGATCTAGTGTGCACACCATCCCTGCTACTTCCGATGTGTTGAACGCCAAACTAGTTGACACCATGCCGCTTCATCCCACATTGATCTGTACCTGCAACACCTGGATCTACAACTCATGTAGACCCATCCGTATAGCACCTAATGCCTGCTTCTGTTGTAGCTCGAATTTTTGCAGTAGTTATGTGGTGGCATCCCTTATTGTATCATCGATATCATTCAAATCACCTTTTGTTAAGGTGATCGAATTGAGAGAAGTCTTGTTGGCCTTAGACTTCTTTTGCAGCCCTACCTTCTCTGGATCTCTATTGCACTTAAAGCAGAATGGAGTAGTCTCTAGGTCTGCTCCTCCCTGTTCCAACTATTGGTCCTCCTCCTGTATCTCCGGGGAAGGTGACTTATGACTCCTATCAGAGCTGCGCTCCTCTTCTTCTGCCTATCCTCCCGTCTACTTCGCGGCAGAGCACTCTACCTTGGCCTTGTCCTCAGCCTCCTTTCTTCTCTTCGCGGCCAACTATTCTATCTTCAGATTGGCCTCTTCCTTTTTTTAATTGCTAGACCCAGCTGTCAAGTCTGAGGCAGTGCGCCAATCTGCAGGCCAGCGGTCGAGGACCGCTATAATCGCATCGTCTGTGGCCAGGTATGGTAGGTCATACGATTTTTGCTCAAGATCCTTTCACGCGCATATCGAGACATGGTGGAAGTCGGCCTTGATCTCCACATACTTCTGCAACTTATCAAAAATGGTTGGCGACAATCGCGCTTTGCAGTTGATGGCCATATGGATACTCATCTCCATCAAGATCCAAAATATCTTGTTGTCCTTAACCCTTTGAGGGTCCTTCGTAGCCCATAGCAAAGCGAACTTCACTGCTTCCAGTAGGTTGGATGCGACCGGAGGAAACTAGCTATCCTCTGGTAATTCCCACGTCACCAACACTATGGACAGCAACAGCCATATATAGTGAAATGTTTTGCTGTGATCCTACACCTCTCTGTATTTCGCGAGGAACTCACCGCAGAGGTAGCACACCCAATTAAATTGTATGCCCTCTGCGCATTGGGCCACTAAGGGTACTACCATGTCGGCACTTCGTCTGCACGACACTTCCACATAATCTTTCTTGCTAAAATTTGCGTTGCTACTTTGATCGTGGGGTTAGTTATACTCGTGATGTCGTAGCCACATGGCTTCTTAGCAAGATTGAATTTGTCCTTCATTGCTTTAGCGAGGTCATGCTCGCCTGTCTTTCCACCAAACACCATGGCCGGATTTTCTCCCATGTGCAGCAGCCAAGTGATCCTATGGATCAGCATGTTAGTGATGGGTATCGGCTCTTCTAGACACAGACATCCATCATGCACCAAGCACAGCAGCTGCTTGATCACTACCATGGTTATGGGTGTGTAGTTGTAATGCGGTACCCACAGCATGTTTAACAAACCCGCCTTAACCACCCCTTTTACCCACTTCCTTGGCTCCAGCATGGTCACACTAGAGTCTTTATAGAAGACAAGGTGCATGAATTGATCCATCGCTAAATGGGGAAAGCGTTCTGTATCAGCCAGATCCTAGTCCTCTAATTTTGAAGGGGGTTACACTCCAGGCACAGTCCTTCAAAGACGATTTGGCCAGGTATTAAGGGTGTGTGTAGTGTGACCTTACTTTCATCAATATCCTTCAAAACCTTTTTCTTGCCTCTGTGCGGAGGAATGTACTCGGGCAATTTAGAAATGGGGTCAGACCCCTCCACATCAACATCCTTCACCCCCATATCAATGTCATCTGCACCCATATGGAGTTCTTCAACATTGTCTTCAGGCTCTAGGCCAATCACCTTGCCCTTCTCCTACGCGGTGGGCTTTCCCGTATGTCGGTTCTTTCTGGGTGATGTGCGCACCTGATGTTGCGCTTTCTGCTTATCCTTCTTTGATTTTGGACCTTCCTTGGTCGATGTAGGCCTCGGCCTGGGTGTCCTTGGTGATTTAGGCACTTTTGCTAGTACTTCGACTCTTTCAATCTCCAGGGCAGGTCCCTCAACTTCCATTACTACCGTCGAGGTAGTTCCTTCAGCTGCCATTACTTCTCCTACACTCATAGTTTCTACGAGCACTGACATAATGCTAGATAACAACTCCTGCATCTCTGTTGGCAATTTCTCAAACATTGAACTCGCTATCAGAGCTTCAAATATCTCAGGGTTCATACGTGCCTGAGATATTAATACCTCAATTCTCAAAATGCCAAGTGTTTTTCGCTGGGCAGCCACCTGTAATTTATAGGCATTTTTGAATTCAGATCCAACTGCTCCCCCCTAAATTTGTTCATAAATGTTGGATTGGCGACAGATTTTCACAGATCTTGCCCTTAAATTCCGACTTAAATTTTGTCTCCCCCCCCCCCCCCCGCCCCGCTCCATTTGGTCATTTTCCCACTATCAAGTCATGAACAGTGACCATAATGGTCACTTTCCAATTGCCCTGCATGGTCCCTTCTTGGATAGCATAGCACCCTGCACGTTTCTGCTGACACTGTGACATTTCTTCATTCCGAGCAGTTCCCCAATTCCATCCCCAACCCGGGCACTGTAGTTTATAGCCCCATGCCTCCTTCCAGCTGCCTGGAGCACTAAGACTATGTTGCCATCATGTAGTCATCTAGCCGGATCGTCGGTGTATGGCTTCAATCAGTTGCCATTCACCTATCCTGGGAATGGTTCTCCATTCAATTTTACCAACTGAACTGCTCCACCATTGGTAATCTCCTTGATGACATAGGATCCCAGCCAATGCATCCTAAATTTCCCTAGAAA
Source organism: Pinus tabuliformis (assembly GCA_031772625.1). Classification (NCBI taxonomy): domain Eukaryota; kingdom Viridiplantae; phylum Streptophyta; class Pinopsida; order Pinales; family Pinaceae; genus Pinus; species Pinus tabuliformis. The sequence continues at coordinate 1,118,967,451 of CM062820.1, forward strand.
TTTATCAAACTTGTTGTCATATAACAAAACTAGATCATTTACCTGGAAGGTGCGCAGTTTGATGTGTTGATCGTGCCATGCCTTTTCGCACTCCTTTTGAACTTGTTGATAAAATCCAACTAGAAATATATCCTCCTTAAGTTTCATTAGTTGCACGAGCCTCTCTTCCAGGGCCCCGTGATCCACCATTCTTGTGAATGCTGCTATGCGCAGACTAGGTACAATGTACTCCATCATCATCACAACGTCTATGCCATCAACCAGTCTGAACGGAATTTGTCTAGTCAACTTCTTGCAAGTCATCATGTAAGCCCATAGAACCGTGGGTACATGCACATCCCAGTCATTCCTTTGAACATTTCAAACCTTTGTTAGTGCATTTTCTAGTATCTTATTAAATGGTTCTACCATACCATTAGCCTGCGGGTGATATGGCGTGCTCTTCTGATGGTAAACCTGAAATTCCTCCATCGTCGCATTGATCGTCTCATTGAGAAATTGTGTACCTCAATTGCTCATTAGAATTTTTGGACAACCGAACCTTGTCAGCATGTACTCAAAGATGAATTTGGATGCTTTCGTGCTTGTACAGTGCTTCACAAGTTGCGCCTCCGCCCATCTAGTTAAGTACTCAGTCGCGGTGATGATGTACCAAGCACCCATATTTTTACTTGGAGGTTGAATTGGTCCTACAAAGTCAATCGCCCACTTCTCGAAGGGATGTATCGATATCCGCAGATTCAGCAGTAGTTCATCCCTTTGCGAGGGTCTACTCGTCCTTTGGCATGCATTGCATGCCCTACAATATGCTTTTGAATCCTTATGCAAGGTCGGCCACCATAACCCAGTGCATAGAATCTTCTGCGATGTTGCTTTCCCTACATAATGACCTCCCGTAGCTCCATCATGAGCCTGAGTGAGGATGTTGTTTCATTCAAACCCTGGCACATAACGTCGCAATATTTCATCTGATCCCATTTTGTACACGTGCCATGCAATGACAGAAAATTATGCCACGCGCACCACCAGTTCCTTGTTCTATTGGCTTGTATATCCTTCTGGAGTTGTACCTGTTTTCAGGAAGTGTATAATATCTTCAAAGTGGTTTTCCGCAATGTGTACTGCAAAGATCTGTGCGTCAGGTAGTCCTTCCTCCAAATTTGTAGGTTCCTCTCCCGTTTCAATGCACGACAGATGATCCGATCCAGCATTTAGGCATCCTGGTTTCACAATAACTTCAAAATCATACTCCTAGAACAATAACAACCACCTGTACATCTTCCCCCCCAACACAAGCTTGTTGACCAGGTATTTTAATGCAGAATGGTCTGTATACACCTTAAAATGTCTGTCCAACAAATAATGCCTGAACTTTTGGAGCATGTAAACCATAGATAGTCCTTCATGCTCTGTCGTGGAATAAGTTTTCTCAACTTTCGATAGCTTCCTAGTTGCGAATGCTATAGGGTGATTCAGGTCCCCTTCACCAACCTATGTCAATACTACTCCTAGCGCAATACATGACATGTCCACATGTACATGAAATTCCTTCTTTCAATCCGAGAAGACTAGGATCAACACGGTGACCATTTTCTCCTTCAACACATCCAATCTATTTTGGCATTCTTCATTCCAACAAAACGTAACATCCTTCTTTAACAGTTTTTCCATCAGCGCAGTGATCTGGGCATAGCTCTTGATGAATTTTCTATAGTATCCAATATGCCCCAATGTTGTGCGTAGCTATTTCACACTCCTTGGATCCTCCAAATTGATTATGACTGTGATCTTCGCAGGGTCTACCATCAAGCCTTGTCTGCATACCACATGGCCTATCAAGATCCAAAAAGGGACACAAAACAAACATTTATTTAGATTGAGCGTGATCTTGTACCTTCAGCATGTATCTAGCATCAAGCGCAAACTTGCCACATGACGCTTCACCAGTCTGAACACTGTCCAATCGTCAAAGTATACTTCCAGAAATTTATGAATGAAATCCTTGAACACCGCAATGACTACGTGCGAAAAGATCGACGGCACGTTCTTCAGGCCAAAAGACATCATCGTATACTTGAAGCAGCCCCATTCAGTCGCGAAGGTCATCTTACTTCTATCCTCTGGTGCGATCTTGATTTGATGGTACCAAGAGAACCCATTAGTGAATGAATATGCTTCCTAGTCGTCTACATTATCCAGGACCTCATCAATGAACGGCGTTGGGAAGGGATCATGCACGCAGGCATCATTCAACTTCCTGAGATCTACGCATATCCTTATTTCTTCCTTCTACTTCTTTTCTTGGACCACTATTGGGCTTATCCAATCAGATTGTTCCATCGGTTCAATAATACTTGCCACGAGCATCTTGTCTAACTCTAAGCGGACCCTTTCTTTATACTTCGGATTGAGGCAGTAAGGTCTTTGCTTCACAGGTTTCACATCCAGTTTTAGGGTGATCTTCATGACACCCAGGTCCCCTATTATCCCTTTCAGATCTGAAAACTTTGTGGGAAACAGATCTTGATATTCACGGAGTAGTTCGGCGACCTTATCTACTATCGCATCATCCCAGTAGTCCCCAATATTTGCAAACTTCGGCTCTGCCTCTGTGCCAATGTTCACCTGCCTAGTCTTGAGCGGCTTAGTTATGTCTGGGTTCTCTAACTATGGTCCGTCAACTTCGTGGTGTCCTTCAGTCTCCTGAATATTAATCTTCCTCGGGTCTTTGTCTTCTTCTTCCATTATGACATTGTAGCACTCCAGTGTGTGGCTCAACTGGGTGGTCCAATCAGGTTGAATCAAATCTAGAGGATCCTACGGTATCCTAAAAATGGTTGTCTTAACCTCTTGCAACGCTTCATCGATAGATTCAAATCCATCCTCAAAACTGAACGTCATCAGAAATCCTTGGCGCAAAACATCCCATTCTTCGGTGCCATGACGGAGTTCTGTCTCCAAGTACCAATTCATTGGTATAACATCCAAGGTATGACAAAACAGATGGACCCACTTTGGCTGAGGCTTCACTCCATATACTTTAGTCCATTTGGCCAAATGATCACGTGGATCATTTCTCCTGTCATACTTTTCTGTTAGTCATACCTTCAGGTGGCCAAAGCGTATCCTCATCATCCTTCCATATTCGCGCCAATTCTCAAAACTGTCCTTGTGCGTGCCCCACCATCTTGCGGGTGTAGTGCACAGAACCCAATCTAATGCCTGGAAGCGATGCTTCTCTAGTACTCCCCTTTCAAATGCACCCAAAAAGTGATCAGCATCAGTTAACCCATCATAGTGAGGCAGATTTCTTATCTCTGTTGATATAGTGCAACGACTTGGTCATCATATTACAGCGTAGCGTAGATACTTCATGCAGTTGATTCTACCAGTGCTCCAGTTCTTCATCTAAATCTGATGTGCAGGAGCTCTCGTGGTCCCATGCAATACATCCGTCTGCTATCAGATTCACCCAATCCTGATATTGCACTGTTATCTTGTAAATCTGGTCCAAATTGTCATCACTTTCATAATCGTAGACCGGTTCTCTATAGCATGGTGCTTCTGTAGGATCTAATGGCACCATTACGCGGAGCGATTTCTTCTCAAATATCATCTTTCGCTTCTTCAGGTTGATTACCCCATTCATGTCAGTGGCCCAAGCGATCCCAAAGAGCGCAGGGTAGGGATTGCTATCATCCACAATCTCTATTACTTCAAAATCCGCTAGTTTGCTCACACCTTCGATGTCAATTGTTACCCCATGCAACCTCCCATTGGGATGATTTTTTGTTGATTCACCATCCTTAATTGAATCAGAGACCATTGTAGCGTAGGTCTCCCCATTCTTTCCCATGTTTGTTATGGCAAAACATTCTCGTCAAACCCTAGGTCCAAGATAACTTGGTCCATTTCGTATTCTCCTATCTGTGCGGTGAGTCTCATCTCATGTCCAGTCCTTGCCTTATGCTTACCAAGCTTTCTGACTATGCGCAGTTCATCAATAGCATTTTCCTTTCCAGCACATTGATTGATCAGTTCCTGCAGTCCTTTCATAACCTTACTATCACAGAGAATTTTCATGCAGGTCTCCAAGAACATGGTAATCATGGATGGGTCCATTTCTTCAACCGGTTTCTCCTGACTTCCTGAGGTTGAGGCCTTAGCAAAGCTTTTATTTGCTTCCATAAATGTTTCTTTTGCGCATTCCAAATCAAACTTAGTCTCCTTTTTTGGTGCTTTATGGACCAACTCACCTTCTGCAGGTTGCTTCCCCTTATCCTCACTAGTCATCATTCCACTTTGCAGCCTAATGTTTACCTTAGGGTCTTCCTCTTGAGGCTCATCCCTCATCATCTGTAGGTTTTGAGTTGACTGTGAAGGCTGCGCCCCCTTTTCATGAATCTTAGCCAACAATATAGGGTAATCCTCCATCACATGGTCAAACTGAGTACAATAGCGACATGAAAGACGTTTCAGATTCGGGTAGTGTCTCGCGTAGTGTCCTAGTCCTCCATAATTGTAGAAAATAAGCTGCCCTCGACCTCTACTAGGTCCTCCTCCACCTCGGCCTCAGTCGTGCCCCTGATACTCACCTCGTGCTCCTCCAACACCTTGGTCCAGAGGCCATGTTTCTGCCTGCACCCTATATGAAGGTGTCTTATCCATCATTAATTCGTAACTACAAAAATTGCACTCTTCATGACCTACTCATTGAAAAAACTTGGAGAAGAGTTGGTGTGGTGTCTGTATGAATTTCTATAGCAAATGGTAATTATGGGTCGCATGTTTCCCAACTACCTGGTAGATAGCACACCATAGTGTGGGCCCTATACTTGGCCCTACTGCAACCTCTGGCCTCAGAGGCATTTTTCCCCTGCTGCAACATAATTCGAAAACACTGGACAGTGATCCTTGGCATGCCCCTAACCTTTGCATTTCAGGCACCAGACTTCTTCGCACGTCTCTGGCCGAGTTGTTCTGTCTTTCTTCAGACTTCGCATTTTGAGGCAAAGGTTCTGCAACTACGTGTGAATCTGTTGAACCCCCATATTAGCAACTTGAATTGGTGTCTCGTGCAATCTCATCGCGATTTCCAAAGCCTCCGCCTAGGTCCCGATCTTCTATTGTGATAGCGCAACCCTTAGGTGAGGCAGGAGCGAGGCCACAAACCATTCGCGGTGCTTCCCATCAGTCAAATTCATGTTGGCTTCACGGATCATACACTTCAATCTTTGATCCAAATCCCAGGGCGTCTCTCCAAGCTTTATCATGATCTCCTTGAATCCCACAATCGATTGTGCTTGAGAGTAAGGTCTATTGAATTCCTTATTTAGCACAGTCTGGATATCTGTCAACACGGACGTCGGGTTATCCGTATTGTACGTAATGTACCATGTTAGTGCGCGGTCCTACAAAGCACTAACTAATGTTTCTTTCTTCATTTGATCATCTATGATACCCTGAGCTTCCCATACAGCCTTCGTGACAAACCAAAATTGGTCTGGATCTTCATTTCCTACACCCTTGAACATAGGTAGCTTTACGGAGTTTGCCATGTTGAACGATGGTGGAGGTGGTGGTGGTGTGGGTGAGGGGGTAAGCGGTGGAGGTGAGGATGGAGGTGGTGTGGATGGATGAGATGAGGATGGAGGTGGTGTAGGTATTCACGGGAACCCTTGTCTTATCAATTGAATAGCGCTCAGCGGAGAAGCTTGTGATGCTCCTTCGTCATCACTCAGAGGAGGCTCAATTAGTAGGTTATATTCAGGACCTTTTCTTCCTCCGTCCCTGAAATTCCTTGCACTTCGCGTAGCCCCAAACATCAAGGTAATTACATAACCTGCTTTTCACACAAGAGCATCTTAATCCAAGTATTTAATGATTTCAAATACTTACCTCACAGCCCCTTGAAGAAGCGGCACTCTGCTTCACTGTAACTGACTGAAGTATCAACCACAAACTATGTCACAAACCCTCCTATGATACGATCGATCCAATGATCAACAGCGCGCGTGATCTTATCTTCAGAGGCTTCCAATTTCCACACTAACTCCGGGGTCCAGATAATCGGACCGTCAAGCCTCCACATGCCTTGGTCATCTGCCAAATTCGTGATCCACTCGTATAATTCAACCAGGAAGGAACAAAAGAAGATTTCGTGTATCTCTATGTACAGATATTTGTCCAACCACTGTTCTTTCATCAATTGCAGATTCCTATTTTCTTACATCACGAATTTGTGGATCTTTCTATCCAACCATTCTTCAATCTCCTTCTTAGTTGGATTCTAATGATGCGACATCACACATCTCATTATGCATATCCTAGTCCCGGCAACAGAACCATTTTTTGGCTTGATGGGCCTTGACCCAGGTTCAACATTAGTCAGGCAAAGCGCGGACTGAAGTCTCACCCGAAGCAGTATGGGGAGATGCAGGAACCAAGTTTCCACACCCTGAGATGGTTGTGATGTCGGTTTTACACTTTAACTCTGCATTCGTGCAGATCGAAAAAACTTTAGGGCTTCTCGATGTACTTCTTTATTAGTCTTTCAGAACCTCCGCAAAGGTCGGTGATCATCCTTCGCGTAACCTTAACAAGTGATTTAAGCTCCTACGAGTTTCCTGAATTATCTTAAGTGTTCACCAACTCTACCATGCAATTAAGATTGACTTCGCGTAAACATATATCTCTACTTGCGTTCATATAACAGATGAAAACATATATATTCGTGCATCAAATTAGCAATAAAACATAAACCCAATGCTTAACATAACATAATCACATGCAATTGACAAAAGTAAAATACACAGTAATTTCATAATACTTCTCTTTATTAATGATTCATATTTCCAGTACAGACTCTAACTACCCTGCGCACACAACTACAAGGGTCCGTGCAATCAGCTGCGGACTTCTACCCTAAGCCTCTGCACACTCAGCTGCAGAGCCTCTTTCCTATGCTAAGACTCTCGCTCTTAGCTCTTCACAGACTCATCAATGACTCCAACTATGAATTTTTTCCTAAAAACTCTTCTAACACTTCTTTTTATACAATCCCATGGTCTGCGGACCAAGGGTGGATCTCATCAAGCCGACACAACCTATCTAAACTAAGGGTGGAAACCCTTTTTAACTCTTGATATCTTCGCACTCCGTGACCACAAAATGTGGAGACTTTACATTCCTTTATACAAAATTCAAGCTTTTTGCCCCAAAACTTGGGCTTTTAACCCCAAAATTGACCCCGGGGGACCCATTCCCAATAGTTAGATCATCAAGATTCAATCTTGCATTAGCTAGCTACTAGCTACACCTTTGAACCTTAGTTTTGACCCTGCAACTTTGATTTGCACCTTCGATTCTGCAACTGCTACAGAAACCCTTGATATGGTACAAGATAATCCTTTTAAAAGTTCCTTCTTTGAAGGAAACAGATCTTTTCAAGGTCAACGACGTCAAAATAGAATATATTCTCTTCTAGCAACTTCTTATTGCAGCTTGATCTTATGAAATTTGGACTTGCAACTTTGGCCTCTCTTGTAGCTGTAGAAACACTAATTATTTAAACAAACACTTCATTGTCCACAAGATTCTCTTTTCAGTTTCCTTCTCTTGTTCACAGTAGCTTTGATACCATTTTGGAAAATGCAATGTGGCATCTATTAACTCATATTTTCCTTATTCCTTAATAATTGCTTGTGATCTTTATTTATCTTCTTATGTTTCTTCACTAGATGTTTTCATCAAACAAATACCATGATCAAAACAAAAACAACAATGGACATAGATATTAGGCTCCAAGCCTGGGAAAAAACCCCTCCAAGGGGAAAACCCCAAAAAAAAAAAAAAAACACGTCTCTTCTTATAGAATCTGCTTCAAATGAGACAACAAAGAGCCAAACCTAAGACCAAGTCCTTGCTCTAGCACCATGCTGAAAAGTGGGCAACAAGAAATGCTAAATTTAGAATGTGCTAAAAATAGAATGTCTGAAAATAGCATGTCTAAAAATAGCAGTTTGGCCAGTGAGGTCATTGGCCACCTTGGGTGAGAGGTGAAACTGCTAAAAATAGAAAATTCTAAAAATAGCATTTCTGGGTCCCTTCCTATTTATAGCAGTCCCTGGTCTATCTATAGGAAGTAAAATCGAATTTGGTCTTAATAGCAGTTTAAAATATTAACTGATTAATCTCCATGAGTTAATTAGTTAGAAAAATTAAACTTGAAATCTTTGTGAGAACATGCAAATTAGTTGTCCCACTGATTGAGGAATTTATCCTTTATTCTCTCCACTGATTGAGGAATTAAGTATGAGTTCTATAATGAGAGAATTAGTTGACTTAGTTCTAACTAGTCAAGTCCAGTTAGATTATTTTAACAAGTTGTTAAAATAATAAAATATAGTTTGTTAATGCTTGCATGCATGTGACAACTATTATTTTAGATAACTGAGGATTCACTCATGGATAACTGTTGCATGTGAGTTCTGTCAGAGACCCAGTTGATATCAAATGAGAGATAGTGTACTATCAGATGCTTGGATCTTCCCATGGAATATTCCTTGCATGCAGGAGGAACTAGTGTCCTCATGGATTGCGTAGTTGGACCTATGGTCGACAGTAGGTATGATTGGGGCCAATTCACATATGTTTTGTAATTTGACCCCAATCAAAATTGCACAAGGAAATAGGGGATTGGTGGACTTGAGGCGTACATATTGAGGCAGAGTGAGTCTATGATCATCATCTTTTGATTGCAAAGAGTACAGGATAGCTCTTGAGCTGATATTTTTTGTAAACAGAAGAGGATTTCCACTTGATTGATAATATAGTGTTGGGGGTTTTATGTTGGTGCTTTCCCCAATGATATATCTGTGTTATGTGTGATTATTTCTCTTGATCAGTTATATGTGTTTATGGTTGATGTTGCTCATGAAATCAATTTTTCTTCCGCTTAATGATTTGTAGAAGTAGCTTATGTGTTTTGCTTTAGTACATTGCATTACCAGTTTGATCTACAGGTGGAATTTCTACACACCATGTCATCCATCCAAAGAGACCATCCAGCTAGGTCAAGGTCAAACCAAATTATCCAGAGACAACCCCTCCATGAACTACACAAATATCAAAATTTTGGCTCCCTGCAACATAATTTCAGCATCCTTGCAACATGATTTCGGACCTAGAGTCACTGCAGAAATTTTGGCCCCTGCAACTGCTCTAGAAACTTGCATGTGTGAGAGAAATATGCCCAAAACTCATCTTATTTCCTTCGCTAGTGTTTTTCCTTCTTCTCCTTGTCCTTTGCTCTAATTTTCTTTATTCTTATTGCAGATCAAACTTGTGAGTGATGTGTGCCAAATGGGGTTGAATTGCTTCTATTTATACTCTTTTGTGTGGGTCGAATACCCCTTTCTGGGCCGACTTGTCTCTTCCAATGCTAGCTTGTGCTAGGAATCTTCCTAATCCAGATTGGATCATTGTATTATTTTTAATTCATCTCGACAATCAGAGTGGAAAAAGTAGACGAATTAGCTCATGGGAACATTTTTACCAGCGGGGCCCAGTGTGGCGAAACGGGGTTTGAAACCTTCCGAGGAGCATTTTAAGGCATCAAACGAAATTTGTTGGGGCTAAAACTTTTTTTCTTTAGTATTGCACCTTTTCAGGTTTTTATACACACAGAGATCTTTCCAATGACCTTAGACATGTGTTAATCAGAGACTGTAGGCAAAAGTTATGCCACTCAAAATTTGACCTTCTTATTGTCACACCTATAGTTCAGGAGCATGTCGCGTCAGCCCCCATTATTCATGGAAAAGGGGATAGCCATGTGTTTTTTATGTAAAAGACTCTATAATATTCTATATTTTAACTCTATTTAAGATTTGAGGTAGTCAAACTTAACGACTAGTAGGCTATCAGGTTGTGTTATAACCAGACCACAAGGAGGAAGAGGCATTATATTCTTTCAAGAGAATTTTATTCCATAGTTGAGCAAAGAAAGCTAGGAGAGATAGCAGGTAGAGCACAAAGACAGGATATGTACATTGTAGCAGCCCACAGGCCACAGGCATTACTTCTTTGTACCTGCACCCTTATTTTCCAAATAGAGAGAGAGCGAAGCAGCCTCATCGTCTAGCTGGGTTTTCTCCTGAAAGGGTTTCCCAGAGAATATTTTGTGTCTTATGTGTGTGTGTGAGCTTATTTTTGTCATTCTCTTCTTTTCTGCATAATTTCCATTCGCATGCATGCACTCATTACAGTGAAATTTACAGATCTTAAAGCTTAATAAAACTATAATAGTGTAGAATTCCCGCATTTTAATATTTTATTATCAGATCTGTTGTGACAAACTATCTAGTGGAATATCTAAGGCAGTTTATGGATCACTTCCAAGAATTTCTAGACTCAAAAATAAATTATTTCAAGGTACATCTTTCCTGGAAGGGTCTTATAAACATGTTATTGACTCTCTTGAATCATGACAATAAATCATATAACCTAACAAACCCTAGAAGCATGAAGAACATGCTTTTACCTAGAAGGCCATCAATAAAGAGCATGAAACTCAAGCTTTAAAGTAATACATTTTTCTTTTATTCTTATTTGTATTACATAAGATACATATTGAAATGAGTACAATAACAATTATGAATACTGAAACAAGGTACATCTCCAACAACCCCCCCTCTCAGTATTATCCTAGTTCCTAACAAAAAGAAGGGCAAAGGGACTACGTTTCAACTATGACAAAAGGTATGGTAAAAATCATAAATTAAGTGAGAAGAAGTTATTCTACATTGATTGTGAAGATTAATAGGATAAAGAAGTGGAAACTTCACAAGATATAGAACTAGAAAATACCACTCCAACAATCTCTTGTCATGCATTGGTTGGAATTAATACTCCCCAAACCCTTAAGATAGAAGGAAGTATTAAAAAAAAAAGGTAACAATATTTATTGATTCATAACTTCATCAATTACAAATTGGAAAACATCTTAATTTCTTTGAATATCTAGCACCAAAATTTCAAGTCATGATTGCAGATGCAGGTACCATAAGTTGTTCAAGGAAGTGCCAGAATATTAAGTTGAATATGGGGAATTATTTGTTTGTTAGTCCCATTATTGCAATCTAAATGGGTGTTGTTTATGTTATATTAGGGATCCAATGGTTACAATAATTGGTAACAATGGTCCTTAATTTCCAAGATCTTTTCATAAGATTTTTCTCATAAGAAAAGAAAATTAACCTAAGGCATCTAAGGGAAACTCAGTAAAGTGATAAGCTATGATAGCATGAAAAAATTTCTAAAAAAGGGACACCAAGGTGTAGCTACACAATTGTGTTAATTATATGTTCAAACATATATATCCTCTACTCCAATATATCTTTCAAAAATTATCAAAAATCATGCTAAGGTATTTGGAGAAATGTCTGAGGGTCTTCAACTCATCCGAGATCATGACTATGTTATTCATCTAAAACCTAGAAATATACCACCTAATATTAGGCCTTATAGATATCCACATGCACAAAAGAGTGAGATTGTTCATATGGTTCAATAAATGTTAGATGTGGGAATCATTCAACCTATCTAGAGCACTTTCTCTTAACCAGTATTGATGGTTATCAAACAGTATGGTTCATGGCGTATGTGTCCAAACTATAGATAGCTCAAAAAAATGATAGTCAAATATAAGTTTCATATTCCTATCATTGAAGAATAGTTAGATGAATTGCATGGAGCAATTTTCTTTACTAAGTTGGATCTTCATTCTAGATATCATCAAATCTTAATGAGGCAAGAAGACATTATCAAAACAACCTTTATAACACATGAAGGTCATCATGAGTTTTTTGTTATGTCATTTGGACTTATAAATTTACCATCAACATTTCAAATCTTGATGAATTCTATTTTCAAACCCTTCCTTAGAAAATTTGTGCTAGTAATTTTTTATGACACTAATCTACAACAAATCTTTAGATTCAGAACATGTACAACATGTTGATAGGGTCTTGACATTATTGGAAGAACAACGACTATATGAAAATCCTTCCAAGTGTGCATTTGGGGTATAAGAAGTGGAATATTTGGGTCACAGTGCATCGCATGATGGCGTCAAGGTGGATCCTAATAAAATCGAAGCTATGGGGGAATGGCCAATCCATAATACCTTGAAGAAACTCAGAGGATTCTTAGAGTTGACAGAATATTGCTACAACTTTTTCAAGAAGTATGGACAAATAATAGACCTCTAACAAAATTATTGAAGAAGAAAGCATTTTCTTAGACTAAAGAAGCAAAAAACGTGTTTGAAGAACTTAAAGAGGCTATGTGTACAACTCCCATGTTGATGACACCTCACTTCACAAAAATATTCATTGTGGAGTGTGATGCCTCAAGCCATGGCATTGGTGTGGTTTTCATGCAAGAAGGAAGAACCCTTGCCTTTTAAAGTAGTGAACTTAAAGGAAATAACTTTTACCCATTTATGAAGAATAAATGTTGGCCATACTACATGCAGTTAATAACACTACAAGGAAAATACCTTCTAGCGAAGGTTATAACGGTGGTTTTTAGTGTTATAAAACTGGCAAAAATTGTCAAAAACACATCCGCTAAAACATCCATTTGAGATAGCAGATGTTTTATCGGAGGTTTTAACATAACTTCATCACAACTGAAAAAATTCGGGCAGTTGGAGGTTCTAGTGGATGTTTTTTTTCAATGCGCTTAATGGAATAAGTAGCGTCGGTGCGCTACATATATAAAATCATCGGGCGGCATATATAAATAAAAGCACCAAGGTGTTGAATGCAAAGAATACCAGTGCATAATATATATCGCACTAGTGCTAAGAGATAAAAAAGTCATGGGGCATTATTGTAAGGAACAACACCGGGGCATGCAAAAAATAATTGTCATGTCGGTGTTTACTTTTAACTTGCAACACTGATGTGTATCGTTTCTACAAATATCCCAATGCGTTAGTTATACAAAAGGACCGGTGTTGTTAGTTTTTATAATGCACCGAGCTAGAAATAATATTTTGTAGGACCAGGGAGTTAGTTATATGAAAGCACTGATGCGTTAAGAATTACAATGCACCAAGGAATTATTCTCAAATAAGATCAGTGCTTGAAGAGAAAAACGCACCGATATTGTCGTTTTCTGAAAAGGCACCAGACATGCAAAATATTTCGTCATGGTGCTTTTATATAACATAATGCACTGGTGCGTTTTTATGTTATAGATGCACTAATTTTTTGAATGAGATTTTCTCTTTTTTGGAATCATTGCACTGTGATAGTGAAATTATTGTAATTTTTTAAATTCATTGTTCGTCGAAAAATCAACATATATCTTATAACAATATTCATATAAATTAAAATTTGATTAGTGCATTTTTATATAATGTTTGGATTAATTTTTTATATTATCAGATTTCACATCTCTTCATTATAATATTTAATCATCCATATATTTAATCAGTGATGTAAAATTTCACAACAACATTGGATAACACAATAGAATAAATTAAAATGTATTTTATTATATATAAATAAGAGGCTCCTTTTGATACAAATGGGATTGTTATTGGTAACCCCTTGTCTTTCAATTGGGACACTATGCCCATTACATTAAACAAAATCTTTGATTTTCACAGAAAATTATTTCAAAAAAGACAACAGATTGCATTGATATCCAAATTAATCATCATTCTTCGTTGGAACTGTTTTCAGTACTCGAGCTACTTCCATTACTTGGGTTATTTGGAGTAATGTTTTATTGATTGCATCGGTTGTTTTCGTCTTCTTGATCTTGTAGTTCCATCTACAAACATAAAAATAAGGTGTAATGAGTGTATCTACATTGATGAGAATAATGAAAATTGAAATAAATAATATATATAAATGTAAATCAAATAGCAGTATACCATAGCAAGAAGTGACTCATAAACTGTGCACGTGGTTTCAAAACCAAGTCTCATGCCTTGTTGCAACAAGTCTTCTGCTAGCATAGTTCCATACTTTGTTTCTTACATGTTGTAAACCCCATTATAAATCATAGATTTAATATAAATAATTTTTTTGTTCTATTAATTATAAACTCAAAAAAGTAAAACAACATAGATACTTACAAATTCCACAATTAATTTTTTATATGCCGACATATACTCACAACCCTTATTTAAACCAATGTCAATCAATTCTTTTGATGACACTTCTTTGTATGTTAGCACATATTTGAAGACATTCAAGGATGGTTGTTGTAAAACATTTTAAAATATGAAAAAATGAAACCTTGAGTTGTTATATGGATAAATTAAAAATTACTCACAAACTTTGAAATCAACCCTTTTTTTCCTTGTTGTCCTATTTATGTGTTGAATGAGTTCCATCTTGTTTTCTTTTCTACAAGAAAATAGTTTAAAATTAATATTTAATGTTAAATTATTTTTTATATGTACAAAGTAAATCATGATTACATACATTTGAAGCAAGTTGTTATTGAGATGGCTCCTCCTATGATGCAATTATGTCCATTTATTTTACCATCTCCTTATACACTTTTTTGGACATTCCTACTAGAATGTTTCGCATATCAACGCGTTGATCGTATGGAATTTTCGTAATCTTCCTGAAAAAAATAATAAACTATTTTTATAATGATAAATGAAAACTGAATATAACAAAAATGATATTAATAAATGAATGGCTTGTAGTAATATATACATATAATTCTAGAAAAGGGTTCTATACAATTAGGAATATTACCTTTTGAATGATTATTTTTTGTTGTTGTGTGTTTTTCTATTGCAAGTCTGACATGTCTCATTGACCATTGATTTGGAAATGCTTCCTGTAGTTTAGATATAATTTGTTTCTTAGAATCATTGGATTGTTTATTATATTATAAGCGGAAAGTACGTTTATACGTTCATTCCACTAAATTCTTCATAGTTCTGTAAAAAAAAAAAAATCTCGTTTCATTAACCTCCAGCACTACTCTAGATGAGCCTAGGACCAATTCATCGTCATTTACATGTTCTATAATTTTTTCTTTTCTTAGAATGACATTGATTTTTTCCTTGGTTGTTGCTCCCTGTAGGAAATTAAACATGTATGAATCAATAGAATGTTTGAAATATGTTATCTAATATTTTTAAGTATATTATTAATGAAAATTAAAAAAAAATACTCATATTGAATAGTATTTTTTTATTCACTTGATTCATCATTATGTAATTTTTCTATCAGGATTTTACACTCTTTTGCACTTAGATTAGAAATAATATTATCGACCTTGTTCATTTTGTAGCTCTACATGATACACATCAACATATACAAAGAATTTGTATTCTCTACTTTTTTTATGTGCTATCATTGTGTCGATTAGTATTTTTGTTACTTTAGACTTTTTGAGACATTTTTTATCAATATAAAACCTGTACTATTCAATACATAAACCATTAAATATATTTTACAAATAAATCAAATAATTTTCAACTAAAAAAACTCTGGTAACCGATGTGTTTATCTAAATAAACGCACTGGACGTTTAATTGTTCATCATTGCCATGGAAAATTATTATTTTTAAATAATTTCAAATTATTATGAAGCGATTTGTAAGGATAAACGCACCGAAATGATTTAATGGTTCTATTTGGAAGAGGGACGTTGGTGCGTTATATTACACCAGGAGAAACGATTAACAGACTGGACAGAATAGAGAGTTATAATATACCAGTGCTGATTGTGTTGTATTACATAGGGAACACCGGTGCGTTATATTACAGAGAGCGCACCTCGGAACATATAGTTGTTTTTAACAAAAATGGAGAGGGTAGAGAGTGTTTGGATCTAATTCAATAATTGATTCCCCTACTTTACATGGAAAACACCCTATATTTAGTAAGTATGCAAACCCATTAAATTTAATATGCCTAAATTGAAAACCCTAATTGTGAAGTGGTAGAGGAAGTTAAACCCTAAGGTGAAATTTTGTAGGAAGAAGGAAGGGTTTAAGGTAAGTATTGATTTTTTTTGTTTTTTGTCTAAATTTTAATTAAATTTAAATAAGAAAGTAGATCGTAAAAAAAATTACTAGTAAAATCTATAGTAAATTTTTTATTATACAAAGTTTTAATTTTTATTTTTTTCTGAATTGTAAATAAATCTAACAGAAATTGTAAAATATTTTAACAGTAAAATTTAAGATTTTTGTTATCGAGGATTTTGAGTGAATCACAGTACCTTTCAACTTTTGATTTTTCAATGGATCCAAAATATTTTACAACTCCGTAGTGCTCCCAGTGTGTCTCTCTTGCAAATGATCTCTCTTTTAATTAAAGCCTAATAGAAATTATAAAAAAAATATTAGTAAAATAAACAATATAATTTGAAATTTTTACTAAGCAGGTTTCTAAGTGAATCACCATATCTTTCAGCTTCTGATCTTCTAAATAGTTTTGTTGCTCCAAAGTATTTTGGTGTTGCACAACTCTCTTGGTATGTCTCTCCTGCAAATCACTCATTTGAAATTTTAGGTAAAATAATGAAATGATGAATAACTTTTTACTATTTGATAAACTTTATGAAATCAGATTTCGAAATATAAATTGTCGCTCATATTTTTAATTTTAAAAAAGAAAATGAAAAATCACATTTTTTTTCAATTTCTCTACACATTGGTGTGTTCGATAGTCAAGGGAACTAGTGCATTTTATAAAAAAAAGTGCATCGACATTGTCGAGGCGCCAAATTTTTTCAATGCACCGACATGATACAATTTATTTATTTATTTTGAAATCCCAAAATGGTGCCATTAATTTTTTTAATGCAATGGTGTAGTTTCTATTTAAAAGCATCGATGCTCTAATTGTTATAAAAGCACCGAGTTGGCTGAATTCGTTTTTATTTTTTTAAATTGGGAAACAAGTGCGTAGTGGTGCTATTTTTTTCAACACATGAGTGTGTTTTTGTAGAAGAGGATTGATATGATAACATTTTTTTTTTGAAATTTTGGAAACTAGTGCAGGTATTATTTGAATGCCCCAGTGTTGTTAATTTTTTAAGCTTTGTTCTTATAAGTGAAGATAAGTGTTGGGTTGAAAAGTTATCTGGAGTTTTAATTTCATATGAAATGGCATATTAATCTCAAATTATCATTTGGGATGCATCCACATGAATTACAGTAGTTCATAGTATACATTTTCCACTTAAAATCACCTTATTCATTAAAAATGGTTTGAAAACTATATTGAAATTCAGATTGTGGTTATATGGTTGTCGAGATTAATTTTGGATATGCACACAAATTATTTTTTTCTTATTTTTCTCAAATGCAAGGATAAAATATCAATAATATCAAATGGTCAATTCTTCAAATTCTATCTCGTTCCATATTGTTGATCAAAGTCCTTCATGGAGTTCTCCCTTTCCATCTCCAATAAGTTCAGATTTTATTTATATTTCGATTATCTAGTTGAATTTATTTTCTTTTAATCCATGTCAATTTGAATAAAAATGTATCCAAATTTACAAGAACCTGATTCAGAATTGAGTTCATATGCAAAAAATATTCCTCGATTTCAAAAATGTTGGAAGCTCTTATTAGGAGTAGTATATCACGAGAAGTTGGTAGCTGAAAATGGACATCCTCTTCACCCTACCAATTGGAACATGGCATCTTTAAGCCACAATCTTGGATCAAAGATGGTAATAATTGTTTGGTATAATATAATTCCAATAAATCAATTGCACTAATGTGCTTACCAATATCAATGATATTGTATTAATGACGTTGAATATTTTTTGAAATTAAAATTGTCGTGATGATGGGCGACCCACCTACCATCTTCCAAAGCACTGCACTACAATGTCAACTCAATAGAAGGTTGCATAAAGAGAAATAATCGGATAGGAAGCATACAAAGAATGGTTGAATCCACCACCTATTCAATTCTCACTACGTATAGACTCACCAATTAGGAATGACTACAACAATAGTAGTTCTTTATCACAAGTTTGTAGGTTTTAACTCCGTACAGAAATTTACCTACATACGAATTCTAAAACATAAAAAATAAACAATGCAAGAGCATAACACATAAAACTCATATACACAGAGATTTTCCTCTGGATCCCAAAACAAGGACTACCAAATTGATTTTTTTTATTATGTTCCTTTCAATGTTACAATACATATTTATACATTCCGAAGCATCCAATACCATGGACCGAAAACCATCGTGTCCAAAACCATGGAACGAAAACCATCGTGCCCAAAACCATGGACCGAAAACCATCGCGTCCAAAACCATGTGCGAAAACCAAGCACAAAACCATAGGTAGGTCTGCCCAACCTAATATAGGGTCAAAAAAAAAAAAATCTCCAGGGCGCTGCCCTGGACCCGGTAGAGGGGAGCTACCTACCCCCCTCAAACCCCCTGTGACCCCCCCGCTGTGCAATCAGAGCAATGAAGGGGGGACTCTGCCACCCCTTTAACCCCCCGGTTAACTACGTAGGCTAGTCGTGGAAAGAATATAACACAACCCAACATTATCCCACTTGTTGTTTTCTTTCCACAGGGGGACACAAGAGAGCTTAAACATTTATCCAGCCCTGCAACACCCATTGTTTCTCTACACTAAGAGAACTTATCAGAGATCACAAATTTTGTCAATGCATCTGCATTATTCTTCAAAGTGTCCACCTTTCTATCTTCTATCATATCCCTCACAAAGTGATACGGAACATGAATGTGCTTTGTCTTTGAATGGTAAGCAGGGTTATTTGCCAAGAAAATTGCACTTTGGCTATCACAGTCTATCCTTATAGCTCTCTATACTAACCCCATACTTGAACACAATCTCTACAACCAAACTGTTTCCTTGATTGCATGAGTGGCTGCCATGTATTCTGCCTCTGTAGTTGATAGTGCCACTACAGATTGTTTCTTACTCATCCCACTGATTACACCTCCAAATAGGTTAAACACATACCCACTTGTAGATCTTCTCTAATCCAGATCTCCAGCCCAGCTTGCATCAACAAAGCCATGAATATCCAAAACTTTGTCCAATCCTGGTCTTCCTTGCTAGCACAAACCATAATCACTAGTGCCACGCAAATACCTGAAGACCCGCTTCACTGTTGTCCAATGCTCCTTCCCTGGTTTTGACATAAACCTACTCAATACTCCCATTGCATGTGCAATGTCCGGTCTAGTACAGACCATCGCATACATCAGGCTACTGATTGCACTTGCATATGGAACATGGGACATGTCCTCTTCCTCTTCTTATTTCTTGGGACACTTTTCAGCAAATGACTTTACACCTACAGGAATAGGAACCTTCACCGGTTTAATATCCTGCATATTAAACCTCTACAGTATTGTCTCGACATACTTCCTCTGGTTTAACCAAAGCTTCCTCTTTGCTCGATCTCTTTTAATTTCCATGCCCAAAATATAGTTTGCAGCACCAAATTCTTTCATGTCGAATTTGGAGGACAATTGGGTCTTCAAATCCTGGATAATTTCTTTTTCATTTCCAACCAACAAAATATCATCCACATACAAGACCAGATAGATAACATGATCACCAATTAATTTAAAATAAACACAGTGATCTACTTTGCTTCTGGTGAAGCCAAGTCCTCATATAAATGTATCAAATTTCTGATACCACATCCTTGGTCACTGTTTTAACCCATACAGAGACTTCTTTAACTTTTATACTAGTTCTTTCTTACCCTTCACCGCAAAGCCTTCAGGTTGCTTCATGTAGATCTCCTCTTCCAGATCCCCATGAAGAAATGTTGTCTTCGCATCCATCTGTTCTACCTCAAAATCAAAAGCAGCAGCAACAGATAACAGTAATCTAATAGAAGCTACCTTGGCAGCAAGAGAAAAAATATCACAAAATCAATTCTTGGCACCTGGGAATAACCTTTTGCTACCAACTGAGCAAGTTTGTATTTCTCCACCTTTCCTTCTTCATTTTTCTTCTTCTTGAACACCCATTTGTTTCCAATGGGTTTCCTTCATCTGAAAACTCCACCAGATCCCAAGCCTCATTTTTTTGCAAAGATGCCATTTCATCAACCATGGCCTCTTTCTAGAGTTTTCCATCATCTGAATCTATTACTTCCTTCACAGTTCTGGGATCATCATCAGTAATAGATAAAGAAAAATTTCAACAGAAAGTAGATGGACTATACCTTTCTGGCTATCTTCTTTCTCGAACTGATCTTCTCACACCCGGAGTTTGTGGCTCTTCATCTTATGATTCCTCTTCTACTGGAGAGTTTGATTCTTCCTCCTTAAGCTCAAACTCTATATTCTCAGGTTCCTTTGGTTGGACTTCATGTTTAATAACATCTGTCACCTCTCTGAACACCACATCTTGGTTGTACACAACCTTCCTTGTTACTAGGTTCCAAAGCTTATAACCCTTTAAACCATCCTTATACCCAATAAAGATGCACTTTTTAGATTTACTATCCAACCTGGTTCTTTTCTCCTTTGGAACATGTACATATGCATCACATATAAATACCCTCAGATGTGAAAGAGAGGGTTTCTTACCAGTCCATACCTCTTGTGGAGTCTTATCCTCCAACGCTGATGAAGGTGATCTGTTGACCAGGTAACATGTTGTCTCCACTGTCTCTGCCCAGAATTCTTGTCCTAACTTGGCACCACTGAGCATGCTTCTTTCATTTTCCATCAATGTCTTGTTCATTCTTTTTGCAACTCCATTTTGCTCAGGTATGTATGGAGTAGTCTTCTGCCATGATATACCACACTTATTACAGAATTCTTCAAATTCCTTGCTGCAAAATTCTCCACCATTATGTGACCTCAGCACCTTTATCTTCTTCTTTGTCTAGTTTTCCACCATAGCATTAAATTCTTTAAACCTCTCAAAGACTTCATAATTTCTTCTTCAGGAAATATATCCATGTATTCCTTGAGAAGTCATCTATAAATGATACATAGTACAAAGACTTACCCAGTGATGGAACCTTCATAGGTCCAAACACATCACTGTGCACAAGCTCTAATATATGTTTTGCCCTCTTACCACCAAAGGGGAAACTCACCCAATTCTACTTCCCATATACACAATTTTCACAGAAATCAAAATCCAGAGAGCTATTAGTAATACCTTCTACCATACCTTTACCATGAAGTATTCGAAGGCCCTTCTTTCCAATATGTCCAAGCCTTTAATGCCATAGCATGGTCTTTTCTCCAGATACCACTAGATTTTCTGCTCCACTTTCAAGAACCATAGAAATGTTGCACCATCAACAACAGTGCTACCTTGTAGCTTGTACATAGTTCCAATCCGAACTCCCTGCATCAATACCAATGCTCCCCAAACCATCTTGCATGCATCTTTCTCTAACATTGTTTTTACACCTACATCATCCAGCTTGCTTACAGAAATCAGATTTCTAGCTAATGTAAGAATATGCAGAACACCCGAAAGTGTTCTAATCCTTCCACCTTACAACTTCAACGTGACTTTTCCACGACCAATGATTCTAGCCTTCCTATCATCCCCCAATAAGACATCACCACCATCATATTTCTCATGCTCGTAGAACCACTCTCTATGGGGAGTGAAGTGAAAGGATGCACCTGAGTCAATCAACCATGCCTCATGATCTACATGTGTACTTGAAGAAGACAAGTACACATCCCTGCCTTCATCTGAGGTGGTTTTTGCCTCTGCAAAAGGAGCATCATCAAATCCCTTTCCTTTGTCAGGAGCTTTAGATTTACAGTTCCTTTTGTAGTGCCCTTCCTTTCCACATTTCTAGCACACCACCTTTACAAGTTTACCTGGAGATTTAGATCTCCCTCTAGATTTAGATCTCCCACTCGATGACATATTTTGTTTCTATTCTAGAAGCATCCTTGTACAGATAAGACATCACCATTCTGGCTCTCCATATTTTTTCGTCTCATCTCCTCCATCAGCAAGGATGAGATTATTTCATCACACTGCAAGGTAGTTGCATTGCTACCTATTGCAATAACCAGACTATCCCATGAATCTGGTAGAGAACACAAAAAACTGATGCACTTATCTTCATCTGAAATTTTAATATCAATAGATAATAACTTACTTACCACAGTATTAAATGCGTTCAGATGCTCTGTCACCAAGTCTCCATCTTTCATCCTCAAGTTATACAGCTTTTTCTGTAGGAACAGTTTATTCACCAGAGACTTAAATTGGTACAAAGTCCCTAACTTGTACCACAAATCCTTCGTCGTAACTTCCCATGATACATTCAGCAATACTAAATCTGAGACACACAATCATATTGTGCTCTTAGCCTTCCGATCCAACTTCTTCCATTATTCATTGGACACTCTAGTTGGTTTAGTACCTAGATCTACTGCGATCCACTGATCTTTATCCACCAACAAATCCTCCATCTTGAGCTTCCATAACTCAAAACTCTAACCATTAAATTTCTCGATCTCTATCTTTCCACTGCTCGCCATCTTCTTTCACCACTAGAATCGATCTCACAGATCTCCCATTGAACAAGGTCTACCATAGGCTCGAGTGAAACCCCTCAGCAACAAAGGTTTCCCCTTGAACCCAAAACAGCTCTGATACCAAATATAGGTTTTAACCCCATACAGAAATTTACCTACGTATGAATTCTAAAACATATAAAATAAACAATGCAAGAGCATAACACATAAAAAACATATAGACAAAGATTTTCCCTTGGATCCCAAAACTGGGACTACCAGATTGATTTTTTTCATTATGTTCCTTTCAATGTTACAATACATACTACATGCCGAAGCATCCAATACCATGGACCGAAAACCATTGCATCCAAAACCATGGACCGAAAACCATCGCATCCAAAACCATGTGCGAAAACCATGCACAAAACCATAGGTAGGTCCGCCCAACCTAATATAGGGTCTAAAAAAAAATTCTCTGGGGCACTGCCCCGAATCCCGTAGAGGGGAGCTACCTGCCCCCCTCAAACCCCCTATCACCCCCCCGCTGCACAATCGGTGCAACGAAGGGGGGGCTCCGCCCCCCCTCTAACCCCCCGATTAACTACGTAGGCTAGTCGTGGAAAGAATCTAACACAACCAAACAAAGTTGACAATGGAGGAAATCAAATGGAGGTTGGTATAAATGATTACTTATGGGATATGACTGCCATGGAGGAAATGTTGTTAGATTCATTACATAATGATTTTCTAGGGGATGATTCTCATATCATTGATACCTTATTCAAAAGCTTGATATTTTCTACCACCACCCCTCTCTTTGGATCTGGCAGCAAGTCAATGTCTACTCAGTCGGGGACAACTATGTTGTTGTACAACATGAAAGAAAAGTTTGGCATGTTGAATGCATGTTTCTATGCAATATTGAAGTAATCGACTTGCATGATCGATCAAGTTCTTTATATTTTCTCACACAATAAAAGTTAAAAATGGTTGAATTTATGAATGTTAAATATCGACATTGTACAATTATATTCTCTACCAACTACAGGATATTCAAATATAAGGTTCTTCCGAGTGATAATGTCTTGTCAGGTAAGTGTGAAGAGGCAAAGTAGTTGTTGAAAATGTTGGGTGTTGAGTACATATCATATAATGCATGTCTGAATGATTGTATTCTATATAGAGGAGAAGATGCGGACAAAGAGACATGTCTGAGATGTGGGCATGATATGTATCGTAATTAGAAAAAAATGGGTAAATCACATGGTCCTCCTCATAATATATTGAGGCACATGCCTATAATCCCAAGGATTCAAAGACGCTTTCACTCCAAGGAATTAGCTATGTTGCAAGGATGGCATGCCTCACACAGAAGTGAGTCTATATTTATGTGAATCCCGACAGATTCAATAGCCATGAAGCATATAGAGGATACATGGCCTGAAAAATTCAAGGATGAAGTACGAGCAGTCTACGACTCAGCATAGCCATGGATGACGTCAACGCATATTCCCTCTAAAACACCAACTACTTATTTAGCTTATAGTAGTGATAAATAGAAATATCCCCCCATGGTTGTCCGTGAAGAATGAACATCTTATGTTGGCTCTCATAATCCCTAGTAGAAGACAAGTGAAGAATATGGATGTCTATTTACAACCATTAGTAGATGAATTTAAGGAATTATGGGAAGGGATACATGTGTACGATGTATCAAGACCCACCGCCACAGAGAGGAGTTCTACATTGTATAGCATATATTCTTACACCATACATGATTATCCAGACTTAGGAGTTTCCTCTGGTAAATTACATTCTTATTGATTTGTTTAGTAACAAAAGGGTATCATGGATGTAAATGGTGTGGACCTTATCTAAAGGCTAGGTGCTCTATGTAGGTTTTAACCCCGTAAAGAAATTACCTGCATACGAATTCTAAAACACAGAACATAAACAATGCGAGAGCATAACACATAAAACACATATACACAGAGATTTTCCCTCGGATCCCAAAACTGGGACTACCAGCTTGATTTTTCATTATTTTCCTTTCAATGTTACAATACATATTTATACATGCCGAAGCATCCAATACCATGAACCGAAAACCATCACGTCCAATACCATGGATCGAAAACCATCGCATCCAATACCATGGACCGAAAACCATTGCGTCCAAAAAACATGTGTGAAAATCATGCACAAAACCATAGGTGGGTCCACCCAACCTAACATAGGGTCCAAAACCAAAATTTTCCGGGGCGTTGCCCCGAACCCCATAAAGTGGGGTTACGGGTGCCCTTCAAACCCCCTATTAACTACATGGAAAGAATATAACACAACCCAACATTCTCCCACTTGTTGTTTTCTTTCCAAAGGGGGCCACAAGAGAGCTTAGTCATTTTCCCAGCCCTGAAATGCCCATTGTCTCTCTACACCAAGAGAACTTCTCAGAGCTCACAGATTTTGTCAATGCATCTGCAGTATTATTCAAAGTGTCCACCTTTACCAGCAACACTTTTTTTTCTTCTATCATATCACTCACAAAGTGATACTGAACATCAATGCGCTTTGTCTTTGAATGATATGCAAGGTTCGTTGCCAAGAAAATTTCACTTTGGCTGTCACAGTCTATCCTTATAGCTTCCTATACTAACCCCATACTTGAACACAAGCTCTGCAACCAAACTGCTTCCTTGCTTGCATGAGTGGCTGCCATGTATTCTGCCTCTATAGTTGATAGTGCCACTACAAATTGTTTCTTACTCATCCAACTGACTGCACCTCCAAATAGGTTAAACACATACCCACTTATAGATCTTATCTAATTCAGATCTCCAGCCCAATCTGCATCAACAAAGCCATGAATATCTAACACTCTGTCCAATCCTGGTCTTCCTTAGTAGCACAAACCATAATCACTAGTGCCACGCAAATACCTGAAGACCCACTTCACTGCTGCCCATGCTCCTTTCCTGGTTTTGACATAAACCTGCTTAATACTCCCACTGCATGTGCAATGTTTGGTCTAGTACAGACCATTGCATACATCAGGCTACCTACTGCACTTGCATATGGAACACGGGACATGTCCTCTTCCTCTTTTTGTGTCTTAGGACATTGTTCAACAGATAACCTCACATCTACAGGAATAGGAACCTTCACCGGTTTACAATCCTGCATATTAAACCTCTGTAGCATTGTCTCGACATACTTCTTCTGGTTTAACCAGAGCTTCCTCTTTGCCCGATCTCTTTTAATTTCCATGCCCAAAATATAGTTTGTAGCACCAAGATCTTTCATGTCGAATTTGGAGGACAATTGGGTCTTCAAATCCTGGATAATTTCTTTGTCATTTCCAACCAGCAACATATCATCCACATACAAGACCAGATAAATAACACGGTCACCAATTAATTTAAAATACACACAGTGATCTGCTTTGCTTCTGGTGAAGCCAAGTCCCTATATAAATGTATCAAATTTCTGATACCACATCTTTGGTGACTGTTTTAACCCATACAGAGACTTCTTTAACTTGCATACCAGTTCTTTCTTACCCTTCACCGCAAAGCCTTCAGGTTGCTTCATGTAGATTTCCTCTTCCAGATCCCTGTGAAGAAATGTTGTCTTCACATCCATTTGTTCTACCTCAAAATCAAAAGCAGCAGCAACAGATAAAAGTAATCTAATAGAAGTTGCCTTGGCAACAAGAGAAAAAATATCACCAAAATCAATTCCTAGCACTTGGGAATAACCTTTTGCTACCAACCGAGCTTTGTATTTCTCCACTTTTCCTTCTGCATTTGTCTTCTTTTTGAACACCCATTTGCTGCCAATGGGTTTCCTTCCAGCCGGCAACTCCACCAAATCCCAGGCCTCATTTTTGTGCAAAGATGCCATTTCATCAACCATGGCCTCTTTCCAGAGTTTTCCATCCTCTGAATCCACTGCTTCCTTCACAGTTCTGGGATCATCATCAATAACAGACAAAGAAAAATTTGAACAGAAAGCAAATGGACTATACCTTTCTGGCTGCCTTCTTTCTCGAACTGATCTTCTCACAGCGGGAGTTTGTGGCTCTTCATCTTCTGATTCCTCCGCTATTGTAGAGTCTGATTCTTCCTCCTTTAGCTCAAACTCTATCTTCTCAGGTTCCTTTGGTTGGACTTCATGTTTAATAACATCTTTCACCTCTCTAAACACCACATCTCGGCTGTACACAACCTTCATTGTTATTGGGTTCCAAAGCTTATAACCCTTTAAACCATCCTTATACCCAATAAAGATGCAATTTTCAGATTTACTGTCCAACTTGGTTCGTTTCTCCTTTGGAACATGTACATATGCATCACATCCAAATACCCTCAAATGTGAAAGAGAGGGTTTCTTACCAGTCCATATCTCTTGAGGAGTCTTATCCTCCAACGCTGATGAAGGTGACCTGTTGACGAGGTAACATGCAGTATCCACCGCCTCTGCCCAGAATTCTTGTCCTAACCCAGCACCACTGAGCATGCTTCTTGCCCTTTCCATCAACGTCTTATTCATTCTTTCTGCAACTCCATTTTGCTAAGGTGTATATGGAGTAGTCTTCTGTCGTGCTATACCACACTTCTTACAGAATTCTTCAAATTCCTTGCTACAAAACTCTCCACCATTATCTGTCCTTAGCACCTTTATCTTCTTCTCTGTCTGGTTTTCCACCAGAGCCTTAAATTCTTTAAACCTGTCAAAGACTTCAGATTTCTTCTTAAGGAAATATATCCATGTATTCCTTGAGAAGTCATCTATAAATCATACATAGTACACAGACTTACCCAATGATGGAACCTTCACAAGTCCAAACACATCACTGTGCACAAGTTCTAATATCTATTTTTCCCTCTTACTACCAGAGGGGAAACACACTCGATTCTGCTTCCCATATACACAATTTTCATAGAAATCAAAATCCAGAGAGCTATTACTCATAGATTCTACCATACCTTTACCATAAAGTATCTGAAAGCCCTTTTCTCCAATATGTCAAAGCCTTTGATGCCACAGCATGGTCTTCTCTCCAGAGACCACTAGATTTTCTGCTCCATTTTCAGGAACCACAGAACTATTGCACCCATCAATAACAGTGCTACCTTGTAGCTTGTACAGAGTTCCAATCCGAACTCCCCGCATCAATACCAGTGCTCCCCGAACCATCTTGTAGGTATCCTTCTCGAACATTGTTTTTTACACCTACATCATCCAGCTTGCTAACAGAAATCAAATTTCTGGCTAATGTAGGAATATGTAGAACACTTGGAAGCGATCTAACCCTTCCACCTTGCAACTTCAACTTTACTTTTCTGCGACCAATGATTCTAGCCTTCCTGTCATCCCCCAAGAAGACATCACCACCATCATATTTCTCATACTCGCAGAACCACTCTCTATAGGGAGTGAAGTGAAAGGATGCACCTCAGTCAATCAACCATGCCTCATGATCTACATGTGTACTTGAAAAATCCAAGTACACATCCCCACCTTCATCTAAGGTGGTTTTAGCCTCTGCAGAAGGAGCCTCATCAAATCCCTTTCCTTTGTCAGGAGCTTTAGATTTACAATCCCTTTTGTAGTGCCCTTCCTTTCCACATTTCCAGTACACCACCTTTACAGGTTTTCCTGGAGATTTAGATCTCCCTTTAGATTTAGATCTCCCACTCGATGACTTATTTTTGTTTCTGTTCTGGGTCCACCCTTGTACAGACAAGGCATCACCATTTTGTCTCTCCATATTTTTCCATCTCATCTCCTCCGTCAGCAAGGATGAGACTATTTCATCAAAATGCAAGGCAGTTGCATTGCTACCTATTGCAATAACCAGACTATCCCACGAATCTGGTAGAGAACACAACAAACTGATGCACTTATCTTCATCTGAAATTTTAATATCAACAGATGCTAACTGACTTACCACAATATTAAATGCATTCAGATGCTCTATCACCGAGTCTCCATCTTTCATCCTCAGGTTATACAGTTTTTTCCGCAGGAACAGTTTATTCACCAGAGACTTAGATTGGTACAAAGTCCCTAACTTGTCCCACAAAGCCTTAGCCGTAGCTTCCCCTGATACATTCATCAATACTGAATCTAAGACACACAATCGTATTGTGCTCTTTGCCTTCCGATCCAACTTCTTCCATTCTTCATTGGACACTCCCATTGTTTTAGTACTCGGATCTACCACGATCCACTAGTCTTTATCCACCAATAGATCCTCCATCTTGAGTTTCCACAACTCAAAACTCTGACCATTAAATTTCTCGATCTCTATCTTTCCACTGCTCGCCATCTTCTTTCACCACTAGAATCGATCTCGCAGATCTCCCACTGAACAGGGTCTACCACAAGCCCGAGCGAAACCCCTCAGCAACAAAGGTGTCCCCTTGAAGCCAAAACTGCTCTGATACCAAATGTAGGTTTTAACCTCATACAAAAATTACCTGCATATGAATTCTAAAACATAGAACATAAACAATGCAAGATCATAACACATAAAACACATATACATAGAGATTTTCCCCTGGATCCCAAAACCGGGACTACCAGCTTGATTTTTCATTATTTTCCTTTCAATGTTACAGTACATATTTATACATGCTGAAGCATCCAATACCATGGACCGAAAACCATCGTGTCCAAAACCATGGACCGAAAACCTTCGCATCCAATACCATGGACCGAAAACAATCGCGTCCAAAAAACATGTGTGAAAATCATGAACAAAACCATAGGCAGGTCCGCCCAACCTAACATAGGGTCCAAAACCAAAATTTTCTGAGGCACTGCCCCAGACCCCATAAAGTGGTGTTACGGGTGCCCTTCAAACCCCCTATTAACTACGTGGAAAGAATATAACACAACCCAACACTCTAACCACCTACGATATCTAGTGTATGACTGCTCTAGGTTATTCCTCCCATAAGAACACCCTTACATGAGAGCAACATTCTCTTTCAATGGTAAACCAAAGAGAACCCAAAGGTCTATAGTAATAACACCAATTGAATGGATTAGATCATATGAGAGAGAGAAGGAGAAGGAGTTTTCATAAATTTTCAATGATCCAAAATTCTTCGACACCTATGTTGCGAAATTTCCCATTGGGATGAAAAGGAAAATTGTCTTTTATGAGCTCTTATATAGGGAGCAGCTTAAGATTGCCCGCTTACTAGATCCCATGCATATATTTAAAAATGTTTCATCTTCTTTATGGAGGCACATATCATCGAAAGAAAGTGACACATTAGCTATTAGGAGAGATATTATTTTTTCAAAAAATAAAAAGAAACATTGGCCAAGACAAGAAACTAGAGGAGAGTGTTATGAAGCAACTCACAAAAAGATAGAAAAGATAGATCAACGCCTTCAAATCACCCTCTTCGAGGGGGAAACCTCCTTTACATTACACAAATGAACAATTCTTGGATGATACAAATGACAAGACATCCTTTCTATATTTAGGAGTCTAAGGGGTCATAATATAATCAGAGCCGACATAACAATAATAATGTAAGGGCATAATAATAACAATAGTGGGCTTTTATGGGCACAATAATAAAAATATTGGGACTACATGGGCACAACAATATAATAAGGGGGTTGCACTAATAAAAATAAGGGGTTACACTAGTAGTATAGGGACCTAACATGCCCCTCTCCTTCAAAAATTGTTGTCCTCAACGCTTGAGTAGTTATGGATGCTTTTGTATAAAATTCTCATCCTCCCATGTGGGATCTTCAATGGGTAAGTTCTTCCACTTGATGAGATACTTTGAAATTGATCGATTTCGTAGCTATCGGGTTCTTGTTTCCGTGACTGTTTCAGGTTCCAATATGATTTTTCCTTCCTCGTCAAGTTCCGACAATATTGTTTGAACTGGGAGCTTCTCACCTATAACCTTATTTAAGCATGAAACATGGAAAATTGGGTGCACTCAGGAAGATACAAGAAGCTCCAATTTGTATGCCATAGTACCAATCTTTTGTAACACCTTGTATGGACCATAATACATTAGAGATAATTTATTATCCTTCTTATATTTCTTGAGGGACATTTGTTTGTATGGTTGTAGTTGTATAAATATCCAATCACCTACATCAAAACTTCTTTTGTTGCGATGTTGATCTGCATGTTGTTTCATTCTATTCTGCGCCAAAGTGAGGTTATCCTTTAAGAGTTTAAGAACTTGTTGTTGATTCTTGATGTAATCCTCCAATGCTTGAACCCTAGAATTTCTTTTAAATATGATGTGATGGATGGTGGACGATATCCATAAAGTGCCATAAATGGGGTCATTTTTGCTGCAATATGGAAGCAAGTACCACCATTCAGTCATAGGAAACCACTTGACCCATTGTGTATGTTTATAAGATACAAAGCAACGAAGATATCCTTCCAAACATTTTTTCACTATCATAGTTTTCCCATCAGATTCAAGATGATAAGATGAGCTATGAGCTAACTGAGTACCCAAATATTCCACCTCTTGTACTCCAAAGAAACAGTTGGAGCCTTTTGCATATAATTGTTTCTCCTCCAATAGTTTGAGCACCCTATCAACATGTTGAACATGATCCTTCCAAGACTTGATGTAGATTAGTATATTATCAAAAAATACTAACACAAATTTGTTAAGTAAGAGTTTGAAAATGGAATTCATCAAACCTTGAAATGTAGAAGGTGCATTGGTAAGGCCAAAACGCATGACCAAAAATTCATAATGACCCTCATGAGTTATAAATGTTGTTTTTGGAATGTATTCAATCTTCATTTTGATTTGATGATATCTTGAATGAAGATCCAACTTGGTGAAGTAAATTTCTCCATGTAATTCATCCAATAATTCATCAATGATAGGAATGGGAAATTTTATTTAATAGTAATCTTGTTGAGCTCCATATAATCCGAACACATGTGCCATGATCCATCCTTCTTGTGTACCAATACCGCTGGAGCAGGGAAAGAACTTTGACTAGGTTTAATTATACCAACCTTTAACATTTCTGCAACCATACGTTCAATTTCACTCTTTTGGGCATATGGATATCT
This sequence comes from Pinus tabuliformis, assembly GCA_031772625.1. Lineage (NCBI taxonomy): Eukaryota > Viridiplantae > Streptophyta > Pinopsida > Pinales > Pinaceae > Pinus > Pinus tabuliformis. The sequence continues at coordinate 1,118,999,074 of CM062820.1, forward strand.
GTAAGGCCTAATGTTTGGGGAAAACTTCCTGGAATCAAATGAATAGAATTATCATGGTCATGAATAGGTGGGAGCCCTTTGGGAGTCTCAAATACCTCGGAATGATTGTCCATAACTTTTTGGGGATCTGAAGAAATAAATGATTTCGACGTGGGTACCTCCAGTGAACATAATTGTGAAATTTCGTCGTGTTGTTATTTCTTTAGAAGCTTTGGAATCTTGTTAGAGATGATTATCTTTCTTGGTTTCCCTACAATACACCTTAATTCAACCTCCTTTCCTTCCTAAAAAAAAAAAGTTCTTGAAAATTAAAAGCTATCGTACCCAAAGAAGTTCTTGAAAATTAAAAGCTATCGTACCCAAAGATTGTAGCCATTGAACTCCTAGTACAACATCCGCACCACCCATTGGAATGGAAAGCATTGGACTATTCAAGACATATTCTCCCATGGATAGCTTGATATTATGGCACTTTCCAAAGTAATTTATGGTTCCTCCATTTGCAGCCATTACTTCACACTCTGGTGTTAATATAGGAAGCAATTCAATTCCTTGGCTATCTTACAATGAATAAAATTATGGGTACTGCTTGAATCAATCAACATTGTTACCTTTCTTTTCTTGATATGTTCTTCTATCTTGAGAGTTTAAGGAGTGGTAATTCTTATCAATGCATTACAAGATATGGTCAAATTCATTTCTTCTTTCTCTGGGATTGGTTCCTAGTGTATATCCTTTTCTTTTGACGTTTCTTGTTCATTTTCTTGCTCCTCTTCCTCATCTATGTAAATTAATTTCTTCTCAACACACTTATGACCTTTAGTGTATTCTCTATCACAATTGTAACAAAGCCCTTTTTCTCTTTTTTCTTCCAATTGTTGTGGTCTCAACCTTGTAGGTGGTGAAAGGTTAGGAGCAACAACACTTCCATGTTTATAGTTATGAGTGGTAGGCTTCCTTGTTGCCATAAGTTTGCTTTCAATTTTTCTTGCCAACCTGTATGCCTTCTCTAATGACTGAGGTTCCCAAAGGCGAAACTCATGTTGAATATTATACTTTAAAGTCCCTATGAAGACATCAATCATCTGCTTCTCTGGAATATCATTTAATTTTATATTCAATTTTTGGAAGTCCTCAATGTGCTCTGCCATTGAACCCTTTTGTTTGAGATTTATCAATTGGGTAAAGAAGGTGTTGCTCTGTGTATCCTCATAATGTGCTATCATTTCCTCTATGAAAATTAACCATTTGAAAAGTGGTTTATGAGAACAAACCCCTTTATGCCATAAAAATTGATTTAGTTCTTGTTAGGATATTCCGACACACAGGAAATAGTTAAGTATAACTTGGTCTAGTTTAGAGTTAGCTAAAGTGTGTTTCATTACTATGTACTTTTGTAATTTACAATCCAACGGTCACGATATATAGTGATCTAACGGTTCATTCTCTCCTTGGTATTATCAACACTTGATCCATGGCTTAACACCCGATTGGTCCATGATCTCTATTTAAATAGCATGGAGGGTCATTTGTAGGGTAACCATTCATGAGAGAAGCTTATGTAAATTTTCATTCTTTTATTAATAAATTACTTGAAGTGGTCACGTTGGCTCAGGCCGTGGATTGTTACCCTCTTTGAGGGTTTTAACCACGTCAAGAATATTGGTGTACTGATCTGTGATCTGTTTGTGAGCGGTGTCCTTTGGTGTTTTGTCTGAGGAACTGACCTTGTAGATTCTTACATGGTATCAGAGCTATTTGATGGTCGCGGCATCGGTGATCCAAATCTGAAGTCGGTAGAACTGCATCTGACTGTTGTTTCCTAGATCTACTATTTCTGACTGCTTTCGGGCCGAGAGGACTGCTCTATTGTGTTAGGAGCATCTGTTTCAGTGAGTAACCCCTTTCATTTGATGCAAAAAGGTTTCCGGTAGCCCTAGATACATCATTTTTAAGATCTAGAGGTATACAATGTTTATTTGCAGTTTTTAGTTATTTTCTCTCTGTTTATTTCGGTTTATTTAGCTCTCTGTTTTTTATTACCGAATCTATACTTTTCATTTCTACGTATGTTCTTTGCCCCGCAACTCTATGCGATCTGGGCAATTCAGAAACAGAAAGGAAGGAATTTTCTCATGTGTATGCTCTTTTCCGATGCGCCTTAGTGTGATCTCAAAAAATCAGAAACATTGAAGAAAATATTTAGTTTCCGGCTAAAGCTAATTTCAAGCCGTAAGATTTGTTTTTTTTGTATGTCCGTGTTGGGTTTTGTGTTTTTTGTTTTGTAGGCAAAAAATAGCTTTCTCAAGTAAGCACGCACCCCAAAGCTTCAATGACTAGGTAAAAAAAAAAAAAAAAAACCTTCCTCTTTTCCAAAAATTACTAACCTTTTAAACTAGCTCACTTGGTCTAAAGTTACTTTATAGGAATAGATGCCTTGAGTTCAAGTCTTTCTTTTTGTTGAGTTACTTTTTCAAAAAGCACATATAGCTTATGTATTAAAGTTACTTTATGTAAAAAAGTTCTCACCCATTATAAAAAGTGAGTCACTTATAATTTTAATGTCTCTTTATCTTTTATTTAAGTTACAAAGTAGTGGGTAGTTCATAAAGTACCATTGTAAAAGTGACTTTCACTTATTTATAAAAGTGAGTCACATAAAAAAAAAATAAAGTGAACTAATTAGATTTATGTTTGGAAAGTGGGGGGCGGGGGCGGGGGGGGTATTTTTTTTAAATATAACATTATCATTCATTTCCGCACATTCACGCACTTCGTCGGCATCTTTAACAACTTTTCTTCAAAAAGCCATAACTTCTTCATCCCGAAGCCATTTTCAGAGCCGTTTTTTTTTAATCAACCTAATTTTTCGAGATCTTTTCATTGGAATGCTTAGTTTCAACATCTACAGCTTCAGTTTCTGTTAAAATGGAAATTCCATGTCAAGTTATTCTTGACAGCACCAACTACTTCCAATTGTGGTCCTATATTGTGGATTTACTTAGAAGTAAAGGTCTTTACAGAATAGCCTCAGACCAAGAAACAAAACTTCAAGATGAAGGTAAGGCAGCTAAATGGGAAAATAGGCAACATCAGGCACGTGGGTTGATAGGGATGTCTATTTCTCCAGACCTTAGATTCCATATCGCAAAACTTTATACTCCTAATGAAGCAATGAAGCAGCTCACTAAAGTTTTTGGAATTCAAAATGAAACTAGAGCCCATCAACTCGAAAATGAGTTGCTTACATTAGACCCCAATAATTTTTCTTCCATTGAAGATTTTTTGTCCAAGTTCAAGACCCTTAGACTTCTCTTGGAAGGTGTTATGGTTAAGAAAGAAGATGGTAGCCTTATCTATTCCACTCTAACTAAGTTGGGACCAACCTACTCTGTGTTTGTTTCCACCTTCCATTCTACAAGAGAAGCCTTCATTTCTCAAGGACAAGACTGCAAGTCCCCTGCCTTTTATGCCTTTTGTGATTCTTTAATAAGAGAACAAGAAAAACTCCTACATCTTGGTCTTCTTAATCTTGGAATCTCTTCTAAGAAAGCCTTAGCCGCCCAGCAGCAACCAAATTCAAAGAATCCTAAGAAGCTGTATCCTAAAAAGAATGGTCATAAACCAAACAAGGGTCCTAAGCAATTTCAGTCTCAAAATGATAAGGCAAATAAAAACAAAGGGAAGAATATTGATAGACATTGCCACTTTTGAAATCAATATGGCCACTTAGAATCCAAATGCTTTAAGAAGATGGAAGCCTTGGAAGCAGCAATGAAGAAGCATAACATCCATTTGGAGCACTCTTCATCTTCAGGAAGAGCACTTTCTGCATGTGGTTGTCAAGCATCTCGGTCTGGATATGCACTAAATGTATCTTCTTCTTCTCATTCTCATGAGTGGCTCATTGATTCTGGAGCTTCTTATCACATGGCAGAAAACAAAGCTGTGTTTTCTTCTTTAAATGATTGTAACACCAAAAATATATATGTTGGTGATGATAGATCTCTTAGTGTTGTAGCGACTGGAACTGTTCATATAGACAATGGTCAATTTAATGATGTATTATGTGTTCCAACCTTATCCTGCAACCTTCTATCTCTATATCAAATAACTCATTCAAGTGAAGGTAAAATCGTTGAATTTTCACCTCACGATGTTGTAATTAAGGACCTAAGAGATCCTAGACAGATTTTAGCTACTGGCATTGTTTATGATTCTACAAGGTTGTATAAGTTTAACAACTTTGGGCCATCAAATCTTCCCTCAGTATTTGTTGCTCATAATGATGAAGTGAGAAAACTTTGGCATGAGTGATTTGGTCACTTAAACTATCACTCCCTTCAGAATCTATGTAAAGAAAATATGGTGACAGGTCTTCCAATGGTATCTTGCAGAGATGGTGTTTGTTCCGGATGTGTACTCAGAACATCATCGGGATAGTTTTGAAAAACGTGCCTCTTGGAACGCCTCAGCCCCTTTACAGCTTATGCATAGTGATTTATGTGATCCACTTCCAGTTGTTTCATTCTCTGGCTACAAGTATTTCTTAACTTTCAATGATGATTTCTCCAGACGCACTTAACTCAAGAGTGAAGTATTTAACATGTTCTTGGCCGTTAAGGCCTTTGTTGAAAAACAATTTGGACATCAAATTCTTAAGTTAAGATTTCATAATGGCGGAGAATATATTAACAACAAATTCATCAACTTTTGCACTGAGAATGGAATTCAAATGCAACATACTGTTCCATATACTCCACAACAAAATGGTGTAGCTGAAAGGAAGAATCGCACCTTAAAGGAAATGGCTAATTATATGCTTCAATCTAAACGACTTAGTCTTAATTTTTGGGCAGAAGCAATTAACTGTGCAAATTACATAGTTAATCACACTCCTACTAAGGTTTTAAAGAATATCACTCCAGAAGAAGCATGGAACTCAATTAAACCAGATGTAAGTCACTTTCGTGTTTTTGGAAGTGAAGCATGGGCCCATATTCCAGATGAGAAACATAAAGATTTAGAACCTAAGAGTGAAAAATGTATTTTTGTTGGATATTCTGAAGATGTCAAAGGATATAAACTTATTCCACTTAAGTCCAAAAATGTTATCATTAGAAGAGATGTAAATTTTGCTGAAAATATATCGGCCTACGAGCCTAGTTCGGCAGATGTGCCACCTCTCTCTATCCCTTCTACTTCTGAAAATATTTCTTCTTCAGATGATGACAGTGAGGATGACAATCCTCCCCCACTCCTTCCATCCTCTTCTCCTCCCAAAATGAACTATATCCGCCTATGTTCTTTCCCTATGCCTTGCCCTTGCTGCCTCTTTCAAATGGGAAGTCCATCAAATGGATGTTAAATATGCCTTCTTGCATGGGGACTTGCATGAAGAAATCTATATGGAACAACCTACTGGCTTTATACAAATAGACTCTAGCCTTGTATGTTGGCTTAAGAAATCCCTTTATGGTCTCAAGCAAGCCCCTTGGGCTTAGTATGCCAAAATGGATAGCTTTATTTTAGAAACTGGCTTTTCTAAATGTCATTCTGACAACTCTGTCTAGACCAAGAAAGTGGGAAAGTCTCTTATCATTCTTATTCTTTATGTTGATGATCTTATCTTCACTGGTATTGATCCCAACCTTATAAACCATGTGAAGTCCAGACTTAAAAAGAAGTTTGAAATGATAGACTTAGGACACTTGCATTATTTTCTTGGTCTTCAAGTCTTGCAATCTAAGGAATGTATATCCCTTTCCCAGTCCAAGTATTCTTATGATCTTCTACGCCATTTTCACATGGAAGACTGTAAGCCAGCCCCTTCTCCCTTTCAGTCTGGAGCCAAAATTTCAATCACTTGTACTTCCCCTGAAGTTGATGCTACCTTATACTGTCAACTTGTAGGAAATCTTTTGTATCTGACCCATACTTGTCCTAACCTTTCCTTTGCTATTGGCCTTATTGCTTGGTTTATGCAAAACCCACATGAAATTCATTGAACAGAAACTAAAATAATACTTTGTTATGTTCAAGGTACAGTTCAGCTTGGGATTCATTACATTGCAAAAGAATCTCCTCTATTGGTTGGTTTCACTAATTCTGATTGGACTGGTGACCCTGATGATAAGAAGTCTACTACAGGTTATGTGTTCACTCTTGGTTCAGGACCTATTACATGGGCTTGCAAGAAACAAAGTGCCATTTCTCTTTCTTCAGCAGAAGCAGAGTATCATGGTGTTGTAGAAGCTAGTAAGGAACCCCTATGGCTTCATCAGATTCTTTCAGAGTTTGGCTTTCAGCAGCAACATCCAACTACACTTTGGTGTGATAATCAAAGTGCCATTCAACTATGCAAAGATCCAATCCAACACCAGCGCAGCAAACACATTGAACTACACATGCACTTCATCAGAAAGCTCATTCATGACCATTTTCTTGAAGTGCAATTTTGTTCAACAGATGATCAAGTTGCAGACATCTTTACAAAGGCTCTCACAGAGGCGAAGTTTACTAAACTTCGATTTATGGTTGGAGTTCAGGAAGTTGTCACTAAGGGGGGATAGGTTCTAATGCCTCATTCCTTCTCCTATTGTGTCATATTTGTACATCCTTCAATCCTATCCCAAGTTGTTCTTAAGGGGGGATGTTAGGATATTCCGACACACGAGAAATAGTTAAGTATAACTTGGTCTAGTGTAGAGTTAGGTAAAGTGTGTTTCTTTGTTATGTACTTTTGTAACTTACAATCCAACGATCATGATATGTAGTGATCTGATGGTTCATTCTCTCCTCGGTATTACCGACACTTGATCCGTGGCTTAACACCCGATTAGTTCATGATCTCTATTTAAAGAGCACAGAGGGTCATTTGTAGGGTAACCGTTCATGAGAGAAGCTTATGTAAATTTTCATTCTTTTATTAATAAATTGCCTGAAGTGGCCGCGTTGGCTCAGGCCGTGGATTGTTTCCCTCTTTGAGGGTTTTAACCACGTCAAAAATACTGGTGTATTGATTTGTGATCTGTTTGTGAGTGGTGTCCTTTGATGTTCTGTCTAAGGAACTTACCCTGTAAATTCTTACATTCTAAATATAAAAATGAAATACATACCTTTTCTAACAGTTTCACATCATTTAGATCAAAATATTTCTCCATCTGTAGTATCCATGTTATGGGATCCTTATCATCAAACTTCCTCATATCGATCTTTGGAATATGGTGGGTCTTCAATCCAATGTTAGATTCTATGAAATCATGATTAACATTTATTTTTTTCTCATCGTGATTTTCCTCTACTACCATTTCGTCATTAGGAGGTCTTTCTTGTAGCAACTTTGTCCCACCTTCCTTCAAACCTTCCATGTCTTTGTTCAAATATGCCATGAATTTCTTCAAATATGCTTCCCTACCATCAATATTAGCTTCCATGGCACATATAAAACTATTTATCTTAGCTTCGATCACATTCTATTCAATTTTGCTTACTAGGTGTTTCTATTTTCTTAATTCGAGTCATTCTTTTTCTTGATTTTAGCAGCGCGATATTGAATCTATTGTATCTCTAAAATTTAGAATCTCCAAGGTCTGAAATTACTACCTACGGTATCCCTCTGCGTCCTCTTTCCAATGCCACTAATCTGATCAAAATTGGATTCTCCAAGAAAGCGTTATGCCCAATCTCCCAATATGACCTGCTTATATACTTTTTTAGTAGAGATAACTTGTACGAAGTGCCACGTGTTACTGTTTCAACCTTCGGACATGCAAAAAATACATAGCAATGTACAATTTGTCCTATTTTTGTATCTTCTTATGACATTTCAATTGGATTCCCAGAGCGAAAGTTACGATGATTTTCCCCCCGTCACCTGTTTGGGAAGTAATTCAAGAGCCTATCGAAACCCTAAATGTCTTGGATTGTATCTCCGAAAATATAGCGAAACAAGATCTGAAATTCGGGCTTGAGCTTCTCCACGATTTTGGCTCAAATGGGTTTTAATTTCAGATTTGGAAACTTCGTACAAACAAAATTATAGTGAAACCTCCACGATGACCTGTTTGAGATGGAATTTTGGAGCTTATAAAAACTCTAACTTCCTCAGATCATATCTCCGAAAATATAGCGAGACAAGACTTGAAATTTGTACCCGAGGTTTATAATGATTTCTTATCAGATGGGTTTTTGCTTTAACTTCTTAAACTTCATATAACAAAAGTTATATCGAAAATTCCATGATGACCTATTTGGAGCAGTGAAACCCTAGAATCCAAAGATCTAATACCAAATGTTATGAACCAACTCACAAAAAGATAGAAAAGATACATCAACGCCTTCAAAATTGGCCTCTTCAAGGGGTAAATCTCCTTTAAATTACACAAATTAACAATTCTTGGATGATACAAATGACAATACCTCCTTTGTTAGATTTTAGGCTTCTGTGGAAGTTTTTTGCAGTGGTATGATCCGGATTATCCACAGTTTTGTGTTCATTCTGTCGACGTTTCAAACCCCAAAGAGGGTCCAGTTCCGCCTTACCATGAGTCTAATTCAGGTTAGTGTCGTCAACAAATCTTTTCCACCATGCTGGCTTCAGAGGGTATGAGTCCAGGGCTTTCCTTTCAAAGTACTCCATGTATAAGTTGGCGACAATGGGTGAGAGTGGGGAACCATCTTAACTCTATATCCTCCGAAATCAAATTTACTATGGAGCTTGAAGAGAACGGTAAGATCCCCTTTCTTGATGTTCTGATCAGTAGAAAGGAGGATGGTACTTTGGGACACCAGGTCTATAGGAAGAAGACCCATACTGATAGCTATCTTCATGCTGACTCTTACCATCATCCTTCCCAAAAATCTGGCGTCTTAAACACTCTAGCTGTTAGGGCTTTCAGGATTTCTGACCCTGATCACCTGAAAGAAGAGATTGAACACTTAACCTCTGTCTTCAAAAACCTTGGATACAGAGAGTGAAGTATCAAGAAAGCTATAAGAAGAGCTCAGGATAAGGTTGTCTCCAGGCGTCCTCCTAAAGACAAGAAAGAAAGTTATGGAAAGGTTTACCTTCCATTCATCCAAGGGGTTACAGATAAGATTGCAAAAATTTTAAGGAAGAATAACATAAACACTCAATTTACAACATGTGGAACTATAAGACAAATGATGAGGTCAGTAAAAGATAACATTGATCGTCAACAACTCAAGGGTGTGTACAAGATTGACTGCTCTTGTGGCAAGAGTTATATTGGAGAAATCGCTCGATCTCTGAAAATAAGACTAAAAGAGCACGCAGCTGATATAAAGAATGAGAGATCCCGTACATCAGCCTTTGCAGAACACTCGTCCAAAACAAAGCATCATATGTGTTTAGAGGACGCTAAAATAATTGCAAGAGAGGAGAATTATCATAAAAGAAAAATCAGAGAGGCCATTGAAATTATGAAATTTCCTCAGAACCTCAACAGGGACAATGGCAGTGAAATTAGTGGAAATTGGCTTCCCCTGATCAGACAAATAAACCCCTCTAGTCCTTTGGAAGCATAGTATCAGGGTTTTCATTTTAATTAATTAATTAATTTTAATTAAAAAAAAATTAATTAAATAAATTAAAATAAATAAAAATTAATTTATTAATTAGTTGGACAAATGATTAATAACAATTATAAATTAATATAAAATAAATAAAAACAATAATAAAATAAAATAAATCAAAATTATATATATATATATATATATATTAATTAAATAAAATAGGAATTAAATAAAATAAAATAAAATAAAAATTTATTTATTTATTAATTAGTTGGACAATTATAGCTTAATAGGTTAAATCTTGAAAAATGATAAAATGATTAAACTAAATAAATTAATTAATTAATTAAATCAATGAAAAAAAAAAATTGATTAATTAAATAAAAAAAAATTAATTGATTAATTAAATAATAATAAAAATAAAATAAAAAACAATAGGAAGAATTAGAATTAATTATTCAATTAAATTTAAATTAAAAGCAATTGAAAGAATTATAAAATGATTACTTGATTAATTTTAAAATAAAAATTAGAATTATTGAATTAATTAAATCAAAGCTTATTAATTTAATTTAATTACATCCATTTTAATTAATTAATTAGATTCTAATAAAAATTTAATATAAAATAATTAGTCAATTAATTAAACTAAAATAGTTATTAATAAATAAAAAAAATTAAAGATTATGAAATATAAATTAATTAATTAATTAATTAGAAAACTAGGGCTAAATAATAAATAATAAATAACAATAAATAAATAAATAAAAATTATGAATCAGATTAAACTAATTAATCAAACTATAAACTAATAAATTAAATTATAAACTAATAAATTAATATTTGAATAAAATAATAATAAATTAAAATAAAATAAATAAGAAATCATACATATGAGTGTCGGCTTCTTTAAAAAATTAGGGATCTAGGTTTATTTATTCCCAGGTCGTTTGACTCTTCTCTCAATAAGCTTTCATTCATATTCTATTAGTCCTGATGATGGACCCTCTTTGGGGTTTGAAATGTCGACAGAATGAACACAAAACTGTGGATAATCCGGATCATACCACTGCAAATACCTCCTTTCTATATATAGGAGTCTAAGGGGTCATAATATAATCAGAGTCAACATAACAATAATAATGTAAGGGCACAACAATAACAATAGTGGGCTTCTATGGGGCACAATAATAAAAATATGGGGACTACACGGGCACAACAATATAATAAGGGGGTTGCACTAATAACAATAAGGGGCTACACTAGTAGTATAGGGACCTAACAGAGAGGCTTGTCCCTCTTGGTCTTTCAAAGAAGGTGATGTTGCATGGATTTTAAAGAAAGATGGTATTTCTTTAGAAAAGGAATTTATAATGAGTGTGAGGGTGCTTTATTTATATGGGTCTTCACTACGATGTTGCTTCACTATGGAAGGACGTTTGTTGAGGTTGAAATCGCATGACCATTTGGACCTTCTAAGAGTACGTATGTAAAAAACATGATTTTTTTATTTATTTATTTTTATTTTTGTGTAATGGGATATTTTATAATTAATTTTTGTATAATGTATTATTTCCTGTGCAATGTCAGTATCCTCTACTCGTACATGGGTGTGTGAACCATGACTTCCCCCAAGACCTACAACGTTCCATATATAAATTATTTGCATTTGTACGTTGGATCACATCATAGGAGATTCATATGGCTAGCATTCCACAGTGGTGTCAAGAGATAACTGGGATTGTTTATATATTTGAGAAGGAGTTGCCGACGAGCTTCATGGACTTGAAATTTCATCTTCTAATTCACCTAGTAAATGAGGTGGAATTATTTTGCGTCGTTTCTTGTCATTGGATGTTCTTCTTAGAGAGGTACATGAAGAAATTGAAAGGTTGTTTTTGACAAAGAGAAAAACCCGAGGGGTCTATAGAAGAGGGGTATATATATTGTATGACTCTTTATATTATGTCATTGAGTAAATCAAGAAGAACGACAACACAATAGGTGTGGCGATTTGGGATGACGAAATAGATGAAGACAAAAGAGAAGGGTAGATTCTCGAAACGAATGGAAAGAGTTTCATGATAAAGAATAAGTGCAGGCTTATCATTTTTCAAATTACTACGCAATAACTATTCACATTGAACTTAATAGTAATGCATGTTTTGATCTCATACATACTATATATGTGTGTTGGTTTGATTTGATCATCACCGAATTTAGAAATTGAAGCCACCAACAAATCCATTCTTTACAATATGGAAGAAACACAACCGTGGGTGACATTGTACGAAAAGAAGAGGAGGAAATGGGACAGTGACAAGAAATAATTCTAATCATTTAAAATAAAATATGCCAATAACATGCCCTAACATTTGGGTTTTCGATCAAGTCATAGAGAAATATGGTGCATTTGGTCATTACCTGTGTGTTGAAGAGGATGCGCTAAACATAGGGATTAAGTGCAACAACTCGATAATTATATTCTCTTTCTGTATAGTTTTAACTTTATACTGCACCTTTGAATTGTAACATCTATATATATTTTATATTTTTAATTATGTTTGGGTTATTAGACACATGACACTATGATTTTTTCACTTTTTTATAGGTGCATTTGTTCCCATCTATGTGGGCATATGGACATCATTTTCGCACGAAGGATGTCGATGATGGATGCATGATACAAAACTATGGAGTGGAAGTCAAGTTCGACCAATCTAGTCGTGTTAGCCACCACGACCAAACCCTAATGCAGGGAACATTAGTTATGTTGGAAAGATACAAGATATCATTCAAGTGGACTTCTCTTTGTTCCAATGTGTTATTTTTAGGTGCAAGTGGTGGGACACCTTTGATCAGAATAATGTAAAGGAAGATCTAATCGTGCGCTGATATCTATCAACTCTAGAAAGATCTGGCATGAAGCTAGGGAGCCTTATATTTTCCCAAAACACTGCAACTAGGTATTTTTTTACCCAGATGTGTTGGATAGGGATTGGTGTTTTGTATTAACACGACCCTAGATCAAAACATGTTTTTGAGAACAACATTGTTATCATGCCAAGCGAGGAAGATAATCAGGTTGATGACACACTGCTACGAAAATTTTAATTTGTGAACTAACAATGGTGCATCAAAGGTACTTATTCTAGTGTGGTTGTGTTTTAAAGCGCACTGGATCTGGTGCATGACTGTGTTTGGTGCATCGAAGATTTATTTATTTTTTAAACTGAAATTTATGTTCCTGTATTAATAAATCCATTTTTCATTTAATAAAAAAAAATTGTGATTCTTACCAATTATATTATAAAATTGGTAAGATTATAAAATTGTTGGCATTTTATAATATAATTGGTAAGATTCACAATTTTATTTTATTAAATGAAAAATGGATTTATTAATATGGAAACGTAAATTTCAATTTAAAAAAATAAATAAATCATCGGTGCACCCAAAACACAGTCATGCACCAAATTTGGTGCGCTTTAAAACACAATTGCACTGGAATAAGTGCACAAATATCTTTGACACACCATTGTTAGTTCACAAATTAAAACTTTCATAGCGATGTGTCACAATTATGCACCGGTGCACACATATAACATTTTAGCACCAATATGGAAAGTTCACCTTATCAAACACACTGAGCTATAACTATATGTTTAAATATTATTTGGGTGGTGCATTTGATAAATATGATCGCACTGGTGCGAGAGGAACATATCAAGCACACCGAATTTGTGATGATGATTAAGAGGCATTTGTTTGACTTTCAAATAGACTTGGTGATGCATTTTTGTTTCCTATTTAGATTATGTGAAATAAATATCTATTTTTTATGTATTTATAACTAAATTATTTAAAGTAGAAATGTCTTTATCATTATGAACGTGATGTGATATTAGCTAGGAGAAATGTGAAAAACATGAATTTTAGTGGCTGTCTAGTGATAAATATGTGGAAAAAATAATATTTTTTAAGTTGTTCATTAAGAAATAATCAAATATATTATTTGTCAAAATTTTAAATCTCATACATTATCATTTTTGTATTATTTAACCCATATTTATTATTAAAAAGAGTAAAATTTAAACCAATACAATAGCAAATAAAGAACCAAAACAACATCAAAATGTTATATCTTTATTACTAGAAAAAATTGCACTTACCTCTTAAAGGGAGAACTTCCAATAGAGAAAATCCCCAACTACAGGTAAATTCACGTGAAGCCTCAAGTTACATTTCTTTATCCTCGTCTTTAGAGAGAAATTTCTAATTTAAATTGGTAATAGTTGCTATAAATATTAAATTTAAATAGTTTGAAAATATTATAACTTTAGTAATAAATTAAATTTTATAAAAATAGAATTTTTTAAGTTATGTTAAATCTAAATTAAGCGTGGGAGAGATGTTGTCACGTAACATTACTTTTAAAAATAGCAAAATAATAATTTCAATTAACAAATTAAAAATAGTAATAACAAAATAAATTAACATCGGTCATAATTATAATACTTCCATTTAGACCTTAATCTTATGTAAATTTATATAGAGATATAAAGTAACAAACAAACAAAAATATGGCTTTAATTATGAGGAAGAAATGTAATTTTTTCACATGACAAGAAATAATATTTTTGATATTACATTATGTGTAATTAATTCTATGTTCCATTTACATGTGATATTTAAAACAAAAATATATTTATAGCAAAAAATATTCTACGAACATAAGTAAAATATTTCAATGTCCATATTAAATAACATAATTTTATAGATACTTTATATAGAGAAAAGTAAAGTAATTTAAATTGAATTTTTTTTTTTCACTTTAGTGAGAAAGATTGAGAGAATTATTATTCCATTAATAGTTGCTTTCTAATTCAATGTATGAAGTATATTTGTAAATTTTTCAATGTTTAATATGGATTTGATATGTAATAGTTTAGAAAATATTAATAATAATAATAATTAAATGTATACATACAGGAAAAAAATTATGGAGGGGCATAATTTAACATTTTAATCTAGAGAACATGAATTATAAAAAAATATTTCAATGTTAACTACATATATCTTATACTAGCCTAGATCCATCTTAACTCTGGATCTACCAAGTGCCTAGAGGGATCAAATCTCTCTTAACTTTAAAAGATGTTTGCATCTCAAGAGATTTGATTATGGAGGGGCATATTTTAACATTTTAATCTTGAGAACATGAATTATAAAAAAATATTTCAATGTTAACTACATATATCTTATACTAGCCTAGATCCATCTTAACTCTGGATCTACCAAGTGCCTAGAGGGATCAAATCTCTCTTCACTTTAAAAGATGTTTGCATCTCAAGAGATTTGATCCATCTCTGCGCTTGGTAGATCCAGAGTTAAGATGGATCTAGGTTATAAAAAATTGTGACTTGAGTTTTTTAAATTTAACAGTAGATTGAATTTTATAAAAAAATATTGAATTAGTTAAATTATATTTTTGAATAATTTATTATTAATAATATTTTATATTAAAAATTGAATGAGTTTCACATTTTCGTCTTATTAAGAACTAACTAAATTATTTTACCTTTGAAATATTTTACTAATTAAGTTTGATTGAATATCAATGAACTATCTAAGAAACAGAAAAATATTTATGGTAATTTTACAATCATAGTTTCAACCATACTAAACTTTGTAATTTATAAAAATATCTTTGCATTTTTTTTAAAGTACATTGTTTTGCATGCAATTTCATAGCTAAAAGTTTGATATAAGTTCATCAATACATAATCTATAATAAATATTATTTCATAACAATAAGCATCATGATGATAACCATCTAACAATCATAAACATTATCTAAGATACACATTCGATTGACTACCCAATCTAATTATATATCCCTCTAGCACATATAAATGTCATTAGCTAGCATGAAAATATATAATCTAACAGGGCACCATCATCGTGATCACATCTAAGAAGGCACAAACATAGTAATCTAACATCATCACCACACACATCCTCAAATTAATATAAATCTCATGTCAAATAACTGCTATCACATACACATCTATCTGCAACCACATTAAATGAACATATATCTAACATGACCTAGAAATATACACATCAACACCAACATATAAATTAAGTACATAAACAAGAACAAAAAAAAATGCACCATATATATATATATATAGACAAGTAAAATAAGTGCAATCAAATATATGATAAAATAGGCATAGTGCCAACCTAGTCTACTGTAGAAGACGATGGATAGTCAACTATTGCATGATCGACATCTATCGAACTCAACTGAGGTGAAGGTGGAGGTGGTTGGTCTGTAGTATAATATGATGGATGGTCAACTATTGTGCCCTCAATGCGATCTGGTGAACTCTGAGGTGGAGAAGGAGGTGGTTGGTCTGCTCTGCCAAGAGAAACATAAGGAACTTCCTCCAGCTCTGGCATCTCATCATCAGGTGAATGACGAGGATGTGTAATAAAAAAAGGATCACTGACACCCTGATCACGGCCATGATCCAAGGGGGTGGTACTATCAGAAGCACCATGATAACCACCACCATCATCATGATCATCACCCTCATCATCATCATCACCATCCTCACCTGATGTATTTGTCATTGCATGATGTCAGCTTGCATCCCTCATCGTTGATAGTGCCCTACTAGCTCCAATGATATGTTGTATAAGAGATATCATCTCACACGAAGAGTCCCTATAAATATCCACGAACATCGGATATGTGCTGATATCTCGAGGCCTCTAAGGGCATACTCCCTACAGAACCAAAACTCTGGCCAATTTGTCACAGTATTCCATCTGAAATTGCAAACCAGCCCTACATCCCCTGACACCCACTTCCCCTTGAGTATGTGCCTCACACTCTTGGGCCTCGTCCACCTCCTTGCCTCCTCCATTCGGC
Organism: Pinus tabuliformis; assembly: GCA_031772625.1. Taxonomy (NCBI): domain Eukaryota; kingdom Viridiplantae; phylum Streptophyta; class Pinopsida; order Pinales; family Pinaceae; genus Pinus; species Pinus tabuliformis. The sequence goes on from CM062820.1 coordinate 1,119,015,554, forward strand.
GATGGGGGAGGAGGCACGTCCCCATCAAATCATTCAATATCTATGAATTATATAGTACACAAAAATAATTAGATAATTTCATTAAACAAATTAATAAAACAAGTTAAAGAACATGTTAGAATAAATTTTATTCTAATTCATTAAAAAAAAAAAAACAGTTGGAGATAGAAAGAAGGAATATACTAAATGATATGGTAGAACAATGGAGACTCAAAAGCAGAGCAATTTGGCTCGCATTTGGGGATGAAAATTCGAAATGTTTCCAAAATTATGCAAAAGGAAGGAAAAATACAAATACGATCTAGGGATTAAAAAGGGAAGAGGGGGGTATAGAAAAATCCTTTGAAGACCTAGCCACCATGGGAAGGGATCACTTCAAATACTTATTCAAATCTCCTGAATCGGTTTCAATTGCAGAGGTGATTCGGGTGGCCCAGCTCTTCCCTCAATATGTGGAGGAGGAGGAAAATGAGATGCTTATGGCTCCAGTGTCGAAAGGGGAAGTAGAAGGGGTTTTAAAAGCTATGCAAATAGATAAGAGTCAAGGGTCTGATGGCTCGATAGTGGAATTCTTCCAACATTTATTTGAGCTAATTGGGGAAGAACTTACTGGGGTGGTGGATGAATCTCAAAATAAAGGCTCTGTATATGAACCTTTAAATACTACATTCGTGGCCTTAATTCCCAAAACTGATGATCCTTCATCCTTTGAGGATTTTAGGCCTATTTCTCTTTGTAACTGCATTTATAAAATTATAGCCAAAGTTATTGTTGTAGACCTAAAACCAATCCTTTCAAGTAATATTTCAAAGGAACAATTTGGGTTACTCGATGGTAGAAAAATTCATCATAAGCTATCGGGGTCACTCATGAGACATTGCATATTATCAAAGGTGCAGGAAAAAGAATTGATAGTTAAAATTGATCTATCGAAGGCATATGACAAAATCAGTTGGCTCTACATTCACATGTTGTTGACACATCTGGGTTTTAGTATTGGTTTCATCAATTGGGTAATGGGATGTATAATAAGTGTTAGTTTTGTTGTTCTGATAAACAGCATTGCATCCCCCTTTTTCCACATCCAAAGAGGACTCAAACAAGGATGCCCACTGTCTCCTCTCCTTTTTTTACTGGCAGTCGAAGCCTTACTCAATTGATTTTGGCTGCGAAAAGAAGAGGTGAGTTAAAATGTATAGAAGTAGCTATCAATTTGTATATCACTCACATGTTGTTTGTGGATGATATAATGTTATTTAGTGATGGAATTAGAAGTGACATTTAGCACCTAAAATCCTATCTCGATCTGTTTTTAGTAGCAACTGGGATGTGCATAAATACACAGAAATCATCACTAATTCATGATGGTTTCTCGGGAAATGAAATAAATAGGATTACCTTGGTCCTCCGATTTGAAGCAAATTTTATGAAGGACAACTTCAAGTATTAGGTTTTTCATCTTAATCCGGACACTTATAGGAAACAAGGTTGGCACTAGATTTTGGAAAAAATTGAAAATCACATTAAACATTGGAGTTATAAGTGGCTATAGAGAGTTAGGAGATTGGTTCTTATTAAATCAATCCTTCTTGCCATTCCTGTCTACTGGATCACTCTCTCATGGGTCCCAAAAGGCATACTCACACTGATTAGGAAAGTATGTAGTCGTTTTCTTCGGGCTAGAACAAAGGAGGATACAATACTGCCATGAGTAGCTTGGGACAAAGTTGCTAGGCCAAAGGCATGGGGAGGCTGGGGCATAAAATAACTCTCATTTTTTTCATCCTCATTAACAGCAAAATCAGGGTGGAGGTTATTATCAATGGAGAATTTGTGGACAAAAGTTTTCAAAAGGAAATATATAAACCCTATTCTCATTGATGAATGGATGTGTAGTCCTAATAAAAATCCCATCCACTCTTCTGTAGTATGGAAGGCGACATTAGACTTTTTCAGCATAATAGAATAAGGTTTGTCTTGGCACATTGGAAATGGGGAGAACCTCAGAATAGGTATCGACCCGTGGGTGGGGTGCAATGAAGGTTTTTCTCTTTCAATGGAGGTTATGTTTTGTCTACACTCCCAAGGGCTTCACTTTTTGAATCAGATTGCAAGGGAGGATTTTTTTACTATTTGGCATCAAGGATGGAAATCAGTAGAGGACCTGCAACTTGAGCCCCCTTGGGAAGAGGAATGGAAGAATTACCTTAGAGAACTACATCGCACAAATGTTCGATTAAGGGATCGGCCCGATGTCCTTAGATGGGTACACTCTCCTACAAGTAAATATTATCCAAAGTATGGTTATAGCTATATTATGAACCGAAGGGCATGGGGGGCACAAGAATGGTGGTGCAGACTATTATTGAAACTAAAAATCTCGACGAAATCAAGAATCTTCTTTTGGTGTATCCTAAAAAACAAAAATACCTACCTGAGATAACCTCTAGAAGAAAAACAAATAGGGACCCAATTGGTGTACTCTATGCAAAAGCTTGGAAGATTTTTTTCACTGCCTCTTCTTAGTTTGTCCATTCAGCAATAATATTTCGGAAGAAACTCTAGGACTATTGGGTATATCTCAAATATGGAATGGGAAAAATATAAGGGACGCCTGGAAAATATGGTGGAATTATGTTACGGCAGAAAACCACAGAAATATCCCTTTGATCATCTCTTGGGGCATTTGGTTGTCTCAGAACAAGGGCATCTTCCAGGATATTACCCATTCACATACCCATATTATTGTTGAATATGCCTCTATTTTTTCTCTAATCCCTTTGCCAACTCCAAACAAGACACCTAGGATTGTTAGATAAGAACAGATCATGGTTGACTTACCTTGTGAATACTTTGATGGAGCATCTAACTCTGAGAACAATTGTTGTTCGAGGCTAGTTAATGTCAACAACCAAAAAATTTTGAAAGCTTCGGTGGGCCTTGGCTAAGGATCAAACAACTATGCAGAACTTCAATCCTTGAAATTATTATTGTGTTGGCTTATTCATATGAGGATAGGATCGGTTCAAATAGTTGGTGACTCATTGAATGTTCTAGAATGTTTTAACAACATACATAGATGTCAAAATTATATTTTGATTCCATTATTAGAATAAATTCTACATTTAAAACAACTTTTTTATCTCATAATTGTTTGCCACATTTACAGGGAGTAGAATACAGAAGCAGACCTCCTTCCTAAAGAGGGTCTACAGTAGCCTTTGGGCAACTGGCGCATAACTGAAGTAAAAGAGGATTAGATCCGTATGTTATATCAACAACCACATAATTTTTTATTTGAATGGTCAGTCAATAAAATGTTTATTATCAGCTCTGTCTTTTGGCTTTTGAAGTTATTTTCATAACAGACTTCATAAGTTTTTTATGGATTCTGGTATACTCTTTATGGTTTCTTTGTAAAACAAATATGTATGTATGGTTCATTTTCCTCATTAATGGGGAGGCTGGGGATCTGGACATGGCTCTTTTTTGGCATTTTGATTTGAGTAGTTATTGTTGCGATCAACCCAACGATGGTTTAGCTATATTTTTTTGTGGACATATAGTAATTAGAATTATTAAATGAATCTACAAATGTAAATTTTTATTGCCTTAATAGAAAATTCATTTTTTTCCTTAGAGAAAAAACAAGAAAATGAAGATACATAAATTTAAAGAAAACAATAGTATTACCTCTATCATCTAGAGGCTCAACTATTGTGAAGAGGATGTTGGGACACCCTCTCCAATCAATCCTTATGTACAGAAACACCAATGCAAAAAATGCATTATCATCCTTACTGTCCTGTAGCGCCAGTGCCTCAAGAGGAATCCTAGCCAAATACTCCGGCAAACCCCTCTTGGGCATCATCTGCCCCCACATGGCATATGTACCTCAGTGATCGATCTACGAAAGCGATGGTCAAATGTAGGCCTCATCTTTGGAAACCTCTCAAAAAAAAACAAAAAATCTCGAAAGCGAAAGGGAAGGTTTCCCTCCCATGTCTCAATGCACGACATCGATCTAAAGCCATGCAAAACTACCTCCAAAAAATGACAGACCATATGGTGTGACATGGCACCTTAATCAAAGAATCAACATAATGCAAAAGAGGGAAACTAATGCATTTCTTGTCACTATTAGAGTGTGCAATGGTGTTGACTAATAACGAGAGACACCTAACCTCCTGTGCAGCAAAAGAATAAATCCACAGATGTCCATCATGGACCTGGAAATATGATGGATGGACTGCCTAGGCTCAACATATCTCTGAGTGTAGGAAATATGAATCTCATTTGCAACCCCATAGGGGATATCATGGAACTAGGGAAAATCCTCCCCTCTCCTGGATAGGCTAGTGATAAAGTATATGTCCTCCTCATTGGGCATATACAATGCCCCGGGACAGACATTTAAAGCCTGCTCCTAGGCACTCCATCGACAGATCAGATGCGCCAATAAGTCTGAGCGCACCTTCAAGGATGTAGCCTCTTCATATTACTTGACGAGGCCTAGATTCCGCAAGAGTGCTCAAGTCACTGCAGTAATTTGGCGAGGGTATAAATACCTCTCCCTCTCTCTCGCCTGCCATTTCAGACCACATTGAATGGGTTCACCTACCGCTCATGCTCCTAATGTTGCTCCCTCTACTGACATATCTGCTACATGATTTACATGTAAAATACATCAGCCACATACATAAAATACATTTTTTTTTATTAAATGAAATATGTATTATTTATAAATATGGAAACATAGCTTTCAGTTAAAAAAAAAAATCACTTGTGCGCTAGAAACACAGTCATGCACCGGCGCTGGTGCACACATAAGTATAACACACTGTTGTTGGTTAACAAATTTAAATTTTTATAGGGATGTATCATGCTTGTTTCCCGATGCATTTTCATTTAAAAAACGCACCGCAACAATGGAATTGTGTTATGTTCACGCACTGAAATGCGGTGCACCCTATAAATTTAACAGTGGTGCGATTCGAACATATCAAGTGCACCACGTGGTGAATTTGTTTTTTTCAAAAACAGTGGAAAATTTAACCTAATTTGAAATTCTAATCTGCTAAAAAAAATTAGAAAGAAACTTAACACATTACCTAGACATTTGGTCGTCAGGAAGGCATTGTGGGCATGTTATGGAGAAAAACAAATTTTAGCACAATTTGAAAAAATTGAAAACCCAGACAGTGGCCACAGTATGGAATGATGGTGAGAAAGAGAAGCACCAACGATAGGACACTTGCATGTAGAAAGAGTGGCATTGGTGCCTCAGAGCTCTCCCACACTGTAGATGTAAAAATGAAAATTATGAAGGAATTTAGACTTCTGTGATCCATAACATTGTTTAGATAATCTTCGGCAAAATCACATAACCAATCTTTTGTCGACGGGTTTCGAACCAACCAGTGTGGTTCATCGTCAGGGCAAGTTGAAGAACCAATCCGGCTCAGCTTGTTTAAATAGAGTGTGCAGAGACTCCAACGGCTAATTTTGACCTAATAGTCCTAGTCAAACCACTAATATTCTTGTTATATCATTAAATTAATAAATTATATCTAGTATAATAATTCATATTTATTAAATAATCTATATATATTATTATTCCAATATTATTTAAATACAAACAAATAGTATTAAATTACCATTTAGTTACATTAGGTAATTGTATATTTATTTAATGAAAATTATGGTCGAGAGGGTTATTTTATTTAACCCTAGTCTAGTGTGTTTCCCTAACAGCACTGGTGCAGGATATATCCAAAAGCACCATTTTTTTTAATTAAAAAATATCGTGGTGCTTTTCTTGAGACGCCTCGGGGTGTTTCTATACATAAAACGCATCAGTCTTGTGTTTTTACTACAACGCTGCTATTTTTTTAGAAATTAAAAACTCCCTGACGGTGCGCTTTAGAAGATGCCTCGGGGTGTTTTAATAAGTTTACCGCACCGGAGCATCGTTGGAAAATAGCATCACATTTTTCTAAAATTTAAAAGTACAGCGGTGCTCCTTAGTGGTATGCACCAGGATGTTTGACTATATGAAGGACACCGATGCTATCGATGATTCAAGAACCCATGCATTATGGTATTTAGTGCATCGTGTTTTTTTTTTTTTAATAAAAATAAATTTTCCATGTTGCATCATGTTATATTCAACACCACTGCTTGTATGGATGTTAAAGCACTGGTTAATTTGTAGATTTTAGATTCACTATCCAAAAAACATCCACCCACCCACCTCTGCTAGAGATATCCGCTACAAACAAACTTTTGGGCTATTTTGATAGGGGCTTCTATAAAAACCTTCATGAAAACGTCTTTTCCTTGTAGTGTAAATGACATACATACCTACTAGGAAGACACTTCAAAATCAAAATATATCATGATAATCTGGAGTACTTCTTAGAGAAAAGAGTATCTTCAAAAGAGAAAACAAATGGTCAAAAAGATGTTGGGTTATGACTTTGAAATTATCAACAAAAAGAGAAAACAAAATATTGTGCATATGCACCCTCAAGGAAAGAGGAAGATACAAAGGGTTTTCTATGTGCTATTTCCATTTCATAATTTGACTAGGTGGAAGAAGCAAGGATTTAATGGCAGCAAGATGAGAATATACACAAGATCATTCAACAATGACAAGAGGACTCCAATGCAGTAGAAAATTTATGTGGAAAAATGATTTGTTATGGTGTGAAGATCATTTATAATTATGTAAGAATTCTCAGCTCAAATAGATGGTCCTTTTGAAATTACAAGCTTCTCATGTAGGAGCACATTCAGGGTTCTTGAAGCCATACCATAGGATAAACAAATATTTTTTTGGGGAAGGTATTAAAGAAAATGTGAAAAATTTTATGGTGGAATGTGTGGTATGCCAACAAGATAATACCAAGACCCTAAGGTTCCTTTAGCCATTAACCATACCAAGTCAGCATTGGGAAGAAGTTTCAATGGATTTTATTATTGGTTTACCCAAATCTAAAGGAAAGAGATTCATTCTAGTAGTGGTAGATTGAATTAAAAAGCATGCCCACTTATTCTCTCTTTCTCATCCTTTTAAATAAAGTATCATGGTGGAAGAATTCATGGAAACAATCAAAAATATACATGGAATACAAAATATTATTGTAAGTTATAGGGAATTTTTGCTAGAAAATTTTGGACTAAACTATTTTCTTGTTTAGGTATGCAATTGTCTTACAACTCATCTTATCATCCTTAATCTGATGGGAAAACTGAGATTGTGAATAAATGTTTAAGGAAAAATATTTTTCTTTCCATTTGATAAACAAATACAATGGTTCAAACGGTTTCCCTTGGAAGAATGGTGGTACAACACATCCTTCCAAAGTCCATCAAAAATGTCACTATTTATGGCACTTTATGTATATCATCCTCTATCCATCACATCACCTTTCAAAGGCTTCAAAGGGACTTTAAAGCCTCAAGAAGTATAGGACCACATATAGCACCAACAAGAGGTTCTCAAACTATTGAAGGAAAACTTGGTTATGGAAAAAAATACGATGAAACAACAGGCATATCAACATCATAGTGAAGGGTTATTTGAAGTGGAGGATTGGGTATTTGTGAGATTACAACAATATAAACAAAAATGTCCCTCAGGCAACAGAAAAGGACAATAAATTAGATCCTAGGTATTATGGCCCCTATAAGTTCTTATAGAGGATTGGAATTACGGCTTACAAATTGGATTTTCCCCCGTCTTCACATGCACTTCTAAACTTCCATATTTCCTACTTAAAGAATGTAATCAATGACAATATCCTAATCCAAACTATTCTACTAGAGATTAATAAAGAAGGGAAAATAATACTAGAACTAGAAACAATTTTGGAAACATAGACTAAGCAACTAAGAAATAAAGCAATTACTAAGTACCTCATTAAATTTAAGAGCCTACCAGTGGAACAAGTGACATGGGAAGATGACTTATTCATGCGGAAATACCCCTAGATAGTCAAGTGTTGAGGAAAACACTTTTTTAAGAGGAGGGACATGTTAATACGTATATATGCCCCATGTTAACCCAAAAACCCATTGTTAAGCCCTAGATATTGAGTGATTACATTTCTATTGTTATATTGTTATGTAAGCAAGAACTCCTCATGGTCCCATTTTATTATAATTGTACCCTTTGTCTCCTATATATATATATATATATATACACTAAGGATACCTAGTTTTTGGATCATGAGTTATTATTTTGTACATTGTATTCATTGTAAAAGGAGGTTTTGCCCTCAAGAGGACTGTAATTACTGGTTTCTTATCATTTTTAGGGAGCAATGATTATAAAATTTTCTTAGAGGTATATCTATTTGACAATAATTCTTGAAAAACTTATGGTAATATCCTATAGATATTAATAATCCTATGAGTTTCTTCAAGGAATTGAGGATTCACAATTCCTTAATAGCTTTGATTTTGTTAGGGTCCATCTTGACACCCTCATGTGATACAGTATGACCCAAATATTCCACTTCATGAACCCCAAAGGCACATTTGGAAGCCTTTGCATATAGTTGTTTCTCTTCCATTAGTGTTAAGACCTTGTTGAAATGTTGTACATGCTCTTCCCAAGATTTTTTATAGATTAGTATACCATCAAAAATACTAACACAAATTTTCTAACGAAGGGTTTGAAAATAGAATTCGTTAAGCTTTGAAATGTTGAAGGTGTGTTTGTAAGTCCAAATGGCATAACCTAAAACTCATAATTACCTTCATGCATTCTAAAGGTTGTTTCGAGAATGTCTTCTTTCCTCATCTTGATTTGATGATATCCATAATGGATATCCAACTTAGAATGGAAAATTGCTCCATGCAATTCATCTAATAATTCATCAATGATAGGAATAGGAAACTAGTCTTTGATTGTTATTTTGTTGAGCTATCTGTAATCTAGACACACGCCATGAACCATTATTTTTTATTAAAATCACCACTAGTGAATAGAAAGCACTTTGGCTAGGTTGAATGATGTCAGTCTCTAAAATTTCTTGAACCATATCATCAATCTCACTTTTTTGTGCATGTGGATATCTATCAGGATTAATTTTAGGTGGAACACTTCCAAGTTGTAAATGAATAGCATGGTCATGATCTCAGGAAAGTGGAAAACCCTTAGGCATCTCTCCAAATACCTTAGAATGATTGTTGATAACTTTTTCAAGATCTATTGGAGTAGAGAAAATACACCTTGTTGTCTCTTTTTGTGAAATTACACCTTGTTGTCTCTTTTTTACCAATTTTTTCATGCTATTAGAGCACCTTAATGGGTTTCCCTTTGTTGATGTTTGTAGCTCAGGCATATACTTTTGCATAGGTCTAAGTTTCTAAGTGTGTAGAAGTAGCCCAATTTCTCCTTAGGCAATTTCTCTAGTGTGAGCAAGTTGCATTTATAACTTAGCCTAAGATTTTAACTTATGAAAAGATCGTAATTGTTATGGTGATTTATTGAGCTAAATAAACATTACAGAAATTAAACTAAATTACTTCAATCATTATGTTTTAATCTCATCCCTTTATCTAAAGTGAGGAGATCTAATCTCAGCCATCAATCATTTTGGATATTAGAGTTAGGGATTTAACTCAACGAAAAGTTCTAAAATCAAGGCTAATGAGAAAGAGAAAACACACCATACATCAACACAATATTAAGAGAGGCATATTAGTGAGGAGTATGATACTCTTAAGTGTGTTGGGTCTAAGGAAGAGGGAAACAAGGAGATCCAGATCAACCAAGGAGTGCTTGGTTAACTAGATTAGAAATAATATTATAAATGCATTTCCTTAGTCAGGCCATTATCTCAAGTGGGAACCAAAGTAGATTCAAAATCAATTTAATGATGAACTTATTTTAATGGGAATATTATGTTGTGTCGTTGTGATTGAGATTGGTAAATTTTTCTTTCGTTGAATTATCATGTTAATGAACCTAGCTATGGAATCAGGTGCTAGCTTTACAAGAAAATTAACATGGTATCAAAGTTATCATGCTTTTAGAAAACAAATCTCAGAATAAAAGTTTATGGTTCATGTAGGAATGTCAAGTCCAAATTTGGTTGTGATCGTATGATGTGAAATTTATTTTTAGCAGGCCAAAGGAAATTTGCTATAAAGGCTGAAGAAAATTCATACAAAGTAGTTGGGTAAAGAAAATTTTCCAACAACTGAGGTTTAATTTTTTTAAAGTGTAAAGAAATAAAATTAAATTAAAGAAAAAAAGTGAAGGGAGGTTTGGTAGATTAGTGGGTCATCGTCCAAAGTGGCTAACATGTCAACTACAAGACAGGTTAGGCATAGGGATTTTCAACAACTACGAGTTAGCACCAAAAAGCCATGCATAGATATGGCTACAGTAGAGCCCAACCAATAGTGAAATAGATCAAGGGTGTTTGGCCAAGCTAACAACCGACAAAGGAGAGCCACCATATCAACCGACATAGCAATCCACATGCCATTAGTCGAGGGAAGCCATATCGTTGAGAGCTAAATGTTGATGAATCATAATGCAACACAATGGTGAAGGAAACAACGTGTGGACTAGTAATGAGTGGATCGACTGGTAGCGGACAAGAGTGTGAGGCAGCGTATAGCGGAAGGTAGGTGAATTGATAAGCCAACATTATTATCAATAGAAAGGACATTCTGCCACCAGAAAGTTTGAGATATGAAACACGAAAATAGGGAACAGGGTTAGCACAATTAAGAGAGGTAGTAGGGAGAAGTCACCACCAAGGTCACATAGCCACCACACAAAATTGGACAGCAACACAACATGGATTTGATCTTAAAGTTGAGATGGGAAGACAATAGGTTTCAAAGAGAGTGGGGTCATGTAGTTGTGCGAGGTAGTAGAGATAGAGTGCAAAGGGTATAAGAGTTTTCTAATGCAAAGGACAGATGGTTCCACAGTTGGTTGCACAACAAAGGAAGTGGCAACAGTCAAGGTTTTACAGGAAGAATATGTAACAAAGTGAATAGGTTAACAACTATATTGATCCAAGGATCTAATATAGAACAAATATATTGATCCAAGGAGTTATAAAAGAATTCGGAATAGGTCACCAACAACCAGAGAAGGTTGAGTTTCCAACAAATAGCATGGTAGTTTCGTAGAGGTATGTTGGAGTTGGCATTGGTGGAAGCTATCTAATAAAAATTGAGGATTTCAAAAGTTACATTGAGGCCAAAAAGGAAATGTGCACTGCAGGAGAAAGAAGTAGGGCTTGTAAGTGCAATATTAGGCTATGGATGGCCCAATAACAAAAGGAGAAAAAAGCTATAGTACAATTAGTGTTGTTGAGTAGAGGATGTGGGAAAAATGTAGCACCAGGCATGATCGAGTAGCTTCCAGATGTAATGGACAAAAAGGAGTCATTTGGAAGGGGATATGTTGTGACAAAAATGAGTTAATAGTGGTCGAAAAAGCATGGTACGAAAGACAATACTAGTAGAGCTTGCCACCAATATTGGTGAAGATCAAGCATCAGAGGGATAGAGGGAGACCATACTTGTAGTTGATGTCTCAAAGGACCGAGACAAATCTAAAAGGAATATATTTTCAAATATATAAACCAACATGTTTCTTATGGGTGTTAGAAGGACTTAGCACAAGGGCCACATGAAGAATCAAATCAGTGATAGAGAATAAGGAGCAAGAAGCTTCGAAGGTTGAAAGGCTCAAACAAAGTCAACCTTCAGGTTTAAGTGGGAAGGAACATTCTACATATTACTCCAAGAAGGTCTCTTGGTCAAAGATGACTATACAAGATTTTCAGGAGTATGAGGCTTCTAAGAATCAAGCCAAGGAGAGAAAGACTTCAAGGATGCTTCTAGACTAGGTGGTAGGGAAGGATTCCAATTTATAGGGAGCATCCATGGCAACAGATGCAGTTCTAAGATCAAAGTCAATTTCATGGGGCAAAAATACCTCCCTTGCTAAGAGGGAGCATTGATGTTTGTATCTTAGACAATTATTTCTACACGGGCCTAAGTGTCTAGTCATGCAGAAGTCGCCCAAAGACTCCTTAAACACTTGATCTATTGTGAGCAAGTTGCATTTGTAACTTAGCCCAAGTTTTTAATTAAAAAAGCACATAATTGTTATATTAGCTTGTTGAGCTATAGAAAATTTAGAAAAAATAAAGTAAATTATTTTAGTTATTATTTTTTAATCTCAAAACTTGATCTCAAATGAGGCAAGACCTAATCTCGAACATCAATCACTTTGGAGATTAGGGTTAGGGATTTAGCTCAACAAAAGGTTTTAAAGCAAGTCTAAGGAGAAGGAGAAAACACACCATACAATAACATAATATTGAGAGATACATCTCAGTAAGTGTGATACCCTAAGTGTGTTGGGTCTAAGGAAGGGGGTAGAAAGGAGATCTAGATCAACCAGGGAGGGCTTGATCAGTTGGATCAAATCTAGTGTTGTACATGTATTTCTTTAGTTAGGCCATTATCCTAGGACAAGAGCCCAAGTAGTTTCGAGCAGAGTTTGTCATGTCATTGTGATTAAGATTGGTATATTTTACTTTTGTTGAATATTGTGTTAGTGAACTTAGCTGTAAAATTAATCTAAAGATATGTAATATTCTAGGAATAAAGTGTAAGGTGCTATGTTTACAATAAAATTAACACCCTTCGATACCCCTAAGCTCAATTTCCTTTCCTTTTGAAGAAAATCTTATGAAAATATCATGAAAATTAAAGGCCATTGTTCCCCATGATTGTAACCATTGGATCCCTAATAAAACATCGCCACCACCCATTTTTATTGCAATCATGGGATTATCCAACAAGTAGTCCCCCATATTCAGCTTAATATTATGGCACTTCCCTAAACACTTTATGGTACCTCCATTTTCAATCATTACTTGAAACTTTGGTGTTGGATATACAAAGAAATTAAGAAGTTTTTACAATGTGTAATCGATGAAGTCATGGGTACTACCTTAATCAATCATTATTGTTACCTTTTTCTTTTTTTATAAATCTTTATATCTTGAGAGTTCCTAGAGATATCGGCTAGTGCAGGACAAGATATTGTTAAACTAGTCTCTTCTAGCTCTCAATCTCGAGGTAGTTTGACTTCTTGATCATATTCATTTTCACAATATATGTAGAATAATTTATTATCACTACATTTATGTATTTTATTGTACTTGTTGTCACAGTTGAAACATTGTCATTTTTCTCTTCTTTCATCCATTTTTTGAACAGTCAACTTTGTCGGTTTAGGAGAGGGGGCGTGATTTTCTCTAAAGTTATTAGTGGACTATTTTTACTTAAACTTTCCTTTCCATACTAAAATCATGCTCTATATATTTAGATTAAAATAGATGCATCTTGTTTTGGATACTTTCCTTTAAAGTTCCCATAAATAGGTCTAACAATTATCCTCTAAAATATTCTTTACTTTGAGACTCAAATTTTGGAATTATTGAATGTGCTTTGTAAGTTAACCTTTTTGTAAAAGATTTACCAATTGACTAAAGTCTAATGTATTGTTATTAGTATATCCACAATGTTCTATTAATTCCTCTATAAAATTGGACCAAGATATAACAAAATCTGTTTTCCTTTCACAGAGTCATTAATACCATATATGTTGGTCTTGTTCTAAAAACGTGGATGAAATATTTATGTTTTGTAAGGATGCCACTTGGTGGAGATCAAAGTATTGTTCCATATGAAATATACATGTTATATTATCATTACGATCAAACTTCCTCATATCAATCTTTGGAATATAGTAGTTCCTCTATGTTGATTTGAATCCCTAATGATGTGGATCTTGGGTTGAAACTTCATGAATATGGTTATGTGTTTTAGTATTTGTGATCTTCAATTGTGATAGCATACTCTTCTTATGATATTAAATCGCAATACCATGTTTCTCCTTATGTTCATGATTCCCTTAATCTCCACATCCCTTTTAGGGAGATCTTTTAATAGAACGGTTTATAATTCTTTTATTTCTTCCCTGATGGATTTATGTATATCTTTATTGACATTTTGCATTTCTTCCGTAATTTTATTCATATTTTTTTCCATTTCAACTATCATTTATTTTATTAGGTTTTCTTGAGAACATGATAAATCCACTTTTTTTCAACTTACAACCATCTATTTCATTGACTTTTTTCTCTAGTTAGGAGGACCTAAAATCTAAGTCTTCATTTTCTTCATAAGTCCTAGATGAACCTTCACAAGTTTTGATTGGTGTAGCTTCTTTTGAATATTTCTTTGGAGCCATGTGAGAAAACAATAATAGTACTCTTCTTTATCACAATTTCCAGTCACCAGAAAAATAGATCTTCTAATGAAAAGTTAAGTTTTTTTTTTTTCAAAACAAAAAAAAAAAAAAACAATTTTCTATTAAACTGCAGATAAAGTACATATATACGTGAGAAGATATATTATTGATCATCATCTGATGAAACCTATAGACCAAAAAAACCATTCCACATCATATTAATAGTTAAATATGACCTTCCACTTGGGAGAATACAACTCTTGGAAAAACAAAAGACTTTACTCAAAAATTGTGTTGGAAAACAAAGGACTTTAATCAAAAAATTGCATAGAGAGCAATCGACCCAGTGGACAGAAAAATAAATAAATAAAAAATAAAAAATAAAAAATTATTATATCACAAAGTGACCCATACCATACATAATTTTATTCTCAAAATACTAGAAGAAGATCCAATCAGGCTCCGAATAGCATCCATCCTTTGACAGTCGATCTGCTTCCCCATTTTGGCTCCGATAGATATGGGAAATAGATATGTAGTTGAACTCTTTCATTAGGGACCTTATTTTGAGTTTCTAAGTGGTGAGCACTGGAGAATTCAAGGTATCCTTCTCATTTTTCCATGCAATGACAGATTTGGAGTCTCCAAATATAGTTAGTGTCCTCAGGCTGAGCCAAATAGCACATGCAGTACACCCCAGAGTGCAAGTAGCTCAGCATGCGTGTTGGAGCCAGTTCCACAGTGTCAATGGAAACGAAAGGAGTGTGTTGGCCCTAACTGAATGGTTATGACACATCCATAGACACCAAAATAAGAATCCCCATCAAAAAAACCAACCGGAAACATAGCCCATATGTTGCGGGGAGGGGGAAGACACTTGGGGACAAGAGACGATGAGGATGAAAATTGTTGATAGTAAGATAAGGTATTGCAATTGGTCTGCCAAATATCAAGCTTCACTTGCTCATAAATAAGAGCATGCCTAGTCTACCATATGCCCCAAATGATGAAGAATACCAGTGTCCGAAGGTGTTTATGAGCCACTGTCCAACTTCCAAGGAAGAAAACAATGTCTGAGCAATCCCAATCCATAGGAGAGTCAATCAAGTGAAGCACCCATGTCCAAATTGAAGTTGCAAAAGGATAGTGGATAAAAAGATGATTGACATCCTCACAATGAGATCAAAAAAGGCAACATTTTCTAGGTCCCTGCTAGCCTCTCTGCCATAGTATTTCCCATCTCATAATCTAGTTATGAACCACTAGCCAAAAAAAACACTTTAGTTTTAATATGAAATCCCATTTCCAAGGCCGAGCAAGCCAAGAGTGTAAAAAAATATGTCTAGGAGGTTGGGAAATTAACCGATATGCCTCATTAATGATGAATTTTCCATGTTGTGATCCTCCAAACCATATTAAACAGTCTTCTTTGGGAGAGAGGAAAATCCCAGAGAGTTTTAGGTTGGTGATGTATGGATTCCATTTCAGGATCAAAAGGTTTGGCATCCCAATATCATTTGCATATTTCCAATGAGTGAAAAAAGAAGAAGAAAGTGAAGAATTTGCAATATCTTTGACCATATAAATACCTAGATTATGTAAGAATGTAAGCGTACAGTCCAATCTCTAGGATGATCCCGAACCTACATCTCATCTTAGATTTCCAAAAAACTAGTGCTTAGTCGAGAGAAAATGGTACCATGAAAGAGATATGATAGGATGGTCTAAAGCACCAGAAGGGACCCAGTTATTAAGATCTCAGTTCTGGAGGTATTTAGTTGTTATACCACAATGGCAGAGACTATTGAGAGATTTAATGGGGGTATTAATTCTCCTGCATCTATATGTCAATCCGGGCTCGTAAACACGAGTTGTACTGCACTTTCTAAATTCAGTTCTTGGTCAGAGTTCTAATGGTTTCCTTTATGAAATTAGTTAGCTGAATCTAGCACACAATTCATCAAATTCTAGCAAGCATAGTCAATAATCAAATTTTAACCTTGAAAATTTTAAGGAATCTGGATCTTAAAACTATTCTACTTAAATGAAATCCCACTTTGAATCACGAGATATATGCTAAGAAAAGACTTCTAATCCAAATACTTCATCAAATAACTCAAATCTCATGAAAACCCTAAGAAACCCTAATTTTGTTACCTATGCTACTCTTGAAGGAAAAGTTGCAAATTCTAATCTACTTCAAGCATATTCGAAAGGCAAGTAGACTTGAAATTAGACTTTTCAAAGATAGCTTCAAATCCTTAGGACTTTGTGATAAGCTTCACTCTTGGGCACAACTCAGAAGAATTTCCAACTAAAAACCTATTTCAATTATCTTGTTGGTTTGACTAAGTACAAATATGACTCTTATGCCTGAAATTAAGATGAAATAATAACTTCAAACCTCCTATCAAACCCTAGATTAACAAAATACAATCTTCTAGCATTCAATCATCATGAAAGGAAAACTTAACTAAGTGAAATGCCAATTCGTCTTATCAAACCAATGAAAGCTTTTCTTCAAACTGATAAACCTATGTCACACTGAACCTATACTCTATTTCAAAATAATAGAAATTCGAGTTAAAAGTAATATTCTGCATTATCCAATCAATCAAAGAAAGAAACAATCCTCCAGTAACTAGCTATGCTTAAATTCTGTTCTGGAAGTCGATTTTTAATGTTTGACACATGCTCTGCAAGTCATGAATGGAAAATCGAAAGTGGAATTAGCTATCTCAGCAACTCAATTATTATAATACCAAATTTAATTGACAGTTTTGGGATTTTTTTATTAAGTTTCAATGATTTTTTACGAGATTGATCAGTCAATGCTCCACACTGTAAATCTAATTCACTTGTTGCATCTACCTCACACACAACATGCAGTATTTCTCGAGTTCAGATAAGTGTTTATAATCAGACTGTTATGGAGGAATTGAGATGATCATTGTGCAATTCACTTGTTGTGTAATTCAGGCTTGTGACTTGGGTTGTGCCTACGATTGGGAAACATTGTTATGTAGCAAGAAATAGAATGTTCATGCAAAGGCTAGGAAAGGAATTTTAGATTAGAAGAAAATAATCCACATGCCGGGTTGAAGATGCAGTGAACAGAGGTTATTACATTCATCGTTAATTCGCTCTGAGAACAGAGAGTGCCTAAGAGAAATTAAAGAAATACGTTTTTGTTGAGATCGACTTGTAGAGACTGTGCAATCCAACCAACTGTGGATGTTAATTAATCTACTCATTTTCCATATAACCAAATCCAATCTGATGAAAACTAGCTCACTCAGAAACCAAAACAAGATATGTCACAAATTCCATAACGATATTAAGTAAGCAAAATGAATTTAGAAGCTCTAAGAACAATTAACACAATCAATCAATGTTGTAAACTAATTTTAAATTCCTTTCAGAATAATCCAGAGAAACAAACTAAAACTTAAAGCAATCAAATCGCCTACTAGCTATGAAATTAAATTGTCCAGTGGTGGTGGGCCCTTGCCACTACCGGGTATGAAACTTACAACAAAATGGAGAGAATTAAATGACTATATCAAACATTTACAGCTCTTGCAAACACAATTTCTCCTTCAATGCAAAACCAAAGCCAAGATAATTTCCATTCGATAAAATCCGTAGAACAATAACAAAAGCATTTGTATGTATGTGTGTATCTATCATTCTACATTGTTTCTATGGTATTTATAATCCATTCTACATATTAGAATTTAGTAAAAATCATATCAGGGAGATGCCAATCGGATTCCATTCTAATCCAGGCTTAGCATCCAACAGTTTTCCATAAAAGTTCTAAATGATAAGACCAAATTCTGTTGTGGAGGTTGAAAGTTGGCTATGCATCATTTAATTCGATGAGGTCATGTTGACCATCATGCTCATCCTTAAGTGCAAACCTTCAAGTGTAATTTCCTATAGTGCAATTCTAGATTGATGCCTTAAGTGTAGTTCCTTTTCTGAGTGCAAAATTTTATTTTGATGTTGAAGTCTTGGGTCCCTGTGAGAGAAATCTTCACATCTATCACCCATAATGATTAGTAAACAAACAAGCACACATTCAACTTCCCAATATTGATCATCAAAATAGCTAAAACAACACCATTTGTAATGCTTTTACCTTGGATAGGAATTGGGTATAGTCCAGGCACAAGGAGGTCAAAATGACATGAAAAGAGTTCGAATGTAGGTTAAAACAGGGCAAAAAGTAGTATGAAAAGTGTATGAGCAGAGACAAAAATGGGTTCCAACAGAGACCATCACTGCTCTCCAAAAAGAAAATTAATAGGAGAGCCATGTTGAAAGAAGCATCATCTTTAAAGCCCCATCCACCTTGATTAATAGGAAAATTAAGCAACTTTAGGCTAGTCAGGTGGACTATACGATCAATTTTGGTGCCAACCCATAAGAAGTGTGTAACAATGGAATTTACCTTGAAAGAAACACCCTTAGGTAATTTATATATATGAAACCAGTAGATTTTAATATTGTTGAGAATGTATTTGATTAAAATTAGTCAACCTCCCAATGAAATCCATTTATGAGACCATTGGTTGAGTCACTTATAAATTTTGTGAATGAGCCAATCCTAGTCCAAATTTTGTATCCATTCAGCTTCAATTTGAACCCTAGGTATTTAAGACCTACATCCAAGTGGATGAATTTAACCCTAAACAAGTTGGCAATCTCTAAATACTTTTGTGCCTCAATCTCGCTTGTAATCAGATTGGATTTCGACTAGTTCATGAATAGGCCCTATTGACACCTAATCATCAGGATTGGGTGAATAAGTGTAACTGATGTAAATAAATAATAATAAATATGAATAGTCACTGGGAGATGAAGTGAACAGTCTCTCCCTCATGTATATAATAAAGACCAACCTGAATGAATACGAACGAATTGATTTTGAGGAGTTACTGCCTGGTCTGACATTGTATCAGAGCCAGCTCCCAAAATTATCCTTTGTGTAACTCCTGGTGTCAGTTTCCTACCTATGTTTTACCTATTTTGCATAACTCATACCTCTTCCTGGTATCAGTTTCCTGAAGCCCGCTCCAACTGTCCATACAGCATCATATACATTTTATTCTCTCTGAATAGTCCGCCCTCTAAACCGTTATGCTCGGTGATATTGCAAAACTCCATATTTATATTTAATACCCAAGACTGATGTACCAGTTACATATGGATACTGGGTATGAGTGATAGGAGAGCTGAGAAGTGTAAATTTTCAATCTCTGCCTATTTGGGGATGACCCACGTGATTTTTCAAAGCCTACTCATTCTTTTCATCCTTCCGACCCGCTGCCAACATCTTTACAACTCTATTAAAAGAGCTCAAACAACTGTATCCAGAATGGTTGCTGCCCAAAACACAGATCACTCAAAACTGTAGTAACACACTCCTGGTCACGTTGCTCTATCACTGATCCGACCTACCAGATAGCAATCTCTTCTCGATCCTATTGTTGCGGAAGACTCTGAGGTTAGTCATGAACCCAGTATCGAGTCTCGTATAGTGATATTGAACCAGATATCGAACCCCAAATCTCGTTCCCGTTCAGATTCTGGTGGAGATGTGAGGTCTGGTGGAGATGCGGGGTATCGTGGAGATGCGGTGAGCGTGGAGTCCATTGAATACGCGGTCCCCTCCCCATTGTATATGGGGTCTTTGCAAGCACGCAGAGACTGGTCTTAAATGTTGTGTGTTAAACGCTGCTTTACATAAATGTTGTGTGTTAAACGTTGCTTTACATAAACGTTGTTATAATATATACATTGTTTTCTGAACGCTCCTCATCATACTCTAGTCTTGAAGAATGCATTGACCTACATGGTCATGACTATGGTGTTTAAATCAAACTTGTTGTGTGCTCCTGTTTTGAAGACCGTGTGTGAGACTAAGACCATGTGTGCGATGAGTATTGTTTTTGGAATACAATATATATTGCATGATATTGATAATGGTGCGGTGAGCGGTTCTTTTTTGTCGAGGGCATGAATGCTTGATATATCGTATGAAAGAAGGTTGAAAATACAATAGTATGTGATGGTATGTCATATATTATGATACGAATGGTGATATTCTATATGGATAGAATATAGTTTTGCTCTTTGTATATTAAATCAATTTCTTACCTAATCAAGAAGGAAGAATAAGGCTGTATTATTTTGAAGCACATTTTTGCCAGCAAAAGTATTTTTTACAGTACACATATTTTTTTTTGCCAGCAGAAGTATTTTTTTATAGATTTTACAATGCATTCAATCATATCCATTATGGGAATAGTTCTCACTGGCAAGGAGAACTATCCTGAGTGGTCCCAGATGATAAAACACACCCTCATTTTCAATGAGTTGTGGAAAGGAGTATGTGTTGGAGACGGAGACAAAGAGCCAAAACAGCCTACCTCAGACAAAGAGTTCGCCATTTTGGAAAATAAGAACAACAAAGCCTATGCATTAATTGCAGCATTTGTAAGTGAAGAGGTGAGTCGCCATATTTCACCATTTTCAACTGCTTTCGAAGCCTTACGAAAGCTGAAAGAAATCTATGACTCACATTCTGCACTTGAATTTGTTCAACTCGTGATTAAACTCTTCACTCTTGAATTATAAAATAATAATCCTCTTTCTCTTGCATCCGAAGTAAAATCTATAATGCATGATATCAAAGCCACTAAGGTTGAATTGGATATTCCTCTTATCACTTTTCTCAAGCCACTTTATCCTACTTACTCCAATTATCTTGATTCATTGCAAGCAAATGGAAATCTCAAAGATATTACGTTTGACTCTCTTGTGAAAAAAATTGTTGAAACAGAGAAAGCTTTTGGAAAGAAGACAGCCCCTGAATCTTCTGAAGAGGTTGTGTGCCTTACTCATAAAGAAAAGAATATTGCCCAAGATTCTTCCAAAGGAAGAGGTGGTCGAAGAGGAAGAGGAAGATATTTCAGAGGCAGGAGGCAACACTTTCAAGGAGAAAAGTCAAATTTGCACTACATACACTGCAAATGAAATGGATCACATGATACCTCTACATGCAGGTTAACTTGGGACAAAATTGAGCAGAAAAGAAACCAACAGAAAGGTAAAACTAATGACACAGACAAAGGTAAAGCACCTAAATCCACTCATTATGTTGTGGCACAATGTAATATCGGAGTAAATGAAGATTTATTTAATGCTTCACTTGCTTCTTGGAAAAATGATTGGTTGCTTGATTCATGAGCAACTTGCCACATGACTCATAGAAAATATTTTTTTGAAGAATTTACTGACAATGTTGATGGAGCAGTATACTTTGTAGACCAATCAAAACTCAAGCCATCAGGGCTTGGCACAATCAGGCTTAAATTGCCTGGTCTTCCAGACTTTCTTCTGCATCATGTTCTATATCTCCCACAGCTGAAGAGAAACTTGTTGTCATTGGTCCAAATTCGCCAGTAAGTTCACTCCATTCATATGTTTGATGGCAAGCTTGAGGTGAGAAAAGCATCTGACCACTCACTTGTCATGAGGGGAATAGGAAAAGAAAGGCTTCTCAAGCTGCAGGGTACCTTTGCTCGTGCACAACATTTCTCATACAACTCTCATTATGAAGAAGGTACACTTCCATCAAGTTTATTATGTAATGCTAGATTTGGACATATGAACTATGACAGCCTTCACTTGTTGAAGAAAAATCGTGTTGTTGGGTTTCCTACAATTTCTAGGAAACTTAAGCAATGTGATGCTTGCATTCTAGGAAATCATAGCAAACAGTATTTTCATGATTCAAATTCAAGAGCACATAGAAAACTTGAACTCATTCATTCAGATTTATGTGGTCCAATGCCTATTCCTTCTGCAAATGGAAATAAATATATGATGACATTTATTGATGACTACACTAGAATGTGTTGGGTTTATTTATTGAAGAACAAATATGATGCTTTCAAACATTCAAGAACTTTCATACATGGATTGAAAATGATGCATAATCTCATATTGGCTCTATTCGCACTGATAATGGAAAAGAATACACTTCAAATGAATTTGAAAACTATCTTCGCCAACATGGGATCAAACATCAAACAACTATGCCTTATAATCCCCAACAGAACGGTGTAGCTGAAAGAATGAATAGGACAATCTTAAATATGGTGTGCTCCATGATGTTTTTCAAAAATGTAAAATTGATGTTTTGGGCTAATGCAGTTCTATGTGCTGTATATATAAAGAATAGATGTACATCTAATGCTATCAAAAACAAGACTCCCTATGAAATGTGGTATGGGCACATTCCTTTGGTAAAGAATCTCAGGGTCTTTGGTTCCACCTGTTATGCCTTGATACCAAAGGTACATAGAAACAAACTTGGTGCAAGAAGTCGTAAGTGTTTCTTCTTGGGGTATTCAAACACCTCCAAAGCATACCGTCTCTATGATGAAGTCAATAAAAAGTTTGTTGTACCTAGAGATGTAATCTTTCTTGAATCATCTAAAACTAACAATGTTGTTGAGCAGCAACTTGATCGCTTGGATAGATTCGCAAATGCAAAATCATTTCAAGAATTTGATAATCAGATTCCACATCTTGAAGGGGGGATTCCTATACTAAATCAACCTATGGAATCTTCTTTTGAAGAACTCTCTCCTCTGCATGAAACTCCAACAATGGATGATACTTTAAGTGATGTGATTGATAGAATTGGGAGACTCAATCTTTATTCAGTCCCAACTCAATCAACGAAGCAACCTGGACCATCTGAGAAAGGTCCCCCAAAGTGGCTGACAAAGACACTTGAAAGTGTTCATCCTGATGAGGTTGGAAAGACAGGAACTAGAAATTCAAACCAGAAAAATGGAGGTGATGTAGATGACTATGATTCACCTGTTGATATGGATGTTTCTTATGATTGTGAATTGAATTTGTCTACAGATTTTGAACCAAATTCCTTCAAAGAAACTGCTTCTCATGATGAATGGAAAGAAGCGATGCAAAAGGAGTATGATGCCCTGATAAAGAATGGCACTTGGAAGCTAGTTGATCCTCCATTAGGAACGAAACCAATTGGCTGCAAGTGGGTCTACAAGAACAAGTATAAAGCAGATGGCTCACTTGACAAGCACAAAGCCAGGCTTGTGGAAAAAAAATTTGCACAGAAGGAAGGGGTCGATTATGAGGAGACTTTTGTCCCCACAGAAAAATGGGCTACCATCTAGACGATCTTTTCCCTAGCAGCTCAGAACGGTTGAAAGTCCATCAAATGGATGTAAAAACTACTTTCTTGAATGGAGATCTAAAAGAGAATGTTTTTATGTCCTAATCTGAAGGATTTGCTGTGAAAGTACATGAACATAAAGTATGCAAACTTGTGAAATCCTTGTATGGCCTCAAACAAGCACCGCGAGCCTGGTATGAAAAACTAAATGAGCATCTTCTGAAACTCAATTTCAAACATTATGATCTTGATGATGCAACTTTATTTGTCAAGAAATTTGGCAAAACAGTTGTATATCTTGTGGTATATGTAGATGATCTTTTGATGACAGGGAACAATGAAAGCTACATTGCATCCATAAAGAAGGAATTGAGGAAAGGTTTTGAAATGACTGATTTGGGCTATGTTCATTACTATCTTGGTATTGAAGTAACTCAACATCCAAAGTCCATATTCCTTTCTCAAAAGAAGTACATTGGAGATCTATTGAATAGGTTTGGCATGACAGAATGCAATCCTCTTACTACTCCAATGGAACAAAACTTAAAGCTCACATTCATTGAAGGAAAAGAATTTAAGGATGCAACAAAGTATAGACAGCTTGTACGAAGTCTCAACTACCTAACTACTACCAGACCAGACATTTCATTTGTTGTTGGAATCCTCTCTAGGTTTACGCAAAAGCCTTGTGAGGGACATTGGTCTGCTGCAAAAAGAGTTCTAAGGTACTTGAAGGGAACTCAAGACTTTGGAATCAAGTATACACAGGTGGATGACTTCAGCTTGACTGGATACTCTGATTCAGACTTTGATGGAGACAAAGAAACTGGGGTATCTACTTCAGGTTATGCTATGAGTCTTTGATCAGGAGCTGCCTCCTGGAGATCACACAAACAATCAGTTCCAGCATATTCCACAACAGAAGCAGAATATGTGGCAGCAACTGAGGCAACAAAAGAAATTGTGTGGCTCAGGAAAATTCTTGAAGATTTGCAGGTAAAACAAGTACAATCGACTCCACTCATGATTGAAAATACCTCGGCAATAAAGTTGGTCAAGAATCCAAAGTTCCATGATCAAACGAAGCACATCAGTACTAAATATCATTTGATTCGACATCATGTTAAGGCCAAAACAATCCATCTCCGCCATTGCTCCACTAATGAGCAAATTGCAGACATCTTCACCAAAGCGCTTGGAAGAGAAAAGCTTGAACGATTCAGAACGATGCTTGGACTCACCAACATCCCTTCAGATTAAGGGGGGGGAATGTTGACACCTAATCATCAAGATTGGGTGAATAAGTGTAACTGATGTAAATAAATAATAAGAAATATGAATAGTCATCGGGAGATGAAGTGAACAGTCTCTCCCTCATGTATATAATAAAGACCAACCTGAATGAATACGAACAAATTGATTTTGAGGAGTTACTGCCTGGTCTGACAGGCCCGAATCAAGCCCAAAATCATGAATTATGTCAAATATTACCTTCCAATCTATAGGGTCGGACTTCCTTATTGCCAATAAATAATCCACAAATATTAGATGGGATAATGGGACCACTTCAACAATCAAAAAACATGTTAGGAGACCTCTATCAAAGGCTTCAGTAAATCTTCTGCTAAGACCATCTATAATGATGAGAAACATAAGAATAGACACAGCACAGCCCTGTCGGAGCCCTATGGAGGCTCAAAATAAATTTGTGGGATATCCATTGATAATTATAGAAAAGGAGGAAGTCTTGATACAATATTTAATCCATTTAATCATTGTATTACCGAGACCAATCTTTTGCAAGATCATCCAAAGGAGCTCCCAGTTGACACTATCAAAAGCTTTTGTTAAATCAATCTTCATGAGATAGGCATCCAGATGACAAGTTTTAATGGAGTGTATACATTCCTGAGCGATAGAAACAACATCATGGATCTTTCGGTGCTCTAAGAAACCAAATTGTTTAGGAGAGATATACTTGGACAAGAAGGGTTTTAGCCGATTGGCAATGGTTTTCGATATTAGTTTGTAGATGGTATTACACAAAGAGATGGGATGATAGTCTGAAAAATATTTTGGTATATCAACCTTCGAGATAAGGGAGATGAAATTTACATTTATAGCACCAGAGACCCATCCATCATATTTGTATTATTCGACCATTTCAGTGAGCTCTTCAATCATAATGTCGAGGAAGTGTAGGAAAAGTTCCATGGTCCATCCATTTGGACCGGGACTTTTACCTCTTATCAGTTCTTTTAATACAAATAAGACTTCTTCCTTTGTAACAGGGAGCTCCATTTGTTCATTTTCCTCCACTTCAGTCGAAAAGGGAAAAAATGCACATTGTTCCAACTGTTTGTTAAAAGGGACATGGTCCCTAAAGCGATATATGTTGTTGAAGTAGCTCAATGCCTTCCCTTCGATGTCTTTTTGTGATGTGAGTTGTGTTCCAAAGTTTCATTTGATGCTCCATATGCAATTTTTTTGTCCCCTCTGAGTTACCTAGTTATGAAAGAATTTGTTGTTTTTTCCCCTTCCTCTACGCACATAATATGTCCCTTCTGTTGGATATCTTCTGCTTGGTGAAGCAGAATTTGTGATCTATGGCATTCCAATTTTAGAATATCAAGCTTACTAGATTCTGAGAAGTATGTTGGGTCTCTTGGGTCCTCCAATGTTTTTACCTGCTTATCAATCGATATTAATTCTTTAATCAGATTTTTATTCTTGTGTCGAGCCCAACTTTTGACCTTTTCCTTAAGCACTCTCAGTTTATGATTGATTTTGTCCATTTTCCTAGAACCAAAGTCTCCAAGTGGTGTATGTCAAATAGAGTATAATAGTTCAATAAAATATGGCTCCTTTAGCCAAAAATGATTAAATTTAAATGGAGGAGCCTTGTGATTGTTAATTCCAATCCAATTCATCAATATGGGTAAGTGGTCAGATATTTTCATTGGAATTCTAACACCCTCCTCCCACATTTACCCAAGCTAACTAGTCCACCAAGGTAAATATGTGACGAAGAGTTACTATTATATGATTCCACCTCCTATATCACCTTAAGGAAGTGGAATTGACACAACAAAACCTTATTGACCTTCCTCAGGAGCTACATGACCCACAGGAGCTAAACCACCCCTCCAGGTGCCTAACCCTTGAGTCAATTTGCCTTTTCACTGGAAAAAAACTCCTAATCACATGCACAAGCCCACATGTGTGCTATTATAGGCCTTCAATCACTCCCACAAGCCTACAAGGGAGAGATTGTAGTCTTTTTTAGCCAGTTCTGTGCCAGAGACCAAGAGATTTAAGCCACTTTTCTAGGGCTAGGATCCCAACCACTTCCCAGAACTTGATGATACTTTCCAAAACAACAAATGACACAAGGAAAAAGCTTCTAACACAAAAATTGATCAAGTACTTGTCCTAACAAAGCCCAACCAAAACAAGGCTTCCAAAGTCCAACCACCTCAACCCTCAACCAATGATTCCACCTCACAATCGGGCATCACTAACCATCACCAAATTTTTCTCTACCCAAGCTTTCCAGGGATTCTAGGACTAGTAACTCAACCCAAGCTATTACAGGGCTTCCAGAGCATTTGTCCAACCAAGGCTTAAAGGAACTAGTAACTCAACCCACAACTAAAGGAACATGAAAACTAACCAGGAACAAAAGGAAAGAAACCCACAACACCATGGTTATCCAAGAAATGGAAAGGTTAGGAAAAACCTCTATCAATCCAGACAATACTCCATGCCAATGACAACTCATAACCAAGAAACCACATGCATGCAAAAACTAGCAAGGAAGTCATACGTGCAACTTGATACCTACAAAGAAATCAAGTTGTAGTTGTTGATCCCATTGTCCCCTTGCGCGTTCATGTTTTCCTTTGCATTATTTCTACAAATACAATGTATTCCACACCCCTCCAAGATTTGTCCAAGAAAACTCTAAGTTTCCAAGAGTGAGAGGGAGAGAGAGGGAGAGAATAGAGAGAGAGCTCCAAAACAAAACTGAAGAAAAAAATGTACCGACTAATCCTTGGAATCCTTTTTATTAATGAGGCCAATATTTCTTCATTTTCCATTATTTTCCTTCATTTACCACCTCACATGCAACCTATGACCTTTCGCCTTCCTTTTCTCCTAATTCACATTATTTTCATAAATAAAATGCCAATTAATGCCTCATGCCTTTCCAACGCCTTTGTCATTGTCTTTGTCAATTTCCTTAGCCATAATAAACGAAATGAACACCCACACTAGGATGTTTTTCCCAACATTTAAGTTGGCATAAGTGTCCCATGACCTTGGTCTTATATTTTTTTACATGATTTTTTAACCAGGGTTGTTACAGAACCCTCCCCCTTGGGGGAACACCATCCTCGATGTTCAATGACACCTATAAACCAGCAAACCACTGAAACCAAAACATACCACCTATGGATATTTATAACACATCTCGTTGCAATATTTACAATGACCATTGTTGAAAACGTGACAATCATACAGTTTACTAGAGCTTTATAACACATCTCATTATGATATATACAATAACAACCACATATACATTCATACACATTTTATTCAACCAAACAATAACCATATTGTCTAGGGGGCTTTATAAAGCCAGCTCGATACATAATTTACAATAATATACACATATATACATATGCATATTTTCTCAACCAGTAAATAAAAGGATATGATGTCTATATCAATCAACAAGTGAATCCATAGTCTCACACCTCCACCCTCAAAGTAATACCAAGATTTACCTCCTTCCTAGGAAGTCTAGAATCCACTACCAAAGTCAAATCTACATCCAATGTCCAGTGCTACAATCCTGCACTACTATCCTTTCAGCGAACATTTATTGGCTCATTTTTCCAAGGCACACTCTCATTGTCCATCTGATTCCATATGGAAATTCTGATGACCAAGGTCCAAAACAAATTCATTTTCGGCCTTCACTTCTCTACTACACAATCTTTTGGACAATATGGTCACCCCCTGTCATGCAATCACACACATTCCAAGTTCTGTGGGAATCCCCTTATCTGCTACACAATCCCTTGGGTGACCCCTCCCTTGGCAAGGTTTCCTCATATCGAAAGTCCAAAATCTAAGGCATATCCCTACCTCAAAACCATCATACAGGTCATAGCATACTCATGGAAATAAATGGACATTATTGGGTACTAGTGTCCCACAATGGACTTGCTCTTGAAGTGCTTTACCAGCATATTGTTTCCTGTTCCAATTCCTTTCACTGGCGTTTTTAATGCTTGCAATCAGTTTCAACCACCCAAGTCAGTCATTTCCATGCTCTCCTGTACCAAGCACATAATTTCCATTAGACTCAAAAAATTTTGAAATAAATTCAAATCATACCTCATTGGTGACCCATCAATAAGGTATACTTGCACTTTTTTTCACTACCTGTCACAACAAGCCAAACAATCTCTTGACCAAAACATCATGTATAAACATATCACATCTGGTTAGCTCAAAACACAACCATCATAGATCAAAAGCGTGAATCACATGCGATCATCATAAACTAGAATCATAGATCACATGCATAATAAAGCTGATATAAACTATTGATACTTATCCTTTAATCGGTCATTTGCTTCTACATTTGTCCTTTGTCCTTTCTGTGCACACACGAGATTAGTTTCCACATCTGGAAAGCACCCAGTACTTCTCTTCCTTTCAACAACGTACATATACACACAGTGCACATCACATGTATACATCCACACACAACGTACAAAACCACACATACACCTACACGCGGCATACAACACAACACATACATCTACACCCAGTGTACATCACAATACATATACGTACACAAAGTACAACACAATGAATACACATCACGATACCATGACTACACAATGCACATACATAGTACCACATGCCTGAAACACATCATGTATGACTTGAACACAGTACCACATGTACACTAGTACCATATGTACAACATGCACATAGTACCACTTGTACATAGAACCACTTACACAACGTGTGCACAACATCACATGTACACACACCACCTGCACAACATGTACACAATGCCTTATGTAAATTGCACCACCTGTATAACATGTACACAATACCACATGTACACAGCACCACATGCACGACATGTACACGACACCACATGTACACATTGCCACATGCATGACATGTACACAACACCACCTGCACATAGCACCACATGTACAATATGTACACAGCGCCGCATGCACACAGAACCACATGTACAATCATGCACACAACACCATATGTACATAGCACCACATGTACAACATGCACACAATACACATGTACATAGCACTACATATACAACATGTACATAGCACCATATGTACACAACATCGCATGTCCAACATGTGCACAGCACCATATGCACACAACATCACATATCCATCATGCGCATAATACAATATGTACACAACACCGCATATCCAACATGTACATAGCACCATCTATACCCATCACTCCATATGCAATATACACACAACACCGTATATACAACACGCACACAACACCATATATACAACAGGCACACAACACAATAGGTATAATCACTGAATGTACAATATGCACAACTTATACACAACAGTAGCACTGCCTATACAAAACCACATTGTCTCTACCACACAACCCTACTTCCATTATCTCTTTGCCATCCATGCTTATCCTAGCATGTCGCAGATCACATTGTTTTCATTTCGCTAATGTATCTCTCAGCGTTACCTATCCATAATGTGAACATAGGCATAGTATAAACACATAATATCAAATCATATCCACATGATACTGGCCTCATAAATTTGTCGAGGCTACTCTTCCCAGTTGATTCCCCATAAGACCAGGAACCTCTTTCATTCCCTTTGCCTTGTTGTCTTGATGGGCCCTGACCCAGGTTCAGCGTTAATTAGCCAGCCCAATCCCTACACTACTAGCCCTTTCGGCATCAATCCGCCGAGCGCGGACTGAAGTCTCACCCGAAGTAGTATGGGGGGATGCAGGAACCAAGTTTCCGCACCCTGAGATAATTGTGATATCGTTTTATACCCTACCCTTCCTTCATGCAAGCTGATAAGCCCTTTAAGGCTTATCGATATACTTCTCTTATTTGGCTTCGAGACCTGCGCGAAGGTCTGCGATTGTCCTTCACGTACCCTAAATAGGAAATTCAAACACTTACGCACCTCTATAACTACCCCTACTTCTGTGTCTACTCAAATTATCGTAAGTATTAGATAACTTCAACATGCATTATGATTATCTTCATGTAATAGATATTCTTACTTGTGTTCATATGACAAAGTAAAACACATAGATTCACGCAGCAATATCGCATTAAATCATAAACCCAGTATTCAACATAACATAATCGCATACATTCATAACAAAAGTAAAAGAGCTCATACACAGGTATCTCCAAAATAATTCTCTTTATTGATGGTTCATATCTTTAGTACAGACTCTAACTTCCCTGCGCACATAGCTGCAGGGGTCCGCACACTCAGCTACAGATTTCTACCTTAGGCCTCTTCGCACACAGCTGCAGAGCCTCTTTCCTACGGTAAGACTCCACTCTTAGCTCTCACATACCCATTACATCAATCAATTGCCCCAAGGCTTACTAAGAACTGCTTAGGCTCTTCTAAGACTCTCCCTTTTTATACATTCCCATGGTCCGCGGACCAAGGTTGGATCTCATCAAGCCGACACAAGTTACCTAAACTAAGGGTAGAAACCCTTTTTAACTCTTTACATTTTCATGCTCTACGACCACAAAATGCGGAGAACTTACATTCTCTATACAAAACTTGGGCCTTTAGCCACAAAACTTGGGTTTTTAACCCCAAAATTGACCCTAGCAGACTCGTTCCCAACAGGCCCCCAACACAAATCTGGTGACTCGCCTCGAGTCACTCAGCCGGTGCGCAGATCTTGTCGTGAAGACCTCCCAGCTCTACATGGATGACTGCAACCTCGGAGGTACAATGCATCGCTGCCTGCTTCACTTGCTCTGTCACTGGTCCTGCGTTGTCCACCTATATTTTCTGTTGTGTTTCCTGCAAACTAGCTAGTTTGCCTAATTAGTGGTCGTGATAATATATGCTTCGTCTATCCAAGGACCCAGCTTGGCCTTCAATACTTCCTCTTTGCGTTTTGTTGTGACCAATTGTTCCTTGAGTGACTTTGCTTCCTGCAACTTCGCCAACCTCTGCGTGATGGCGACGGTGCATGCCATCGCTTTAACCTCGTCATACCTCTGCTGCAGTTCCCGTGCCTTAGTTTCTAGCCTCTACAAGTTGGGATATTCCTGCAAACTGGTGATTACTTCGAGCGCCTATTCGAAGAGCGCAGTGCAATCCTTCACTATGGTATCAACAGCTACAATGGTATCTTTGACAATGGTCTCGCGTTGCCCTTTGACTTCTGGTGGAGTCAAAGGCTGGGCCCTCAACTCAAGTTCTATGATCTTAAGGTTTAGTTCAAGCTGAACCTTAGCCAGCTTTGTTCGTGCATCGTGCACACCTGCAACGACCTTTCAGATTCTTGCATTGATTAGCACATCTTCTGGGATGTTCAGCTTTGGAGCAGTCCGGCAAGCCTCAACCACCACAACTATTGTGCACTCATTCTTCTATGTGATCTTCTTAATAATATCAATCACGAATATCTTTTCTAAGAACATCTGAGCATTTTTCACCTTCTGCTTGCTAATAACATTTAAGGCCTACTACTCCCGAGCCCTAAGTTCTGCGATCACACCGTCTTGCAGGGTGTGAAGGGCTTCACTTGGGAGCGCGGCCAAGTTTAACCCGACTTGCTTGAGATCTCTGTTTCTGCGGTCAATGCTGCATTTGGCAATGCGATGGCCTAGGGATCCATTGAGTAGACCATATCTGATGCATCTGAGGTTCCAGGCGCCAAACTACTATCGCCGTGCTGCCCCACCATACACTAGTTTGCACCTGAGTAGCCTAGATTTGCAGCTCGTGCAGACTCGTTTGAATGGTGACCAAGGCTTGTTTCTGATGCTCTTGAACTGCTGCAGCAATTTCATTGTCGCGTCCCTCACTCTATCACTGATGTCTTTCAAATCACCCTTTTTCAAGGTGATTGGGTCAAGGGATGATTTCCTGGCCTTAGACTTCTTCTATGGCCCTACTTTCTCCTTCTCCCTTGTGCGCTTAACCTGGAATAGAGTAGTCTCCGGGTCTACTCCTCCCTATTATGAGTGCTGCTTCTCCTCCTCTGTCTACGGGGAAGATGACTTCTGACTCCTATCAGAGCCGCACTCTTCCTCTTCGTCCTCCCCTTATGCCTGCTTTTTGGCAGTGCGCTCTGCTTTGGCTTTGTCCTCGGCTTCCTTCCTCCTTCTTTCGGCCAACTGCTCCATCTTTAACCTGGCATCTTCCTTATTTTGCTTTGCGGCAAACTTACTAGACCCAGCTGATAATTATGAGGTCGTGGGCCACTCTGTTGGTCAACTCTCCGGGACCGCGGCAATTGCATCATCCATTGCCAGGTATGGAAGATCATACATTTTTGTTCGGGGTTCTTCCACACTCTTATGGAAACGCAGTGGAAGTTCGCCTTGAACTCCACATATTCGGACAACCGCTCAAAGACAGTCAATGAGAGTTGTGTCTTGTGGTTGATTACAGCGCAGATGCTTGATTCCATGAGGATCCAAAATATCTTACTATCCTTGACCCTTTGGGGGTCCTTCGTGGCCCAGAGCGAAGCGAACTTCACTTCTTCTGGCAGCTCTGTTGCAATTGGAGGAAACTGACTGTCCTCTAGTAAATCCCACGCAACCAGTACAATTAACAGTAGAAGCCATGCATAATGGAAGGTCTTGCTTTGGTCTTGCGCTTCTCTATAGTTTGTGAGGAACTCGCTGCAAAGGTAGCACGCCCAATTAAATTGTACGCCCTCCGCGCACTAAGCCGCTAAAGGCACAACTGGTGCCAGCACTTCATCTGCACGACACTTCCTCATTATTTTCCCTGCCAAGATTTGAGTGGCTACTTTAACCACGGGGTCAGTTATGCTGGAGATGGAGTAGCCGCGCAGCTTCTTGGCAAGCTTGAACTTGTCCTTCATTCGTTCGGCAAGGTCACACTCACCTGTATTTCCTTCAAATTCCATGGTCGAATTTAAGCCTAAATGCGGGAGCAAAGTGATCCTATGAATCAACATGTCAGTGATCGATATCGGTTCTCCTAACCACAGGCACCCATCATGCACCAAGCATAACAACTGTTTGATCACTATCAAAGTTATGGGCATGCGGTTGTAATGCGGCACCCATAGCAGGTTCAACAGTCCTACCTTGTCCACCCCTTTTATCCACTGTCTCGGCTCCAGCGCAGTCACACCAGAGTCTTTATAGAAGACGTGGTGCATGAATGTATTGGTCACCAAGTGGGGAAAGCACTTTGTATCTACCAAATCCCAATCCTCCAGCTTTAAATGGGGGACGCGCGCCAGGTGAAAACCTTCAAATGTGATTTTGTCTAGCAGCAACAGTGTGAAAAGTGTGATTTTTCTCTCATCAAGGTCCTTTGGACCTTCACCTTGCCTCGGCGCGAAGGGACGTATGCTGGTAGCTTGGAGATAGGGTTTGCCCCCTCAACTTAAATGTCTTCTGCCCCCATATCAACGTCTTCCACACCCATATCAATGTCTTCTATGTCCTCATCAGGTTCTAGGTCTACTATCTTTCCCTTCTCCTATGCAGTGGGCTTTTCTTTTTGCGGGTGTTTTCTAGGCGACGCGCACAATGGTTGTGTCGCTTTCAACTTATCCTTCTTTGGTTTTGGACCCTCTATGGTCGGTGTAGGCCTCGGCCTGGGTGACCTCGGTGATTTGGGTACTTCTGCAAGTACCTCTACACTCGCTACCTCCAAGGCAGCTCCCTCAGCTGCCATCGCTTCTCCAACACTTGCGGTCTCCACGGGTGCCGACATGATGCCAGTTAAGAGCTCCTGAGTTTCCTTCGGCAATTTCTCAAACACTGAACTTGCTACTAAAGCCTCGAAATAGTCAAGGTTCATGCACGCCTGATAGCTCAACACCT
This sequence comes from Pinus tabuliformis, assembly GCA_031772625.1. Classification (NCBI taxonomy): domain Eukaryota; kingdom Viridiplantae; phylum Streptophyta; class Pinopsida; order Pinales; family Pinaceae; genus Pinus; species Pinus tabuliformis. The sequence goes on from CM062820.1 coordinate 1,119,050,228, forward strand.
CAATTCTCAAAATGCCAAGTGTTTTTCGTTGGGTGGCCATCTGTAATTTATAGGCAATTTTGAATTTGAATACGACTGTTCCCCCCAAAATCTATTCATAAATTCTAGAGTGGCGACAAATTTTCAAAGATATTGCTCTTAAATTCCAACTTAATTGACGCCCCCCCTGCTCCATTTAGCCATTTTCCCACCGTCAAATCATGGATATTGACCATAACGGTCACTTTCTGGTTGCCTTGTGTGGTAGCTCCTTCAATAGGGCAGCTCCCTTCGTGCTTCTGCTGACACTATGACAACCCTCCATTTCGTGTAGTTCCCCAATCGCGCAGCTCTACAACCTGAGCAATGTAGTTTATAGTCCCACACCTCCTTTCAGTCGCATAGAGCGTTAAGACTGTGCTTCCACCATATAGTCATCTGGTCATATCCCCGATGTATGGCTTCAATCGGCTACCATTCACCTTCCCTGGAAATGGCTCCTCATTCAACTTCACCAACTGAACTGCTCCACCATCGGTGATCTCCTTGATGACATAGGGGCCCAGCCAATGCATCCGAAATTTTCTTGGAAATTTATCAAAATTGTTGTCGTATAATAACACTAAATTATTTACCTTGAAGGTGTGCAGTTTGATGTGCCGATCGTGCCATGCCTTTTCATGCTCCTTTTGAACTTGTTGATGGATCCAACCAAAAGCCTATCTTCTTCAAGTTTTGTCAGCTGCGTGAGCCTTTATTCCAGGGCTCCGCAATCTGCCATTCCTGTTAATGTTGCTATGCATAGACTAGGACAATGTATTCCATTGGCATCACAGCTTCAACGCCATAAACCCGCCTGAAAGGCGTTTGTCCAGTCATCTCCTTACAAGTTGTTCTGTAAGCCCATAGAACCGCGGGTACGCGCACATCCCAGTCATTTATTTTTGCATTGCAAACCTTCGTCAGCGCGCTCTCCAATATCTTATTAAATGCTTCTACTATTCCATTAGCCTGCGGGTGATATGGCATACTCTTCTGATGGTAAACCTAAAATTCCTCCTTCAACAGCTGATCGTTTCATTAAGAAAATGCCTGCCCCGATCGCTCATCAAAATTTTCAGATAACCAAACCTTGTCAGCATGTACTCAAAGATGAATTTTTTTGTTTTTTCGCTTGTACAATCCTTCACAGGCTGCACCTCCACCCATCTGGTTAAATGCTTAGTCGCGGTGATAATGTACCACGCATCCATTTTCTTTCCTAGAGGCTGAATTGGTCCTACAAAGTCAATCGCCCTTTCTCAAATGGTTGCAACAATATCTATGAATTCAAAGGCAACTCATCCCTTCACGATGGTCTACCAGTCCTTTGGTATGCATCGCATGCCCTACAATACGCTTTTGAATCCTTATGCAATGTCGGCCACCACAACCCAGCGCGTAGAATTTTCTGTGCAGTTACTTTTCCCTCATAATGTCCTCTCGCAGCTCCTCCATGAGCCTCAACGATGATGTTGTTTCATTGACATTCTGGCACATAACGTCGTAGTATTTCATCTGATCCCATTTTATACAAGTGCCCTGCAATGACAGAAAATTCTGTCGCGCGCACCACCAATTCCTTCTTTTGTTGGCTAGTATATCCTTCTGGAGTCGTTCCTGTCGTCAGGAAATGTATAATATCTTCAAAGTGGATGTACATGATGCGCACCGCAAAGATCTACGCGTCAGGTAGTCCTTCCTCCAAATTGGTAGGCTCCTCTCCTGTTTCAATGCACAGCAGATGATCCGGCCCGACCGAGTGACTTGAGGTGAGTCACCAGATTTGTGTTGGGGGCCTGTTGGGAACGAGTTCCCTAGGGTCAATTTTGGGGTTAAAAACCCAAGTTTTGAGGCTAAACGCCCATGTTGTGTATAAATAATGTAAATTCTCTACATTTTGTGGTCGCCGAGCGCGAAGATGTAAAGAGTCAAAAAGGGTTTCCACCCTTAGTTTAGATAACTTGTGTCAGCTTTATGAGATCCACCCTTGGTCCGCAGACTATGGGAATGTATAAAAAGGGAGAGTCTTAGAAGAGTCTAAGCAGTGCTTAGTAAGTCTTTGGGAAATTGATTGATGTAATGGGTCTGTGAGAGCTAAGAGTGAAGAGTCTTAGCATAGGAAAGAAGCTCTACAGCTGTGTGTGTAAAGGCCTAGGGTAGAAGTCTGCAGTTTTCTTGTTCTTCTTATTTACAGTGTTCATCACATGGGTTGTTATCTGGTTTGCTACTAAATCAATGTGGGAACCACCTTTAATGGTGGCTATTCCATTAACAAAGATGTGTACATGTGGAATTCTCGCCCAATTCCTTTCTTTTACCTTTTTACCTTGTTGCAATTGAGTCCTACTATGTATTGTCACATCAGCCAAATATTAGTTATATAAACACATCAACTATTACCTTGTCACACTAATACCAAGCATATTTCCCTGCAAGTGCTCACACATGTTTATCACATGTTCCAAAGATCAAGAAAACATATATATTAATTTGAAATCAACCTTTACAAAGACTAACAACCATGTTATAATCAACAATCAACTCATATTTATCGGTCATAATGCTACAACTACCACCTACTTACACTCAAGTACATATAGTTGTCTCAACACATATGTAGTAGTACAACCATCTTAAAACAAGGTCATTTATTCATGCAATCTTACAGACACATACTCATATCATGTAATTAATAAAACATTCAACAACAGATAGACAACATAATAGACACCAAACACTCAAACACCAGATAGATGACATAATCAAACATTCAAGCACCAAGTAGACGACATAAGAAAACTCATACTTTAATGTATCTCAAGGGAGGCTATTTTGTGTCCACAATCAACCTAGACTAGCACGAGATAACTTCACAACATATCAACTCAAACATAAATAAGGTCATGATATCCATAACAGTAAGTAGATAACATGTTCACATCTTAAGCTCATAAACAATTTTCATTCATGCATAACAATCACATATGCTCAGTCAATCTAGATTAGTACAACACACTATCATAATTAGGTCGACTCATACCTGAATGTCATAACCCTACCCATTTGCATAGGCCAATCTAAATTAGCATGATACATGTAACATCAATATCTTAATGCAATAACTCTAATCATCAAGTTAACTAACATATACCAACAACAAGTTAACATATAACATACTCGTCAACAACATATAACATAGTCATCAAATTAACTATCATATAGCAACAACAACAATGCATATAACAACAATTTACTATCATTCATGATTATTCGATACATATGCATATCAGCACATTGATTAGCTAACATATATCATACATGTAATTGTAACAACCATAGACTGACAGACATGCACATAACCCTAATTCTTATAACAACCATTAACCAACATACCTGCATACCTTCCATACAAACATGTATGACAATATGATCTTACTTTGAAGTCCAATGCTGCAACCTCACTTTGGTGATACGCATCTCCTGCTCTATCTTATCAAATGCATTAACATCTTAACAACAAACAGCATCATGATGACACAAACTACATATAATGACCTCACAATGCATTTTTGACCTAATATACATGCATAACTATAACCATGACAATGCATGCATAACAATATATAGACACTAACATGTATACTAAATGCATATACAACTTACATGCATTCATGACAAACACATCCCAACAACAATATTATCAACTCCTACATGGAAACAACATTGTAACAATGACTACTGCCATGTATACATAAAAAGCACATATACAACCTACATGCATGCATGAAAAACACATTCCACCCATCCAGTCCAAGTGTTGAACCATGCTCTAATACCACTCTATAACACCCGCCTCCCACATTTACCTAAGATAACTGATCCACCAGGGTAAATATGTGACAAAGAGTTACTATGATATGATTCAACCTCCTATATCACCTTAAGGAAGTGGAATCAACACAACAAAACCTTATTGACCTTCCTCAAGAGCTATAGGACCCGTGGGATCTAAACCACCCCTCCAGGTGCTCAAGCCTTGAGTCAAATTTTCTTTTCACAGAAAAAACTCCCAATCACATGCACAATCCTACATGTGAGCTACTATATAGGTCTCCATTCACTCCCACAAGCCTGCAAGGGAGAGACTGCAGTCTTTTTCAGCTAGTTTTGTGCTAGAGACCAAGAGATTTAAGCCACTTTCCCAAGGCTAGGATCCTGACCACTGCCCAAAACTCAATGAGACTTTCCAAAAAAATAAAAATGACACAAGGACAAATATTCTAACACAAAAATTGATCAAGGACTTGTCCCAACCAAACCAGGTCTTCCAGAGGCCAACCACCTCAACCCTCAACCAATGATTCCACCTCACGATCGGACATCACTAACCATCACCATATCGGTCTCTACGCAAGTTGTCCAGGGCTCCAAAGTGTTTATTCCAACTAGGGATTCCAGGACTAGTAACTCAACCCATAGCTTCTCTCAAGATTCCAAAGTGTTTGTCCAACCAGGCCTTCCAGGACTAGTAACTCAACCCAAGTTGTTACAGGGCTTCCAGAGAATTTGTCCAACCAAGGCTTCCAGGAACTAGTAATTCAACCCACAGCCAAAGGAACATGAGAACCAACTAGAAAAAAGAAGAAGGAAAGAAACCCACAACACCATGGTTATCCAGGAAATGGAAAGGCTAGGAAAAACCTCTATCAATCCAGGCAATCCTCCATGCCAATGAAATCTCATAACCAAGAAACCACATGCATGTGCCATGCATGCCAAAATAAGCAAGGAACCATACATGCAACTCAATACCTGCAAAGAAATCCAGTTGTAGTTGTGGATCAAGTTGTCCCCTTGCATGTTCCTGCTTTCCTTTTCCTTCTTTCTCCAAATCCAATGTATGACACACTCCTCCAAGAGTGCTCCAAGAAAACTCTAATTGTCCAAGAGTGTGAGAGAGAGAGAATAGAGAGAGAGCTTCAAAATTGAACTGACAAAAAGGTACTAATTGATCCTCAGAATCCTTTTTATTAATGAGGCCTCTATTTTATTTATTTTCCCTTATTTTCCTTCATTTTCTTCTTAAATTACATGCAACCTGTGACCTTTCACCTTCCTTTTATCCTAATTTCCATTATTTTCATAAATAAAATGTCAATTAATGCCTCATGCCTTTCCAAAGTCTTTTCCATTGCCTTTGCCAATTTCCTTAGCCATAATAAACCAAATCAATACCCACACTAGGATGTTTTTTCCAACATTCATCTTGGAACAAGTGTCCCGTGACCTTGGTCTTATATTTTTTACATGATTTTTTAACCGGGGTTGTTACAGGAATGAACCATGATTTCAAGTCCTTCAGTTTGTTGACAGTGGATTCTTGAACATAAAAGCGGTCTAGGTGCTTTTCTATGTCATCAGCCATCTCTCCATGTAGGGCAATGGGATCGGGTTTGATATCTAGGAGACATTTCTACTTGAAGAGTTCCTTGAAGCAATCCCCCAGCAGATCTCATCAATATATGAAACCCCATATTTCAGAGGGAACAATGGAGAAATTAAAATACCCTGCCATGATTAATGAATCAAGATCAAGAATAACATTGTAGTCAACCATATTCCATAACTCCTTTCTATTGAAATAGGGTGCATATATGTTGATAATACGAAGTTGTGTTTGTGTGTCACGCCGACCTCCAGAAATTAGTAGGATTGCAGAGGAATAGTAAGCCTTGAATTTGTATATTTATGGATTCCACATTGCAGCCAGACCCCCAGATAAACCAGTGGAACTGATTGCACAAACATGCCATTTAGGACAAATATGGAATAGATAAGCCCATATATTTTCCCTGTTGGTCATAGTAATATCTCATGCACTTCATTTTCTCTTTAAGGACTATCTCAGGGTTGTAAATGTCAATGATGCTCTTCAAGGATCAACTTTTATGGGCCATTCCCAAACCCCAAACATTTAGAGACATTATTGACATTAGGAAAGGTCAAATTTAGGTGGCTCTGCTTTAAGGACCCGAGATTTAGTGAGATTCACATCCAGGTGGCCACCTTGAAAGGAGGTAGGGGCGTTGTGAGGGTCTTGGATGTCTGAGGATTCCTGAAAATGTTACAGGAGGTTAGATGGGATGAGGGTGCAATTTAAGACTTTTTCGTATTTGATCATGTTTTTTCTGCGCGTGGTAACATTCTTGCATTTAGCAGGGAAAGTAAGGGCATCTTTAACTTCAAAGAAGGATTTTTTATAGTCAGGGGCTCCATGGTGTTTTTTGACTCTTGTGCAAGAACCTCTAGCTCCACATCTTCTAGGAAAGGGAGAAAATGTGACCAAAGGGAGCCCCAAATTTAATGGGGGACGAGTCATATGGATCTGCAAAACATTGGGTTATATGCGGAGAAGAAGGGGTCTTGGGAGAATGATTTAATAATGCTGACAGAGGTTGGGAAGTTGCAAGGGAGGATGATTTAATTACCGGGTTGATATATGGAGAGGGAGAGGAGAGTTGCGGCATCGTATGAGAGGTGTGACAGGGCACATTATCCAAGGGTTTAGAATTTTGGATCAGATTTATTTGTTGTGGGGAAATCATATTTTGAGTGGAATTTTTGATATGAGGAGGAGAGTGTGGGGGGATATTACCTGGCCTAGCCTGAAGAATAGTAGTGTGAGCCTTGAAAGTCGCTCGTCTCCCAGCTGCAGAGGAGAAATCTGGTGTTCGAGAATCCCTGCAATTTTTGTCATGGAAAATGGACATAAGATGTCTCGTCCCATGGCAGAAAAATCATCTAAATGGTACCTCCCAGCAATCAGTGATTTGTTTGTGTAGGCATGGTCCCCAATAAAGGTCAATTTCTATTGGGAGCCCCTATGTAAAAGTTAAGTTACTTGTAAGTTGTGTACCTTTAAAACCCTAATTTGGAAAGTATCTAAATGGTTGAACTTTTTCTTGATATATCATTGATATTTGAGCTTGGTATATAATATCTTCTCTGCAATTGCTTAGGTTTTACTAGAATTTGATGTGCGAAGTGAAATTTATGGAACTTTCCCAAAGCTAGCTAATTTTTGGCCCTCTTTCTACAAGAAAACTTGTATAGCATGCCACATGTCAAATTCTCCAAATATAATTCTAAAATTTGTACCTAAGGTACTTATGTATGTCTCCTAAAATCCCTGGAGATCTCACAATCTAAAAAATAATCACTCAATAAGGTTTAATAAATGTTTTAAGTTTAACGTGTCACTTAAATAGGGGTTAACAAAGTCCAAAACAAATAACGATGATTTATCATATCTTGGAATGTTTTGGAATAACATCTACTACTTTAAAATCTCCTTTCGTCCTTCCTATTAAATATTGTATGGTTGAAGCCTCGACTAGGCATTCAACTAATAACTTGACAAAGATATTTATTCACCCAAGTTGATCGAGAGATGAATTGCAATATTCTTGAACTAGTAATCAACCACAAAGATGATACTTGTGGATTCAATGTAAGTTAACATCCAACAATGAAATTGTTGACGGTGTTGGACCCACCAACATTCAGGGGATCTCCCAGATACGAAGCCCCAACTAGACCTCACACCATTTGGACTAGGATTCCTAGCAGTGGGTGGTAATGTTATGCCTTGACCGCGGAAACGCGTAGAGGGAAGTATGATAACTTTGCGTGAGAGCAAGTGTGTGATCCTGCGGAGAGTCAAGTGTGATGTATGAAGGTTCCAACACATGAAGGGAGAAGGAATTGCGCCCCTTGGAAACCTATAATAGTACGCAGCTTGAAAGGAACACACAAGCAAAATGACATCACAAGCTAAGATGAAGAATATTCCAAAAGTTAAAGTGATGAGTTAATACAACAACACGCATTCAACAAGATTCATACAAGTGCAAACAAAATATTTCATAAGCATATGCGTAAGTTAAATAACATACATTTCCAATACAACAGGAATAGTCCTACTATATAACAACATATGTATGAAAGAGAGTTGGCTTTGATTTTATTATTATAAATGAAAGTTCCATTTGTACATACACCATTGACGACCACTATCCCTAATAGTGAAACATTACAGTCAAGAAAACCTGCTCCTGCAAAGAAGTATACTTGCTCTACACTATGGATAAGCCAAGGCTCTTCACAATACTCCCAAGCTCTTCCTAAGCCTAAGCCTAGCCAAAAGCTTGGCTCCCAAGAGCCTCTAACATGAGTTATGAGTTTCTATTTATGACAAGAGGGGGTGACTCTTCAACTCCCCTTTTTTGAAATTTGTACTACCCTCATGACTCTTCAACTTCTTCACAAACTAACACATTGCATTACATGATGACTTTTCATATTCCAATATTGACACTTGGAATTTCACTTACAACATAATTACAAATAATATTTCATTTTACACTTGTACCCATATAAGAAAAAATAGGGTAGATACAACTTAATAGCCTAACAAGACACAACACTATGATGTTGGATTTTGGGATAAGTCTGCCTCAGAAACCTCCACTTGTTGCTTCTTGATCACTTATTGGTGCCAAGCTTGGTATTGTATGATGGTGTCCCCAAACTGCTTAATAGTGTCTTGATGGAAGTGAACTCTAGCCTCTATGGAATCTGAGTACACTATCGTGGAACTTGTGTCCAACTCATTTTGAATCATGAGCATCATTTTTTGGACTTTGACAGGACCACCGATAAAAATTTTCATGTTCTGTGCATTCAAATCGAAGTATTCCCTGGTGACATCCTGTCTCAGCTACTCCAAGTACTCTTCGACCTCCTATCGAACTTGGTTCTTTGATTTAGATTTGGTGAGGGGACCGAATAATGGGATCTGGTGTGTTCTCACCAAGATATCCAAACTATAGTACAACCATACACATGAGGCCTGAATGCTGCCAATGAATGAGGTGAGTTGCTTGTTGTTCGGAATCGACATTCAAACCTTTTCTTTCTCCAACTCTATCTGTGGCTTCATTTTCTTCACTAAGTCAAGTGGGGCCCCTTTGTACCACATTGTCCACTCTTGAAAATAGGCAATGGAAGCTTCTATGTTTTTTAGAGTTTTAACAAACTCTTTTCTCTGTTGTTGTAAGACATGAAAACACACATTTTCTTTATGTGCGGTGACAAACCCGTGATAGATCTTTCACATTGTTTCTCCAAGTGTCGACACTTAAGTGTTGGGTTGTGTTATATTCTTTCCATGACTAGCCCACATAGTTAACCGGGGGTTTAGATAGGGGGCAGAGCTCCCCCTTTGTTGCGCTGATTGCGTAGCGGAGGGGTCACAGGGGGGGGCGACAACCCCCCTTGTTCAAGGGGTTTGAGGAGAGCAAGTAGCCCCCCTCTACGAGGTCCAGGGCAGTGCCCCGGGAAAAAGAAAAATGGACCCTATATTAGGTTGGGCAGACCTACCTATGGTTTTGTGCATGGTTTTTCACACATGGTTTTGGACGCGATGGTTTTCGGTCCATGATTTTGGACTCAACGGTTTTCGGTCCATGGTATTGGATGCTTCGGCATGTATAAATATGTATTGTAACATTGAAAGGAACATAATGAAAAATCAAGCTAATAGTCTCAGTTTTGGGATCCAGGGGAAAATCTCTGTGTATATGTGTTTTATGTGTTATTCTCTCACATTGTTTATTTTCTGCTTTTTAGAATTCGTATGTAGGTAATTTCTATACGGGGTTAAAACCTACATTTGGTATCAGATTTGTTTTGGCTTCAAGGGGACGCCTTTGTTGCTGAGGGGTTTCGCTCGGGCCTGTGGTAGACCCTGTTCAGTGGGAGATCTGCGAGATCGATCCTAGTGGTGAAAGAAAATGGCGAGCAGTGGAAATATAGAGATCAAGAAATTTAATGGTCAAAGTTTTGAGTTGTGGAAACTCAAGATGGAGGATTTGTTGGTGGATAAAGATCAGTGGATCACAGTAGATATGGGTACTAAACCAACGGGAGTGTCCGATGAAGAATGGAAGAAGTTGGATCTGAAGACAAAGAGCACAATACGATTGTGTGTCTCAAATTCAGTATTGTTGAATGTATCAGGGGAAGCTACGACGAAGGCTTTGTGGGATAAGTTAGGGACTTTGTACCAATCTAAGTCTTTGGTGAATAAACTGTTCCTGCGGAAAAAGTTGTATAACCAGAGGATGAAAGATGGAGACTCAGTGACAGAGCATCTGAACACATTTAATATTGTGGTAATTCAGTTATTTTTTGTTGATATTAAAATTTCAGATGAAGATAAGTGCATCAATTGGTTATGTTCTCTACCAGATTCGTGGGATAATCTGGTTATTACAATAGGTAGCAATGCAATTGTCTTGTATTTTGATGAAATAGTCTCATCCTTGCTAACGGAGGAGATGACACAGAAAAATATGGAGAGCCAGAATGGTGATGCCTTGTCTATACGAGGATGGTCCTAGAATAGAAACAAAAATAAGTCATTGAGTGGGAGATCTAAATCTTGAGGGAGATCTAAATCTCCAGGAAAACCTGTAAAGGCGGTTTGCTGGAAATGCGGAAAGGAAGGGCACTACAAAAGGAACTGTAAATCTAAAGCTCCTGACAAAGGGAAGGGATCTGATGATGCTCCTCCTGCAGAGGCGAAAACCACCTCAGATGAAGGTGGGGATGTGTACTTGGCTTCTTCAAGTACACGTGTAGATCATGAGGCATGGATGATTGACTCAGGTGCATCCTTTCACTTCACTCCCCATAGAGATTGGTTCTGCGAGTATGAGAAATATGATGGTGGTGATGTCTTCTTGGGGGATGACAGGAAGGCTAGAATCATTGGTCGCAGAAAAGTAAAGTTGAAGTTGCAAGGTGGAAGGATTAGAACACTTCCGGGTGTTCTGCATATTCCTGCATTTTTCAGAAATCTGATTTTTATAAGCAAGCTGGATGATGTAGGTGTAAAAACAGTGCTTGAGAAGGATACCTGCAAGATGGTTCGGGGAGCACTGGTATTGATGTGGGGAGTTCAAATTGGAACTCCGTACAAGCTACAAGTTAGCACTATTGTTGATGGGTGCAACAGTTCTATGGTTCCTGAAAGTGGAGCAGAAAATCTAGTGGTCTCTGGAGAGAAGACCATGTTGTGGCATCAAAGGCTTGGACATATTGGAGAGAAGGGCCTTCGAATACTTCATGGTAAAGGTATGGTAGAAGGTATGAGTAATAGCTCTCTGGATTTTGATTTCTGTGAAAATTGTGTATATGGAAAGCATAATCGGGTGAGTTTCCCCTCTGGTGGAAAGAGGGCGAAACAGATATTAGAACTTGTGCACAATGTTGTGTTTGGACCTGTGAAGGTTCCATCACTAGGTAAGTTTGTGTACTATGTATCATTTATATATGACTTCTCAAGGAATACATGGATATATTTCCTTAAGAAGATATCTGAAGTCTTTAACAGGTTTAAAGAATTTAAGGCTCTAGTGGAAAACTAGTCAGAGGAGAAGATAAAGGTGTTGAGGAAAAATAATGGTGGAGAGTTTTGCAGTAAGGAATTTAAAGAACTCTATAAGAAATGTGGTATAGCACAGCAAAAGAATACTCCATACACACTTAAGCAAAATGGAGTTGTAGAAAGAATGAACATGACATTGATGGAAAGGGCAAGAATCATGCTCAGTAGTGCCGGGTTAGGACAGGAATTCTGGTCAGAGGCGGTGGAGACAGCATGTTACCTGGTCAATAGATCACCTTCATTAGTGTTGGAGGATAAGACTCCACAAGAGGTATGGACTGGTAAGAAACCCTCTCTTTCACTTCTGAGGATATTTGGATGTGATGCATATGTACATGTTCCAAAGGAGAAAAGAACCAAGTTGGATAATAAATCTAAAAAGTGCATCTTCATTGGGTATAAGGATGGTTTAAAGGGTTATAAGCTTTGGAACCCAGTAACAAGGAAGGTTGTGTACAGCTGAGAAGTGGTGTTCAGAGAGGTGAAAGATGTTATTAAACATGAAGTCCAACCAAAGGAACCTGAGAAGATAGAGTTTGAGATTAAGGAGGAAGAATCAGACTCTACAGTAGAGGAGGAATCAGAAGATGAAGAGCCACAAACTCCAAGTGTGAGAAGATCAGTTCGAGAAATAAGGAAGCCAGAAAGGTATATCCCATCTTCTTTCTGTTCAAATTCTTCTTTATTTATTACTGATGATGATCCCAGAACTGTGAAGGAAGCAGTAGATTCAGAGGATGGAAAATTCTAGAAAGAGGCCATGGTTGATGAAATGGCATCTTTGCACAAAAATGAGGCATGGGATTTGGTGGAGTTGTCGGCTAGACGGAAACCCATTGGCAGCAAATGGGTGTTCAAGAAGAAGACGAATGCATAAGGAAAGGTGGAGAAATAAAAAGCTCGGTTGCTAGCAAAAGGTTATTCCCAAGTGCCAGGAATTGATTTTGGTGATATTTTTTTGCCTGTTGCCAAGGTAGCTTCTATTAGATTACTTTTATCTATTGTTGATGCTTTTGATTTTAAGGTAGAACAGATGGATGTGAAGACAGCATTTCTTCACGGGGATCTGGAAGAGGAGATATACATGAAGCAACTTGAAGGCTTTACGGTGAAGGGTAAGAAATAACTAGTATGCAAATTAAAGAAGTCTATGTATGGGTTAAAAAAGTCACCAAGGATGTGGTATCAGACATTTGATACATTTATATGGGGACGTGGCTTCACCAGAAGCAAAGCAGATCATTGTGTGTATTTTAAATTAATTGGTGACCATGTTATTTATCTGGTCTTGTATGTGGATGATATGTTGCTGGTTGGATATGACAAAGAAATTATCCAAGATTTGAAGACCCAATTGTCCTCCAAATTTTACATGAAAGATCTTGGTACTGCAAACTATATTTTGGGCATGGAAATTAAAAGAGATCGGGCAAAGAGGAAGCTTTGGTTAAACCAGAGGAAGTATGTTGAGACAATATTGCAGAGGTTTAATATGTAGGAAAGTAAACCGATGAAGTTTCCTATTCCTGTAGGTGTAAAGTTATCTGTTGAACAATGTCCCAAGACACAAGAAGAGGAAGAGGACATGTCCCGTGTTCCATATGCAAGTGTAGTCGGTAGGCTGATGTATGCAATGGTCTGTACTAGACCAGACATTGCACATGCAGTGGGAGTATTGAGCAAGTTTATGTCAAAACCAGGGAAGGAGCACTGGACAACAATGAAACACGTTTTCAAGTATTTGCATGGCACTAGTGATTATGATTTGTGCTACCAAGCAAGACCAGGATTGGACAGAGTTTTGGATATTCGTGGCTTTGTTCATGTAGAGTGGGTTGGAGATCTGGATCAAAGAAGATCTACAAGTGGGTATGTGTTTAACCTATTTGGAGGTGCAGTCAGTTGGATGAGTAAGAAACAATCTGTAGTGGCACTATCAACTACAGAGGCATAATACATGGCAGCCACTCATGCAAGCAATGAAGCAGTATGGTTGTAGAGATTGTGTTCAAGTATGGGGTTAGTACAGGGAGCTATAAGGATATACTGTGACATTCAAGTGGAATTTTCTTGGTAAAGAACCCTTCTTATCATTCAAGGACAAAACACATTGATGTTCAGTATCACTTTCTGAGGGATATGATAGAAGACAATAAGGTGTTGCTGGTAAAGGTGGACACTTTGAAGAATATTGCAGATGCATTGACAAAATTTGTGAGCTCTGAGAAGTTCTCTTGGTGTATAGAAACAATGGGCGTTGTAGGGCTGGATAAATGACTAAGCTCTCTTGTGGCTCCCTGTGGAAAGAAAACAAGTGGGAGAATGTTGGGTTGTGTTATATTCTTTCCACGACTAGCCCGCGTAGTTAATCGGGGGGTTAGAGGTAGGGTGGAGTTCCCCCTTTGTTGTGTTGATTGTGCAGCGGAGGGGTCACAGGGGGGGCAGCATCCCCCCCTGTCTAGGGGGTTTGAGGGGGGCGGGTAGCCCCCTCTACAGGGTCTGGGACAACACCCCGGAAAAAAAATTTGGACCTTTATTAGGTTGGGCGGACCTACCTATGGTTTTTTGCATGGTTTTTCGCACATGGTTTTGGATGCAGTGGTTTTCAGTCCATGGTTTTGGACTCGATGGTTTTCGGTCCATGGTATTGGATGCTTCGGCCTATATAAATATGTATTTTAACATTGAAAGGAACATAATGAAAAATCAAGTTGGTAGTCCCGATTTTGGGATCCAGGGGAGAATCTTTGTGTATATGTGTTTTACAAGTTATGCTCTCGCATTGTTTATTTTCTGTGTTTTAGAATTAGTATGCAGGTAATTTCTGTATGGGGTTAAAACCTACATTCAGCAAGTATCACTGCTCATATCTCCTCCAATGTGGAAACTACATTTTACGTTGTTGCTCGAAGTTGTTATTCCTATTGCCTGGCAGCCTGCAAGTTCTATGTTAGTTTCTCATTCTCAGTCGTCAGATACTGAACATTTGATCTTATTTCTCCTGCATAGGAAAAGTTGGCTTCGGAAATGGCATTTGGATGCTTCCCGGTGTCTAACATTATCACCCTTTCTCTAATGAATGCAGGTGATGTGTGATCATCTGGAGAGTACTTTATCCATGCTTATACAATCCTCTTTTGGAACTCATAGAATGATATATTGTACACATCCATTACCGGATCATCATTAAGGAGAACAACATCTCCTTGCTCGCTCGGAGTTGGCTCTACTATTGGAGGTGGTGGAGATTGAGGGATGACCTGTGGTGCTCTCGGCATCAATTCAACATCTTCATGTTGTGGCTCCTATTCAATCTCCATGTTTTTCACTTCAATCAATTGCTCAATATACTGAGCAAACTCCTGATCCTACATTTTTTCACCCTCCTCCTCAATTGTTGGTTGTTTTTGTTCATGCTCTTCAACCTGTATCGGCATTGTTTCCTTTGTCATTGTGTGTTTCCTTTGCTATTCTTCTTTATTTTGCTTCTCATCTCGTTCCTTCCTCCTCAACTCCTGTTCTTCCTTCAGCTTCTTATTTGTCTCCTACAGCTTCAGTTCTGCTTCCTTCAACTTCTCCTTTTCTCTCTTCCTCCACTTTTCTCTCAGTATCCTCTATAGCTTCCTCTTCACTTTTTCCGCTAAATCTTCTTTCACGAAAATGCAATCTACCTTCATCTTGCAGATTTTCTCTCCCTCTGGACCGTTAGCAATCTTCCTCGTTCCCTTGTTCTGCATGGGATTGTTTCCTTCTGTTGTTGTTGCTTCCGGAGTTGTTGTTGTCTATGGAGCAGCCTGTGAAGTCCTTTATAAATTGAGCATCTCGTTGAGTCTAGATGCATTGTAGAAATACCTCCAAGGATCCTCCTCTGGCCAATGAAATTCCCCTCCAATCCATGGAAAGTAAACTCTTGTACATTGGTCCTTGAAAATATTTTGGGGATCAAACAGATTAAATTCCTTAGTGTCGAATTAAAATTCAACTATCCCCTTAGCCTCGGCATCTGCAACTTTAAAGTTATTTATCTCGTATAATCCAATCTGCAAAGGAAGAGTGGGTCATGGTGCTTTCTTCTTCCTGTGTAGCGTTGTTGACAACCCTATAGCGAGATGGTATTATACTTGTTACATGATCAGTTTGTCGGTGGCATACCTTGCTAAGACATGCAGAGGCTTCTCTCTGTCAAACACTCTAATGAAGGTGCCACCTGGTGAGGCATCCAAATCTGCGATGTCTATTATCGACTCCATTACTTCTTGTGACATGAAAGGAGGATCTTCTTCAAACATAAGCTTGTACAACGAGATGATGAAGTGGTCAGTTAGTTGTGTCATTGCTCCTCAATAATTGCATTCTGAAAACAACTTGCAATAGATGTGCATGGAAAGTTCTCATGGTTACCATGTCCAGTTCATGTCAGGGAACTGTTGTTGAACACAGATTGCATCTAGTAAGTATGCAGACATATAGAACCTTGCGCGCTCACCCTTAGGTGAATTCTGAGCATGTGCTACATGGACCTTCAATTGTTGAGCCAATAAATCTGATCAGTTGAACGACCTCCCATCATTCACCAACTAGTCTAATAAGACTTACCACCCTTTAGGAAAGGTTTAGGTGCTCTCTTGACCATGGATTATGCAAGCAAAGATAACCAAGAGTTGGTAAGCCTTCCTAAGGGACTTTGTCTTGTACACATTGGTGGGAGTCTGTCGAAACTTCGATGGATCTTCCACCCAGCATTTGACAATGTCTCTTATGTTCACATAGTTATGGGTAGCATAGAAAAGTGATTCCATGTGCTCTATTAGCTCGAGCAAGTGATACATTTATTGAAAGTCTTCTTCCCGAAAGGTGGAAAGCTTATGCCCGCTGGCACTGCTCAATGTCATGGTTTTCTCATTCATTTGTGATACAATCCAGAGAATGATATCTGCAAATGGGAAGGTGGGATACCTACATGCAACCTTGTATAGCCCCGACTATCAGATACTGAGATAAATATGTCAGTCCTCTAAGTTTGCCTCAAATTCCTTTGTAAAAACATCTTTAATCTGTTCACATGTTAGTGATGATCCCTTCTCTATAAACAGTTGAGTATTTGCATACACTAGAAAATCAATTCATGTTTTCTCAACTACTTCCCCATTACTGCTCTCAATGGTTTCCTTTAATGCGTCTCTCTTAGATGTCATGGTAACAGTGACTTCTAGAGAGGTGCTCGACAATTGTTGTACTTGTGGGACAAAAAAGACACTCATGGCAAGAAAATGTCAGTTTTAAGCAAAAAAACTTGCAAGGAAAGTTCAAGAAGCAAACCGGGCAATAAATGGGGAGGATTGCACAATTTTCTCTGGCAAGAGGTACTGGTTGTTTGTGGGAATTTTTCATTGCACAGTCTGAGCATCTGGGATGGAAGCTTGATGGTTGAAACTACGCAATGCGTAGTTCAGCCTACACAAGGGCCTAGGAGAGACTGCGCATTACGCAATCTCAGTGGCCAAGGATGGCAGGATGGCTCCTAGAATTGTGCAGTGCACATTTTGAACCTAGATTTGACTACGTACTATGCAATTCTAGAAGCCAAGCTTGTGGCTTGAGCCTCAGGATTGCAAATTGCCCTATGGGCAAAGTGAAAATTGACCAAGGGAAACCCATTTTTTGCCAAGGGAAGTGTAAAATCGAGAAGAATTGGGATATGGTGTGAAGTTGAGTGCAGATCTAACTAAGTGTATATAAATGAATGTGAATCAAGTGTAGCAATTAATTAAATGGAAGGAAAATGAAGTAAGTGAGGAGAGTCGCCGCAATGGTGACCATGGGTGCAAAATCAGGAAAACTAATGCAACACTTGGGAAAGGAAATCTAAAACTTACAAAAACAATTCTACAAGTTAAAATAAGTCAAAATTCTAGAAACCATGAAGAGAAACAAGTGAAAGAGCACTCACACAAGCCAAACAACAAAAAATGACAGAAAAAATGGCAAAAGACGACAAAAGCAAAACTCACCGGGAAAAGCGTCAATGATCGCATCGAAGGTTCCTTTGTCTCATTGGGAATGCTAGAGCTCCAAGATAGAATGTGAAAATGAGCTCTATAAGTGTCGATTACATAGATTTGGACAAATTAGGGTTTATGATGTGCATGCCTAAAATCAAGGAAAAAGTGACACTTGGCAGAAGTTTCTAAAAATAGCTCAAGTTCCTCCTTCAAGATATTAAAAACAGATCTCTATCTTTTAGGGATGCTTTTTTCTTTTTGATTTTTCCGAGGAAACTTTCCATGCATACTATCGAGAAAGACTGCCTAGTTTTAGGGAACTGGGCAACTTTTCGGCTCAGTGCTCTGTGTAGTTTATGAGCTTAGTGAGGGTTGCGAAATTTATGGGCTCAGTGTTGGGCTAGGTCCCATGACTGCACAATTTTAGAGCTCAATGCTCACTGGCTTTCAGGACTGAGAAATTCCCACCATTAAGGTTGCTTGCCCTCAAGGATTGCACATTTTTTGGAGGCAAGCCTAGAAATATTGTGAGAACAAGCTGGGAGATCATCTTGTGAATTAGAAGAATCAGCGAAGTGAAAAAACACAAGAAAAAATAAAAAGATAAGTCTTAATCAAAGCATGAATACCTGGATCAGTGCGAGATGAGATATTGTGGTTAATAAGGGAGGCTCCAAAATCGAAGCATAGGAAAAAATTTGGAGGGTTGTTGTAGCCACTAGAACATTGGCGACACACGGGTAGAACTCCAGCTCTTTATATGGACCTTGTCTCATGCAAAAAAAGTCTAACTCTTCCAGAATTATTGTTCAGTGCTTAAATCATCATAGCTTCTTCACCTAGCTTGATTGAAAAATCTAGTCCCTACCATTCTCTTCATCGGCAACACACATACCAAGCCAAGCCAAACTGAGTTGTTTCAATTGGGGATGAGGAGTATATATATGCACAAGTAAAATGCATTGTCAGAGTTTTAGTTTCATCTCTGGGGTTACTCCGCTGCCAACAGGCGTGGACAGTACCCCGGAGGAGTCACTTCAGGAACACAATCATTGCTCCATTGCAAGCAAGCTTGGATAATACCTTGGCAGAGTTACTTGCTTCACCTCTCTACGCATGAAGTCTTTCTCTTCTTTCACCCTTTATTTCAGTTTTCATTTTTTCATTTTTTATTTTTTATTTGTTCAAAGAACTGTGCATAGGCACTTATTTATTTAAGGGGGCAGAAGGAGGATCCCAACTTATTGTGTTAGGCCCCTATACTACTAGTGTAACCCCTTATTGTTATTATTACAACCCCTTATTATATTGTTGTACCCATGTAGTCCCCATATTGATACTATTGTGCCCTGTAGAAGCCCACTATTGTTATTATTGTGCCCTTACATTATTATTGTTATGTCGGCTCTGATTATATTATGACCCCTTAGACTCCTATGTATAGAAAGGAGGTCTTGTCATTTGTATCATCTAAGAATTGTTTATTTGTGTAATGTAAAGGAGGTTGCCCACTCGAAGAGGCTTATTTCTAAGGCGTTGATCTATATTTTCTATCTTTTGTGAGCTGGTTTCATAACATTTGTTAATTACCACCCCTCAAACTCACAAGGTAGAAGGACATATTAAGAAGAAAAAGGTTCAAGAAGTGAAAGATCACATTGAGAAAGAAGAAATGAATCCGACCATATCATGTAATGCATTGGACGGAATTACCTCTCCTCAAACTATCAAGATAGAAGGACATATCAAGAAGAAAAATGTTCAAGAAGGGAAAGACCACATCGAGCATCAAGAAATGAATCCAACCATATCTTCTAATGCATTTGAAGAAATTACGACTCCTCAAACTCTCAAGATAGAAGGACATATCAAGAAGAAAAATATTCAAGCAGTGAAAGATCACATCGAGCATCAACAACAAGTTGTCCAACTTTTAAAGGATAATGCCACTTCGGTGCAGAATCAAATGAAACAACGGGTAGATCAACATTGCACTAAAAGAATTTTTGATGTAGGCGATTGGGTATTTTTATGGCTACATCTCAAGCAAGCTATTTATGAGAAGGAAATGTGTAGAAATTTCACCTGTAGAACAAACCGATATATGCAATGTCCTAAAGCATAATACTTGTTCTACTTCTACAAAA
Source organism: Pinus tabuliformis (assembly GCA_031772625.1). Lineage (NCBI taxonomy): Eukaryota > Viridiplantae > Streptophyta > Pinopsida > Pinales > Pinaceae > Pinus > Pinus tabuliformis. The sequence continues at coordinate 1,119,069,910 of CM062820.1, forward strand.
CATTAAGTGGAAGCATAATCGAATTCATGAGCAACATCAAGTAGAAACATGCATAACTGATCAAGAGAAATAATCACACATAACACAAGATATATCCAGGGGAAAGCACCAGCATAAAACCCCAACCATGTATTATCAATCAAGTGGAATCCTCTTCACAATACAAAAATAATTAGCTCTCAAGCTATTCAGTTCTCAATGAACTATGAAGATATGAAGATGTGTCTCATGAACCAACCAAGCCCTGTTTATATAGGCTTTACCTACGGTCCTTGCATAGTTTGCTTAGGAAATAATAGCAAAAGCATTTGCTATTAATTCCAACATACCAAAATTAACCAATGGTCCAACTATGCAATCCTTGAGGACACTAGTTTGTCAACCATGCAAAAACTACTTACTAGAAATAGTCAAGCATCTGATAGTACATTGTCCCACATCTGATCTCAACTGGGTCTCTGACAGAACTGACATGCAACAATTATCCATGACCTCACTCGCCAAACTGCAATTTTTAGACATGCTATTTTTAGTAGGTCTATTTTTAGCACATTCTAAATTTAACATTTCTTATTGCACATTTTTCAACATGTTGAAAAATGTGCAACAAGAAATGTTAAATTTAGAATGTGCTAAAAATAGACTTGCTAAAAATAGCATGTCTAAAAATAGCAGTTTGGCCAGTGAGGTCATTGGCCACATTGGGTGAGAGGTGAAACTACTAAAAATAGAAAGTTCTAAAAATAGCATTTCTGGGTCCCTTCCTATTTATAGCAGTCCCTAGTCTATCTATAGGAAGTAAAGTTAATTTTGGTCTTAACAGTAGTTGGAAATATTAATTAATTAATTCAGTTGAGTTAATTAGTTAAGGAAATTCGAATTTGAAGTCTTTGTGAGCATGCACATGAGTTGTCCCACTGATTGAGGAATTTATCCTTAATTTCATCCACTGATTGAGGGAATAAGTCTGAGTTCTATAATGAGAGAATCAGTTGACTTAGTTCTAACTAGTAAAGTCCAGTTAGATTATTTTAACAAGTTGTTAAAATAATAAAATATAGTTTGTTAATGCTTGCATGCATGTGACAACTATTATTTTAGATAACTAAGGATTCACTCATGGATAACTGTTGCATGTCAGTTCTGTCAGAGACCCAGTTGAGATCAGATGTGGGACAGTGTACTATCAGATGCTTGACTATTTCTAGTAAGTAGTTTTTGCATGGTTGAGGAACTAGTGTCCTCAAGGATTGCGTAGTTGGACCATTGGTTAATTTTGGTATGTTGGAATTAATAGCATATGCTTTTGCTATTATTTCCTAAGCAAACTATGCAAGGACCATAGGTAAAGCCTATATAAATAGGGCTTGGTTGGTTCATGAGACATATCTTCATATCTTCATAGTTCATTGAGAACTAAATAGCTTGAGAGCTAATTCTTTTTGTATTATGAAGAGGATTTCCACTTGATTGATAATACATGGTTGGGGTTTTATGCTGGTGCTTTCCCCTGGATATATCTTGTGTTATGTGTGATTATTTCTCTTGATCAGTTATGCATGTTTCTACTTGATGTTGCTCATGAATTCGATTATGCTTCTGCTTAATGTTTTGTAGAAGTAGAACAATTGTTATGCTTTAGGACATTGCATATATCAGTTTGTTATATAGGTGAAATTTCTACATGGTATCGGAGCACAAGTGATCAAGCAAGAACAGTATACTAGCAGGAGAAATTCGAAGTTTATTATTCGGGATATAGATCTCAAGCTCTTATCACATCTATTTCATCAATGGCATTCTATGGTTTGAGGCTTGAGTATGCCCTTGATGGCAGCTCAAACTATATAGCTTGGTAGGATCGCATGGAGGCAGTTTTGGAAGATAATGGCCTTAAGGATTTCATTGATCAAGAAACTCCTAAGCCTACTAACAAGACTGGGCAGGTGGAATGGAGGAAGTGTGTGGCCAAAGCTAGGACAATTCTCTTGGAGGGAGTGTGAGATCACATTGTCTCAAGCCTCCATTGGAAGGAGACTCCGCATGCAATGTGGAAAACATTGAAAGATTTATATCAAAATAGCAGTGATCAGAGG